>CM070873.1:213292041-213925375 GCA_036365515.1 Torymus aiolomorphi | reverse complement strand
TAAGAAACGGTAATGTATCGGCAAAACTAACATTTGAAAACTCATCAGACAAACCGTTCCTTAATATTGCTTCGACGATTCTTGGAACGTTAAAGCGGGCATTATGAGCGACTAGCAAACTTGATTTGGATACAACTTTGATAAATTCTGCAAATGACAATAAGGCATCGCGTTCATTAATAGCCTCAACCTTTTCATTCTTATAAAATAACTCTCCTAAACTGCAAGTTAAGCCATTAATTTTCGTAACATTACTAGGAATTGCTTGCATAGGATAGATATATATGCTGAATTCGTATGATTCTGAAATTGCAGCAATCTGCAATATATCACATGTCATTTGGAAACCAGAAGTTTCAATATCAAAATAAATTATTCTTAAATTACAATCCTTATTGACAATAATATTACTGTTAGAGTTCCCGCCTAACTTCATTGGTTTATCACTTATATTAATACCGTGATTACTCGCATATGTTACGCCTTCAGATCTTTCTTTTTTTTTCGCAAATTTTGCCTAATTATTTTTAATTCAGATCTTCTTGTTTTTTCCTCCTTTGTATTTTTTTTAACGATTTATTTTTTCTCAGTTCATCACTTTTCTTTACATAAGTACATGTAGATTTACCAGGACGCAAACCAAGATATTTTTTCACGTTGATTAACCCTACATCTCCTTCGTTTTTCGTAAGTACGGCACTGGCTACTCTAAAATGAGCTGATTCGCTTTTACTATAACACTTTGCTTTTGGTGCTCTACTAACTATAACACTATCTAAGCTTTCATTTGCCTGACTAGATGCGGAAATGCTGAATTTAGCTGCGTTTTTAGAATATTTTAAAAATAATTCTTTAAGTTTATCATACAACGATTCATCTTTTAATACTATTGTTTGTACTGTATTTTCGTTTTGGTTACACCAACTGCCGCAATTTTCGTGCTTATTATAAAAATGATCGGGTATGTTCTTTATAACGCGAGCGAGGTCTGACGTTTTTCCTTTATTTTGGGCGATAGCATAGCAAAAACATTTTTTTAAATGTGCAATTACACCTGCCCTTTTCAATTCTTTAAATGTATTAGCCAATTGGTATAATTCACTGACATAGTGTTTAACCAAATGGTTGTTATCTGCCAGTTTATGTATTGCTTGGTCTCTATCTTTTCTTATAGCAGCTATTGTACTGCTATCCTCATCGCCAATAATAACTCCGACATTCAGTTTAGCCTCTTGGAGAATTTTGCTTTGATTTACCAGCTCCGCTCCCGCATCAGCCTCCATACTTTTTGCACTGCCTTCATAATTTTCTCTACAGTCGTGGTCCGATTTGTCGTGACTCTTATCGCATTTATTGCACTCACGATTTCTTGTGGTAAAATCCAAAACTTTATGGCTCAGGAATCCAATTATTGCTGCATACCCATTAAGACTGTCATAACTGCGGCCATTTCCGCGTTTACTCCAACCCATATCGTAAGACACGATAATATTAATTATAGCTCCACAAGCTTCATTAAATAAATCATTGGATTTGTCATTTACATTATTTGGTGTATCAAAAGTATTAGAAGATAAGTTGGAAGATCGAAGGACTGTCATTTGAGGATAAAGGTCGTCAACAATATCGGATGGCCTATTAATATAAAAGAAAAAAAAATATAAGAATCAAAATAGAATAAAAATAATTTTTTTTAGTAATATTGCCTTTATTTTTTGTAGAAGAACTAAATTAACTACTTAGTAATATTTGTGTACTATCCAAAATATTCAAGAGAAACAAAATTTAAGCATACTTTTATTTATACAAATAAAGTCACAGTTACAAGTAATAATCATTCCTCAAATAGAAAAAAAATTGCTGATAAAAATATGCCTATAGTAAACTATGCAATTATAAATAATTAGTAAAAATCCAAACTAGATAAACTTCACAAATATATAAAAAGCTTCAAAATAATTAGGTATTGTACAAAACATAATATTTTAGTTTAAAAAATAGAATAGAAAATAATTATTTCAATAAATCTGATGAGACAAAAATTTAAAAAAAAAGAAAAAAGATATTTGATAAGTGATAATTTCTACTAAATCCATTCTGCGAAGCCTTAGGGACTGTTCCATGAGTATTGTATGTAGAAAGAAAAATTTTCATATCGAATAAACTCAGTTCAACCTAATAAAAAAATTACATAAATGATACTCGATTCTGATCTGAAGTGTGATACATAATATTATAATCATAGGATAAGCTATTTAAACAAGGTGTTTAGTGCACACTTAATTCATTCAACATTATTCAGAAAAATCAACGAAGGTTATCTTTTCAATTGCAAATCTAAAAAGAGCATTCCACCTTATATTGTTGCATAACACATGTAATTTTTTTAGTATAAATAGAACTGTGACTTTATAGTACAAATAGAAGTCGATGTTATTGTAGAAAATAAAACTAATTGTAACCGTACAGATTTTCACAGAGCTTTTCCACATTATCTATTACTAGTTGTCTTTCTTCTTTATCAGCTCTCTCACAGCTTTCTTTGGCAGCTTTTTCGATAGCAAGTCCCACTTCTCTTTCATACCGCTTGTACATTCTCATGGAAATAGTAGGAATATCCAAACATGAGAATATTTTATTTAATCCTGTACATCCAACACCAGAATATACAGCACCTATTATTAGATATGTCGTTTAATTAAAAAATATATGTCATGTATTATTTGTTATTTGAATTTGTATAAATAACATCATAAAATACTAAATATAAATAAAAATTAGAATTTATAATCATTCATTTTAATAAAATAGAATAATTACAACCTACCAAGTACAGCTTCCAGATTTACATCAGAAAAATTGTGACCTCTCGATTGTATTTTTTGTCCTGTGCGAACTAGATTTCTTGTATTACAAAAGTTGCAGTCAATTTTAAATAATGAGTGAAGCCCTTCACGAGTTTCGCCTACAATATTTTCAAAGGATAAAACTGTCTGGCAGTAGCAGCATCTCAAATTCTGCGCTAACTGCTGTATATTGAATATACGGTTTCCCACACCTGCATTTTCGACTTCAATTCTTTTGCGTTTTTTCGCTTCTGCCATAGCCAATAATGATTTTTTCCTGTGGTTGATTAATTTTAGCTTGGCTATTCTACCATTTTTCAATCTTGGTCGACTTCCAGACATTGCAACTGAATTAGAACTTCTACCTATTAGAACTTCTACCTATTGTAGGTTTTCAAACGTGTAAGTAAGAGGTTATGGAAACATGGATTGGAAACCGTAAATATGCGGCGTTGCCATATCTTCGCTCGCTCACACGATCACACGCGTGAGTGTACACAGACGAGATGCTTGATATGTGTGCGTGTACAGTTACGCGTGAAAGTTTAAGAGTGGGAAGGCTCGAGAGAGCGTGAGGCGTACGGCGTTCGAGTCGCTATACTTTTGGATCGTATGTTACCGTACTAACCCCCTTAATCGACATAACCGAAGAAATGCTACCCCATAGAAAAAGCTGCACATGCTGCAGGTGTTAAATATGAAGACTTGTCACTACCTGTTGAATTAACATTATGGGTTGATCCTAAAGAAGTTTCTTGCCGTTTTGAAGAGAGTAAAGGCTCTTACTGTACATTAACTTCATTCGATAATATAAGAAAATATTATACGTCTCATAACACAGCATATTGAAAAGGTTGAAAAAGAAGAAAAACAGGTGAATAATCAGGTAATACTCTAAACTACATTACATTATTTTTTAACTAAACTAATTAAAGAAAATACAAGTAGTTTACTGTATTATTTATTTAACAAATAATAATATTATACTGCTTTAATGTGAAATTTTATTTTTATTTCTTATGTACAGATTATAATTTTTCATTTTTTTTTCTTTTCAGAAACCTGTCATTATTTCTAGTCCTACAAATTTACATCAGAAATCAAAGCCCCTGGGCTCAACCAATCAAAATCAAACACAATCGAACAATGCCAACACCCATAACTCTTCTAATAACACAAATACCAGTAATGTTAACAGCAATAATAGCAACAACAACAACAATACCTATAGTAGCAACATCACTAGCAGCAATAATACCAACAGTGGCAGCAACAATAATAATAGCAACAGGAACAACAACAACAAGAACAACGATTCCAACAAACGACGCAATTTGAACAGCCCGAGGCTTCATCTCAATCAAAATCACTTGTGGTTCAACCACTCATTTGTGGGTTACAGACCTCACCCAATGAGCCAGCCTTGGTGTAACATAATGCCACCCCAGTTCCTAGGCGGTCCCTCATCCCCGTCCTTCATCGGGAGACATCAAGCCAACAAGTGGCTGCACTCATCCTTATATTCGACCGGATCCTCGTGCTTTCATCACTGGTCTCCGAAAGCCACTTTAAAGGTCTAAAGCAAGGAAAACTGCACACCACGTTAACTTATACCTACTAATGTCTAATCTACCATGAGCACTAAGATGCTAACTGGATAGAGGATTTTACTGAGAATACCAATTGGTTTAATTATTGTTGATTATTTTAGTAAAGTAAGGATAATCATTGTCATTACTTCGAAACAAATAATGCAAATATTGTCTGGTCGGAGTAAGTGTTAATCATATTATGCATAATTTAAAAAAAGTTTGATGGTGTGAAGCACACTAAGTTAGTGCAATTTTGCTCTCTGTTACAGGGACACAAAGAATAATTGTTGCAAAAAAAATTTCTTTTTTTACGTATGACAAATTGTTTGACAATAACTTTAGTGTTACTAAGATATTGTACATAAAAAAATTGAAAATATAAATAAAATTTCATTCCAGTATAGAGTCATATAATTAGCAAGTTTGAGATGAAATACATAAATCTTATTTATACCACTCTAACCTCAAAATCACAACATTGGTATGATTTTTCGGCGCTCGTGGTATAAAATACCTTTCGAAACGAGTGCGGAAGTTGATTATTTACTTCATGTGACTTTTCGCACTCGCTTTGCTCATGCGAAAAACGTCACATGAAGTAAATTATCACCTTCCGCACCAGTGTCGAAATGTACTATTATTCAATTATAAAGTATGATTGAATTTTGTACATATATATTTTCATACCAAATTTACAATACTTTAAAAAATATTAACGTGCATTTGTGTTAGTTATATCCCACATAGCATGAAAGCTTCCTGGAAGTTTTATGAAAGCTTCCAAGAAAGATTCGGAATCTTACAGGAAGCTTAAATGGAAGATTCCTGAAAGCTCAAAATGTCCGCCCTTTTTTCTCACAAAAAGCTTTCAGGAAAGATTCTATTAATCTTCCCAGAAAGCTTTCCGGGATCTTTCATCAAACTTTTAAAAGAGTAACTGGTAGCTTTGTGAAAGATTTGTCAATCTTTATGGAAGCTTTCTTGAAAGAATACAGTAAGTTTACAGAGAATCTTTCAGCAAGACTTTAGTAAGGTAGCTGTAAAGATCCTTGTAAGGTTTTTGATAGATTTATTGAAATCTTTCAGAAAGCTTACATGAAAGATTCCTGTAAGCTTAAAATTCCGCCCAATTCTTTCTCGAAAGGATACGGTAAGTTTACAGGAAATCTTCCAATAAGACTTTAGTAAGGTAGCTGTAAAGATCCTTGTAAGGTTTTTGATAGATTTATTGAAATCTTTCAGAAAGCTTACATAAAAGATTCCTGTAAGCTTAAAATTCTGCCCAATTTACTGGCAAAAGCTTTAAAAAAAATCTATTAATATTTCCGGAAAACTTTCCAGGACCTTTCATCAAGTTTTTAAAAGAGTAACTGGAAGCTTTGTGAAAGATTTGTCAATCTTTCAGAAAGATTCTACGAAACATTCTAGTAAATCTTTCAAGAAACCTTTCACGAACCTTTTTTCAAGTTCTTGAAAGATTACTTTGGAACTTAAAGCCATACATATTACATACAATACTCTAAAGTATAACTATTAAATTCTCGCATATTATTTAGAATTTATTACTATATTAATCGCAATTTTTTCATCGCAGAAAAAATTTTACATAAAATTTTTTGACCTAACTGGGAATCGAACCTACAACCCTTGGGTTACTACGCACGCATTGCTATCCGTTACGCTATCGCTCGCTTGAAGGAGTTGGAACATTTTCATCCAAATAAGGTGCACTATCTACGATTATTCAATTGTTATTAAATAATATCATACATACATACCTAACATACATGTTATTATTTCGATTATATTCATCTAAAATATTAATGGCTTTAAAATGGCCATGTAAAATACCGAAACGATACCTACCTTACCGGCACCTAAGTTTTATTTTTTTATCGTATTTAAACAAAAATTTCAGAGAAAAGCGCTCTTTTACGGAAATCCAACGCTTTTTCCTAAAGTTTGTGTTTAGATGTAATAAAAAAAATAAAATTTTGGTGCCGATAAGCTAGGGATCTACGTTTGAGTTGAACATGGCCTCAAAGTTAAAACGGTATTATAAAATCAAGTTTCAATTAAAATATTATAAAATCAATTATAAATGTATTAAAATATTATCAAATTTACTTTATTTATATTTGCTTATATTCTATATGTTTAATATAAATGGATAAAGAAATTTTTCAATTCATTAAAAAAGCATAATCTTGTTCTAAGTTGATGAAATCTTCAAATCTATATTTTCAACTCAAAAATAACTTCAAAATAGTCTCAAAAGAGATGAAAAGAGAGGGGATTAAACATATTGCAAGAATATGTGTTTATATTAGATGCATCTTTAAGATGAAATGGCGAAAAAGTTATTTACAATTCATATAACTATTATGTATCATTAAAAATATTACTTATGTCGACTGCAATTTAATATCAACTGATAAGAATTTTTCCATCGGTCTTACAGTCTTACAAATTAAATTAAAATAATTAATATTTATGGCAGTCAGATTGCCCTTGTTTATAATCACCCCCGCAGAATCTGAAATAAAAACTTAATTAAAATCTGGAAAAAACTTTGTTAGCAAAGGACGATCTGACTGCCCACCACCACCACATTGTCCGACGTTTCGAGCCTGCTCCGGCTCCTCCTCAGGGACTGAAATAAAACCCGCGATACACCTCCTTATATACCATGCACCCATACCCCCTTCTTTTCTCTTACCCCACCACCCTCCACATTCCCCTCTCCAACTTGCCATTCTCACTTAAATTAATAAAGAATGATAAATGTTATCTAATTTACTTGACTCTATCATTAAATTTACATTATTCCGATTTCTTAGAATGTGAATACTTTCAAGGCTTTCCCTCTTATATTTATTCTTAATCAATTACTAAATACAATTACTAAATAACCTTTCTAAATTATTATCATTTCTAAAGAAAACTTGAATATTATGTTTACTAAAAACCCTTCTAATCCTTTCCGACAAACCTCTAACATATGGTAAACTAAAATAT
The DNA here is from genome assembly GCA_036365515.1 of Torymus aiolomorphi. Classification (NCBI taxonomy): domain Eukaryota; kingdom Metazoa; phylum Arthropoda; class Insecta; order Hymenoptera; family Torymidae; genus Torymus; species Torymus aiolomorphi. The sequence goes on along the minus strand of CM070873.1, from coordinate 213,917,919 downwards.
GCATTCTTTCCATTTCTATTCCTTGTTTGATTATCTACCCGCTGCTTCAATCCACCATTATAAATTTCCCACACTCTCTCATCAATCATTTTATCAATAAATTTTACGGGATAACTATTTTTAATAAATGTTTCTCTAACTAAATTTAAATTCTTTTTCCTAAAATCTTTATGTGACAATTTAATCGCTCTGTCAATGACACCTTTGATCGCACCTGTCTTGTTTCCGAATTGGTGGTGAGAATCAAAATTTAAAAATCTACCTGACCATGTAGGTTTTCTATACCAATCTAATTTCACTCTATTATTATTACCTCTAATGACTCTAATATCTAAAAAACTCAATTGATAATCTTTCTCAACTTCTTTTGTGAATTTAATTCTATCATGGATAGAATTAAACACATCCACCATTTCATCCACAAAACATTCTGGTACAACTGCAAAAATGTCATCAACATATCTTTTAAAAATAATTGGCTGAAAAACCAACTTAGACAAAGCAATACTTTCCAATTTTTCCATTACTAAATTGGCTATAACAGGTGACAAAGGTGATTCCATTGGACAACCATATCTTTGTTCATATAGACTATTATCAAAAGAAAAAATTGTGTTTTTAAAAACCAAATTAAGTGCCTTTATAAATTCATCTTTTGTTAAACTAGTATGTACTTTAATTTCAGACCATTTATCTTGTATAATATCATTCAACAACTCTAAAGGTATATTTGTAAACAAAGATACTACATCCAATGAAACCATCCTATGATCATTCGGAATAATAATATCTTTCATTATACCATAAAAACTCCAACTATCTTTAATATATGAATTTGTTTTACCCACTATCTTGAACAATATATTAGACAAAAATCTAGCAAGTCTATACGTCGGAAAATTTATGTGGATATCATCGATAAATTTTCCGACGTATAGACTTGCTAGATTTTTGTCTAATATATTGTTCAAGATAGTGGGTAAAACAAATTCATATATTAAAGATAGTTGGAGTTTTTATGGTATAATGAAAGATATTATTATTCCGAATGATCATAGGATGGTTTCATTGGATGTAGTATCTTTGTTTACAAATATACCTTTAGAGTTGTTGAATGATATTATACAAGATAAATGGTCTGAAATTAAAGTACATACTAGTTTAACAAAAGATGAATTTATAAAGGCACTTAATTTGGTTTTTAAAAACACAATTTTTTCTTTTGATAATAGTCTATATGAACAAAGATATGGTTGTCCAATGGGATCACCTTTGTCACCTGTTATAGCCAATTTAGTAATGGAAAAATTGGAAAATATTGCTTTGTCTAAGTTGGTTTTTCAGCCAATTATTTTTAAAAGATATGTTGATGACATTTTTGCAGTTGTACCAGAATGTTTTGTGGATGAAATGGTGGATGTGTTTAATTCTATCCATGATAGAATTAAATTCACAAAAGAAGTTGAGAAAGATTATCAATTGAGTTTTTTAGATATTAGAGTCATTAGAGGTAATAATAATAGAGTGAAATTAGATTGGTATAGAAAACCTACATGGTCAGGTAGATTTTTAAATTTTGATTCTCACCACCAATTCGGAAACAAGACAGGTGCGATCAAAGGTGTCATTGACAGAGCGATTAAATTGTCACATAAAGATTTTAGGAAAAGAATTTAAATTTAGTTAGAGAAACACTTATTAAAAATAGTTATCCCCTAAAATTTATTGATAAAATGATTAATCAGAGTGTGGGAAATTTATAATGGTGGATTGAAGCAGCGGGTAGATAATCAAACAAGGAATAGAAATGGAAAGAATGCATATTTTAGTTTACCATATGTTAGAGGTTTGTCGGAAAGGATTAGAAGGGTTTTTAGTAAACATAATATTCAAGTTTTCTTTAGAAATGATAATAATTTAGAAAGGTTATTTAGTAATTGTAAAGACAAGGATGATAAATGTTTGAAATCGGGAGTTGTTTATAAAATTAATTGTAGGGATTGTAATGGTTGTTATATTGGTCAAACGGGTAGATATTTGAAAAAGAGAATATATGAACATCAATATAGTTTACGCAGCTCAAGTTGTACATCGGGTTTGAAAGAACATTGTTTAAATAGTTTGCATTCTTTCGATTTTGGGAGTGTGGATATTTTGGAACAGGGGATTAAGAATAAATATAAGAGGGAAAGCCTTGAAAGTATTCACATTCTAAGAAATCGGAATAATGTAAATTTAATGATAGAGTCAAGTAAATTAGATAACATTTATCATTCTTTATTAATTTAAGTGAGAATGGCAAGTTGGAGAGGGGAATGTGGAGGGTGGTGGGGTAAGAGAAAAGAAGGGGGTATGGGTGCATGGTATATAAGGAGGTGTATCGCGGGTTTTATTTCAGTCCCTGAGGAGGAGCCGGAGCAGGCTCGAAACGTCGGACAATGTGGTGGTGGTGGGCAGTCAGATCGTCCTTTGCTAACAAAGTTTTTTCCAGATTTTAATTAAGTTTTTATTTCAGATTCTGCGGGGGTGATTATAAACAAGGGCAATCTGACTGCCATAAATATTAATTATTTTAATTTAATTTGTAAGACTGTAAGACCGATGGAAAAATTCTTATCAGTTAACTATTATGTATTTAGAAAAAGTTGTTACTTTTTCAAATCACATTTTTAAGACCAAAATAACTCGTGAGTAGTTATAAATACATAATTTATAATGAAATTAACTGTACTTTAAGAATATCGGTATCCATTTTCTATACCTGAAGAACCAATTAAAAAGAAAATTATTTCTGAAACAAAAAATTTTGGCAAAATTGTTATTTTATCAAAATAAGACCTTATTGTCATTCATTTGACTCCAAAATTTAATCAGTTCTGAGTTAAGACATACGTAAGATGCATGCAAAAGTTCAGCTCATTACGTCTATCCGTTCAAGAGTTATGCCGGGGACAAAATTTCGTTTCATAAATTCATACATACATACATTTTTTTAAAACCTATTATTCTGACTCAGAAAGCTCAAAAACATCAAAATTCATCAAAATCTCTGTTTTGAAAATTTTCACTATTACAACGCTTTCTCTTTGAGAAATAAATATAGTGTCAATAGGGAGAAATAAAATTCGTATACTGAATATATTTTAACACTTCGTGCGCAAAGCTCGACTTCGCACACGCTCAAATAAAAAAGCATATGCTAAATCAAGCTTTGTACACGTCGTATACAAAAATACGGTTCGATACGCGAGCGAGAAGGTGATTTTAACCTTGTGTGACCTTTTCACCCTAGCTTCGCTCAGGTGCAAACGTCCACACTAGGATAAAATCACTTTGACGCACTAGCATCGAAATTTATCTGTATTATTTTGACTCTCCGTGCGCAAAGCGCGATTTCGCACACGCTTGTTTTTTGAATGAAAAAGCATACGCTAAATCAAGCTTTGTACACATCGTGTCAAAAGATACTGTTCGATACACAAGCGAAAAGGTGCACGCGTTAGTATCAAACTGTACTATTTTTAAACAAAGAAAATATTAACTTTAATTATTAATTTTAAACATTCATTTGGAAAAACACGTCTTCCTTTTATGCAAATACAATACTCAGAATTCATTTGGCAATTCTTATGAGAGTACTATTATGAGAGATAATTGTTGAAAAATTGGATCAAAATGACAAAAATGCAGATTCCTACTTATCAACATTAAAATTATTTTTAATTAAAAAGTTTTTAAACAGTTTTTTGGAAAACCACAATTTTAACGCCCTCCTTATATTTAAATACTATACATAGAATTATTTTATAGCCATTCTATTATAATTTTGATAAAGTATACTCGTTGATATCGGTATCCAACATCTCCTTAAAGCATTCATTTTTGGAATATTTTATTAAGGGTTCCCGAAATCTTTCTAAAGCTTTCACGAAATGTTGCTCAGTTGCATAGGTGGAATTTTTTGTTATTCCATTAAACTTACGGCAAGCTTTCGCGGAACCTTACCAGAATATGTTACGGTTCCAGTAATCTTTGACTTATTGTCACTGCAATCTTTTATGAAAGGTTCTATTTATGTTGAGTAGAATCTTCCCTGGGAGTATTCATAAATCTTTTTTAAAAGTTTTTCGGAAGATTTGCAATGAATGTTATAGTTCGATCTTTCACTAAGCTTACTGTAACCCTTCTGGTTACCTTTCATGATAGATTCCAGTATTCATGAATCTTTCTCAAAAATTTTTCAGAAGATTTGCAATTTATGTTCCAGTTTATCTTTCAGTAAGCTTACTGTTACCTTTCTAGTTATCTTCCATGAAAAATTCAAGTATCTGTTATTAGAATGTTTCATGGAAGATTCTGGAAACCTTTCAAAAGCTTTCATGGAATGTTACTGAATCGCACATTTGGAATTTTTTTGTCTGGTTCCACAAAACTTACGGGAAGCTTTCATGAACATTGCAAGGCAACGCGACTGGGGAGTTTCGCCGGAACCTTCCATTAGGCTTTTCCATTATTTTTCGGTAATCATGCTAACTGCAATCTTTCATGCAAGATTTTATTGATGTTTAGTAGAATCTTCCCTGAAAGTATTCAGTAATCTCTTTCAAAAGGCTTTTGGAAGATTTTTAATCAATTTTCCAGTTGAATCTTTCAGTAAGCTTACTGTAACCTTTCTATTTATCTTTCATGAAAGATTCCAGTATCAATTCTGAGAATGTTTCATGTAAGGTTCCGGAACTCTTTCAAAAGCTTTCATTGTACATGGTCGAGTCTTATAGTTCGAATCTTTTTTGTTGATTCCGTTAAACTTACGCGAAGCTTCCGTGTAACATTGCAAGGTAACGCTACTGGAAAGTTCCGTGGGAACCTTCCATTAAGCTTTACGCATTATTTTTCGATAATCTTTTATTCATGCTCACTGCAATCTTTCATGGCAGATTTCATTTAGGTATAATGGAATCTTTCCTGAAAGTATTTATAAATCTTTTTCAAAAGGTTTTTGGAAAATTTGAAATCAATGTTCCAGTTTAATCTTTCAGAAAGCTTACTGTAACCTTTATAGTTCTCTTTCATGAAAGATTCCAGTATCAATTATTAGAATGTTTCATGAAAGATTCTGTCAGCTTTTCAAAAGCTTTCGTGTAATGTTACTCTGGTGAATAGTTAGAATCATTTGGTTGTTTTTGCGAATCTTACGGGAAGCTTTCGTGGAACATTGCAACGTAACGCTACTGGCTTTACGCATTATTTTTCGGTAATACTTTGTTCATGCTTACTGTAATCTTCCATGAAAGGTTCCACTTATGTATAGTGGAATCTTCCCCGAAAGTATTAATGAATCTTTTTCAAAAGTTTTTCGGAAGATTTGCAAGAAATGTTCCATTCTAACCTTTCAGTAAGCTTACTGTAACCTTTCTCATTACTTTTCATGAAAGAGCCCGTATCGATTCTGAGAAGGTTACATGTAAGGATCCGGGAACCTTTCAAAACCTTTCATGGAATGTTACGCGAGTCTTATAATTGGAATCTTTTTTGTTGATTCCGTCAAACTTACGGAAAGCTTTCGTGAAACATTTCCAGGTATTGCTACTGAGAGCTTCAGCTGGAGCCTTCCATTAATCTTTTCGCATTATTTTTCGGTAATCTTTTGTTCATGCTTACTGCAATCTTTCATGAGAAGTTCCATTTTTGTTTAGTCGAATGTTCCCGGAACGCATTCATCAATCTTTCTCAAAAGTTTTTCGGAAGATTTGCAAGAAATGTTCCTGTTCAATCTTTCAGTAAGCTTACTGTAATCTTTCTAGTTATCTTTCATGGAAGACTCCAGTATCGATTCTTAGAATGTTTCATGGTGGATGTCGGTAACCTTTCAAAAACTTTCATGGCATGTTACGGAATCGCTTAGCTGGAATTTTTTGGTTGGTTTCCGAAAACTTACGGGAAGCTTTCGTGGAGCATTGCAAGGTAACGCTACTGGTAAGTTTTGCCGGAACCTTCCTTTAAGCTCTTTGCATTATTTTTCGGTAATCTTTCATTCATGCTTACTGACACCTTTCATGAAAGGTTCTATTTATGTTCAGTGGAATCTTTACTGCAAGGATTTGGGAATCTCCTTTGCAATCTTAGCGTAAGCTTTCAACAAAGATAACGGTGTAATCTTCCCAAAAGCTTGCCGTAATATTGTTTCCTTTCGTGAAGGATTCCTGGATTGATCCCTGCAAGGTCTTGGGAATCTCTTTTGCAATATTAGCGTAAGCTTTCAGCAAAGATAACAGTGTAATCTTTCTAAAAACTTACTGTAATATTGCTGTTTCCTTTCGTGAAAGATTCCTGAATTGATTCCTGAAATATTTCACGTAAGATTCCCGTAGGCTTTCCAGAAGCTTACGTGTAATATTCGTCGAAAGGACATTTGGCAATCTTGATTGTAATATTGCTTTAACATTCCGGAAAGCTTACAAGAAAGCTTACAATGAAATCTATCTGAAAGTTTCAGTTATCTTTTAGAAAGGTTGAGGAAAGCTTCCATTGGAATATTTCTTGAATCTTTCACTGGGAAGCTTTCATGCTATGTGCAGAAAGATTTCAGTATCGATTCTTAGAATTTTTCATCGTGGGTGTCAGCAAGCTTTCAAAAACATTAATGGAATGTTACGGGATCTCATAGTTGGAATTTTTTGGTTGGTTTCCGAAGATGTACCAGAAGCTTTCGTAGAACATTGCTAGGTAATGCTACTGGAATGTTTCGTGGGAACCTTCCATTAAGTTTTTCGCATTATTTTTCGGTAATGTTGCATTCATGCTTATTGCAATCTTTCATGAAAGGTTCCATTTATGTTTAGTGCAATCTTTCCTGAAAGTATTCATCAATCTTTTTCAAAAGTTTTTCGGAAGATTTGCAAGAAATGCACCAGTTCAATCTTTCAGTAAGCTTACTTTAACCTTTCTAGTTATCTTTCATGAAAAATTCCAGTATCGATTCTTAGAATGGTTCATGGTCGATGTTGGCAACCTTTCAAAAACTTTCATGGAATGTTACGGAATCGCATAGTTGGAATTTTTTCGGTTGGTTCGCTTAAACTTACGGGAAGCTTTTGTGGAGCATTGGAAGTTAACGCTACTGGAATGTTTCACGGGAACCTTCCATTAAGTTTTTCGCATTATTTTTCGATAATATTGCATTCATGCTTATTGCAATCTTTCATGAAAGGTTCTATTTATGTTTAGTGGAATTTTTCCTGCAAGTATTTGGGAATCTCTTTGGTAATCTTAGCTTAAACTTTCAAGAAAGATAACAGTGTAATCTTCCCGAAAGCTTACCGTAATATTGTTGTTTCCTTTTGTGAACGATTCCTGTATTGATACCTGCAAGGATTTGCGAATCTCTTTTGCAATCTTACAGTAAGCTTTCAACAAAGGTAACAGTCTAATCTTCCCAAAAGCTTACTGTAATATTGTAGTTTCATTTCGTGAAAGATTCCTGTATCAATCCCTGCAAGGATTTGGTAATCTTTTCTGCAATCTTAGCGTAAGCTTTCAACAAAAATAACAGTATAATCTTCCCAAAAGCTTACTGTAATATTGCTGTTTCCTTTTTTGAAAGATTCCTGTATTGATCCCTGCAAGGATTTGGGAAGCTCTTTTTCAATTTTAGCGTAAGCTTTCAACAAAGCTGACAGAGTAATATTCCCAAAAGCATACTGTAATATTTCCTTTTCCTTTCGTGAAAGATTCCTGTATTGATCTCTGCAAGGATTTGGGAATCTCTTTGGTAATCTTAGCGTAAGCTTTCAAAAAAGATAACAGTGTAATATTTCTAAAAGCTTACCGTAATATTGCTGTTTCCTTTTGTGAACGATTCCTGTATTGATCCCTGCAAGCATTTGGGAATCTCTTTTGCAATCTTACAGTAAGCTTTCAACAAAGGTAACAGTCTAATCTTCCGAAAAGCTTGCTGTAATATTGTAGTTTCCTTTCGTGAAAGATGCCTGTATTAATCCCTGCAAGGATTTGGTAATCTTTTCTGCAATCTTAGCGTAAGCTTTCAACAAAGATAACATATAATCTTCCCAAAAGCTTACTGTAATATTGCTGTTTCCTTTTTTGAAAGATTCCTGTATTGATCCCTGCAAGGATTTGGGAAGCTCTTTTTCAATCTTAGCGTTAGCTTTCAACAAAGATAACAGTGTAATATTCCCAAAAGCTTACTGTAATATTGCATTTTCCTTTCGTGAAAGATTCCTGTATTGATCCCTGCAAGGATTTGGGAATCTCTTTGGTAATCTTAGCGTAAGCTTTCAAAAAAGATAACAGTGTAATCTTTCTAAAAGCTTACTGTAATATTGCTGTTTCCTTTCATGAATGATTCCTGTATTGATTCTTGGAATATTTCACGTAAGATTCCCGTAAGCTTTCTAGAAGCTTTCATGTAATATTCGTCGAAAGGACATTTAGCAATCTTGATTGTAATATTGCTTTAACCTTCCGGGAAGCTTACAAGAAACCTTACAATGGAATCTATCTGAAAGTTTCAATTATCTTTTAAAAAGGTTGATGAAAGCTTCCATTGGAATATTTCTTGAATCTTTCACTGGGAAGCTTTCATGCTATGTGGGATGATAATTATCAAAAGCTGACATGAAGAAAAGATAAAGCTTTCAATTGTTTTCAATGAAATATTCTATCCAAAATGCATCGAAATCTATTTCTTAATTTTCTAAGAGGTAATAAAAAGAAAAATACGAGTGTACATGATTATTTTATTTAACTGATTTAGGAAAATGATTTATTTTCAAAATATATTTAAACTAAAGTTATTTTCGTTCTTTAGGTAAATATGCGAAACCATTAATTTCACTTTATTTTTTTATTTATTTATATTCAGAAATTACAGTAGTAATTTAAATTACATGTTCGTAATTTAGAAAAAAAGCTTTATTTGTGTATTATATAGATACCTTTTTGAAAAGTTGATGAAATAGAATAATAGAACAAATTCTATAATAAAACATTATTTTTTACGTATGAATTTATTTATTTTTATTTATTTATTTACCAGACAAATTACATAGTGTAATCCTTAAGAGGTAGATATAACTACCTGTACAAGGGTTGGGATATACAAAATAAAAACTTAAAAACTAACTTAAAATTACTTTAACATTATAAATTTCCAATAAAGTATAAACACTCAAACAAAACAGTAGTTATATAATCTATGTTTTTTGTATCTAATTAATTAGTTTTTTCTTTTTTTTATATTTCCCAAAATTACCATTACAGGTCAAACTTTTTAATTCATTAGGAAGACAGTTAAAGGTCTTCAGCGCTACCATGAACCTTGTGACGTTGCGAATTTTATCTCCCCCGTTCGCAACGTTATGATTCGCCCTGAGGGCTTTACGTTCTCTTACTTCCGCGTGCGCTCGATCCAATGGACTACAACTGAAACAAACCCACTCTTCCGGATGACGCGGTGACCGAATTTGGTTTGAAACTGGGCGCCGGGCCACTGCGACGACTCCCTCTGCTCCTCCGGCTGCTTAGCGGCACTGAGACTCACGGGCGTGGATTTGCGACGAGACGACCTGGGGGCGGTCGAAACCCTCGGCGAACTGATTAAAAGCTTCGATTACTGCACGGACGGGCGGACTCGTGCTCACATCAGACGTCACAAAAACACACATAAATAAATGAAAAAAACTGAAAGATCGTTTCACTTGGCTCCTATTTGCCAGTTTATTTCTCCGATTTACTCCTCACTCGGGCGGTATGTTTCACAATGGTAACCGGGACGCGCTCACAAAATGGCCGCTCGGGGGCCGCTGCGCACTCGCTTCCTATAACCCGCACGCGCGAGAGAGAGATATCCTCCACGCTTGGAGGCCGCACGCACTTCACAATTAAGATTAATAGAGGGTCGGGGGGCGGAAAGTAGATGCCACCCGACGACAGTAAACTCAGTTCTTACCGTCGCACTGGCGGTAAGGGAGAGAACGCTGCTTGGCTCTCCTTCGGGCTCTTGCTCTCGTGGCGGTTGCTCCTCGTGATGATTCCGGCTCCGCTTTCCCCTAACTCGGCCCCTAGCTACTGCTGCTACAACTTCTGCTGCTACTGCTGCTACAACTTCTCAACTACTAACTACTGCTACACTTCTACTACTAACTGCTGCTACACTTCTACTACAACTGCTGCTACAACATCTCAACTACTAACTGCTGCTACACTTCTACTACTAACTGCTGCTACACTTCTACTACAACTGCTGCTACAACTTCTCAAGAATTACTCCGGCTCGCGCAATGGCTCACTACTTACTGGTGAAGAAGACGGAAACGTCTTATTCCGGTTCCGTCTTCTTCACCGATTTCGACTCGCTGCTTCTCTCTCACTCTCATGGCAAGACTCACGTTTTTGGAAGTCACATGATGTGCAGATCTCGGGGGAATCGGCCCCCCCTGCTGCCACCTGTTGCGCGCGCGTACTTCAAACCCCAGCCTAAGTTATCCTTGCGAATAGTGGCGGCGCACCTTTACTCATTTCTGCGCCTCCACGCTTCGCTTGGTCGGTCGCTCCGTGTTTTATCGTTGGCTCTTGATCCCCTCTTCCCTCCCGACTCGCTCATTCACTCTGGCTCGGTATAGCACGCAGGCTATAGCCTCCGCTCTTTCACTCCTACACACTAGCGCCGCGGCGCCATACTCCTACATGGACGCTCCCCCCACACATTCTCTCACTGTACATAACGCGCAGGCGGATGCAGTTCGCAATCTCTCTCTCTCTCTCTCTCTTGCTGTTTTGGCGGTAAGTGTAGACGGGTTCTGCTTGAGCTCTCGCATTATTCAGCATCACTAATAAAGTTTTTACTCCTCGGAGTCAAATCATTGCAGGAAAAGGAGCCCCAGGCGGCACTCAAGCTCCCAGCCCAAAAACTGGAGGCATCGCGCTCCAGTTTTATGTGCCGGGGACCTTTTCCTCTACACGCAGACGCCCTAACCTCAACACGTCAAGCACTCGGCACACGCAACACACTCAATCACTCAATTTACACAACTGCAGCTCACAGCATCGTCAGCTTCGCACCTTTTTGGCACCGCTTCATCACACTGCGACGGCACCCGCCTCTGTGCCGCTGCACTGCCGCAACCTTTAGGCTGCATTACGCGCAGTGCACCGGTCGCTGTCCGATCAGCTTATTGGCTTGCTGCCTCACTATCTGCTGTGTTGTCCCGCTATCTGCATTTAATCAGCTGAGAGGACGTGACCAGCTGTGTGCGCCATCATATGCTGCCTTGCTCACCACTTTCATCAGCTGTTTTATGCCCATAGGCATTCTTCTTTTTTGCATGAGTCAGCGTTTTGCCTGTCATCCTGCGCAACACACCTCGCGCAGTGCGAGTGCGAGCGCGAGTGTGAGCTTGATCATTTACCCGCGATCTACCTTGCCGGCCACTGCTACTTAACTTGTTTTAATTTTAATTGCTTTTAATTTGTTTGACCTGCGTTTTCTTTTTAATTTAATTTTATTATACTAAAGTAGCTGAAACTGCCATTTTTACTAATTGTACAATTTTTAATTTTCTTTTATTTATTTTTCTTTCTATTTTTATATATATTGCATAGCGTTTCTGATCTTTCTAATTAACTAATTTTTAATAATTATCTGGCCGCTCACTCTTTCATTTACAAAAATTTCATTTTTTTTTCTATTTAATAACCACCATCTCTGCCGATCTATAGTTTTTAACTGAATAGATTATACGTTTGATATTTTATTAAGTCTGACTGCTTGCGTTTTATACTACTGTGTAAACGGGTGTAAAAGGCCCCTGCTTTGCCGGCTTGTCTGACCTAGTTAAGGTCTTGATCACTACTTTCATAGATCATAAGCAGCAGGCTATTTTTAACACTTTTTAATGCTGTTTTCTTGTTTTTCTTGTTTTTTTTCTTGTTTTTATTCATAACTGTGTGTCTGTTAAACTGCAGCGGCCTTTTATACCAGTGATTATTAAAAAATTTTATTTTTTAAAATTTATTTTTTTTTTATTTTTAATTTATTTATTTATTTATTTATTTTATTTATTTATTTATTTATTTATTTTTTTGTAATTTTTGCACTTATATTCATCACTGTATCTTGCATCTCGCCTTCATAAACTGACACTACGTCGTGCATTTCATTTTTTATTTTCCATTTTTCACGTTTCAGCTCATTTGTCATTTTTAACTTTCGTGTTGTAGATTCTAGTTTTTTATCTCTCATTACTCATAACATACATCTTTTGTGTGCTCGATACACAAAACAAAATGGACATTATTTGTCGTGGCTGCAGCAAAAGTATAAAAACGAAATGTATTACATGTGAACACTGCAATAGCAACTTCCATCCTAATTGCACGACTTTCAAGCAGGTTCACAACAAAGCAAACAAGCTTATTAGTGCCTGTCGAGCTTGCATTTCTGCGGCAAATACTAATACTAATAAGCAGAGAGATGAGACACTCAATGGGAGCAATAGTGCACCGTCAATTGACCCTTTACAACAGATCCTTCAAAAACTTACCAGGCTAGAAAACCTTGAAGGCAGTATGAACACGTTGAGCTCAACCATTGATGCCAGACTAGGGGAATTTTCAACGGCGATCACAAACATCGAGGAGAGGCTATCATCTCTGGATGTGTTACCAAGTCTTGTAACGCGTTTATCGGCTGCGGAAGAGGCCATTTCACATGTGCAGACTGAGCAGCTGAGCCTTCGTCAGCAGGTTGCTGCTCTTAGCACAGCTAAACAAGCTCCACCTGCTCTTGATGTTTCTGCTGCTAACCGTTTGAAGAAACTGGAGAATGATGTACAAAATCTTTGTACCCTACAACGCAGTGTTGCCAATGAGCTCGTAATTACAGGACTTCCAACAACAACAGAAACGTCGACCATGAAAGGCCTTGTATTTGCAGCGCTTAAAGTTCTCGATCCTGGTTTCCTGGAACGTGATATTATGCATGTACGCCGAATGCATAGCAAAACAATAACTGAGCATGTACCATCCACTTCCTCCCCGGATGCTACTGCTGACACTCAGCTGTCTGACAGTCACACTCCTGCTAAAACTATCTCTGTACCGCTCATTGTACGCCTGTCATCGCCTGATCTGATGCTGAATCTCATTAATGCAAAAACAAAAATGGGAAAACTACACTCGTCGCAGCTCAATGTCGAACTGCTTGAATTAGCCAAAATAACGACTCCCTTACCGTCCTCACTCATCAACATAAACGAGTTGCTTCCTGCAGACCTACATAGACTGCGTTTGCAGGCACGAACTGAGGCGAAAAAGAAAGGTTTCATTACTTATGTACGTAGTGGTCGTCTCTACATCAAGAAGAAAAAAAGAAGATCACGCAACTATCATTTCATCTACTGAAGAGCTCAATCATTTTTTAGCTTAGACTCATCTCATCATCACTATTCTTTCAATCATGTTAATCTCATCCCTACTCACCCTCCATCTTCATCCACATCAAGTTTTTCCGGGTCTCGGAACCACGGCCTCAGAGTATGCCACTTTAATGCAAACTCTATTCGAGCGCACATGGGAATGATCAATCACTATCTGTCTACTCACAACTTCTTCCATCTAATAGCTGTTACTGAGACCTGGCTTGATCCTGTAGCAGATTATAGCAATATTGTCTTCTTACATGACTACATTCTTTTTCGGCGCGATCGTAATAGGAACGGTGGTGGTGTTGCGCTCTTCATCCACAACTCTATTTCTGCCACTGTTCTCTGCTCATCAGATGGTGTCTGGACTGGTAAACCAGGCAAGCCAGAATATCTCTTCTGTGAAGTAACAAGCAATGGTCATCCGCCATTTTTCGTCGCTGTAGTCTATCGACCACCACACGCGCCTTTTCTTAGAGATACTGATTTTATAGACAAAATCACTACCTACATGCATGACTACAGCACTAAGATTATTCTTGGCGATTTTAATGCCGACCAGCTCTCCTTATCTGATGATGCGGTTTTCATTCGCAAGTTTATTGCAGAAAATGGACTCCACAATGTTCCGTACGGTGCGACTCACCACAAACTTACCTCCGACACCTGGCTTGATCTCTGCTTAATAGATGAACAAGACCGCATATTAGACTTCTCGAAGACTGAGTCACCATTCATCAACGGTCATGATCTTATCGCTGCTACACTTGCGCTTCAAACCCCCAAACCCTCATTAACATCATTCACCTATCGTGACTATAATGCCATTAGCGCTGAGTCTCTTATTGACTTTCTGAGAGGTTTGGATTGGTCTGTCGCTGAGTCGGCTCCCCTTCATGAATGTGTCTCTGTCCTGCAATCCCACGTGGCTACAGCTATCAATAATCTCGCCCCGGTCAAAACTGTTACTCCTGGAAAAAACAGGCATCCATGGTTTATGCCAGAACATCGTGTCTTAATCAAAGAGAGAGATCGCTTGTATAAGCGTTTTCGTAGGTCTCGTACAGAACATGATCTGTATTTATACCGAGAAGCTCGAGATTCAGCACATTCTTCAATTGAGGAAGCCAGAAATAACTATTACCATCATCGATTATCAACGCTGACTAATCCGAAGGATATCTGGCGTGAGCTTCAGCATTTAGGCATCACAGGACCGAAAAAATCAACTTCATCGTTGTTCTCCATCGACCAGCTCAATGCACATTTTAGAAGCGTTTCTTATGATCCGGCTACTCCTTCTGTTTCTTACTTTCTCAGTACCCTGACTCCATCAAACAACGCTGAGTGTTTCTCATTTAGGGAGTTCCAAATCTCTGATATATGTGATGCAGTAAATCACTTTAGTACACAAGCTAGAGGACCTGATGGTATTCCGCAGCGTATAATATTACTTGCACTACCTTTTCTTGCGCCTATCATCTGTAAAGTTTTTAACCAAACTCTACGCGAAGTATGCTTTCCGCAACTATGGAAGAAATCTTCCGTAATTGCCCTGAACAAGGTGAATACCCCGAATAGCTTGAGTGATTTTCGCCCAATATCTCTCCTTTGTTTTCTCTCTAAAGCACTTGAGTGGTTGGTATACCAGCAAATGTCTTGTTACTTAGAATCTAGGCTTCTTCTCAATCCTCTTCAAACTGGTTTTCGATCTGGACACAGCACTCAAACAGCCCTACTGAAGCTCACTGACGATATTAGGCTTGGAATAAATAGGAAACGAGTCACTCTGCTTCTTCTATTTGACTTTAGTAAGGCTTTTGACTCTGTCTGTCACGTCAAGCTCCTACAGAAATTGCTCGAGCATGGTTTCTCTAAATCAGTAATCAATTGGATAGCGTCGTATTTGGTTGGTCGTCAGCAAGCGGTCGTTGACAACAAAGGCAACTTTTCATCGTTTCTGGAGCTGAATACCGGAGTACCTCAGGGCTCTGTGTTGGGGCCATTGCTCTTTGCCATTTATGTTAACGATCTGACCCTATGTCTTGATCATGATGTTTCCCACATCATGTATGCTGATGACCTTCAGCTCTATATCAGCTGTCCTCTTGAGGAGCTCGACAATTTTTCTGCTAAGATGAGCTCAAATGCAGACCGCATCATGAGCTGGGCCACTCGCAATGCACTTCGGCTCAATGTCGGTAAGACGAAAGCCATGGTAATAGGTTCTCCTCGCTATATCAATTCTCTCCCCTCTGTAACCAGAAACTTCATCGATATTGGTTGCACCCCTGTCCTCTATGAATCTTCATTGCGCAATTTGGGTGTGGTGCTTGACTCTAAGCTCAACTGGAATGAGCATATTGCGCATATTTGCCGCCGAGTTCGTGCTCTTATGTACCGTCTCTATTATTTTAGAAAAAGCACCAACCTACGTCTGCGTAAGCACCTAATCCAAATGCTTCTTTTTCCGGTGATTGACTACTGCTGCGTTGTATACAACGATCTCTCGAAGGATGTCAACGACAGACTTCAGACACTTGTCAACTCAGGTATCCGTTACATCTATGGCTTGAAACGGAGGGAGCATATAACTCGCTACAGGCGTGAGCTTGGCTGGTTGACTACGACTGCACGTGCGAAGTATTTTGCTGCGAATTTACTACGCAAAATCTTCAATACAGCTACGCCGTCCTATCTACTGGCCTTTTTTGATTTTGCAGTTGCTACTCGACCAGTCAGGGGTGAAATGAAGCCCTTAGATATTCGTAGCTTTAGTACCGTGACACTGAAAAACTCATTTCATATCAGTTCTGCATATCTCTGGAATTCATTACCATCAAACATCCGCAATATCATTTCTGTTCCCCATTTCAAATCATGTCTTCATCAACATCTCTTCAATTCCGATGCGTAAAACGCACAAAAACTATGCCCCATCTATGTCATGATCATTCCATCCATCGTCATGCTTTTGCTTTTTATTTTGCGCTCTGTTTTTATTTTTTGCGCTCTATTTTTTTTAGTTTTATTTTTTTTATTTTTAATTTTTTGCAGTTTCAGTATACTTTGCGTAACCACTCACTATTCGTAATATTCGTAATATTTCGCTATTTGTAATAACTCTTTGTAACAACACTCTTTGTAATAACGCTAATTGTAAATCTTGTCTCTATTGTTCAACACAATGAACAGCAATAAACATTATCTAATCTAATCTCTCTAATCTCTCTCTCTCTCTCTCTCTCTCTCTCTCTCTCTCTCTCTCTCTCTCTCTCTCTCTCTCTCTCTCTCTCTCTCTCTCTCTCTCTCTCTCTCTCTCTCTCTCTCTCTCTCTCTCTCTCTCTCTCTCTCTCTCTCTCTCTCTCTCTCTCTCTCTCTCTCTCTCTCTCTCTCTCTCTCTCTCTCTCTCTCTCTCTCTCTCTCTCTCTCTCTCTCTCTCTCTCTCTCTCTCTCTCTCTCTCTCTCTCTCTCTCTCTCTCTCTCTCCCCCCCTCCCTCCCTCCCTATCCTAGTCGCAATGGCCGGGCGATAATGCAGCGCACATGCTGCTCCTGGCCGAGTCTCTCTCTCTCTCTCGCTCTCTCTCTCTCCTTGGCTATCGCATGTATGCGTGCGCGGCTCGTGGAGTCGGCAGACAGGCAGTGCGCCGGCTGCTACGCGCCGCGTCTCTCTCTCTCTCTCTCCGTCGCTCTAGTGTCGCTACGCTCTCTCTCTCTCTCCCTCGCTCTCGCCTGTCTTCTTGCGCGGAGCTCGTATACGGCAAACGTGCAGTGCGCCGCTGCTACGCGCCGCGTCTCTCTCTCTCTCCTCGCGATGCGCAACACGGGTGCGCCTTGTCACTCTCTCTTTTCGCTTCGCCCCGCGTACAGCTGCCGGCCTCGTGGCCGTCGGACAGCCCCTCGCCGCTTTTGTTCCTCTCGTGCGTCACGTGTGTCTTCCGTGTTGCAGTGCCGGCGCCGTGCGTGTAGTGCTGTGGTGTGTCTGCGTCGTCTCCCGCCTGCCATCGTCACCGTCGTCGCAGATTGTCTCACGCAGGCACAGCATGGGCGTCGAGGGCTCATGGGCGCGCTCACACCCGGCGCACAGTTTTATTTGCCCATGTGCGTCGTCTGCGAACGCGCGGGTATGAGTCTCGGCCTTCGCCTAGCATCTCTTCGTTGGCTCTCTCTCGTTCTCTCCCCTTCAGCCCTGTCGTCGTCGTCGGCCAGGATTCCCGGGCGGTAGGTGTAGTGTGCGCGTCGTCTGCTCGCTGGCATGTACCTCAACAGACGAAACACCGAATGAGCTGTGTGTGTATGTGCGGGTACACATAGCTCGGTGTCAGTGCCGTGTCCGCCTTGCTCGAGTCGTGATATTCGCGGCTCACCGGGGTGCAAAAAGCGCACCTCGTTACAAACTACTTTTTTTACTAACAGACTTATTTATTTTTGGTTGCTAAATACTCTTATTCCTAGTTTTAGATGTACTTTTTAAATATAATTCTTTCAGTTCTTCATAGTGATACATTAGTGCTTCCAAATGAAACACTTCCCTTACGTTTAAAGGCCTTCTTTCTACGAAAGAGTTTTTGTATATAAGTTTCAAAATTCTTGTTTGTATATTTTGTAATCGCATTATATTATTATTGCAAACCCCACCCCATGCTATTATTCCATAATTGATGTAACTGTGAAAGAAGGCATAATATATTGTTATTAGCGATTTAATGTCCAAGAGATTTTTAATTTTTGCAAAGAATAAATATTAGATATTTGGTTTTATTTATGATATACTGAATATATCCCATTTCATATTGTAATCGAAAATTATTCCTAGGTACTTATAATTAGTCACTCTTTTTATTTCTTGTTTCTGTATTTCAATTTTAATGTTTTTTGGTACACTATCACAATAACTACCAATTGTCATATAGACCGTTTTACTAGTATTTAATGATAGTACATGTCGGCACGGGTGCGTAAGTCGATTATTTAGCCGCTGTGACTTTTTGCACGAGCGAAGCGAGTGCGAAAAAGTCACAGCAGCTAAATAATCGACTTACGCACTAGTTTCGAACGGTATTTTATACCACGAGCGCCGAAAAATCATATCAAAGTTGTTATTTTGAGGTTAGAGTGGTATAAAAGTTTATTAAATGCTAACCAATTTGCAACATTTTCTAATGATTTGTTCATTTTTTCCTGCGCATCAAACCACGCATCTTCACCAGCGATGATGATAGTGTCATCTGCGTAGGAGAGGATTGAATCTTTTTGCATATTTGTCAATAGATCATTAACGTATATAATAAATAAAAGTGGTCCTAATATTGTTCCTTGTGGAACTTCCGCTTCTATTCTTTTTTCAGTACTTATTTTATCTTCTAATCTAACTATTTGATTTCTATTCGATAGATAGCTAGTCATTAAATCAAGCGGTTTTCCTCGTATTCCATAAGTTTCTAATTTTTCAATTAGAATTCTATGATTAACAGTGTCGAAGGCTTTTGCTAGGTCAAGAAAAGAGATTATTAATGGTTTACTGTTATCTAGATGATTGAATATAATATCCGTAATTTTGCTGAGTGCATGAGTTGTACCTCTACCTTTAATAAAGCCATATTGTGAATTTGATTATAATATTTTACATTTTTTAATAAAGTCATAAAGTCTATTATATATTATTTTCTCAAAAATTTTTGCAATATTTGATATTAAAGATATAGGTCTATAATTTTAAATATTAGTTTTGTCACCTGCTTTGTGTATTGGCACTACTTCCGCACTTTTTAAGGTTTCTGGCCATATTACCAGTTCAATTGATATATTGAAAATATGTTGAAGAGATGTTAAGATAAATGGCGAAATTATTTTTAGAACTTTCGTATTTATACCATCCACACCTCCTGCTTTTTCTTTAAGATCTTGAATAATTTTACTTATTTCGTCAATACTAGTAGGGGATATAAATATTGACATTGCATTTCTTGCAATTGGTTTTATATAAACATTTCTTTGTTGATTAATATTCCTACTTAAATTAGTACCCACCTCACAGAAATAAGTGTTCATAAAGTTAGCTATGTCTTCTTTATTAGTAATTTTATTATTGTTCACATATATATGATCAATTGTCTTGCTCGATTTCTTTGTTTTTCCTAACTTATTATTAATTATTTCCCATAGTTTTTTATTATCTTCCCTACTTTTTTCGATCCTCCCCTAGGGGCTGTAGGACCTTGTCGCGTGCCATGCGGGTGACCTACCTTGGTGGGGAACTCGGGTGGACCGGTGGGGAGGCTTAATCAGTGCAGGAGGGCAAGGGTGAGGCGGAGCTGTATGTATGTGGCGCCCTATAAACAGGTACGCCCTATAAACGGGAACGCCTGGTGTGAATGTGGTGGCAACTCCTAACAGGGTTCTTGTCCAGGCGAATGTAGGGTAGATAAGTCCCGGCTATCGCCTCGCCCAGGCCGGATCGCGCTGATGACCAACAAGCAGCCCCCCATCCAAGGTGGTGGACTGGATGGGTAACACACCCCCTGATCTGAAGGTGTTATGCGATCCGTGCCGATGTAGAGTCGTGGCCCTCGGGGTAATTGGAGGGTCTCTAACGGAGCCTTAGAGGCACCTGGCGCAACCTCTAAGTATTTTAGTCGCCTTACCGCCGCATGCGGGGCTCTGCGGCGGTGGACCGTTATTTCCCTAGCTGCTCGTGGGATCAACATGGCAGAAGTAAATATAAACAAAATAAATGAGGAAGACGGCAAGGGCCTAGTACCTGCCGGGGGGGTCACCGAAGGGGACGAGGTTTCCTCTCCCATGGAGGTGGTGGCGGCGAAGACGTCCGGCGCGCACAATAGGCGTGTGCGCTGGCGGAAGTATATCGAGGATAAGAAGAAGGCGGAGGCGGAGGGGAATCCACCACCGCCTCCCCCTCCTCCGAGGAGAGCTGGGGCCAAGCACAAGGTGAAGACCTTGGTAGGGGCTAGTACCCACCAGGCTGGACCAAGTAGCTTAGGCCCGGGCGAAAAGGAAAGGCTAGCACCAGAGGAGAGGAAGAGAAAGGAAAGAAGGGTTTCTGACCCCTCTATCAAACCTGCTAGTAAGAGAAACAGGCAGGGGCCTAGACCCGCTGGAAGCGAGGGACCGTCATACTCCACTATCTCCGCTAACCTACCCAGGGTCCTAGTGACTTTCGGGGAAAGAATTAGCGAGAGAATGGAAATGACGGCTTTCGACCACCTTAAGGGAGCGGTGATGGATAAGATCGTGGACATACCGGAAGATGGCTTTGTTCCGCGGTTCAGGGACACTTTTGTAAGGGACGGGATAGCGACCTTCATTTGTAATGCTGGGGAGTCGGAGGCGTGGCTGAGAGAGGCAGTGCCGACCATCGAACTCAGTGATGGAACTCTGGCGAGGATTGTCCTCCCGGAGGAACTCATCAAGAGGGTGAACGTGACGGCACTGGTACCGCCGCCAAGAAGAGAAGCCTCCCAGTTGGTCAAGCTCCTGGGGCGTCAGAACCCGGAGTTGGATACGACAAAGTGGAAGATTCTCCAGTGCTTGGAGCGGGGCTCGGCCTGCCTCCTTCGTCTGGGAGTGGATGTGGCCACTTTGGGAGTGCTGGAGGCCAGGGGCGGGAAGGCCTTCCTGGAGACAAGCGAGATCACCTTCAAGTGGTTTTCGAAGAACCCGAGAGACGAGGACGCGAAGGGGGAGCAGGATGAGGTAGTAGCGGGTCAGCAGTAAAATGGCTGATACGCGTGTAGACATCCTGCAAATTAACTTGCATCACAGTAAAAGCGCCTCGGTGGTTTTAACCAGGTGTATGACTGTCAGGCACACATGCCCAGCAATTGCGCTGGTGCAAGAACCCTGGCTGGTCAGGAACGCGATTAAGGGACTGTCGGCCACGGGACGCGTCTACGCGAGCGGGGAGCATGTGGGGCAAAGGGCGTGTGTGGTCGTGAGAGGGCTGGAGGCGACGCTTATGCAGGAATTTTCGACAAGAGATTTAGCTGTTGTCGGGATTCGAGGGAAAGACGGGGTCAATAGGGGCAAAGAGTTCATAGTAGCCTCTGCCTACTGTGCGCATGAGTATAAATCTCCCCCGGAGGAGATTAAAAGGTTAACCAGGTACTGCAGGAAGAAAGGTCTCGGGCTCGTTGTTGGATGTGATGCCAACGCTCATAATGAGGCGTGGGGTAGCACGGACACGAATGAGCGTGGGGAGGAACTCCTGGATTATCTGGTTGAGGAAAACCTCGTGGTCTTAAACACAGGTGCGGAGCCGACCTTTGTTACGTCTAACAGAAGAGAGGTACTTGATATCACCTTCTGTAACGGACTGATGAAGGGATGGGTTCACGACTGGAGAGTCTCTGACGAGCCCTCCATGTCAGACCATAGGATTATCAGAGCCACTTTGAGGGGCATTGTCCCCAACGTGGTGTGGTATAGGGATCCCAAGAAAACTAACTGGGATGGCTTTCGGGCCTCAATTCGGTGACGAATTGACGGATTTAAGGGGAAATACGGGACACCGAACGAGCTGGAACGCACCGAAGCCTTTATCAGGACGGTGATTACAACGGCGTTCGAGGAAAATTGTCCTATCACTCAAAAAACCACTGCACGCGGAAAGCTCAAGTGGAGTAATGAGTTGGAGGCAAGGCGGAAGGAAACAGGTAGCCTCTTTAATAGAGCGAGAAAAAAGAATACGAAAGAGACTTGGGAAGCCTACAAGGCTAGTCAAAGACTCTACAAGAACCTCATTAAAAAGGTAAAACGTGATTCGTGGAGGGAATGGTGCTCAGAGTGCAGCACCATCAGCGATACAGCTAGACTCTTCAAAGTTTTAGCAGGGACTCAAAATGGGGAACTAAGACTAATAAGGAAGGCAGACGGGAGTTTTACTAAGACCCCGGAAGAGACTCTACAGAGGCTGCTGGAGACCAATTTTCCCGACTTCAATCGGTCGGGTGGGGCTGACGATACCCCCCGAAAGACTGGGAGAAGGGCTGATTGGAGCACAGCAGGGCAGGTGGTCACGGCGCAAAGGGTCAAAGAGGCTATCACGTACTTTGAGCCCTACAAAGCACCGAGCATGGATAACATCACCCCAGTGCTTCTGCAACAGGGCCTGGAGGAGATTACAGGGCTGCTGACGAGGGTAATGAGGGGCTGCATAGCCCTTGGATATACATCCAGGCAGTGGCTTAAAACAAAGGTCATCTTCATCCCCAAACCGGGGAAGAAGAGTTACACGGAAGTGAAAGATTACCGGCCCATTAGCCTCACGTCATTCCTTCTGAAGGCGCTGGAAAGGCTGGTAGACGGATATCTTAAGGAAGGACCTCTGAAGATCTGGCGGCTTCATGAGGAACAACACGCGTATCGCACGGGCAGGTCAGTAGAAACAGCGCTCCTTTCGGTGCTCAACTTCATTGAAGACCAGCTTGAGCTGAAAGGAGTATGCATAGGAGCCTTTCTGGACGTCGAAGGAGCGTTCAATCAGACCTCTAGAGAGGCGATCCGGAAGGGAGCGGAAGAACATGGGATCGCTAAGAGCATCATTGACTGGATCATGAGCTCCTTGGAGGGAAGAGAGCTGACGACCTCCTGGATGGGATACTCAATTGGTGGGCGCGTATCCGAAGGCTGTCCCCAGGGTGGGGTGTTGTCCCCCCTGCTGTGGAGCCTGGTGGTAGACAGCCTACTACGAGTACTAAACGGGATGGAAGTCAAGGCGGTAGGATATGCGGACGATATAGCTATCCTAGCGAGGGGGGCTTATGAAGAAGTCCTTAGGGACGTAGTACAAGGAGCCCTCAAGGCAACGGAGGAGTGGTGCAGTAGCAAAGCATTGCGAATCCAAGAGGATAAATCGGTAGCCCTTATCTTCACAAAGCGCTATAAAACTAGGAAGCTGAGGAAGATGAAGGCGGGGAAGTTAGAGATACCGTTCGCAGAGGAAACCAAATATCTGGGAGTTATCCTTGATAGTAAGTTACTCTGACGTAGGCACCTCGAGGAGAAATGTAGAAAAGCCATTTCTACTTTCTGGCAATGCAGAGGAGCGTTGGGTGCAAGGTGGGGAGTGGGTCCACGGCAAATGTACTGGATCTACTCCGCCATCATTGTGCCGAGGATAACATTTGCCTCTATAGTTTGGTGGAGCAGAACACTGCTGAGTACGGCTTGTGGGAAGCTGGACCGGGTACAGGCGCTTTTCCTAAGGGGCATAACTGCCACTAGGAGGAGTACGCCCTGTGCCGCCATGAGGACCATGCTGAACCCGCCGTCTCTGGCACTGCACATCAAATCTGTGGCAATGAATACGGCATACCGGCTAGGATGCGTCGGTATGTGGAAAACGGACAGCAGGAGGCATAAACAGCTGTTCGGGGTAACACTGAGGGAACTCTGGGAAGAACCCCAGGATAGAATACCACCTCGACCGCTAAGAAATGCGAGATACAAAATCCGCTTTCCGAAGAGGGAGAGGTGGGAGGAATGTAGACCCAAACACGGCGAAATCTGGTACACGGACGGGTTTAAGGCAAAAGAGGGAGTGGGAGCTGGTTTCTGTGGTTCCAGGCGGCAGGACAGCATCTACTTCAGGGTGGCAAGCTACAACACGGTTTTCCAGGCCGAGGTACTCGCGATTAAGCTATGCGCGGAGGAACTAACAAGGGCCGGCAAGACGGGCAAGACCATCTGGATCTGCTCGGACAGCCAGGCGGCATTGAGAGCTATCGAGAAGACCGTTACTTGCTCTAAGTTGATAATGGAAACGAAGGCCTCGTTGAATGCACTGGGTATGGTCAACCTTCTCAACCTAACCTGGATCCCGGGTCACTCCGACTGGAAAGGAAACGAGAGGACGGATACTCTTGCTAAACAAGGGAGCCGCACCCACGGCCCCATTAAACAGCAAGCTGGCATGCCGGCGCAAGAAGGCCGTAACAGGATAGCTGTGCACATCAAGAGCCTATGCAAGGCGGAGTGGCTCGCGTCCGCGGGTTGCAGCAAAGCCAAGGACTTGTGGGGAGTAACGGGCGACCGATGGGGGGAGGAACTGCTCTCCCTCGGTAGGTGGCAACTCAGAAGGACAGTGGAACTGATAACGGGGCACTGTGACCTGAGGGGGTTCCAATATAAAATAGGCAAGGCAAGCTCCCCATACTGCTCTAGGTGCGGGGAAGATTGTGAGGAAACGCCAATTCATGTATTCTGTAAGTGCCCTGCAATGGCGGACTCCAGAAAGAAGTGGCTTGGCAGGGCGGTAGCCATACCAGAGGAGATCAGGGAGCACAGCATTAGGAGAGTCCTTAAATACTGCTCTGCAGTTGGCCTCCCCTAATGTAGTTCCCCAGGTAGGTGGGGAATAGCGTACAAAGGCTAGCAAGCTAAGGGCGCTACACCGTAATGGTCCCCGCGATTTCTCAATCTAATCTAATCTACTTTTTTCGATCTTATCTCTTTCAAATTTAAGGCCATGTGAGCATGAAAAATTGACTCTACCTTACCGACGTACTGATTTTTCATCATTTTAATTTTTTCAGTCATTAAAGACTAAATATTTCGACAAAACAACTCTGGTACATTGTAAGATAGCGAATAAGGAATAATTTAAATAAATTAACAACCAGATCTGTTAATTATTGTCAAAGATTTTCAGTTCCCCAAATTGGGGAATTGAAAATCTTCAAGGATAATGAACAGTTTTGCCCCAAAATTGAATGGAATGTTTGTTTTGCACTAACTTAGGGTGTACCAGAGCTCTTTTTTCGAAAACTTACAAAAAGTATAATTTTATATTGTATGCTAATATAGCCAGATACATATGTATACATAACCTATATGCAGAGTGTAAGTGTGTAACATGTGTTCATTTCTCGGTGCAATAGATGGCGCTGCCATGAACAGATGTAGCTGTCGCAGTTATAAAGTGTGGTTGTTTACGGTTCATCCACTCCATACAGATTACTTATTTGCACACGTTCTACATGAAATTTGTGACACGTACTTATTCAGAGAACTACTACTCTGAAAATGTAAGTTTTTACGGGATCGCCGAAACCAATGTACTTATAAATGGAAGGTGGTACTCTATTCGCAATAATACGATATTCCCTTCTTGAGATGAAAAGTGATGAGCGGCGATGTTGAAGCATCTAAAGGTTTGACTTTGATTGGTCGATAAGAAGAAGCCGCGAGAAATTTACTGTTTGGAATTTAAAGTTTGAATGTTTTTTAAATGTAATTTTTACATTTAGAGTAGTATAAAAATGATTAAGTTCTGACTTTGAAAAAATACTTAAATAAGTTAAAAGTAAAACATAATGAAGATAGCATGCATAACCTCAAAAACAGAAAAGTACGCGCGAAGCGCGTTTGAATATCGCTTATACGATATGAATTACATACGGAATTCTCAACATTTAGAATTACGAAGATTTGTGTGCAATTCGGTCAGTAGCTTCTAATTATTTCTCCAAATTTCAATTGAAATGATCAATGAATTTGCAAAAAACACTAGAAAAGCTTTGTGGGTCACATAACCGACTAATCATCGACATAATACTTGTCCGCAATTTGCATACAATTTTCTCCTGAAATTTCAATAAAATAGGCTAATTATTGACAGTGAAAACGTTTACTACGTGTGATTTCTTCGCAATAAAAACTTCTCTCCTGCATAATTTCTTGAAAACCCGTGCTTGATATATTTTTTTTAAAGAGCATGAGAAGGGTTTTTCCTAATTTCAGTATTTACTAATGACCGATTTCCAGAAGAAATTTTAAGTAATCGAAGAATTTTATTATTCGCTATAATAATTCTCAATTCATACAAATTTAAATAATTTTTTTCGACTTCATTAAGGGGTATTCTAGGCGCGTGACATATTTTTTAAAGAGGCATTGAAGGGATTTTTTGTAAAGAGTTTTTACCCGTGGACGATTCGACGGTGAAATATCAACTAGTAAGCAAATTTGCATTTAAGAAAACGATATTTACCAACTCATAGCAGTTGAAACCATTGTAACTCGCATTATTTGCCGAAAACAGTAGCGCACGACATTTTCCGTAAAGAGCATTTTCTGTAAATAAACTCTCATATCGACAATAGATGAATATCGTTCTATAAAAAGGCTAAATTGATCTCCACGAGCAAATTCTCTTACAGTTAGTCGTAATACCTTTCCCAAATCGAAATAGTGTGCTACATTGTTATAGCCCGCACTATTTGATAGAAAATTTTTGCACACGGCGACACTGGTAAGAGAAGTATAGAAAATACTTTAATAAAAATTACAAATTTACAAAATACAGGGAACTGAAATGCGTTTCGTCCTTAGTCGTACCGGGTGGACTCATCAGGAAGATCCCGGTAGACTTATCTTTGACGCCGAAAATAAATGTTACTTGGATTTATTTAAGGAAGTTGGAAAGTGATTTTATTTGTGGAAGCCAAGAAGTGGCAGCCACCTGGTGGATAAAGTAACAAAGATACAGATATAAATAAAATTTAGGCATGTTTGTGATCCAATGCCGTTTAAGTTTCTTAATAAATTTTATACGCTCGTAATAATATAGTTCTATAAAATGGCTAAATTGATCTCCACGAGCAAATTCTCTTACAGTTAGTCGTAATGCCTTTCCCAAATCGAAATAGTGTGCTACATTTTTATATCCCGCACTATTTGATAGAAAATTTTTGCACACGGCGACACTGGTAAGAGAAGTATAGAAAATACTTTAATAAAAATTACAAATTTACAAAATACAGGGAACTGAAATGCGTTTCGTCCTTAGTCGTACCGGGTGGACTCATCAGGAAGATCCCGGTAGACTTATCTTTGACGCCGAAAATAAATGTTACTTGGATTTATTTAAGGAAGTTGGAAAGTGATTTTATTTGTGGAAGCCAAGAAGTGGCAGCCACCTGGTGGATAAAGTAACAAAGATACAGATATAAATAAAATTTAGGCATGTTTGTGATCCAATGCCGTTTAAGTTTCTTAATAAATTTTATACGCTCGTAATAATATAGTTCTATAAAATGGCTAAATTGATCTCCACGAGCAAATTCTCTTACAGTTAGTCGTAATGCCTTTCCCAAATCGAAATAGTGTGCTACATTTTTATATCCCGCACTATTTGATAGAAAATTTTAGCACACGGAGACACTGGTAAGAGAAGTATAGAAAATACTTTAATAAAAATTACAAATTTACAAAATACAGGGAACTGAAATGCGTTTCGTCCTTAGTCGTACCGGGTGGACTCATCAGGAAGATCCCGGTAGACTTATCTTCGACGCCGAAAATAAATGTTACTTGGATTTATTTAACGAAGTTGGAAAGTGATTTTATTTGTGGAAGCCAAGAAGTGGCAGCCACCTGGTGGATAAAGTAACAAAGATACAGATATAAATAAAATTTAGGCATGTTTGTGATCCAATGCCGTTTAAGTTTCTTAATAAATTTTATACGCTCGTAATAATATAGTTCTATAAAATGGCTAAATTGATCTCCACGAGCAAATTCTCTTACAGTTAGTCGTAATACCTTTCCCAAATCGAAATAGTGTGCTACATTTTTATAGCCCGCACTATTTGATAGAAAATTTTAGCACACGGCGACACTGGTAAGAGAAGTATAGAAAATACTTTAATAAAAATTACAAATTTACAAAATACAGGGAACTGAAATGCGTTTCGTCCTTAGTCGTACCGGGTGGACTCATCAGGAAGATCCCGGTAGACTTATCTTCGACGCCGAAAATAAATATAATATATAAATTTATATATATAAATTTATTATATATATAAATTCTCTTACAGTTAGTCGTAATGCCTTTCCCAAATCGAAATAGTGTGCTACATTTTTATATCCCGCACTATTTGATAGAAAATTTTAGCACACGGAGACACTGGTAAGAGAAGTATAGAAAATACTTTAATAAAAATTACAAATTTACAAAATACAGGGAACTGAAATGCGTTTCGTCCTTAGTCGTACCGGGTGGACTCATCAGGAAGATCCCGGTAGACTTATCTTCGACGCCGAAAATAAATATAATATATAAATTTATATATATATATATATAATATATAATATATAATATATAATTTATATAATATATAAATTTATATATATATATATATAAATTTATATATATAAATTTATATATTATATTTATTTTCGGCGTCGAAGATAAGTCTACCGGGATCTTCCTGATGAGTCCACCTGGTACGACTAAGGACGAAACGCATTTCAGTTCCCTGTATTTTGTAAATTTGTAATTTTTATTAAAGTATTTTCTATACTTCTCTTACCAGTGTCGCCGTGTGCTAAAATTTTCTATCAAATAGTGCGGGCTATAAAAATGTAGCACACTATTTCGATTTGGGAAAGGTATTACGACTAACTGTAAGAGAATTTGCTCATGGAGATCAATTTAGCCATTTTATAGAACTATATTATTACGAGCGTATAAAATTTATTAAGAAACTTAAACGGCATTGGATCACAAACATGCCTAAATTTTATTTATATCTGTATCTTTGTTACTTTATCCACCAGGTGGCTGCCACTTCTTGGCTTCCACAAATAAAATCACTTTCCAACTTCCTTAAATAAATCCAAGTAACATTTATTTTCGGCGTCGAAGATAAATCTACCGGGATCTTCCTGATGAGTCCACCCGGTACGACTAAGGACGAAACGCATTTCAGTTCCCTGTATTTTGTAAATTTGTAATTTTTATTAAAGTATTATCTATACTTCTCTTACCAGTGTTGCCGTGTGCTAAAATTTTCTATCAAATAGTGCGGGCTATAAAAATGTAGCACACTATTTCGATTTGGGAAAGGTATTACGACTAATTGTAAGAGAATATGCTCGTGGAGATCAATTTAGCCATTTTATAGAACTATATTATTACGAGCGTATAAAATTTATTAAGAAACTTAAACGGCATTGGATCACAAACATGCCTAAATTTTATTTATATCTGTATCTTTGTTACTTTATCCACCAGGTGGCTGCCATTCTTGGCTTCCACAAATAAAATCACTTTCCAACTTCCTTAAATAAATCCAAGTAACATTTATTTTCGGCGTCGAAGATAAGTCTACCAGGATCTTCCTGATGAGTCCACCCGGTACGACTAAGGACGAAACGCATTTCAGTTCCCTGTATCTTGTAAATTTGTAATTTTTATTAAAGTATTTTCTATACTTCTCTTACCAGTGTCGCCGTGTGCTAAAATTTTCTATCAAATAGTGCGGGCTATAAAAATGTAGCACACTATTTCGATTTGGGAAAGGTATTACGACTAACTGTAAGAGAATTTGATCGTGGAGATCAATTTAGCCATTTTATAAAACTATATTATTACGAGCGTATAAAATTTATTAAGAAATAGATGAATATATTCATTTAAAACAATCACAGCTGCCGTATATTCCAAGTATGGCAAAAGTTGTTTTCTCGCGGAACTGAAAAACTGCCTCGCGTTCCGTATCTGCCGGTAGTACAGCACTTCTGATGTAGCCTACGGGTGGGGAGCACGCTCAAGCGCTGAGCGTGCTCCCCACCCGTAGGCCTCAACCCGAAATTAGACGTCGATTGGTGGTTAATTTCACACGAAAATGATTCTATCCTTGAATCCTGTATTTATTAGACTAATTTAATACACAACCTTAATATCAACTCTTGATGAGGGAAAAGATTTTTATTTCCAAAAAACAAATAAATAATTTAGGATTGCATATAGCCTATCCTGTGATAGGTCGAAGATTTCTTTTCGAATAAATAAGTAAATCGGGATTGATTATTCAAATTTTCTAATTGTAGTAATGCCATATTATTCTAAGTTTACTTAATTTGCCAGAATTCGTGAATTATTCATTCGTGGCATTTCAGTTATTCCGCCAACAAACTGCCAAGGCAAGTCGCTGAGAGCGGCATTGATTTATTTCGACAATAAACAATACTGTGGACAAATAAATGAGGATATTCATAATCACAGATGCCGTCTGTTCCAAGTGAAAAAGGTGTTTAGACACAGAACTGACAATCTGCCTCGCTTTCCGTATCTGCCTCTAGTCCCGCGCTTCTGATGTAGCCTACTCCCCACCCGCAGCCCTCAACCCGGAATTAGACGTCGATTGGAGGTTCATTTCATACGAAAATAATTCTATCCTTGAATCCTGTATTTATTAGGTTAATTTGAT
The DNA here is from genome assembly GCA_036365515.1 of Torymus aiolomorphi. Classification (NCBI taxonomy): domain Eukaryota; kingdom Metazoa; phylum Arthropoda; class Insecta; order Hymenoptera; family Torymidae; genus Torymus; species Torymus aiolomorphi. The sequence goes on along the minus strand of CM070873.1, from coordinate 213,887,242 downwards.
AAACAACCTCAATATCAACTCTTGATGAACGGAAAAGATTTTTATTTCCAATAAATAAATAAATAATTTGGGAGTGCATGTAGCGTCTCCTGTGACAGGATGGAGATTTCTTTTCGAATAAATAAGTAAATCGGGATTAATTATTCCAATTTTCTAATTGTAGTAATGCCATATTATTATAATACTTAATTTTCCAGAATTCGGGAATTATTCATTCGTGGCATTTCAATTATTCACCCGGCACACTGCGCAGGCAAGTCGCTGGGAGCGGCATTGATTTATTACGACAATAAACAATCCTGTTGACAAAAAAATGAAGATATTCATAATCACAGCTGCCGTCTGTTCCAAGTGGAAAAGGTTTAGTCGTAGGACTGAAAATCTGCCTCGCTTTCCATATATGCCGGTAGTACAGCGCTTCTGATGTAGCCTACGGGTAGGGGAGCACGCTCGAACGCTTAGCGTGCTCCCCACCCGTAGGCCTCAACCCGGAATTAGACGTCGATTGGTGGTTCATTTTATACGAATATGGTTCTATCCTTGAATCCTGTATTTATTAGATTAATTTGATAAACAACCATAATATCAACTCTTGATGATGGAAAAGATTTTTATTTCCAATAAATAAATAAATAATTTGGGATTTCATATAGCGAATCCTGTGACTGGAGGAAGTCTTCTTTTCCAATATATAAGTAATTTGCACTTGCATTTATCGTATCCTGTGATAGGACGAAATTTTCTTTTCCAATAAACAAGTAATTCGGAGTTGATTATTCAAATAAACCCTTCTGTGTTAGACCCTAGGGCTCAGAATGTTTTCTTTTTATGCTGAAAGAAAGTGCTACGCAAGAATATAAAAACTATGTATGATTTTTTCTGTAATCTAAAAAGTTTAGTATTAATTTCATGTTTACGCCTTTAACACGTTGTCTTATGGGTCATCACTTTTTCCACGGTTTTATTTAAGATGGTGTTGAAAACGGTCTGACTTTGATAAAACTTTAAGAAATGTACATGTAATAACCCATAAATATTATGCATCCATTCAAATGTTGATTCACTAAGTTTTAGAGTGAATATAAGCAAATGAATAAAATGCTTTAGGCTCAGCCGATCATTGTACACACGATTTGGCATCGTGGCAAAGAGATTAGAAAGTTTGCGTAATTTGAAATGATGCGTTTGGTGTTCATAGACAATCTGCGATCCCAGATTTAGCGGCGCCATCTGTAAATACCGTGCGGTAGGCCCATAAGAACTATTCTCCTGTCCGCACAGGTGGTTTAGTTCTTATGGGCCTACCGCACAGGATGAACAGATGGCGCACTAAACCTGGAATCACAGATACTCAATGCTTTATGTGAAAATGTCAGTAGATCTTTATATTTTGTAATAATGAATTAGAGCTGCAGAATCATCATCTTTATTCGACGGCTCCACTCACTAATTTTTATTATTTGCATGTAAGTATATAGGTACAGTTCAAGCAAGCACAAGAAAACTACCCAAAAGCGGTCAAACGATCGTGCGACGTTGCCAAATCGAAGTTCCTCCGAAATCAAAGACGACCGAACTCGTACTCGACTGATGGCGTAGGGATAGCGAGCGCGTGCGCTCTTACCGCGGCTGACGACCGCGGCCGACCGAGGCCAAACGCGAGCAAACGCGCTTATGTGCTCACGGCCGACGACATGAAGCCGCTGACAACAGCAGCAGAGGCGCGAAAGCGCAGCCAGTAGCGTCGTCTTCGTCGCCGCACTCAACCCAAGTCCAGCGGAAATCCGGGTACTTAGTGGGGCTGGTGCCACAAACGAGCATCGCATGAAGACCTGATGCCGCGGACGAGAACTCGTTGCCACAGCTCTTGCACTCTCACTCTCGCGGAGGAACGAAGTTGTCAAAAAGCAAGAGCGCATAACCCCAAAATGTGGTTATTTTTGTTCTGGTAGGTACCTAATTGAGTGTGTTGGTGCAGCGATGTCCACTGTTAGCTTGTTTTGAGTTGTTGCAGTGCTCAATGAAAGTGATGGTTCGAGTTAATTGAACTGGAGGAGCGGAAGCTATTGTTAATAGAAATTGTGTAAATATTTATGTGAATGTGGAAATAAAGATTTTTGCTCTATATACCAGCAGTGGACAAAATGACAAGTGTGTAACTATGAAAAACTCTCTCCAAAGTGCTTATAGTAGTGCGCATGTAAGCATTTTACCAAGTAAACACTTAGATATACAGATTCAATGAAATTCTTAATGTAAGAAATTTTTAAAGAAATGATTTTGTTTATATTTTGTATTGCAATGAACATCATAACAATAGAAGGGTATAAGAAGATGGAGTCTATTTTTACTACTTAAGCAATGCTGAAGTGACGCGATACTGATACGCTTATAGTGCATTATGAAGATAACGAATCTTTATAACTGCCTTCCAATAAGTCTGACCTAGTAGAGAAGAAGTTTGATGAATTTGAATATGCAGCTTTTCCGTCGAGTAACGAAAACCATTATCAATGAAGATCCTCAATTCAAAGCAGCCAAGCATGGACAATAAATTAAAATTTTTTGATCGCTTTAAAGTTTTAGTGAATACAGACACGCAAAAAGGTGCAGATCCACATGTATTCAACGATACAGACCAGCCATTTGTTGTATCAACAGGTGGCAAAAATATTAAGTTAATAGCTTCTAAAAATTCAAAAATGCCCAGTACAGCTAGAAGTGAATCAAAAGGAAAATGTTTAAAAACAAAAATCAAAACAGAACCTGTGCTCAGCATTGAGTTCAAAACAGAACCCGGTTTAGACATAACTGAGAATGGTCTGAAAATGATCATGATTATGAAATATCCGACAGTGATATCAATAAATTGCTCAGCGTTACACAGCCTGCTTCTTCGAGAATTCTGAAATATGAAGGACATGATCATACTGGTGATTAGACTACATGAGTAAAAATGACACAAGATCTTGTGCAAGCTATTAATGATGGATCATACTACTTACTATGAAGAAGACCTTTGGGGAGATGTCAGAAAAGTAAGTCATTTAAAAATGAATCTTTTTTCATATTTAATGTGAAAAATAATATATTTTATATTAATAACATATAAGACGAACTATGTGATGAAAAATTTCTATTTCTGTCTTCTTTTCCCGACAGAAGAGACAAGACCATTAATATTGCAGCCAGGAGGCCTTCAAGAAAATAGTACCAAAAGTTCCTCACAAAGCCAATCCAGAAGTACCATCACCTCCCCTGGTGTAACGGTTTGAAGCTAATAAAAAAGAAAATACACCGAATTATTCAAAATCAAGAGAACATTGCTCTAAGTTTCACAATATTCTACCTTCCTGCCAAATTTCAAGTCAAAACATCAATTCGTTTTTGCATAAACTTTCAACAAAATTTCGAGGTAGACGGAGCGTGATGTCAAAATTTTGTTCAAAGTTTGCGCAAAAACGAATTAATATTTTGACTTGAAACTTTTCAGAAGGGTATAACATTATGAAACTTAGAGGAATGTTCGCTTGGTTTTACATAATTTGCAAAAAAAAAAAAATAAATTATTACCTATTATCATATGGGTAATGTGTAACATCGCCGCAGAACGATGGCAATGGCGGCGACACTATTGGCCTTGCCCGTGTGCGTGTACGCCCAAGCGCATGCGTTGCAGGCTGCAGCACAGCTGCACGCGCGTCGTCGAGTCACGTACATCGCGTCGCGGACTGCCGTATATCCTAACCCCAAACGTAAATAACCGAGTGCGTCAACACCCGGTCGTCCTGCCGACGATCGTTCACGATAAAGACCCTCCTGGAATAGCAGCGCCGGCTGCACGAGGAGCGCGAACGTCTCACCGATGCGATGATCAAGGAGAAGTTGCACAAAAAACCGAGCCATAGGAAAACTATAAACTCGGAGCATCGGCTGAAAATGCTGTTTAATCAGTTTATGGATAGCAGTAGTCTAGAAACCAGGACCTTTCCCTGTTGGAAACAGGCAGTGCTTTAATCAATGTTGGAGCTCACTTAGATTTGTGTGCTTTCTCATTTTAGGATAGATTGAGTCTGCTCTCATGTTTGAAATGCGGTGATACTTTGGAAGAAAAAGATCAAAGATTATTGAGCATAAAGGCAGAGGCACTTGGTCCTATTTTATTGGCAAAGAAGAATAAAAGGAAACCAGAGAGGGGTAAGAATGTAGAACAGCAAAAGGAAGAAGCAAGATTGCTCAAATAGTATCTAATCAGATTGTAGCCACAAAAGAAAATGTACAGAGGAAGCAAGCTAGAACTGAAGGCGAACGTGGAGATTCTGATTCTGCGGCAAGTGCAAGTGAATCTAAGGAAAATGATTACAATGAGATGCCCTGTAATCTTAAGAATTTGCCCCTTGGTTGGGATTCTTTAAAAATTACAAAACAAGAAGGACATGATCGCATTGGTAATTGGACTACAGAAGTATAAATAACAAAGAATCTTGATGATGAATTATATTACTATAAAGAAGACCTTCAAGGAGATTACAGAAAAGTAAGTCATTCAAAAATTAATTAAATTATTTATTTCAACCAGAGTACAGTACATAGTTAAATTCAAGACGTACCTCATATGTCTGAACCAACTTATACCCTAAAAAGGTAGATGTAACTGTAGATTTGATGATTATAAATTAAACTGAATCTTGAAATAAATATATTTCTATTCATAGAGAGTGTGCTTGACAATACTGTCTCATTGTCAAACTAATTTGAAACTTCAACAAAACACTCATTGTACACTACTTGTATTAAACACTTTCACAAACTTATTAAATGAATGTACTTTATCAAATATGATATACTAAATCTTTACTTTTAAATCTACTTTAGAGTGCAAAAAGTAAAAAACCAATTGAGAAACGCCGTATAAAGAAATTAGAAATCATAGTATTTACTATTGTGATGACAGCTGTGTTTCCATTGATGCTAGCAGTTAGTTATATGTGTAGAGGTATTATAGTTTATGGTTATGGTACCATGTAATAATTTATTTTAAGCAGAATGTTTTAAAACATATTATTATTAATCTAATTCTTTAGTTATTTCATATTTAATATAATTACTTTTCATATTGAATCTAAAAAATTTCTATTATTGTTTTCCTTTCCCGGCAAAAGAGACTGTGTTCATAGAAAATTTTTGATTTTCCTTTTTCTTTTCTACACGAGTCAGGGTATTCAAATCTAAAATAACAAACATTATTTACTAAACCAAATTTTTTTTTCCCAGTACGGTTCTTCAGTATCGATTGGAAGTTATGAGACTATCAATATGAGCATTAACATCACCATCATAAGGCAGGAGACTTATGAGAAAATAGCACCAAATTGGGAACTGCAATTTTGACAAACTCAACAACGGCCATGGGTAACCTTGAGTGAAGGGCTCCCTGATACGCACATCTTGACAGCTTCATCTACTTCTAGATTGTGCATGGAACCTGATCTAGTCTGTATTTATTTTAATACACTGTGACCACTTTGTGGTCTTTTCTTTGAATAGTTATTATTTCAGTAATTTACTGCTTTCGACCATTGCTATAGCTTCATTTTTTTGTTTCAGGGTTTTTATTTTGCTTCCAGGAAAAGCAGCAACTATAAGAGGCCACCTGTCAGATTTAACAGGTGTACATAATCTTAATGATGATTAACTATTGTTGATAGGTATATAAGTGTGTTTTCGAACTTAATCTAAAAGCGTATAAGAATGATAGAAATCTGCTTCTATAATGCATTTCATGCATTTCATGTATTTTTAAGCGGATATATTTTTAAGCAAATATCTTTTTGTATGTAGGTATAATTTAATAAAAAAAAAAATTAAATTATGTAATTTTCCAGATTTAGCTAACCCACTGCTTGTGTATTTTTCATAGAACTGTCAAAATGAAAAAATACATATTTTCATTTTTTTATTAAATTATATCTACTTACAGAAAAATAAAGTCAGCTCAAACATACATGACATGTCTGGGCTGCATTACAGAAGCGGATATCAATCATTCTTATATTCTTTGGATATAAATACGGACACATCACCTGAAAGTAAATATCGATAACAGTGAATGGCCCATACACCTGCTAAATCTGACAGGTGGCTTTTATATTGTAGGAGTAGGAATCACTATCTTTTAAAGTTTTAAGTTGTGGACCATTTAGGTTAGTGTAGTATGAGTGTATCTGAAAGTTCTGTACATCTATAGTTTGCCCTGCTGTAACAGCTATGTTCACAAAATGAAGGAATCCAATATTCAATTTAAGATTGCATGGTTGAGCAATAAATCTAAGTGCATGTAAAGATTGTGAAAAAGTTATTTTAATCTTTAAAATTCAGTTTAATTGTAGTAATTAATGAATAATTAATGAATATTAATTGATTTTTACAGGTTATAGTCAACTTTTCATAAATCTGACAGGTACCTAAATTTAAATTCAATAATACTCTCTTAAAGAAAAAATTAATTATCATATTACAAGCAGGGCTATAAATCTATAGATCTTTCCGACAAATTCACACCACACGGAATCTCAGATTTCAGAAAAGAAAACATATTTAAATAAATAGACTGAAATTTACAACTTGAAAAGACGAATTAATCCCGCTCCTGTAATATAAAAGCCACCTGTCAGATGTAGCAGATGTACTCATCATTAAGTGTTGTCGATGTTTACTTTGAGGTGATGTGTTTTAGTACTTAATCCAAAAGAATATAAGAATGATAGAAATCTGCTTCTATAATGTATTTCAGTTATCGCTTGTATTTCTTAGCTGATTTTATCTTTCTCTAAGTAGGTATAATATAATAAAAAAAAATGAAATTATGCAATTTTCCAGATTTAGCTAAGACACTGCTTGTGTATTTTTTAGAACTGTCAAAAATGAAACATTAGATATTTTCATTTTTTTTTTATTAAATTACATGTACTTTCAGAAAGATAAAGTCAATTCCAAAGTACATGAGATGCCTGAGATGCATTACTGAAGCGGATATCTATCATTCTTGTATTCTTTGGATTAAGTACGAACACATCACCTGAAAGTAAATATCGATAACATTGAATGGCCAATCCAACTACTAAATCTGACAGGTGGCTTTCATATTGTAGGAGCCGGATGAATTTTCTTGTCAAGTTTTGAATTTTGACCCTTTTCATGTAGTGTAGTGTGAGTCTGTCCGAAAGACCTATAGATCTATAGGTCTGCTGTAACAGCTACGTTGACAAGATGCAAGGCATAGAATATTTAATTTAAGGGGACATGGTTGAGCCATAAATCTGAGGGCATGTAAAAATTATGAAAAATTTTGTATTAATCTGTAAAAGTCAGTTTGATTGATTGACTTTTAAGGGGGTGCCATGCTCAATTTTTACATCGATAAAAATAGGATCTGGCTTTACTCCAAAAATTTTAGATTTAAATTCTTAATTTTTATCCACATATTTGTAATAAGCAATTTTATTTCTGAAATACCGTTTTAATACTTTTATAATGATTGTAAGATTCTGTTTTTATTAATTTGTGAATTTGAACAAAGATGTTATATTTAATTAAATGTTATCAGTTTTTAATTTGTAATAACAAATAATTTCTTCTTTTTTACTTAATATCTAGAATATTGTTTAACAACATCAGTAAACTTCTGCAATAAACATGGCAAAATACTCAAGAGATTTGAAAAGACTAAACACACATAGGAAATTATAGATTTTTGTTTCCAGTGAGCAAACCAAGTTACTGCCTGCTAACACAATAGGATGCCTACGCACAGTTTCCAACTGACATAATGAATGCTGCGATAATAGTTTGCAAGTTAATCTTTTTTTAAATTTCCGAAAATCGCGTTTATTTCGACTTCTAGAGTGGCGTTACCCCTTAAGGTGGTTCTGCTCGACTCCCTAGTCAAAATAAGTGCTAAATGATCAAGTTACCTAAAATAAAAAAAAAACCATAGTTGTAATGTGATTTATTTATTATAAAGTGTATTTAACATGACTAAGATAACTTTTTTCACAAAATGTTGATATTGTAGAAATTAGATGTTGTCACTACAAAAAACGATAGATAAATCACCGGAATTTTTTTTGTTTCTTTGCTAATTTTAGATTTAGGATGGAAAACCTTCATGAGTCTCTATAAATTACTCCAAAAATAATAAAAAATGTTTGTAGTGACGATATCTAGTTTCTAATATAGCGCCATTTTACAAAAAGTTACTTTAGTCATGTTAAATACACTTTATTTATAATACATTGCCTATCTCTATCATTTTAAATAAATAAATCACATTACAACTACGTTTTTTTTTTAACTTTAGCTAACTTCTATATTTAGCACTGCTTTGACTAGAGAGTCCGAGGAGAACCACCTTAATAAAAAAAAAAAACAATTTTTTTGTGGCCCAGTTAATTTAAAGAAGAAGCAAAACAAATTTAAAATTTTTGTGCAAATAATTGTATGAGTAAATTCATAACTAATAAAAAGCAAAACTTTCAGATTTTACGCCTGGCTACCTGTGGTCAGACAGCAGATTTTCCATGGATCCGCAGTTCCTCAATCAACTTCAATCGCTTTATGCATCAACCGCATGATAAGGAGTATCCGGATCTCTGCCAGCTGCCGATTTCTCACCGGCAATATTTATACCTACGTTGGCAGCATACTGATCGCCCGGAACTCCTTCAAATTCTATTCGATTTATAATCCGAAGTATATGAATCTTTATCAGAATCAAAGGCTTAGTCCGGACATATCGCCGCACATACCCGTGATAGCCGACGCGGCATATCACTGCGTGCTCAAGAAGAAGAAGAATCAGTGCATTGTGATAAGTGGCGAGAGCGGTTCCGGTAAGACCGGGTCAACGAATTTTCTGCTCCATCATCTCTCCACCTTGAGCCAGAAGGGCTCGCCCGCTTGCGAGGTCAAGTAACGATTCTCAGCATCGGACCTGTGCTCGAGGACTTTGGTAACGCGAAAATTGTACACAAAAGATGAGACTACTTTGCTTGCATATTCAAGTGCACTTAGTGTTATCAAGAGGACTGCCAATCAAGAGGACTGTAAGCAAGAAGACTGTCAATCAAGAGGACTGTAAGCAAGAGGACTGTCAATCAAGAGGACTGTAAGCAAGAGGACTGTCAATCAAGAGGACTGTAAGCAAGAGGATTGCCAATCAAGAGGACTGTAAGCAAGAGGACTGTCAATCAAGAGGACTGTCAATTAAGAGGACTGCCAATCAAGAGGATTGTAAATCAAGAGGATTTTGCCAATCAAGAGGATTTTACCAATCAAGAGGATTGTAAATCAAAAGGACTTTGCCAATCAAGACGACTTTATCAATCAAAAGGATTGTAAATCAAGAGGACTTTGACAACCAAGAGGATTTTTTCGTTTAAGAGGATTTTATCAATCAAAAGGATTTTTTCGATCAAGAGGATATTTTTAATTAAAACAACTTTTTAATCAAGAAAACATTTTCAATCAAGAGGATTTTATTAATCAAGAGGATTTTTTCATAATTTTTTAATTAAGACAAGTATATAAACCAAGAGGATTATTTTAGTCAAGAGGATATAGTAGATCATGTAAAAAAATTTCAAGAATAACAGGAATTAATTCTTAGCTCGGCTTCTCACATTAGTAGGCAATTAGTCTCAGTGCTGAGGGAGCTCTGTCTAAGCATCTGGAATTGCCTCGGTAACCAAACGTTCTTCTACGTATTTTTAGGCGCAGAATTTTGATTTGTCTTTAAGCTAAAAATATAGCAAATATGCTATATTCATTAATAAGTAATTTAAGATGTACTAATTATTGTCTTATTCTTTTTAGAAATGCCTTTACATTAGTATATTTTTTAATTCTAGGCGGTGAGTGACTATCAGATTGTCATCATAAAGATGACAAGTTCGCTGGTTATACAGTTTGTACAGCGGCTCAAATCAAAACATGAAGATATCAAGAATAAGGCAGCTCGCGAGCTCTGTCTTTATGTCAAGACAGAGCTACGCGAAGTCACGTAAGAAGAAATCACAGCCTTCATGAATGAATTCAATCACCACATATTTGAAATGGTATCCGGCTCAGATATAAATGAGAAGAAGGGAGGAATACTGGCAATTATCTGCCTCATTGGAGCAGACGTAGGAAACATCAATACTCGCACTATAAGATTTGCCAATTACCTCCGATGATGTTGGAGTTATGGAAGTAGCTGCCCAGACAGTTGGGAAGTTAGCACTAGTATCTGCTACCTTTACTGCAGAATATGTGGAATTTGAAGTCAAGAGAGCTTTTGAGTGGTTCAGCGGTGACAGACATGAAAACAAACGACACGCAGCTGTCCTTGTTCTCAAGGAACTTGCAGTTTCCATGCCTACATACTTCTTCCAACAGGTGACACAGTTCTTCGAGCTCATATTCAATGCTGTACGAGATTCTAAGCCCGTGATCAGAGAAGAAGCAGTCGAGGCTCTCAGGGCAGCTCTAGTGGTGACGGCCCAGGGCGAGACTGCCAAACAGATGCACAAATCCCAGTGGTACAAACAATGATACGACGAGATAGTGGCTGGCTTAGTCGTGAGAAAGATTTTAACCGAGACAAACGTATTCACGTATCGCTTCTAGTCTCTGAATGAGCTGCTACGTTGCAGTAATCTCCAATGGGAACGACTTTACGAGGATCTAATGGATCGACTAAACTGCTCCTCGCAAACGAACAAAAACGATATTCTATCGTTGATGCCCAGATTGAGGACGAGCCTCGTATCGAAATGGTCGCATCACAGAACGCATCGAGTGTCCAGCATAACCTCTATCCGATTCATGAGGCAGCCGTCTGTCGCAGTCTCATGCTCGAGAAGCTCGACGACATCAACAGCGTCGTGATCAACCAGCGACATAGTCGCAATGGGCACATCCAGAATGCCCTCATGACGTTACTGCTCCGACTTGGCGCCTTCAACAAAGACAAATTTGTTGCCGACAATCTACGCGAGGTTCTAGACTACCTGCTGTTGAGCTTGCGGGGCAGAGAAAAGGACAGAGCGGCGGCATTCACAACTATCGGATTGATCGCCGTTGCCATAGATGAAGCAATCAAACCCTATCTGCCAAAGATCATGGAGGTGATAAAAAGCTCGTTGCCGTCCAAAGAAACCCCGAACAAGAAGAGGAGCTCGACACTCGAGCCCGCCGTCTTTGTCTGCATCACTCTGCTCGGCCATGCGGTAAAGCAAACAATAACAGCCGACGTCGCGACCTACTAGAACCCATGCTGGCAACCGGACTCTCGCCCATACTAACGACGTCCCTACGAGAGCTGGCCCACAGCGTACCGTCTCTAAAGCTGGACATATCGCAGGGTCTCCTACGCATGCTCTCACAGGTGCTGATGTACAAACCGTTACGTCACCGAGGCGCTCCATGGACAGCTGCCAGCCCAGTCTCTGCTCCGCCGACGGAAATCGATATTGCCTCAACAGTCCTGAGTCTGCGGACCCTCGGCACCTTCAATTTCGACGGCAATTCTCTGCTCCAGTTTGTACGACGCTGTGCTGATTAGTTCCTTACCTGGGAAGAGCCAGAAGTACGGCTCGAGGCTGTCAAGGTCTGTTCGCTGTTGCTGCGACTTGCTCTCGGCCAGTCTGGACCCACTGTTAACAGCACAATGTCTAGTGTGCTAGGCAAGCTTCTCGTCGTCGGTATTACAGATACCGATCCAGACGTGCGATACTGGGTGCTGGCCTCGCTCGATGAACCTTTCGATATACATCTCACCCAGACGGAGAGTCCGCTATGAACGTTGAAGTTTTCGAGATACGTGAATTGGGTAAGAAAACCATTATTTTTTGTCTGTTTATTCATTTACCATGTTAAATGGACTCTTGTAATAAAGAATTTTTCGATTTTTCGGACAGAAACTGGAATATAGAAGATCCGCTCTTGATAAATACAATATTAGAATATTGAATTTTAAACATATTTATTACTTTTGAATAGTAAAACTATTTTTAGCAGTTATTATTATACTGCAAATAATGTCGAATGACTGTCGATGGACATACAAGTAGGATGAAGAAAATATTTGACTGGGGTAATAGTTTTTATACCACTCTAATCTCAAAATCAAAACAGAATAGAAAAGAAAGAAGAATACGAAAAAAACAGAATAGAAAAGAAAAAAGAATACAAAAACGAAAAAGAAAACGAAAAGTAATGTAGGTATTACTAAGAAAAAAGAATACGAAAAAAAAAACAGAATAGAAAAGAAAAAAGAATACGAAAAAGAAAACGAAAATTAATATAGGTATTACTAATATTAACATATTACATTCTCATAAAACATGACGAATGAGTAGTTGCATGTGTATAATTATGTAGTTAGTGCATGCATTGTTTATTTAACTTAGTACATTTGTGGACTAGCAAAAATTGATAATATTCAAAATGTATTAAAATAATGCTTATAATTTTATAATGCATAATATCATTATATTGCAAATGAAAGAATACGCTATAAAAGAAGAAGAAAATTGTTTGCGACAATAACAATATCTAAAATGAATATAATATAAATAACAACGAATATTTAAAATGAACATAATCTAAATGCTAAAATGAATAGCTAGCATATGACCGGTATCTAAAATTGATACTTTAGATACTACAATGTCATAATGTATGATGAACGAGTATGAGTAGTATAAAAGTAGTGGGTAATTATGTAGTTAGTGCATGCATTGTAGTTTATTTAATTTAGTATTTATATACAAAAAATGATAATATTTTTCAGAGTTACACTTTTATAATACGTAAAGTAATTTATTATACTAAAAACAAAATATTTTTAGTATAATAAATATGATAGGGTGACTACACCAGTATTGGAACAATTACCAGTGAATGAACATTTTCTTTATATATATGAAAATATCAAGCTTTCTAAGTATTGTTTATCTAACATGACGATAATTTTCGAATCCTTGAAAATTTTTATTTCATTGTATATAAAGATTCTGCACAAAAGAAATTATCTTGTTAAGAATAAAATCATAAAATCGCCGCTATTAAGTGTTCCTTCACTGGCGCTGTATTTCTTCACTGGTGACACTTATTTAGATACTAAGATTGCGTGTTTCTTTATTGGTGTTCCTTATTCGTTCCTTTACTGGCGCAGTCACCCTACAAATTATTAAAAAATATAGTATATGCTTGACATCTAAAAGTGTCATCTAAAAGCTTTATAGCTCAGCATGTTCTATTCTCATACCATGATGATTTCACATCATAATTTACAAATCATTATTTTATATGATATATAATTTACAAATCACGATTTATTATATATATATATAATACGCTTGAGAGTTTAAAATATATCATTTATTATTCTAAATTACAATGTGATCAATATAATTGTAATTTGATTTTAACTAGCAAGTTCAGGCGTGCTGTGTACGCTCTCCTTTACCTTCATTATACCTACACAATTAATATTGGAATATTATGAATTTAAAATTTATTTGACTTTTTTACATCACGCGCAAATTTATCCAATATTTTTTATCGAAACTTGGATTATATTTATTTTAGTTTCCTAGGAATTTTAGCGCGCTACCCACGCAGAGGCCCTAATTTGGGTCGACCAATCATATTTTTTGATCAGCAATATGGCAGCCCTCTAAAAGCTTTTTAATATAGGAAGAATTTCTACAATACAAACATTTGAAGATTAGAACTTTAACTGTTATCAAAACAGTATTCAGAATCCTTCATTGCTAACTACAGATAAAATTTGAATACTTTTTTCTTATACAAAACCAAATTTTAAGTCATTAATAATATTTATGACTTATATTTTTAGTTTAAATATTTCATAATTCCAAACTTTTTATTGGTTTTATTTGGACCAATCAGCTTGTTTTTCTTATTTTAAAATAAATATTTCGATGCTATTTTGATTTAGTTATATTTTTAAAAATATAAATATCAATTTCATTTTTAAAAATTCAAACCTCTCAATCTCAAACAATTTATGAAGCAAATCTTGGCGCCAATTCTATATAGACCAATCAAAATCAAGCCTTTAGGTGCTTCAACATGGTCGCTCATCACTTTTTTAAGAAGGGAAAAATAAATTTCATTTTTAAAAATTCAAACCTCTTAATCTCAAGCAATTTATAAAGCAAATCTTGGCGCCTATTCTATATAGACCAATCAAAATGAAGTCTTTAGGTGCTTTAACATGGCCGCTCATCACTTTTTTAAAAAGGGATTAAAAATTAATTTGCAGAATGTTATGGATGGACTATAACGATTTCATTTTTTCTGGTTATTAGCCAATGGTTTTCTCGAAAAGAAAAAATCCCAAAAATATTAGATAATAATAAAGTATATATAATATATAATAATAAAATACATCATTTATACATAAAAAGGTAATATTACAAAAAGAAGCCGGTAACAAACTAATTAAGCTATGATGCGCGAGTTTTATTTCAATGTATTATTCTTATTGAGTATTAGTTTATTTACGTAATACTTTAAATAAACTTTAATTCATTAACGAATAAGAAATGAAAACTAGAATACAGTGAAAACATTTTTACTAGTGCATTATCATGAGCACTGCCTTAATTTATTGTGTACATAAAATTGAAGTAAAGCTCACAGTATATTATGACACAGGTGTGGAAAGTGATTATTTACCGCATAAGACGTTTTTCGCACGAGCGAAGCGAGGACTTAAAAATCTAACTTAAAAAACTATATGCGGCGCCATCTGTGAGCAATTTCCGCACTTAAATATGTATACGGTAGAGAGCGCTCTGGCCATCTATCGGGGATTATACATAACTTGCCAATATCTGCTTTACCATGTGAGACTTATTACTAGATTTTTCGTGCTCACATGGCCTTAAATTTAGAGTCTTTTATTACTTTACATAATAATTTAGAGTAATTCATATAATTATTCTTTAATTCAGCACAATTAGGACTCATTTTCCATAATTTATACAGTGTTTCTTTTTTTTACAAGATGTAATGATTGCAGAAGAGATCCAATTTTTTCTTGGTATCATAATCTCCCTATCTTTTCTTTTAATGACTTTACTAGTTGTAGCACAATTTATACAATTTTTAATCCCATTTATTAACGAGCAGGCTGCTTCATTTGGATCGTGAATCGATAATATAGAGTTCCAGTCTATTAATGAGGCTTTATTAAAGAGCTTTTTATAGCTAACAATATTTTTTTTTGCACTATTATCTTGTTTATTTAAGTTTACGTTGCCAAGGGCAACTATTAATGAGTAATGGTCACTAATTTCATTAGTGCAAAGTTTATATGATTTTGGAATAAGTGACTTTGATTTTATAAAAATATTGTCGATACACGTTCCATTACAGCTGTTAGTTGCAGGCCTGGTTATTCCTAGAAAACATGGTATGTATTCTTTTTCATAAAAATTATTTAGAAACTCCTGACTATTGTTATCACAGTCCATAATATCTATATTAAAATCACCAATAACCATATGGTTCTTAATATTAATATTGCTATTAATGTATTTTTTAATTGAGTAAATATACTCAGGTTTTTTTATGGAATGTGATCTATAGGTTGCGGAGATTCTTATGGTTTCATTATTATTTATAAGGATATCCGCATATATGATACTTAAATTATATCTTTTAATTATTATTTTGTCACTTACAATAAATTGACAGAAATATTAATGTTGTGATCAAAATTAAATAATCTTATATTTTTTTTTAAAGAAATCTTTTTTTCTTAAAAAATATGTTATAAAAATCAAATTTACATAAAAAATGGTATATAGGTATCGAGATTTTGAGTCTATTCGAGAATGTTAATTAATCTTTTATTATAATAACATTCTCAAAGTGAGTTTTTATCAATGGGTTGCATTTCAACGTTGTCAAAATTCGCATGTACGACATTTGTATGTCAGAAAATTACTGGTGATAAATATGCATTTTTAAATTGATTTTAGAGATATCCCTGTTGAAAATATCCACGCGGATTTCCACGTGGATAATCCATGTGGATATCCTCGTGGATTTCCACGTGGATTGACATGGATTCCACATGGATTCAAATGGATATCCGCGTGGATCATCCACGCGGATATCCATGATGAAAATCCATGTGGATTATTTGAAATCCATGTGGATTCCGAGAACCAGCCCGATTTGAAAAATCCACGTGGCTTCCAACTAATCCACATGGATGTAGACAATTCGGCTGAAAAAATTCATATGAGACTCACTTGAATCTCACGTGATTCTCAGGTGAGTCATGCCAAATTCTCATGTAAGTCTCATGCGAGTCTCATGTTTCCACTAACAATATTAAATGAATTAATACTATTTTTTACTGTAATTAATTGTTTAAATTAATTTAATCGTTTTAATTTATTTTCTAATATGAAACTAGAGATGTAAATAAAACAAACTGAAAAAATTAAACAGATGTATATATTTTTAAATGTTTTATTTTATAAAAGTATAAAAATATGTATTTCGGTACAAATAGTATTTTCGCCACCCTGAATATGGCCAAATAGAGCGTATGCCCTATTGAAAAAATCTTGTGATCAATTACATGATTTTTTCCAAAATCCGGGAATATGCTCTGCTTGATATATAACTCAATTTATTTATTATTTAGCAGTTTAATACTGCTTATAAATGAAGAATAACAGTTTAATGAAACTTTGAACGATAATATATTATCGTGCAAATGTTTCATTAGAATGTTAGTATAATTATTTGCAAGTATTACATTTTAAAAAATAATCAATTTAATTAAAAATATAGAATTAACTTTATTATTATAACAATTGTAATGTACCGATACAACTGTAAGTAAATAATAGAGACATGTAACACACCTACAACATTAGAATAATTTTATTGATCATATTTTGCTTAATGTGGAAAAAGAAGAAACGATGTTCAACGAGCCTCGTGCTCACGCTCTCGACGCCGACCCGTGATAGCAAATTCACACGAGGCCGGCGCCGAGCGCGCCTACGTGTACTCGATATTAGTAGATACCGCAAGAACAGTCACGATGGCGACGGCGACATGGCGCGCGGGGAGGCGACGTCTTGGCGATGTTGTCCCCGTTGACAGAACTCAGCTGAAATTTTGCGTCAAACCTCATATAACAGAACAAAGTCGAAAGTATCTTTCAAATTTGTGTCCTGACTGGTCTTGGTGAATTCACATATAGTTATAAAAGCACTTCACATATGAAAGAGTATTGACATGTGGATGGCTTTACTATAGTTTATAAATTTTAATCAATTTTTAAATAAATTGTTTGTACATTCATTATTATATTTCATATAATTGAGGTTTTTTGTCCACCACTCACTGTTATAGTCTAATATACATTTTAAAATATTTTAAATTATATATTTATTCATTTTGTTATTTTGTTATAGGCACATCTCCTTTGAGATCCACAATTCAGTTGTTCGTTGATAGATTTAAGACTTGGGTGGCTTTAGCGTAAGAAATATATTTGGACCCAATGAACTAAATAATATTGTAGATCTCTTGTACAAGATGACCAAAATCAACTTTAATCATGTGCAAACTGTAGCTAAAGAGACCAAGTACCTATAATATAAGCATACAAAATTTTCTAATTACATAGAATATTTTATATACTCATGGCTACGTAGTGCCTTTAGTTACAACTTTTATTAGTCGATAAGTCACTTATGGGCTGGGTGACTTTATCGCAGGAAATATTGGGATTATATGGACAAAATACCTTGATCATATTTGACTATAACAGTTATGACATGTATGTATTATTTTTACAAATAAAATTTTTATTTAACATGACATTTTTACAAAATCATACTTACATTTTCTTTTATTTTAAAATAATGTTTTAATAAAATACTTCACCATTATGGTCACAAAGAATCATATCACATATGATGCCATTAGGTCCATCGGGTTCTAATATATCCAGCGGTAAAGTCACTCATCCTATATTAAGTACTTATAAATGTGGATTTTTTATAACCAATTATGGTATTAATTTATTTATATTAGGACTCGTTCTATGTATAAATGAATAATGTGAAAGAGTTTAAATTATACGATGACTCATATTAAATAGTATTGACATGTGCATAGCTTGGACTGTACTTTCTTTAATGTTATATTTATACTTATTCGCAAGTATTTTATACATAATACTATATAAGTTATTGTTATAAAATTTACAGCTAAAGAAGAAACCCATGCATTATTGTTTAATGCTTCTTAAGTACTCATAAATGTGGATTTTTTATAATAAATTATGGTATTAATTTATCTATATTATGACCAGTTCTATTTATAAATGAATAATGTGAAAGAGTTAAAATTATATAATTACTCATATTAAATAGTATTGACATGTGCGTAGCTTGGACTGTACTTTCTTTAAAGTTATATTTATGCTTATTTGCAAGTATTTTATATATAACTCTATACAATTTCCAACAAAAGAAGTAAACTATTGCCAAGAAAGAAATTATTGCCAAATGATACTTGTTCATTAAAGTATATTGTTTTACAGCTTGTTTATTAAATGCAGCAATACATTAAAAACAATATTATATTCATAACATATAACCTTTTACAAACTGTAAGCTCTATTTTAATGATTAAATAGCATTTAGCAATAATGTATTGGAGACAGGATAGAATAAAAAAAACATGAAAGTTTAAGGCCTTACCTAGATATAAACCTGGAGAATATAATAAGCGTGAAGGTGACGGCTAGACTTAACCTATAGGCAACCAGAGGCAACGTCTGCGAGAAACTCAGCATGACCTCAGAGATTACAGCATGGACAGCAGCAGGTCTTTCTTCAAGAAGCCACAATGAACCCTCTCTCTCACGTTCGGACTTCTGTCGTCATAACTCTTGAAGCGTAAGCACCGGTTGCAACACGCGGCATTTGATTATGACTGTCGCGCACATGCATTTCCGTACAGGCGTCCCTCTCTCTTCCTCTCTCTTCCTCTCTCTCTCTAGTTCTCAAACTCTCAATAAACGCATGTGGGCGCTGTAGTCATCAAACAACGTGTTGCAACTTGCGCTCTCGTGTTCATGGGTTACGAGTAACGATTAATGACGTGAAAGAGGGTTCATTGTGGCTCCTTTAAGAAAGACATGCTGCTGGCCTTGCTGTCATCTCTGTTGCCATGCCGAGTTTCTCGCAGACGTTGCCTATAGGTTAAGTCTAGTTGCCACCTTCGCGCTTATTATGTTCTTCAGGTTTATATCTAGGTAAGGCCTTAGACTTTCATGTATTTTTTATTCTGGCCTGTCTCCAATACATTATTGCTAAATGCTATTTAATCAATAAAATAGAGCTTACAGTTTGTAAAAGCTGCCTATGAAAATAATATTGTTTTTAATGTATTGCTGCATTTAATAAACAAGCTGTAAAACTATATACTTTAATGATTAAGTATCATTTAGCAATAATGTGTGGGTTTCTTCTTTTATTGGAAATTGTATAGAGTTATATATAAAATACTTGCAAATAAGCATAAATATAACTTTAAAGAAAGTACAGTCCAAGCTACGCACATGTCAATACTATTTAATATGAGTAATTATATAATTTTAACTCTTTCACATTATTCATTTATAAATAGAACTGGTCATAATATAGATAAATTAATACCATAATTTATTATAAAAAATCCACATTTATGAGTACTTAAGAAGCATTAAACAATAATGCATGGGTTTCTTCTTTAGCTGTAAATTTTATAACAATAACTTATATAGTATTATGTATAAAATACTTGCGAATAAGTATAAATATAACATTAAAGAAAGTACAGTCCAAGCTACGCACATGTCAATACTATTTAATATGAGTCATCGTATAATTTAAACTCTTTCACATTATTCATTTATACATAGAACGAGTCCTAATATAAATAAATTAATACCATAATTGGTTATAAAAAATCCACATTTATAAGTACTTAATATAGGATGAGTGACTTTACCGCTGGATATATTAGAACCCGATGGACCTAATGGCATCATATGTGATATGATTCTTTGTGACCATAATGGTGAAGTATTTTATTAAAACATTATTTTAAAATAAAAGAAAATGTAAGTATGATTTTGTAAAAATGTCATGTTAAATAAAAATTTTATTTGTAAAAATAATACATACATGTCATAACTGTTATAGTCAAATATGATCAAGGTATTTTGTCCATATAATCCCAATATTTCCTGCGATAAAGTCACCCAGCCCATAAGTGACTTATCGACTAATAAAAGTTGTAACTAAAGGCACTACGTAGCCATGAGTATATAAAATATTCTATGTAATTAGAAAATTTTGTATGCTTATATTATAGGTACTTGGTCTCTTTAGCTACAGTTTGCACATGATTAAAGTTGATTTTGGTCATCTTGTACAAGAGATCTACAATATTATTTAGTTCATTGGGTCCAAATATATTTCTTACGCTAAAGCCACCCAAGTCTTAAATCTATCAACGAACAACTGAATTGTGGATCTCAAAGGAGATGTGCCTATAACAAAATAACAAAATGAATAAATATATAATTTAAAATATTTTAAAATGTATATTAGACTATAACAGTGAGTGGTGGACAAAAAACCTCAATTATATGAAATATAATAATGAATGTACAAACAATTTATTTAAAAATTGATTAAAATTTATAAACTATAGTAAAGCCATCCACATGTCAATACTCTTTCATATGTGAAGTGCTTTTATAACTATATGTGAATTCACCAAGACCAGTCAGGACACAAATTTGAAAGATACTTTCGACTTTGTTCTGTTATATGAGGTTTGACGCAAAATTTCAGCTGAGTTCTGTCAACGGGGACAACATCGCCAAGACGTCGCCTCCTCGCGCGCCATGTCGCCGTCGCCATCGTGACTGTTCTTGCGGTATCTACTAATATCGAGTACACGTAGGCGCGCTCGGCGCCGGCCTCGTGTGAATTTGCTATCACGGGTCGGCGTCGAGAGCGTGAGCACGAGGCTCGTTGAACATCGTTTCTTCTTTTTCCACATTAAGCAAAATATGATCAATAAAATTATTCTAATGTTGTAGGTGTGTTACATGTCTCTATTATTTACTTACAGTTGTATCGGTACATTACAATTGTTATAATAATAAAGTTAATTCTATATTTTTAATTAAATTGATTATTTTTTAAAATGTAATACTTGCAAATAATTATACTAACATTCTAATGAAACATTTGCACGATAATATATTATCGTTCAAAGTTTCATTAAACTGTTATTCTTCATTTATAAGCAGTATTAAACTGCTAAATAATAAATAAATTGAGTTATATATCAAGCAGAGCATATTCCCGGATTTTGGAAAAATCATGTAATTGATCACAAGATTTTTTCAATAGGGCATACGCTCTATTTGGCCATATTCAGGGTGGCGAAAATACTATTTGTACCGAAATACATATTTTTATACTTTTATAAAATAAAACATTTAAAAATATATACATCTGTTTAATTTTTTCAGTTTGTTTTATTTACATCTCTAGTTTCATATTAGAAAATAAATTAAAACGATTAAATTAATTTAAACAATTAATTACAGTAAAAAATAGTATTAATTCATTTAATATTGTTAGTGGAAACATGAGACTCGCATGAGACTTACATGAGAATTTGGCATGACTCACCTGAGAATCACGTGAGATTCAAGTGAGTCTCATATGAATTTTTTCAGCCGAATTGTCTACATCCATGTGGATTAGTTGGAAGCCACGTGGATTTTTCAAATCGGGCTGGTTCTCGGAATCCACATGGATTTCAAATAATCCACATGGATTTTCATCATGGATATCCGCGTGGATGATCCACGCGGATATCCATTTGAATCCATGTGGAATCCATGTCAATCCACGTGGAAATCCACGAGGATATCCACATGGATTATCCACGTGGAAATCCGCGTGGATATTTTCAACAGGGATGTCACAGACGTAACACCTCCCCCCTTAGATTGTTGAATATCGTAGTGATTCAACAAGTATAATAATAGTTAGCCATCAGTAATTTTCTGTTACAATAATTTCAAATTACAACAACGTCTTTCATAAAATGTTTTGAGAAATTTTTAAATAATTTCAACATTGTTCGTTTAAAATTGTGGTTCATTTCGTAGAAGGATGTTTACAATTTCCTTGTGTTGCAATTTTTTCTCTATACTAGTTGATACGTGGGTGTCAATAAATTTGCAATCACATAATTTTGTGGATCAAGAAATTACTGATGAGAATATGAATATCAAATGTAATTTATAGGGATACGTCACGGACGTAACACCTTCCCCCTTAGACTGTTGAATATTGTAGAGATTCAACAATTATAGGAATAGTTGAACCATCAGTAATTTCTTGTTACAAAAGGTTCAATAATACTAACAATTAAAATAATAAAAACAATAATAAAAATCATTAAATGCATAATAAAAATTTATAGATATAAACAATAACAAAGACAATAATAAAAATTCAATAAATTTAAACAAAATTTCGTATTGTCTATAAATTTCTATAAAGTAAATCATTTATTTTGTTCCTAACACTAGACTACACTTAACCTACGGTTTGACTTTATATTGCATGTTGAATGCCGATTTTTTCTAGCGTTCAAATGGCGGTGCGGATTACTATAGAATAAACGGGTATTCTTACTTCGTTATGTGATAATTCAGCACATAACGTATTATTATCTATGATTTAATATCATTCACTTTTAAGAAAACACTTTTACAATAAATTCTTAATTAAATTATAAATAAATTACAAAAACCTTCGGTGTAAAAATAACATGAATTAATAAAACGTTACGTAATAAATATAGCATACGTTATGCATTAGAATTTGTATAGGAACATATATCTTGATATTAATTAAATTATTTTATTATCGTTAATGTGTAATAATTTTGTTGTTTTGCTGTATTTAAAAAAAAAAAAAATAGAATCATTGATTAAGTTTAGAAATAATGTGCGTATTAAATAATTTTGTAGAAAATAAAATGTAAGGAGAAATATATAGGGAATGATTCAAGTGATCATTCACTTCCCTCCCTGCTGAGATATTTGGCAAAAGATACATTATTTTTTCCTCTTTGTTTAAGTAGAATAACATTAAAGGGTTTTTGATATTATCATTATAAAAAAAATACTTTTCAACCGTATACTGAGAAAAATTATAATTATTTCCAAAAGAAAAATTGAATTACATTGGTAAGTATTTTTGATAAAAAGGAAGGTTAATAGGACGGAGTGATTTTTGTTAATTTTGACTTGTTATTGCTCTTATGCATCATTGTATTGCCTTTTTTTCCTGGAAATTTTCAGCCATTTCAATGTTCATTTTAGAACTCAAGATTTTTTTTCCTGGCATGAGTACTATTCACATATTTGCATTATAGAGTACGCAGTGCGTTAGAGTAGATATTTGTTTTACTCAATACAGTACCGAATAGTGTATCTTGTAGGATGATCATGTCAGTATATGATGAAACTGATCACTTCCAATACATTATATTCGATTTAATCTTAGCAATGTGAGTATAGCTACCTGATTTCTTCCTTTTGTTCTTATAAGTGCGAACAATTTTTCTGAAGGCAAATACAGCTTAATTTTGCATAAAATTACAGTCAAATTATTTTTATCTATGTTTGTTAGGGTTGCAAGGTTTAGGAATAGTTTTATTTTCTTTTTCTTTGGATTAGCTCTATAATTTCTTATTCAAAGCTATAGATAGACTAATAAGTTATTAAATTGATCCCTGAAATGTTTTCTACTTTGTGACTAAATAATTAATTAAATATTTCTATTATTTAATAACACATAATTTTTACAAATAAAACTTTTGCTTGTTTCATTAGCATCCAAAAACTGAGATATTTTAATATGTAATCGCAATATTTTTGTTTGTTGTTGTTAAAAAAGAAAAGAACAATGTATATTTTTTTTAATTGTCAACGATGTTATTGTTAGTCGTAGCATTACTTCTAAAATCTTTCATGTGTGAATCTTTTTACTGTCTTCGTAAAAATTTCTTAGAATTTCATTATTCAAACTTATATTATTCCGATCGCATTTTTATAAAGTTATTAACTTTCTTAGGAAATATAGTTGCTTTTCACAAAATTCTGACAAGTTGATACGAACAATTGTAGACAAACGGATAAGTGGTTATAATTTTAAATTGTATATTTGGTAAAATCTGGATCACCTGAGTGTTATTTGACCAGGAAGTAGGATCGTTTTGCTTCAAATGGAAAAGTTCAGCTGCAATTATAATTCTCTATTGCTGTATTAAATTTGGAAAAATAAGAAGAGATTATGACAGATGTTAATATTGAGTATGTTGTCCATATCCTAAAACAAAAATGTTATGTTATTATTTTTTTATTATTAACAAGGCTTAATTTATTTGTATGGACTGTTTTTGCCTTTCCTTTATAGTCTATGACAACATTATTATTTTCATTTACCTTAATAATGTCAAAAGGGCCATGATAATGATCTTTTTCAAGTTTCCCTGGTTTAGGTTCTGTGATCAACCATACTTTATCTCCCATTTTAAATTCTCTTAAGTTAATAAATCTGTCATAATATATCTTTGATTTTTCTTTTGACATTATTAATTTTTGTTTTGCTATTAAGGCAATTTCTCTCATATTATTAATCAGTTTTTCTAAATATCCATTATAGGTCGGTAATAATTCTGATTTTTTTACTGGTTCGCTAGACGGAATTCTAGCAGGACAGGCAAAAACTAGTTCATATGGTTTGAATTGATGGCTAGTATGTACACTAGTATTATAATGAATTTGTGCAAAATCTAATAGTTCATCCCATTCATATTTCTTTGTAGAAAAAATTTTTAAATATTCACACAACGGGTGGTGTGCTCTTTCTAATGAACCATTAAATTGCGGCGAGAAAGCTGTAGTTTCAATTTTATCAAATTTAAACCTTTTAGCTATCTGTTTCATTATTTTACTCGTGAAATTTGCCCCTCTATCGGTTAGTACTATCTTTGGACATCCAAATATACATATAAATCTTTTTATAAAAGCATCTGAAACCGATTCTGCTGTTTGATCTTTTAAACATACTAAAATTACAAATTTTGATAATTGATCCTGTATAGATAAAATATATTTATTATTATTTTTAGTAATGTTAAATGGTCCTACAATATCCATTGCGATTTTATCGAATGTTTTCCCCGGTGTATCTGTGATAATAATGATTATTATAACAACCAATGGGTTGTTTAGTCTTTTTCCGCTTTAATTTATTTCTTTGACAATCTTCGCATTTTTTTATTCTATTTTGGATGTCTGATTTTAAGTTTTCCCAAAAATATTTTTCCTTAAGTCTATTGTATGTTCTATTTACACCTACCTGAATGTCCTCCTATCATAGAGGAGTGATACATGTTAAAAATTTTATCCCTATCTTCAATTTTTACATATTCAATATTATTTAAACATATTATTACCTTTATATTTGTATTGCTAAATATTTCTTTTAATATTTCCTCTATTTCTAACCAACTTATATTTAAAATTTCTATATCCCTAGAAATACTATAAATACATATATTCTTAGTAATTAATAATTCTTTTAATTGATTAAATAATTTCGCTAAATTTTCTTTTATTAATTTACATGATACAGGCGTATCTATGTATAACATAAATAATATTTTATTCTCTATATTTATTATATCTATATTATCTTTTGTAAGTGATAGTTTTGGTTTTATGTTTTTACTTTTGATTAATAATTCAGTATTTTTATCTAATGATTTTCCTTTTAAATTTATTAAATGAACAATGTTATCGTTTCTAAATTGTATAGAATTTTTAGAATAAATGATATTATTAATTTCCGGTATATTTCCTTTGTTTTCCTCAATTTTTTCCTCTTTTCTACCCGTAGTCATTTTTTTGTCATTTTTCCTAGGTCTGCCCCTTTTTCCTTTAATTTTCTGTCTATCTTCATTCATTAGTTTGATTTTGTCATTGCTACTAAGAATTCTAGGTTGTTCGTTATTTTTATTTAATATTTTCTTATTTTGTGCTCTGGTAATAACAAATATCTCTACTGGATTCCTAGATAGAGCATTTGCATTTGCGTTCTGTTTTCCTGGTTTGTATACGATATCAAATTCATAATCTGATAGTTTTAGTCTCCATTTTCGGACTCTTGTATTATTATCAGCTGATCTTAACGATAACAGCGGTTTGTGATCAGTAACTATTGTGAATTTGTTTCCATATACGTAATTTTTAAATGTTTTTATGGCAAACATTATTGCCAATGCTTCTTTTTCATAGGTGTGATATTTAGTTTCCGCTTTATGTAGACTTCGTGATGCGTAAGCTATCGCTGGATCTTTGCCAATTTTTCCTTGCGACAAAACCGCACCTAAAGCAGAATTCGAAGCATCTGTTGTAATAATGAATGGTTCATCAAAACGTGGATATTCTAAGATTGGTGCTGTGCATAATAATTCTTTAATTTCCTCAAAGGCTTTTTGTTGGTCTTTTTCCCAATGAAACTTCACGTCTTTTTCTAGCAATATATTTAAGGGTTTTGTTACTTTTGCGTAATTTTTTATAAATCTTCTATAGTAACCTGAAAGCCCTAGAAACTCTCTAATATTTTTAACATTTTTCGGTGTAGGAAATTTCTTTACTGCTTCTATTTTCTTTGGATCAGGTTTTATTCCGTGTTCACTAATAATGTGACCTAAATAACATATTTCTTTTTTAAAAAATTCACATTTTTCTGGTTCTAATGTTAAATTCGCTTCTCGTAATTGTTGTGCAACTGTATTGAATCTTTCGTTGGCTTCTGTCATAGTTTCGCCAAAAATAATTATATCGTCGATGAATACGAAGCATATCTTACCGATTAAATCGCCTAAGACTGTATTTAAAACTCTTTGAAATGTACGCGGTGAGTTTCTCAATCCGAAAGGTAATACTCGAAATTCAAAACGTCCCAATGGATTGATGCTAAATGCAGTTTTATGTATATCACTTGGTTTCATAGAAACTTGGTGAAATCCCGACTTTAAATCTATAACGTGATAAAACTTAGTTTTTCCCAATTGATCAAATATTTCTGTAATGTTTGGGAGTAAATATGGATCTGGAACTGTCTTTTCATTTAGTTTTCTGTAATCTATTACTAAACGCCATCGTTTTTTTCCGTCTGCTAACTGTTTTTTTGCTACAATCCATGCTGGAGCATTAAAAGCACTTTTTGAGTTTCGAACTAGGTCATTTGTTATTAATTTTTGAGTTTCCTCTATCGCGATTTCTTTTAATTTATAAGGTAAAGGAAATTGCTTTACGTATACGGGTTTATCATCTGTTAAATTTATTTCATGTTGTTCTACATTACATGATCCTAAACCGTCTCCCTCTAGCCAAAATATATCCTTATTTTTCAATACTAGATCCTTAGTCATTGTTTTACTATTTTCAGGCAAGTTTTCGTAACGTATTTTTTCTAATAATCTTTCTTCTCTATTATATTCTTTAAAATCTTGTACTGACTCATTTTTTCCTATAAAGTTTATTGATCCCAAATTTAAAATTTCATTTTCATCTATGTTAAAGTCTTCTGTTATCTGAAAACCTTCAGGTAAATTGTCTATTTCATAAGATATAAAGCTATATTCTTTTTCATTTCCATAGAGTTTATTATAATGTTGATTCGATTTCCTCAAAATCGATTGCTTGGTCGTTATTTTCAAAAGCAATATTAATATTATTTATTAATGACTTAATATTATTTTCGTCATTTTCCAAAATTTCCTCATAATGTAAATCATTTATATTTTCTGGTAGAATTTCATTTAACATTTTTTTTTGTAAATCCTTTCCTTCTGCATTTAATATTGGAATCATATTTAAAATTTTCATAACGTCATCATATAATGTTATTTCTGAATTTATATTTACTTCATTTTTATTGATTAACTCAGGTTCATAAGATATTAAACAAGATGATTTCTCCATTTCATCCTCAATTTGAAAATTTTCAGTTTTTTCGTTTATTTGTATTACTTGTTCACAATCCCTATGAATTACAGGTGTGGAATTTTGTTTTCCATTCGTATCTTCCAACATTTTCTTTAAAAATTCCTTTTGCTCTATTGTTACTCTTGATTTGATTTCTTTATCCATTTTTTTTGGTTTTCAATACTATATTAAGATTATGATTTAGTTTATGGGCTGGTTTTAGCTTGATTTTATTATTATTTATTTGTAAATAACCCTCGTCTAGTCTTACATCTCCAACACAGCTCGTATTCTGTAATAGTAGGACATTGCGTAACCTCGTGCCCCATATTTTGGCAGTATTGACAGTGATTACTCTGCATCTTATTTAACTTACACGCATCTATTGAGTGGCCTTCCGTACTACACAATTTACAAATTAATTTCATTACATGCTTAGCTGTTCTGCAATGATATGATACATGCTCTTTGCTTTTACAATAGACACATGAAGCTTTCATGCAAAATAATGCTTCATGATTTATTTTCTTACATAATTGGCAAAAAACTTGTTTAATTGTGTTTGGAATTGGAGTTACGAAATTAAACAATATGCTTGTAGTATCATTTCTTAAGCTATTTTGCTTTTTTAAGTTTGATTCTATTTCAATTGCTTTTTGTACTGCGTTATCCATGTCTTGGTGTTCTCCGAGTTCGATTCTAATTTCTTGTTTTAATCCTTTTTTAAAACTACTGAGTATGTCAGTGTTTAATCTAGTTTTATATTCTGTTAAAATTTCTCCTGTTACATTAGGTTCTAATTTTTTTAATTCTATTATTTGTGTACCCAACACTCGTAATTTGTTTGCAAAACATAGTACATCTTCATCTGATTTTTGAATTTGTTGTGTTAGGTTTCCGTATAATGAATGTATATTATCCGTTGATGGATATATTTTACGTATTGTTTTAATAAAAGTTTCAATACTTTCAATTTCTACATTTGCTAATGCTTTATAAATTTCTCCTTTGAGCTTTATTTTGAGGATCTGTACTAGGTTCGATTCATCATTATTCGATATTATTCTTTTTGCTTGTTTTAATTTTTCTATATATTCCTCTAGTTGGATATTTTTCCCGTCAAAATCCGGTACTAACTTTGCAACTTCTTTAAGTGGTAATTTTAATGCTTGATTTGCCATTTCTGGTTCTAGATTTATTAAATCTTCGTTTATTTGAATTTCTGGCTGTTCGTTATTACTTGTATTATCTCTAGCTAAAATCAAACTTTGTTCATTAAAAAATCCTTCTATATCCGTGTAGTCGTGTTGCCTACCGTTTTCTACATATATTGATTCTTCAAAAAATGCTGGGCTCTGACTGGGTGTGTTTGGAGTATGAAAATTTGTTGGTGATAATATATCCCGTTTTATTTCCGGAATAAAAAGATTATTTATATTTTTATTTGATATATCTTGTTTTTGTGTGGGGTTTTTAATATTCTGTTTTTTGTTTAAATTGACTGAATGTTGTGCATCTAGTTCGTTATGGTCTATTTTTGAAGTTGATGGAATTGAAAGTATTTCCTCATTTTCCTGTGTTTTTGAGTTAATGTAGATATCCGATGAAGTTCTATTTAATTGTGTATTTGGAGGTGATCTTGGTACTTTTGGTCTTCTTTTAAAAATGTTCGTTTATTTATTTATATCATCTACTTGCTTTATAAGTTCTGGATTTCTTTGGGTAGTCCGTCTGGTTATAATCCCTTCGTTTCCCTTATTTCCTATACCTTTCTGAT
Source organism: Torymus aiolomorphi (assembly GCA_036365515.1). Lineage (NCBI taxonomy): Eukaryota > Metazoa > Arthropoda > Insecta > Hymenoptera > Torymidae > Torymus > Torymus aiolomorphi. The sequence continues at coordinate 213,857,264 of CM070873.1, read as the reverse complement.
TTGACATGACATATTACTTCTTTGTTTATACTATACTTAATACATCTTTTAAAATATGTTTTTATTATTAATTCCACTATTTTTCTGTATATATTTTGTAACTGTTTATTTCACAATATAATTTATTTATTTATTTGTCACTTTTATAAATTTTTTCCTTTGCTTAGTTTTTAGTGTTTTATCTTTTATTGTTTAAACTGTAATGTTTATTTATGCAATTTTTATTTAATTGATCAATTTGTTTAATATTATTATTCGTTTTCTTGAGCTGCGTTGGTCATTATTCTATGTTTATTTTTCGCGTGCTGTATTTTCGATTTATGTGATCGTTGTTCTTAATTTTTTTGTAATTATAATTTGTCTTTATGATATTTTGTTTTATCTATTGTAGTATTTTCTTTTGGTTTTATTTTTATATCTTTTTATTATTGATTTTTTCCAATTTCTTACTTGTATTAGACTGCTATTTTCGCGTAATATATCTTGATTTCACTCTGTAAATGTATCTTTTCACTTGCAATTTCAGCTATAATTTGTTATATAATTTGTTGTTAAAAATTTTTTCTTACTTCTTTGTTTTATTACTCCTTGTAGTGTCGTAACTTTTTTCGTTTGTAATATTTTTATTTTTCAATTTTCTAATCTGTGTTAGACTGTATTTGTATTTTGCGTAATATATTTTTGAAAAATGTCATTTGTTTTGTAGAAATTATTCCTATTTCCGTATTTATCATTTGTTGAATGCTTGTTAATAACTCGACGAGCCGTACTTGCTTATCTTCCGAAATTTGGGCGATTCATGCTACAATGATCCCCCCAACTTCTTACTGCAAAGCAAGAAGCTCGGACTTATTCTATGTTAGTTGTATTTGTATAAGAATATTTTCCTCGTCTTTCAAGAGCTTATTTTATCTACTTTAAAACGTTTAAAGTTTGATTTAGCTGATCTAATGAACTTTCGTTAGACTGTGTACTGGAACCACTGTTAAGTTCCGGAGAAAAGTTATTTTTATTCTTCAATTTGAAATAGTCTAGTGAACGATTGTTCGATCGGTACCGGAACCACTGTTAAGTCTTGAGTGTCGAGGAATCTACTCTTATATTTGACTGTTAAATATATTTTGGCTTATTTACCTTTTTCCTGTTGAGGGTTTAGAAATAAATACACTGCTGCAGTTTCAATCAATTTCACTTCTAATTATTTAACAATTAAATAAATGAACTTTTACAATGAATTGATACAAAATCGCTAGTGCTTTACAACTAATTATATTTGATTTGTTCGATTGATGGATAAATAGATGCGTAATATGCGCGATTAATTAATACCGATATGTTATTGAAATTATTGATATAAGAAATTCTCTTCGTAATTGAATGTAGGGTATTTGACCCGTATAAAATATTCGCTACTCCTTTTGTCGACTGGAGTTGTACGGAGTTCGCGATCTGTTCACGATTACTGATTTGTGTATTGAGAGTCGCCGTATTTATTAAGCGGTTAATTTGGGTTAAAGATGATTTTGACGCTGAGTCAAAATCCTCTTTTTAAACAAATTTAGTAAACATTTAAATATCATCATTTCGATTTCACATTTAAAAGTGCTGATTCTAAACAAAGTTGCGATGAGCGGTTGGTTTCACAAGGTCAGTAGCTTGCTACGTCACGCTGGCTGTTGCGTAGCCGAAATTGCTGTACTGTTAAAATTCGCACTCGCATCGTTTTATGGGTCAAGAAAAATGAATATTGGAATTTAATAACGTCACAGACATATCAGATTATAATTTGTCTTACCCCATCTTGATGCCGCTTGGGTTGGAATGCAACGTTGTCAAAATTCGCATGTACGACATTTGTATGTCAGAAAATTACTGGTGATAAATATGCATTTTTAAATTGATTTTAGAGATACGTCACAGACGTAACATACACACATAAGCATATATAGATATATTTACAATGTATTCAACGGAGCTGAACAGTATTGAACTGAACCTATTGTAGAAAGGCTTCTGCGCGCACATATAGAGAGAGAGAGAGAGAGAGAGAGAGAGAGAGAGAGAGAGAGAGAGAGAGAGAGAGAGAGAGAGAGAGAGAGAGAGAGAGAGAGAGAGAGAGAGAGAGAGAGAGAGAGAGAGAGAGAGAGAGAGAGAGAGATCAGTGTGAATCTATACTGTACCACGTACTCCTACCCTTACCTCGTATCCGTACCCTCTCCGATTTTCTTGTAGGGTATACCCATAGACTTATATGGGCCGTACTCGAAAAAAGGAACAGGATATAATGAACAAGAATAGCATGGGTTAGTATATCTATATATACCTCTTGTTCCTTCTGTATTTCGTTGTTCCTCGTATATATAGATATAGAAATCCATGTATTTCTTGTTCTTTTTATTGATTGGCCCTTCACACAGCTCTGAGTTACAAATACAGTGAGACACAGATACAAACAATAACATGGGTTACTATATCTATATATATGAGGAACAGACGGATACATGAGTTACAAATCTCTTGTTCCTTTGTATCTGACTTGTAACTAATATATATAGATATAAAAACCCATGTTATTCTTTGTATCTGTGTCTCTCTGTATCTGTAACTCAGAGCTGTGTGAAGGGCCAATCGATAAAAAGAACAAGAAATACATGGGTTTCTATATCTATATATACGAGGAACAACGAAATACAGAAGGAACAAGAGGTATATATAGATATACTAACCCATGCTATTCTTGTTCATTATATCCTGTTCCTTTTCTCGTGTACGGCCCATATAAGTCTATGGGTATACCCTACAAGATAATCAGAGAGGGTACGAAACGAGGTAAGGTTAGGAGTACGTGGAACAGTATGGATTCACCCTGATCTCTCTCTACACATGTGCGCGCAGCCTTTCTACAATAGGTTCAGTTCAATACTGTTCAGCTCCGTTGAATACATTGTGAATATATCTATATATGTTTATGTGTACAGATATATTCACAATGTATTTAATGCAACTGAATAGCTGAACTGAATGTATACTGTAGAGAGGCTCCGCAGCATCCGTAGCAGTCATCCTTGAACGCTGTGGTCGCCGTATTTATCGCCGTTGTCTGCAGAGTATAGCTGTCATCTTCGTGGTTATGTTTACTATATCTAGGTGAGACTAGTGCACTCACACTTTCATGTATTTTTGCTTCTGTCTCATGCTTCTTCATTTTCTTCGTTGTGCTACGAAGGAGCTGTGTTCGCTGGGGAAAGCTATTTCTTGCTTCTCTGCCAGTCGTGGTTACTTCTTCTTTCTGGATCTCTGCTATAATGCACTTGATGCCAGTTTGTTGCTATCTTCTCTATTGGTCAATCGCATTCCAATATTCAATTGTTTGCCATTGTTAATTCAATCACTGTTTATTCTCCTTATGGTTGACTGGGTGGCTTCCGTCATTGGAGATGGCTTGGTCGACTTATCTGTATGTGCATTTCCAAGGATGACGCTATTGGCATAGAAAGTATTGTATGATTCATGCTAAGTTTACTCTTTCACTGTAAGTTATATAACAATAACTTTTACTTTTATATTTAAAAGATTTTCAAATCATAAATATGAAATAATAAATAAAAAAAAATAATAATCAGAAGGATCTGCACATGTCAATACTCTTTAATACATCTGAAGTTATTTTATAAATATATGTGAATTGGCAATAATTATAAATGCTTTATATTGTCTTTTACCGAATCAACTGATATTCAAACTTTTTTTGTTGAGAATAATGTACCTTAGAATAATAAGCCAAAATGGAATTAATTGTTTAATAAGAGAATAGCATGCACCATTAAATGTAGCCTAGTCTTATATACTTATGGCACACGTGGTAATATGAAAGAGCATTGGCATTTTGTATAGCTTTACAACAGATACTGATGCTACTGCATCTTTATTATACTGATAGTCCTAGTAAAATTGATTAGTATACGCTTACAAATAATGAATTAGGAAATTGAACAAATTGGACATCCAATGAACTCTATTATTGAATACGCTAGTTTATTCCAGCCTCACACCAGGCAATATAGTTCGTCTAATGTTCAATTTTTTCAATTTCCTTAATCATACTTCTACGAACCACTCAAAACTCACCGTATAAATTATGAAAAATTTTATAAACTAATTAAATGTTCTTATTTTTAATAACATTTTTTCATTTAAGGCCATGTGAGCACCAAAAATCTAGTAATAAGTCTCACATGGTAAAGCAGATATTGGCAAGTTATGTATAATCCCCGATAGATGGCGAGAGTGCTCTCTACCGTATACATATTTAAGTGCGGAAATTGCTCACAGATGGCGCCGCATATAGTTTTTTAAGTTAGATTTTTAAGTCCTCGCTTCGCTCGTGCGAAAAACGTCTTATGCGGTAAATAATCACTTTCTACACCTGTGTCATAATATACTGTGAGCTTTACTTCAATTTTATTTACACAATAAATTAAGGCAGTGCTCATCATAATGCACTAGTAAAAATGTTTTCACTGTATTCTAGTTTCATTTCTTATTCGTTAATGAATTAAAGTTAATTTAAAGTATTACGTAAATAATCTAATACTCAATAAGAATAATACATTGAAATAAAACTCGCGCATCATAGTTTAATTAGTTGTTGCCGGCTTCTTTTTGTAATATTACCTTTTTATGTATAAATGATGTATTTTATTATTATATATTATATATTTTTTATTATTATATATTATATACACTTTATTATTATCTAATATTTTTGGGATTTTTTCTTTTCGAGAAAACCATTGGCTAATAACCAGAAAAAATGAAACCGTTATAGTCTATCCATAACATTCTGCAAATTAATTTTTAATCTCTTTTTAAAAAAGTGATGAGCGGCCATGTTAAAGCACCTAAAGACTTCATTTTGATTGGTCTATATAGAATAGGCGCCAAGATTTGCTTTATAAATTGCTTGAGATTAAGAGGTTTGAATTTTTAAAAATGAAATTTATTTTTCCCTTCTTAAAAAAGTGATGAGCGACCATGTTGAAGCACCTAAAGGCTTGATTTTGATTGGTCTATATAGAATTGGCGCCAAGATTTGCTTCATAAATTGTTTGAGATTGAGAGGTTTGAATTTTTAAAAATGAAATTGATATTTATATTTTTAAAAATATAACTAAATCAAAATAGCATCGAAATATTTATTTTAAAATAAGAAAAACAAGCTGATTGGTCCAAATAAAACAAATAAAAAGTTTGGAATTATGAAATATTTAAACTAAAAATATAAGTCATAAATATTATTAATGACTTAAAATTTGGTTTTGTATAAGAAAAAAGTATTCAAATTTTATCTGTAGTTAGCAATGAAGGATTATGAATACTGTTTTGATAACAGTTAAAGTTCTAACCTTCAAATGTTTGTATTGTAAAAATTCCTCCTATATTAAAAAGGGAGATGGGTTTGAGGAGGCAGCCATATTGCTGATCAAAAAATATGATTGGTCGACCCAAAGTAGGGCCTCTGCGCGCGTAGCGCGCTAAAATTCCTAGGAAACTAAAATAAATATAATCCAAGTTTCAATAAAAAATATTGGATAAATTTGCGCGTGATGTAAAAAAGTCAAATAAATTTTAAATTCATAATATTCCAATATTAATTGTGTAGGTATAATGAAGGTAAAGGAGAGCGTGCGCAGCACGCCAGAACTTGCTAGTTAAAATCAAATTACAATTATATTGATCACATTGTAATTTAGAATAATAAATGATATATTTTAAACGCTCAAGCGTATTATATATATAATAAATCATGATTTGTAAATTATATATCATATAAAATAATGATTTGTAAATTATGATGTGAAATCATCATGGTATGAGAATATAACATGCTGAGCTATAAAGCTTTTAGATGACACTTTTAGATGTCAAGCATATACTATTTTTTTTAATAATTTGTAGGGTGACTGCACCAGTGAAGGAACGAATAAGGAACACCAATAAAGGAACACGCAATCTTAGTATCTAAATAAGTGTCACCAGTGAAGGAATACAGCGCCAGTGAAGGAACACTTAATAGCGGCGATTTTATGATTTTATTCTTAACAAGATAATTTCTTTTGTGCAGAATCTTTATATACATTGAAATAAAAATTTTCAAGGATTCGAAAATTATCGTCATGTTAGATAAACAATACTTAGAAAGCTTGATATTTTCAAATATATAAAGAAAATGTTCATTCACTGGTGATTGTTCCAATACTGGTATAGTCACCCTGTCATATTTATTATACTAAAAATATTTTGTTTTTAGTATAATAAATTATTTTACGTATTATAAAAGTGTAACTCTGAAAAATATTGTCATTTTTTGTATATAAATACTAAATTAAATAAACTACAATGCATGCACTAACTACATAATTACCCACTACTTTTATACTACTCATACTCGTTCATCATACATTATGACATTGTAGTATCTAAAGTATCAATTTTAGATACCGGTCATATGCTAGCTATTCATTTTAGCATTTAGATTATGTTCATTTTAAATATTCGTTGTTATTTATATTATATTCATTTTAGATATTGTTATTGTCGCAAACAATTTTCTTCTTCTTTTATAGCGTATTCTTTCATTTGCAATATAATGATATTATGCATTATAAAATTATAAGCATTATTTTAATACATTTTGAATATTATCAATTTTTGCTAGTCCACAAATGTACTAAGTTAAATAAACAATGCATGCACTAACTACATAATTATACACATGCAACTACTCATTCGTCATGTTTTATGAGAATGTAATATGTTAATATTAGGAATACCTATATTAATTTTGGTTTTCCTTTTCGTAATCTTTTTTCTTTTCTATTCTGTTTTTTTTCGTATTCTTTTTTCTTTTCTATTCTGTTTTTTTTCGTATTCTTTTTTCTTTTCTATTCTGTTTTGATTTTGAGATTAGAGTGGTATAAAAACTATTACGCCAGGCAAATACTTTTCTTCATCCTACTTGTATGTCCATCGACAGTCATTCGACATTATTTACAGTGTAATAATAACTACTAAAAATAGTTTTACTATTCAAAAGTAATAAATATGTTTAAAATTCAATATTCTAATATTGTATTTATCAAGAGCGGATCTTCTATATTCCAGTTTTTGTTCGAAAAATCGAAAAATTCTTTATTACAAGAGTCCATTTAACATGGTAAATGAATAAACAGACAAAAAATAATGGTTTCCTTACCCAATTCACGTATCTCGAAAACTTCATCGTTCATAGCGATAAAAAGGCACGACAGACTCTCCGTCTGGGTAAGATGTATATCGAAAGGTTCATCGGGCGAGGCCAGCACCCAGTATCGCACGTCTGGATCGGTATCTGTAATACCGACGACGAGAAGCTTGCCTAGCACACTAGACATTGTGCTGGTAACAGTGGGTCCAGGCTGGCCGAGAGCAAGTCGCAGCAACCGCGAACAGATCTTGACAACCTCGAGCTGTACTTCTGGCTCTTACCAGGTAAGAAACTAATCAGCGCAGCGTCGTACAAACTGGAGCAGAGAATTGACGTTGAAATTGAAGGTGCCGAGGGTCCGCAGACTCAGGACTGTTGAGGCAACGTCGATTTCCGTCGGCGGAGCAGAGACTGGACTGGCAGCTGTCCACGGAGCGCCTGGGTGACGTAAAGATTTGTACATCAGTACCTGTGAGAGCATACGTAGGAGACCCTGCGATATGTCCGGCTTCAGAGGCGGTACGCGGTGGGCCAGCTCTCGTAGGGACGTCATTAGTATGGGCGAAAGTCCGGTTGCCAGCATGGGTTCTAGTAGGTCGCAACGTCGGCTGTTATTGTTTGCTTTACCGCATGGCCGAGCAGAGTGATGCAGACAAAGACGGCGGGCTCGACTGTCGAGCTCCTCTTCTTGTTCGGGGTTTCTTTGGACTGCAGCGAGCTTTTTATCACCTCCATGATCTTTGGCAGATAGGGTTTGATTGCTTCGTCTACGGCAACGGCAATCAATCCGATAGTTGTGAATGCCGCCGCTCTGTCCTTTTCTCTGCCCCGCAAGCTCAATAGCAGGTAGTTTAGAACCTCGTGTAGATTGTCAGCAACAAACTTTTCTTTGTTAAAGGCGCCAAGTCGGGACAGTAACGTCATGAGGGCATTCTGGATGTGCCCATTGCGACTGTGTCGCTGGTTGATCACGTCGCTGTTGATGTCGTCGAGCTTCTCGAGCATGAGACTGCGACAGACGGCTGCCTCATGAATCGGATAGAGGCTATGCTGGACACTCGATGCGTTCTATGATGCGACCATTTCCATACGAGGCTCGTCCTCAATCTGGGCATCAACGATAGAATATCGTTTTCGTTCGTTTGCGAGGAGCAGTTTAGTCGATCCATTAGATCCTCGTAAAGTCGTTCCCATTGGAGATTACTGCAACGTAGCAGCTCATTCAGAGACTAGAGGCGATACGTGAATACGTTTGTCTCGGTTAAAATCCTTCTCACGACTAAGCCAGCCACTATCTCGTCGTAGCATTGTTTGTACCACTGGGATTTGTGCATCTGCTTGGCAGTCTCGCCCTGGGCTGTCACCACTAGAGCTGCCCTGAGAGCCTCGACTGCTTCTTCTCTGATCACGGGCTTAGAATCTCGTACAGCATTGAATATGAGCTCGAAGAACTGTGTAACCTGTTGGAAGAAGTATGTAGGCATGGAAACGGCAAGTTCCTTGAGAACAAGGACAGATGCGTGTCGTTTGTTTTCATGTCTGTCACCGCTGAGCCACTCAAAAGCTCTCTTGACTTCAAATTCCACAGATTCTGCAGTAAAGGTAGCAGATACCAGAGCTAACTTCCCAACTGTCTTGGCAGCTACTTCCATAACTCCAACATCATCGGAGGTAATTGGCCAATCTTATAGTGCGAGTATTGATGTTTTCTACGTCTGCTCCAATAAGGCAGACAATTGCCAGTATTCCTCCCTTCTTCTCATTTATATCTGAGCCGGATACCATTTCAAATATGTGGTGATTGAATTCATCCATGAAGGCTGTGATTTCTTCTTGCGTGACTTCGCGTAACTCTGTCTTGACATAAAGACAGAGCTCGCGAGCTGCCTTATTCCTGACATCTTCATGTTTTGATTTGAGCCGCTGTACAAACTGTATAACCAGCGAACTTGTCATCTTTATGATGACAATCTAATCACTCACCGCCTAGAATTAAAAAATATACTAATGTAAAGACATTTCTAAAAAGAATAAGACAATAATTAGTACATCTTAAATTACTTATTAATGAATATAGCATATCTGCTATATTTTTAACTTAAAGACAAATCCAAATTCTGCGCCTAAATATACGTAGAAGAAGGTTTGATTACCGAGGCAATTCCAGATGCTTTGACAGAGCTCCCTCAGCACTGAAACTAATTGCCTACTAATGTGAGAAGCCGAGCTGAGAATTAATTCCTGTTATTCTTGAAATTTTTTTTACATGATCTACTATATCTTCTTGACTAAAATAATCCTCTTGGTTTATATACTTGTCTTAATTAAAAAATTATGAAAAAATCCTCTTGATTAATAAAATCCTCTTGATTGAAAATGTTTTCTTGATTAAAAAATTCTTTTGATTAAAAATATCCTCTTGATCGAAACAAACTTTTGATGGATAAAATCCTCTTAAACGAAAAAATCTTCTTGGTTGTCAAAGTCCTCTTGACTTACAATCCTTTTGATTGATAAAATCGTCTTGATTGGCAAAGTTCTTTTGATTTACAATCCTCTTGATTGGTAAAATCCTCTTGATTGGCAAAATCCTCTTGATTGGCAAAATCCTCTTATTTGGCAAAATCCTCTTGATTTACAATCCTCTTGATTGGCAGTCCTCTGGATTGACAGTCCCCTTGCTTACAGTCCTCTTGATTGACAGTCCTCTTTCTTACAGTCCTCTTGATTGGCAGTCCTCTTGCTTACAGTCCTCTTGATTGACAGTCCTCTTACTTACAGTCCTCTTGATTGAGAGTCCTCTTGCTTACAGTCCTCTTGATTGGCAGTCCTCTTGATAACACTAAGACCACTTGAATATACAAGCAAAGTAGTCTCATCTTTTGTGTACAGTTTTCGCGTTACGAAAGTCCTCGAGCACAGGCCCGGCGCTGAGAATCCTTGCGTGATCTCGCAAGCGGGCGAGCCCTTCTGGCTCAGGGTGGAGAGATGATGGAGCAGAAAATTCGTTGACTCTGTCTTACCGGAACCGCTCTCGCCACTTATCACAATGCACTGATTCTTCTTCTTCTTGAGCACGCAGTGATATGCCGCGTCGGCTATCGCGGATATGTGCGGCGATATATCCGGACCAAGCCTTTGATTCTGATAAAGATTCATATACTTCGGATTATAAATCGAAAAGAATTTGAAGGAGTTCCGGGCGATCGGTATGCTGCCAACGTAGGTATAAATATTGCCGGTGATAAATCGGCAGCTGGCAGAGATTCGGATACTCCTTATCATGCGGTTGATGCATAAAGCGATTGAAGTAGATTAAGGAACTGCGGATCCATGGAAAATCTGCTGTCTGATCACAGGCAGCCAGACGTAAAACCTGAAAGTTTTGCATTTTATTAGTTATGAATTTACTCATACAATTATTTGCACAAAAATGTTAAATTTGTTTTGCTTCATCTTTAAATTAACTGGCCCACAAAAAATTGTTTTTTTTTATTAAGGTGGTTCTCCTCGGACTCTCTAGTCAAAGCAGTGCTAAATATAGAAGTTAGCTAAAGTTAAAAAAAAGCAGTTGTAATGTGATTTATTTAATTCAAATGATAGAGATAGTCAATGCATTATAAATAAAGTGTATTTAACATGACTAAAGTAACTTTTTATAAAATGGCGATATTTTAGAAACTAGATATCGTCACTATAAACATTTTTTATTATTTTTGGAGTAATGTATAGAGACTCATGAAGGGTTTCCATCCTAAATCTAAAATTAGCACAGAAACAAAAAAAATTCCGGTGATTTATCAATAATTGTTTGTAGTGACAACATCTAATTTCTACAATATCGACATTTTGTGAAAAAAGTTATCTTAGTCATGTTAAATACACTTTATAATAAATAAATCACATTACAACTATGGTTTTTTTTTTATTTTAGGTAACTTCATCATTTAGCACTTATTTTGACTAGGGAGTCGAGCAGAACCACCTTAAGGGGTAACGCCACTCTAGAAGTCGAAAAAAACGCGATTTTCGGAAATTTAAAAAAAGATTAACTTGCAAACTATTATCGCAGCATTCATTATGTCAGTTGGAAACTGTACGTAGGTATCCTATTGTGTTGGTAGGCAGTAACTTGGTTTGCACACTGGAAACAAAAATCTATAATTTCCTATGTGTGTTTAGTCTTTTCAAATCTCTTGAGTATTTTGCCATGTTTATTGCAGAAGTTTACTGATGTTGTTAGACAATATTCTAGATTTTAACTGAAAAAGAAGGAATTATTTGTTATTACAAATTATAAACTGATAACATTTAATTAAATATAACATCTTTGTTCAAATTTACAAATTAATAAAAACAGAATCTTACAATCATTATAAAAGTATTAAAACGGTATTTCAAAAATAAAATTGCTTGTTACAAATATGTGGATAAAAATTAAGAATTTAAATCTAAAATTTTTGGAGTAAAGCCAGATCCTATTTTTATCGATGTAAAAATTGAGCATGGCACCCCCTTAAAAGTCAATCAATCAAACTGACTTTTACAGATTAATATAAATTTTTCATAAATTTTACATGATCTCAGATTTGTGGCTCAACCATGTCCCCTTAAATTAAATATTCTATGCCTTGCATCTTGTCAACATAGCTGTTACAGCAGACTTATAGATATTTCGGACAGACTCACAGTACACTACACGAAAAGAGCCAAAATTCAAAACTTGACAAGAAAATTCGTCCGGCTCCTACAATATGAAGTAGTTGGATTGGCCATTCAATGTTATCGATATTTACTTTCAGGTGATGTGTTCGTACTTAATCCAAAGAATATAAGAATGATAGATATCCGCTTCAGTAATGCATCTCAGACATCTCATGTACTTTGGAGTTGACTTTAACTTTCTGAAAGTACATATAATTTAATAAAAAAAATAAAAATATCTAATATTTCATTTTTGACAGTTCTAAAAAATACACAAGCAGTGTCTTAGCTAAATCTAGAAAATTGCATAATTTCATTTTTTTTTTATTATATTATACCTACTTACAAAAAGATAAAATCAGTTAAGAAATACAAGCGATAACTGATATACATTATAGAAGCAGATTTCTATCATTCTTATATTCTTTTGGATTAAGTACTAAAACACATCACCTCAAAATAAACATCGACAACACTTAATGATGAGTACACCTGCAACATCTGACAGGTGGCTTTTATATTACAGGAGCGGGATTAATTCGTCTTTTCAAGATGTAAATTTCAGCCTATTTAATTAAATATGTTTTCTCTTATGAAATCTGAGGTTCCGTATAGTGTGAATCTGTCTGAAAGATCTATAGATTTATAGGCCTGCTTGTAATATGATAATTTTTTTCTTTAAGAGAGTCTGATTGAATATAAATCTAGGTACCGGTCAGAATTATGAAAAGTTGACTATAACCTGTAAAAATCAATTAATATTCATTAATTATTCATTAATTACTACAATGAAACTGAATTTTAAAGATTAAAATAACTTTTTCACAATCTTTACATGCACTCAGATTTATTGCTCAACCATGCAATCTTAAGGCCATGTGATACTCAACAAAAATCGTGTTGGGTTCAGTCGATAATGTAGGGAGAGCCAACTACTGTATATTAAACCGTAGATGGCGCTGAAGATATGCTTAATCTATATGCGTAGAACTTTTAGTTCCAAAATACTCGCACAGATGGCGTGCACTGAAAGAAGTGTTTAATGTCAACATGGGATCCTAAGATTCATAACTATTAGCATGCCTATATATTTAAATATTTCCAAATATACTCATTGTAACAGTTAAGTCACCATGTTCTTCTAAACAATTTCAATATGTTGCTATAAATATTGATATTGTAATAGGTGCAATATGAGATTTGCTGTCTAAAATCTCCCCTATTCGAATATAAGATATTGTAACAGTTACAATATTGCACTTTCGAATTCAAACAGAACATAAGTATTCTTCTCTCAGTGCATAATATAGGAAATAATTTTTCTCATAAAAAATTATGAAAATATCCGTATCAAGTTTATAAATTTTTTTCAAACAAATTATGCGAGAATAAATGAGATTTTAAATGGATCTTTAAAAAGCTTTCGGACCTATGTACAGGGGCCCGTCTTTTTTTTTATAAATTTCATTTATCGTCATAAGAACTTGTGATAAATAATTGATCACTTTTTTTATCGTTACAGAATCACACCCCAGGTAGCTATGCGTACCCTGTATAGGATTTTAGCTGCTTCATACATATAACTTGTCACACTCTGCTGGGGATCAGGGCAGAGGTGCGCGGGTAATACTCAAAGTACACTCCAAAGCTAGGATAACTAATAGAAGACTTTATTAACTAAGAAAATACTAAGTCTACAATTAAATGCACATGGGCGCCAGGTGCGTGCGTCAAGCGCACCGCGAGCTAATCGCCGGCTAGCGCGAACCGGTAGCAAAACCACCAAGACCCTGCTCCTACAGCTTCAGCTCGAGCTGAAGCTATTGCGCGAGTTCTTAACTGTTGCGCGACTCTCGGCGAACGCGCACACACACACGGCGGGGAACGAGGGAAAATGGTAAGACACTATGGACAAACCTCGGCCAGGGCGTGATGCTGCTACAACACCTTTCTCTCTCTCTCTCTCTCTCTCTCTCTCTCTCTCTCTCTCTCTCTCTCTCTCTCTCTCTCTCTCTCCTAGCAGCAAATCGCAGCTGCTGTCCACTCTCTCTCCTTTTCACTCTCGGCGACGGATGCCACCAGGGCACGGCACTGCGACGGTGCGGCGTAGGCGGTCTGCAGCGACGACAGGCGCAAGACCTCGAGTGAGTCGGCGTCGAGGCACGCGGTAGCACGTTTGTCACAGCGTAGCAACTCCCTTTTCGCACACGCGGCACGGCGGTAGGCGACAGAATGTTAAAATGCCGGCCGGCGTGCTCGCTCTCCGCTGCGGCGCAGTTCCCCGATCGGCCGTCTTCTTTACTGCGGTGCGCGCAAGCAGTCCTTCTCGGCTGCCGATGCTCGCACGCGCCGTCGGCCGGACAGCCGCATACGGCTCGGCCCTCTCTCTCTCTCTCTCTCTCTCTCTCTCTCTCTCTCTCTCTCTCTCTCTCTCTCTCTCTCTCTCTCTCTCTCTCTCTCTCTCCTGGCTGGCATCGGATGCTCCTGTCAGCAGCAGTGTGAGCGAAAGCCGCTGCCGCTTCAGCTATAGCTTGTCCTCGCTGCAGCTGTGGCTGGTCGACTCCTGGGCCGAGCTAGACGGGAGGGAAACCCTGTGGGAAAGGTGCACGCCTAGACATGGGTAGCTAGAGAGACCGTGCGCACGTAGGTAGGTGTGCACAGAGGACCGCAGTTGGGGAGATGCGGGCGCGCACATGTGTGTGTACGACGTCGCGAGCCGAGTCGGCGCACGCCGCGACCGCCGTGTATCTGCCTAAGCGCTCTGCCTTCAGTGACAGGCAATTTGCCGTGTCACAAACTATGTCTTGAAGTAAATAATAACATCTATAACAACATGTACTACTCTGGTTCAATAAATAAATAAATAAATAAACATAGATTTTAAGGTTATGTTTAGAAAGTTGTAATTTAGCTTCTCGTACAAGATTCTTTTTTTGTAAAATTAATATTTTTCAAAAACCATTTCCAAAGCTGAAAATCGGTTTACGAATCAAAGTATACATCTTATCATGTAATATAATTCTCTTACTGATAATAATTTCGTAGTACATAATAGTACTGCATAAAGCGATAATGGGACATTTATTAGTATCATTAGATACAACTTTTTTCCAACATACATTTTGAAATTTCTTATTTACAATATATGATGCGTTATTAATTTTCTTAGTTCATATAAATAAAAATCATGCACTATTAATTTATTATTTTTGTTTCATACATTATTTATTATGTAATGTAAATCGCTTATTGATAGTATTTTCTTAGTACAGAATAGTACTGAATAAAGCGATAATGGCACATTTATAAGTATCATTAGATACAACTTTTTTACAAAATGCATTCTGAAATTTCTTATTTCTAATATATCATGCGTTATTATTAATTTACTTATTTCTTATAAATAAAAATCACACACTAATAATTTCTTATTTTTGTTTCATACGTTATATTTATCATGTAATGTAATTTGCTTACTGATAGTAATTTCGTAGTACAGAATAGTACTGAATAAAGCGAAAATGGCACATTTATTAGTATTATGCAAAATTATATAACACATGCAAAACGGTCTTTGATAATAAATTCATAAAGAAATTATCAATTACTGCAGTATTTTACGATAACATGCAATATCATAACCATAATATTTTATTGCTAATCGATATGGAAATCGATTCCTGCGGTATTAAATGAAACCATGCAAAATTATAACTACAGCATTTGATTGCAATTTAATAACAAAATTTACATTTAAAATAACATGCACATTCACTTATAAAAAATATTTTATTGTTAATCAATAAAGAAGTGATCTATTGCTGCAGATTAAATAATAAACAAAATTTTGATAATTATTAATTGACGAAGAAATCATCAATTACTGTTGTATTTAATAAAATCATGCAACAATGTAACACATACAAAACGAACTTTGATTATAAATTCATAAAGAAATTCCCAATTACTACAGTAGTTTACGATAACATGCAATATCATAAACATAATATTTGATTGCAGATCGATAAAAGGAAATCGATTCCTGCAGTATGAAATAAAATCATGCAAAATTATAACTACCGCATTTGATTGCAGATTTAAAAAAATATTTAAAATAACATGTACATTTAGTTATAAATTTTTTTTATTGCAAATCAATAAAGAAATGATCTATTGCTGCAGATTTAATAATATTATAGAGAATTATGATAATTATTAATTGATAAAGAAATTATCAATTACTGCAGTAGTTTACGATAATATGCAATATCATAAACATAATATTTGATTACAGATCGATAAAAGGAAATCGATTCCTGTAGTATTAAATTAAATCATGCAAAATTTTAATTACTGCATTTGATTGCAGATTTAGAAAGAATATTTACATATAAAATAACATGCATATTAAGTTATACAAATTTTTTATGGCAAATCAATAAAGGAATGATCTATTACTGAATTTTCTGCGGATTAAATAATATTTAAAATTATGATAATTATTAATTGATGAAGAAATCATCAATTACTGTTGTATTAAATAAAATCACGCAATATGGTAACACATGCATTTCATTGCAGATTGATAAATAAAACAATACTGTAACATCAACTTTGATGTTACAATAGTGAAAGTAGAGATTCGACCTATGACCAGCATACTGTAGTCGAACAGATAAGCCTATAACCAGAGAAAAACCTTGATCGAAGAGTAGGCTCTAGGTAGCCTATAAACACCCCTTTAAACTCAGTACTTACATGTATTTTCCCTGCACATATACAAGAGAGTATGCGAACTCTCTACATCGATAAACGAAGAAGACCTTGAACAACAGCAACAACATGTATCTTGTAGGAGGCTTAGCTGTCGTAGCCTCCCAATGATTCCCCTTTCGCCTCTCTGCACCATGCTGATAGTATCTCTCTCTCTCTCACATTTGAATTATATCGTAGCTGAAACACACATCAAAAACAATTACTGTAGGATATAAATTACTCATTGTATAGTTTTTCGAATACGACTTTGTCTAAGTCCTTGGAACGATAGCCACTGCTTTTATAATCACCCTTCAAACGCATATGGAGATGGTGTCGCTCGAGCAGGAGATCACCATACTGGATGGAACCTATCACCTGTAAGAAGAACACTAATTTAAATAGCAGTAAGACCGCACAACCATTGAAATGGTACTAACCTGCTGAAAGACACTGCAATAACTTGAAGCGGAGAGTTATGTATATCCAACACCTGTTGACTTGCTCATGGAGCAAGCATTTTGAGGCAGCAACTACAGCAGCTGGAGCAACCCGCTAGATTGCCTACATCTACAGCAATTGTCTGGCATCACTGAAAAAAGCACTAATTATCAGACACATGCATATTGTGTGCGTAAGTATGACCACACACAGACCTCACCTACAACCACAACAAAGCAACATAACCTTCGTGAGTGACAGTCCTATGCGAGCAGCCTTGGCGAGAAGTGTGACACCACCGTCGAAGATGACGTCGAGAACAGCATATAGATTTATAGATCTTTCGATAACACTCACAACACTTTACTTCATTAAATGGGCCAAAATTTAAAACTCAAAAAGTAAATTCATCTTGTTCCAACAATATAAAAGCCTTATCAGATTTGGCGGGTGTATTTGCCATTCAAAGTTATCGATATTTACTTTGAGGTGATGTGACCGTACTTAATCTAAAAGAATATAAGAATAATAGATATCCACTTTAGTAATTCATCTCAGATATCTCATGTATTTTTAAGTTGACTTTATCAATCAGAAAGTAGATATAATTTAATAAAAAAATAAAAATATGTAATTTTTCAGTCTGGCAGTTCAAAAAAATACACAAGCAGTGTCTTAGTTAAATCTGAAAAATTGCAAACTTATTCCTAACGTAATTTTTACAACTGTGAGAATTGTTTTCATGTTTTTGACTTGCACCCTTAGCCTAAAGGAGTAGTTCCGTAAAAGCGATTTCGTTCATAATTTTTTCTTAAACTTTCAGGGACCTTTTCTACAAGTACCAGTCAAAACATTTTTCCTAACGAAGTAATTGCGACTCTGAGAATTTTTTTTCGAGTTTACGGCATGGTATATCGACCCAAACGGGCTTTTCCGGAAAAGCGATTTCGTTCATAACTTTTCTCTAAGCATTGGGGGACCTATCCTACAAGTACCAGTCGAAACATCTTCCTAACGACGATTAATTGCGACTCTGGGAATTTTTTTTCGTGTCTTCGACATGGTATATCGGCCCGAAGGAGCTTTTCCGGAAAAGAGATTTAATTCATAAGTTTTTTGTAAGCATTGGAGGACCTTATCTACAAGTACCAGTCGAAACATTTTTTCTAACGACGTTATTGCGACTTTGGGAATTTTCTTTCCAGTTTACGGCATGGTATATCGGCCTGAAGGGGCTTCTCCGGAAAAGCGATTTCGTGCATAATTTTTTTTTAAACTTTGCGGGACCGTTTCTACAAGTACCTACCAGTCGAATCATTTTTCCTAACGACGTTATTGCGACTTTGGGAAATTTTATCTAGTTTTCGACATGGTATACCGGTCTAAAGGGGCTTTTCCGGAAAAGTGACTTCGTTCATAATTTTTTTGTAAGCTTTGGGGGACATTTTCTACAAGTAACAGTCGAAAAAATTTTCTTAACGACATTATTGCGAATCTGGAAATATTTTTTCGAGTTTACGGCATGGTATATCGGCCCGAAGAGGCTTTCCCGGTAAAGCGATTTCGTTCATAATTTTTTTCTAAGCATTTGAGAACTTTACAAGAAACCGTCGAAACATTTTTCCGAGCGACATAATTGCGCCTCTCGGAATTTTTTTTCGTGTTTAAGACATAGTATATCGCCGTCGGGGAGCTTTTCCGGAAAAGCGATTTCGTTCATAATTTTTTTCTAAGCATTTGGGGACTTTATCTACAAGAAACAGTAGAAACATTTTTCCGAGCGACGTAATTGCGGCTCTGGAAATTTTTCTCCAGTTTACGACACAGTATATCGTCCGGGGGGGGGGGGCTTTTCCGGAAAAGCGATTCCGTTCATAATTTTTTTCTAACCATTTGACGTCTTTATCTATGAGAAACAATCGCAACATTTTTCCGAGCGACGTAATTGCGGGTCTAGGAATTTTTTTTTACCGTTTACGACACAGTATATCGCCCTGGAGTGCTTTTCCGGAAAAGCGATTCCGTTCATAATTTTTTTTCTAAGCATTTGGCGACTTTATCTACAAGAAACCGTCGAAACATTTTTCCGAGCGACGTAATTGCGGCTCTGAGAATTGTTTTTCCTGTTTACGACACAGTTTATCGCCCTGGGGTGGCTTTTCCGGAAAAGCGATTTCATTCATAATTTTTTTATAAGCATTTGGAGACTTTACAAGAAACCGTCGAAACATTTTTTCGAACGACGTAATTGCGGCTGTGGGAATTTTTTTTCGCTTTTCCGACACTGTATATCGCCGTGCAAGGGTTTTCCAGAAAATCGATTTCCTTCATAATTTTTTTTAGACCGTGTGGGATCTTTCCTTCAAGTACCAGTCGGAAAATTTTTCCTAACGAAGTTATTGTGACTCTGGGAATTTTAGTTTTCGTGTGTGTGGCTATGGGAGAATTGACTTGTCTGTGAGGGTGGTTTTGGAGGTGGTTTATGGGGGTAGCGAAGTGCTAAATTGGTTTTTACACTATTTTTGGCCCATTCCTACCCTGTTTTATGGTTTTAAACAGGTTATAATGTAAATTGCAAATTTTAGATTTTTCGTTCACTGCGAACTTTCGGAATTTCAAACACATCCAATAACTTATGACTACTAGCAGTACTAATTAATACAAGATCTGCACTGTAAAGGATGTAACAGGCAGTCATTAGCTGTCAGATTGCCAACTATTACAGCCTCTGCAGCAGTGTCCGGACCACTGTTGTGCATCAGTTGTACAAACGGCAATGGCAGGTGCACACGCAACTTACATTTTACTTGAAGAACCTCTAAATAATGCCACCTCGTTATAGCGTTAACACTTCTCCATCATATTTCCATTTAGTATGAACGTCGTCATCAATTCAGTATTCAACTAGGTGATGCATTGGGAAGGGTAACTACGTCGGCCAGCCTCCAAAGGAGTAAAATCAAACGACGCCGTGCTGTCTTTTGCGGGAGCTCTTCGCCTTCGGCAGAAAAAAAATGTATTAATTAATAAAGTGTCAAAGGTTAGGTATGAGGAGAGCAGTATTAAACTGCCAGAAATAAGGGAGCAGGTAGACGAAAAAGAGGTTAGGTTCATCTATGCTACGTACATAATAAAGTCCCAGTCGGAAGCGAAGTACTTACACAAGTCCGTCGCAAGAAGGTCCGCTTCATTCAACTCGACCATCGCCGTCGTTTCTCCATTTTATTCACCACGGTGATACCTCTCGAAAAGTAGTAGTTAGCTGTATCGGCCACCCTCGAGGGGAGAATCAAATGACGCCGTGTTGTCTTTTGCTGGAGCTCTTCACCTTCGGTAGAAAAAAAAATGTTTTAATAAAGTAATGAATGAAATTAAAAATGTTTTAGAATATATGATTTTTAAAGTTGAAATACTTCAAAAATTTTCGTCTGATTTCTTATTTTGGGAGCGTTAACTATTGGTTTTATGCCCTCCTACATAGTTTTTAAATAAAAAAGAAAAAAACAACCCCATATAACAAATTATTAATATTTTAAATAAAAAATAACTTTTGACACTGATTGTATAGCCAATACATCCTTAAGCACAAAAGACCCTCGGCATCTGTGCTACTATTAGGTTAAAATTTATGGGCACTGACTAGTCGGTTATTTGTGTAACATTAATAGAACTAATAAAGACGCAACAATAGCAGATTCAGATTTTAAATGTTAGAATGTACCAGTGCTCCTTCATTCTATCACGTGACTAACAAGTATCTATGACATGAATGTCATTATGAAAAAGCATTGATATTTTGTAAAATTTTCATTCCGTAATTGTCACTGCTATCACTTCATTACTTGCATTCACTAATAATCCACTCAGTAATACAAACAAGTTAAAAGAATATAACAACTTAGGATTTTACATCTAACGTCCCCTGCATGAATGAAGAAAATATAATTAGAATTATTTTCAAATAATTTATCATAAAGACATTGCCTCTCTAAATTATGTAAGCTAAGCTATAAGTTCCGAAACCCATTTTATACATCGATAAAGCATTTTCAATATTTTGACTTTGGTATATAACCAACCGGGTAAAGGATTTTCATGAGATAAAGCTTATATCCTTCGTATTTTGTTCATATTTATGATTTGAAAAGTTTCAAATATGAAAATTTCCTAATTTTAAGTTTTCTTATATCTTTTGTGATTTTTACCATTTAAAAGTGACTTATTGAAGTAATTTATTAAAGGTCCAACTCTTCGAACTAGAACTGTGATTAAAATACAAGGAATGTAAGCTTTGACTCGTAAAAAACCATTACCCGGTTGCTGGGAAAAGATATTTACTTCAATAAATCATTTTTAAATGGTAAAATTATTAAAATTTACTTAATTATTGAAATTATTATTTCACATTCTGCGGGGGTGATTATAAACAAGGGCAATCTGACTTGCCATAAATATTAATTATTTTAATTTAATTTGTAAGACTGTAAGACCGATGGAAAAATTCTTATCAGTTGACAGTTAAATGGTAAAAATAAAAAAAAAATGTAAGAAACCTTGAAATAAGGAAATTTTCATATTTGCAACTTTTTAAATCATAAATATGACCAAAATATCAAGGATATAAGCTTTATCTCATGAAAATCCATCACCCGATTAGTTATTTACCAAAGGCAAAATATTGAAAATGCTTTACCGATGCATAAAATGGGTTTAGGAATTTTTAACTTAGCTCACATTGTCAGAGGTAATGTCTTTATGATACATTACTTGAAAATAATTCTAATTATATTTTCATTTTCACAATGAAAACTTTATGATATATTAAAAATCATTGTAGTGTTACAAAACTATATATAGATGCTGCTCTGCTTTGATAAAATGGAGTACAATCTGAAAAAATCTATTTACTACAAAAAGGCAGATCCATTATTCGTGTTGCATTCAGATGAATGTATAGCAGTGAGCATCATTATATATACAGGACATACACATAACCTAAAATATAATGATTTTATTTGACCAAAAATTCTGACCAGAAACTGTCGCCAGCACGCGGTGTTCTGACCAGAATTTTCACAGGTTAGCGCAAAGCTGCAGGTATGACCCATTATTTAAAAAAAAAAAATTATAAAAGCAGATAATAAGTTAAAACTCAAAATGATTTACATTTTGATTTTCATTCTAATTACGTAAAAGATTGATTAATAATAAATGAAAATTATTAATAAAAGGTTTACTCAGGGTCATCAAGGAGCGCGGGAGCGCTCCGAAGGCAAGTTATAGAAGAGCCTTAGGACGACCGCGCTATCATATACATTGAAATGGGTGTCCGAAAAATTCAATGCGCCTATATACCTATTGTGTTAGTTTCAACTATATAACATATCCCTCTTAATCGAAAGCCATTTCATTGCTCTACTCAAATCGAAAGATTTTATTTAAAAATATTATCTCGTTCAAAAGATACAGACAACTGAATTATTTTATGTTCGTTTTCCTTTCAGAATTTTCGTCTTTTTCTTCCGGCATCCGGTTTGCAGCTCTTACGACATTTCCGGTTGGCGTCTATACCTTACGCCTGTATATCTATATATAAACACACACATGACACATCTGGCCGGCCTAACCTTATGTGAATGTTATTGTGAGACCTATGAGACCTTATATACATGTAGTATAAAAAGTTAGTTTATTTTAGTAGGTAGTAGGTAGTTAATTTAATAATAAGTATGTAACGATCTCAAATATGCAGCCAGTGATGAGAATTCAAAAGAATTTTAATCTATTCTTCGTGTATCAATGGGGAAAATAATCAACGGGGAAAATAACTTTTATCAGATAAGTACTTACAGGCTAAATGTTAAATAGCTAAAAACATTTTATAAAAATTGATACTTTGTGTGATTTTTTATTTTTACAGATATTATACCAGAAGATTATTTGGAGTATTTTCAAGATATGGATGTATATATGTTATATAGAATTATATTAAAGAAAATAGTAAGAAATCATATAAGTAGTACTACTCAAGAATATAGTACTACTCAAGAAAGAAAAAAACCTAATCAATATTATTATGAAAGAGCAGAGAATTATTACTATTTACAGCACAATATTCTTCAAGATATCCTCAACATGAAAATTTTTCATACGACCAGATTTAATTTTAGAAAAACAAAGATCTAAGATGTTTATAATTATTAGACAGTATTAGATTAAAAGTACGAAAAAGTATTTTGTTCTGAATTGAAGTAAGTTCTTAAAAAAAATAGGAAAAGGAAATTGTGATTTTTGGTTATAGTTGCAAATTATATTGGCGACAAATAATGTAGTGATTATTAATTAAAAAATAATATCTAATCAGTGTTTTGTGTACTAAATAAAATAAAATACCAATATGATGTGTTGCATGAACTGCATTCAAATATTATTGAAAATAAGTGTTTAAAAAGTGATATCGACTCAGTGTTTTACGTAGTAAATACAAAACTGTTCTGGTGTGATGTGTTTAAAGTGCTTGTAATAAAATTTTAAACCTTTATTAAAAATGAGTTTCAAATGCTTTGAGGATAGAAAATGTGAGTATTAATAAATAACTATATTTTATGAGGTTCATATAAACTTCATAATAAGCTATGGCATACAAGAAAATATTGCTAAGTGATGCGTTATTTTAATACAAGAACAGATGTTTAGGAATAGAATTATATCAAAGAAGATAGTAAGAATATCGTACTACTCAAGAAAGAAAAATCAAATTAATATTATTATGAAAGAGCAAAGAATACATACTATTTACAACACAATATTTTTCAAGTCGTTCTCTATGTATCCTCAACATGAAAATTTTTCATATGATCAGATTTAATTTTAGAAGAATATTATTAATTTTTTTTGATAATTTACAGAAGTAATATAGAGTATTTTAAATGAAGAAAATAAAAGAAGTGGATAAATAAGTGATTTTAAAATAAATTCATGTGTGTCGTATAAACAGTATATTAGTGAATGAATATCTTCACAGGTTTTGTTTTGCAAGGAATAGATTGTGCAATATCATGAATATAAGCAACATAACAGGACATGTTTGCGATATTTGCAAAACACTGCTGTGGATATTTGTCAAATCATTATGCATTACGGCCACCAAAAGATTATGTTCAAGTCTGTCAAAGTATGCAACCTCCTGTAGTAAGTAGAGGCAGAAATACTGTGGCAGTTATCCCTCTAGCAAAGCATCGTTCTACTTTATGGTGAATGTCAGTGTTAGTGAACTTATGCACAATAAAGAAGGAAGATGTAATAATCTTGGTTAAAAAATGTTTCCGGAAGAATACTTCAACTGTAAAAAAGGATCATCTAAAAAAATTTGTGAATCATTTGTGACAGCTGACGACATTTAAAATAAGAAGGATATCCACTTACTAAAAGCTGGAAATAGTGAGATGGAAGGTTTTTTATTAGAAGTGTTTAAATACAGAACATAAATAATTAAAACAAAATGAGTTGTGTGATAAGTGAATTTTTAAGTAATTTATGGATACAGAATTAATATGAGAAGAATCCCTAAGCAAGTTTATAGTGTGTGAGTGAAAATGAAACATCGCGTAATCTTGAAATCACTTAGTATTGTGACATAAAACTTTGATGCTGTCCAGTGAACTTAATCTGTGGGCTTTTATATTAGTAAAATATATCAGTGAAATGTAAGTTATTTTGTGTATTTTGATAAAAGTTTTGTAAAGTCGAAAGCATAAATAATTAATATAAAAGGAGTGAATAAATAAATCAATTTAAAAAATGCATTTTATATAAAATAAAAAATATGTTTACTGTGTGATCTATAATGTGGATGTAGGGTCTAAATGCAATTGAACCTGAAACACGAGTTTATTATATAGCAAACTGTTTAGGACGTATCTTCTATTCATACATAACTTTATCTTATTGTGCTATTAAAGTTAGATTGTTATAATAAAATGCTGAACATATAGTACATATGAATTCGTTACAAATTTTAAGGCCACCAAAAGATTATGTTTAAGTCTGTCAAAGCACACACAGCCTCATGAAGTGGAAACCAAGAGAAATACTGTTGTAGATATTCCTTTAAAAGTAAGCTGTAGCGACTCAACCTAAGAAAGTTGGCCCGCCCAGGACATGTGAGTTTAGTTATGATAAGGAGGTTTTATCAATCTGTCGAATAATATAGAAGTACAAGAATCTTAATAAAAATATTACAATGTAATATTGTTATAGTATGTACTAACCCAGATCCACCCAGACAGAAATAAATTATGCAGTTAATGTTAATAACTAAATATAATTTTTGTTTGCAATTTATAAATGCATGTTCTGGGACGCTAATACTTAATAAGTTTTTAAGAATTATTTGCTGTTAGAAACAGTTTTTTACAGTTATTTGTAGTTGTTTGCATGCTAACAAGAGTTATTTGCATTTTTAATAAAAAAAAAATTGTATAGCAATTATTTGCATTTTCATTGAAAAAAAAATTAATAACAGATATGAATGATATTTATAATTAAATATTAATATTGTTGTATAATTTATGCATTTTCATTGAAAAAAAAATCAATAACAGATTATATGAATGATTATTATTATTTATAATTAAATATTAATATTGTTGTATAATTTATTTGAAAAAAAATTAATAACAGATATGAATGATTATTATTTATAATTAAATATTAATATTGCTGTATAATTTACCTTCAAATATCGTCTATGATCGCTATATCACTACATCTTTTAAAAACTTTTGCAAGCAATTAAAAATTATTTTCCAAAATTTTACAGTCCTTTTATAAGAACTTTTGAAAATCGTAAAAATTTCTCTCAGAAACCATAAGAATTATTTTCCGACATTTATGCAATGCTTTAAAATGATTTACGTTTTATTTATTATGAAAAGAAATTCTACGAATGAATAATAAATTTTTGTTTTTTAATTCAATTTCTTTCTTGCGATACTGAAAGTCAAATATAAAGGAAATTGTAAAATCACTTAACGTACAGTCTTATACTTAACAAACATTGTTAAATATACTTTCACCATTAATAATTGTATTAACGTTTATTTTATTAAAAGGGATTCTACGAATAAATAATAAATTTTTGTGTTTTCTATTTAACCTCCAGGCGGCCGGGGTGTCACCTTTTGGTGCCACCTCTTGGTTGATCGATATCTATGATCCTTTTAAAAAATTTTCTTCGGAAAATTTCTTCGAAGTATGACTCTTGGTATATGGTATATCTTCTTAAAGCCTGACCGCCTGGAGATTAACGAACATTGTTTAATGTGTACTTTTACTCTTAAAAAGTTGTGAAATCTCCCTCAAAAAACTTTTTACAAAGGTAAAAACTTAGGCAATTATATACACAATGTAATTATTATATATCTTCTTAAAGCCTGACCGCCTGGAGATTAACGAACATTGTTTAATGTGTACTTTTACTCTTAAAAAGTTGTGAAATCTCCCTCAAAAACTTTTTACAAAGGTAAAAACTTAGGCAATTATATACACAATGTAATTATTATCCATCCCTGTCCCTCCCCTCTTGCTCGCTCTCACCCTCCTCCTTCTCAGTGCTCCCTCAATATCTGTCACACTCCGTACCAAAAACTTTAATGAGAACCTAAATATTTTTTTAAAACAATCAGGAAAACAAATAGTATAGTTATACAACTTTCTACGAAAGTATAAAATAAGGCAAGTTATAAGTGTTTTCTGTATAATATGTAGAACTCTCCGTCCCTCCATCCCTCCGTCCCTCCCTTTTTCTCCCCCTTTCCCCATCTTCCTCTCTGATTCTTTCTCTCTTTTCCCCCTCTCTCTCTTTCTCTCTTTCTTACCCTCCCCCTCTCTCTCTGCTTCTTTACAAAAGAATATCATAGTTTGAAACAAACACATGAACGAAGTGGAATCAACTAATATGTTGACAAGTACATTTTTGTAACATAACAATTATAGGAATTATGAAGTGATTTTTCTAACATAAAATCGTATAAGTACTTCTAAAAATAAACTCATGAAAGTGGTGGAATCAATTTTATGCAGGCAAGTACATTTTTATACTAAAAAGATCATAATAATTTATAACAAACACATGAAATAAGTGGAATCAATTAAGTACAGTAGGCAAGTCAATTATTATAATAAAAAAATATTTAAAAATAAAATTTGTTTAATATATTTACTATAAAAATTTGTATAAAAAAATAATTACATCTAACATAAAATATTACAAATACCAAAAAGTATAATTTTATAAATACGATAAACTATAATTCAAACACAAAATGGTGAAACATTTTTGAGTAACCATTTTCTAAGTACAGATCATAAGCATTTTCTGACTAGCGTTAATCAGCGCGCTACGCTTGCCAGTGTTCGTCTTTTGTCTCGCTCTTTCCGAAATTCGAGCTGGACTCAATTATTCGATATCATTCGGGGACAGAATAGATTATCGATCGAATTCTCAAATTATATAAGTGAAATTTTAGCTGTTTTTTTTTTTTTTTTATTTAAATACACATACTTGCCGGACGCGTCGTTTCGCAGTTTTTAGGTGAACTGTAAATTGTAAATGTAAATTTGCATGGCATTATTAGTTTTCTGAAACTGTAAACGATTAATTCAAATTCGGTGTAAACGAGAACCTTAGCGGCAATAACTATACATTAGTAAGTTGAGAGGGATGTTAGCGCGTAAACCTTTAATGATTCTGAAATTACGTTGCCATGAGGCTCTACATCTTTGAAACATGAAAATTTCTAACAGGTACCCGATATTTGACATTTACTGATGTACGTTTTTTATTTTCCGCGAGCGATTATATATTAATGCAGTATATAAACAGCTTGAACTGCGAAACGACGCGTCCGGCAAGTATGTGTATTTAAATAAAAAAAAAAAAAAAAACAGCTAAAATTTCACTTATATAATTTGAGAATTCGATCGATAATCTATTCTGTCCCCGAATGATATCGAATAATTGAGTCCAGCTCGAATTTCGGAAAGAGCGAGACAAAAGACGAACACTGGTAAGCGTAGCGCGCTGATTAACGCTAGTCAGAAAATGCTTATGATCTGTACTTAGAAAATGGTTACTCAAAAATGTTTCACCATTTTGTGTTTGAATTATAGTTTATCGTATTTATAAAATTATACTTTTTGGTATTTGTAATATTTTATGTTAGATGTAATTATTTTTTTATACAAATTTTTATAGTAAATATATTAAACAAATTTTATTTTTAAATATTTTTTTTATTATAATAATTGACTTGCCTACTGTACTTAATTGATTCCACTTATTTCATGTGTTTGTTATAAATTATTATGATCTTTTTAGTATAAAAATGTACTTGCCTGCATAAAATTGATTCCACCACTTTCATGAGTTTATTTTTAGAAGTACTTATACGATTTTATGTTAGAAAAATCACTTCATAATTCCTATAATTGTTATGTTACAAAAATGTACTTGTCAACATATTAGTTGATTCCACTTCGTTCATGTGTTTGTTTCAAACTATGATATTCTTTTGTAAAGAAGCAGAGAGAGAGGGGGAGGGTAAGAAAGAGAGAAAGAGAGAGAGGGGGAAAAGAGAGAAAGAATCAGAGAGGAAGATGGGGAAAGGGGGAGAAAAAGGGAGGGACGGAGGGATGGAGGGACGGAGAGTTCTACATATTATACAGAAAACACTTATAACTTGCCTTATTTTATACTTTCGTAGAAAGTTGTATAACTATACTATTTGTTTTCCTGATTGTTTTAAAAAAATAATTAATACATGCTACAACTAATATTAATTAGTGGAATCCAAAATAATAAGTGTAACATACTGATCTGGAGCTGAACTAATCTAAATACAATTAAGACAACACCATCACAATCACGCTGCAACTCCTTCTGTGATGGATAAAACAAACTGGTAACTCCTATTCCTTCAGCGGCCGTCGAAGGTAATATAATTATTTGAAGGCGTGTTGTCATCCGCAGGAGCCCTTCGCCTTTGGCAAAACAAAAAATATTAATAATGCGTTAAGCAGTGGGGATGAGGAGAGCAGTATCGAACTGCTAGGAATAGACAGATGGAAAGTTGGAGGCTAGGTTCAGCTATACTACAGGATAAAGTCCAAATCCGAAGTGAAGTACTTACTCGAGTCTGTCGGGAGCGCGGACTACATTCAATTAGACCTCCGCCGTCACTTCCACAATATATTTGCCTACATAATGTCCTTGAGAAGTGGTAGTTGCGTTGGCTCCCCTGGAGGAGAGTACAATTATATGAAGACGTGTTGTCTTCTGCAGGAGCTCTTCGCCTAGGGCAAAGCAAAATATATTAATAATGTATTAAGCAGTGGGAACGGGGGGAGCAGTATCGAACTGCCAGGAACAGAGGAGTAGACAGATGGAAAATTGGAGGCTAGGTTCACCTATACTTCAGGATAAGCACCAAATCCGAAGTGAAGTACTTACTCGAGTCTGTCGCACAAGCGCGATCTACATTCAATTAGACCTCCGCCGTCACTTCTACAATATCTTCGCCTATCTAATGTCCTTGAGAAGTGGTAGTTGCGTTGGCTGCCCTCGAGGACAATAGAATGTTATGTGAAGACGGGTTGTCTTCTGCAGGAGCTCTTCGCCGAGGGCAAAAACAAATGTTAATAATGTATTAAGCAGTGGGGACGAGGAGAGCAGTATCGAAATGCCAGGAACAGAAGAGTAGACAGATGGAAAATTGGAGGTTAGGTTCACCTATACTACAGGATAAAGACCAAATCCGAAGTGAAGTACTTACTCGAGTCTGTCGCGGGAGCGCTGACTACATTCAATTAGACCTCCGCCGTCACTTCCACAATATCATCGCCTACATAATGTCCTTGAGAAGTGGTAGTTGTGTTGGCTGCCCTGGAGGAGAGTATAATTGTATGAAGACGTGTTGTCTTCTGCAGGAGCTCTTCGACTAGGGCTACTTACTCGAGTCTGTCGCACAAGCGCGATCTACATTCAATTAGACCTCCGCCGTCACTTCTACAATATCTTCGCCTATCTAATGTCCTTGAGAAGTGGTAGTTGCGTTGGCTGCCCTCGAGGACAATAGAATGTTATGTGAAGACGGGTTGTCTTCTGCAGGAGCTCTTCGCCGAGGGCAAAAACAAATGTTAATAATGTATTAAGCAGTGGGGACGAGGAGAGCAGTATCGAAATGCCAGGAACAGAAGAGTAGACAGATGGAAAATTGGAGGTTAGGTTCACCTATACTACAGGATAAAGACCAAATCCGAAGTGAAGTACTTACTCGAGTCTGTCGCGGGAGCGCTGACTACATTCAATTAGACCTCCGCCGTCACTTCCACAATATCATCGCCTACATAATGTCCTTGAGAAGTGGTAGTTGTGTTGGCTGCCCTGGAGGAGAGTATAATTGTATGAAGACGTGTTGTCTTCTGCAGGAGCTCTTCGACTAGGGCAAAGTTAAATATATTAATAATGTATTAAGCAGTGGGGACGGGGAGAGTAGTATCGAACTGCCAGGAACAAATGAGTAGACCGATAAAAAGTTGGAGACTAGATTTGGCTATACTATTAAAAAGAAGTTGGAGGCTAGATTTGGCTATACTATTGACATGTCCACACACAATGCAATACATACAGAGGGATTGAGGGGGAAAAAGCGCATATGCATTTCAAGCTAAGACCTCCTCACCCTTGCTCAAAGTTTACCAGAATATCCAGACATAATGCAATACATACAGAGGGATTGCGTATCCAATTTCAGATCTCCTTAATCAGACGGTATGGAGGAAATAACTTTTTTTTTCTTGCAAATTTCTTGAAAAACACAGAAAATGCTGTATCTCCACACTGGCTGATTATTTAGATCTGAAACTTAATATATAATCCCTCAGCATGTATAACATAGTGTGTGTAAAGTTTAAGATATTTGCTGAGAATAGAAAAGGATCTTTGGAATGAAAAGTCGAAAAAGCGCATGTGAATTTCCAACTAAGACCTCCTCACCCTTGCTCAAAGTTTACCAGAATGTCCAGACACAATGCAATAGATACAGAGGGATTGTGTATGCAATTTCAGATCTCTTCAATCAGACGGTATGGAGGAAATATCTCTTTTTCTTGAAAATTTCTTGAAAAACACAGAAAATGCTGTATCTCCACACTGGCTGATTATTTAGATCTGAAATTTGATATATAATCCCTCAGCATGTATAACAAGTGAGCTGTAAAGTTTAAGATATTTGTTGAGAATGGAAAGGAATCTTTGGAATGAAAAGTCGAAAAAGCGCATGTGCATTTCCAACTAAGACCTCGTCACCATTGCTGAAAGTTTACCAGAATGTCCAGACACAATGCAATATATACAGAGGGATTGCGTATGCAATTTCAAATCTCCTCAATCAGACGGTATGGAGGAAATAACTTTTTTTCTTGAAAATTTCTTGAAAAACACAGAAAATGCTGTATCTCCACACTGGCTGATTATTTAGATCTGAAACTTGATATATAATCCCTCAGCATGTATAACATAGTGTGTGTAAAGTTTAAGATATTTGTTGAGAATGGAAAGGGATCTTTGGAACGAAAAGTCGAAATGCCGCATGTGCATTTTCGACTAAAACCTCCTCACCCTTTCTCAAAGTTTACCAGAATGTTCACACACAATGCAATGCATGCTGAGGTATTGTATATTGAGTTTCAGATCTACTATATCAGCCATTATGGAGGAAATTACTTTTCTTTCTTAAAAATTTCCTGAAAAAGCACAAAAATTGCATTATCACCAGACTTGCTGATTATGTAGATCTCAAACTTGATATACTGTCCCTGAGCATGTTTTCCTTTATGTATGGAGAGTTTAAGATACTTGGAGGTAATGGAAAGGGATCTTTGGAACGAAAAATCGAAATGCCGCATGTGCATTTTCGACTAAAATCTCCTCACCCTTTCTCAAAGTTTACCAGAATGTCCAGACACAATGCAATACATACAGAGGGATTGTGTATGCAATTTCTGATCTCCTCAATCAGACAGTATGGAGGAAATAACTTTTTTTTCTTAAAAATTTCCTGAAAAAGCACAGAAATGGCAATACCTCCAGATTTGCTAATTATGTAGGTCTGAAACTTCATAAACTGTCCCTTAGCATGTATTCCATTATGTATGGAAAGTTTAAGATACTAGTAGGGAATGGAAAGGGATCTTTGGAACGAAAAGTTGAAATGCCGCATGTGCATTTTCGACTAAAACCTCTTCACCCTTTCTCAAAGTTTACCAGAATGTCCAGACACAATGCAATACATACAGAGGGATTGTGTATGCAATTTCTGATCTCCTCAATCAGACAGTATGGAGGAAATAACTTTTTTTTTTTATAATTTCTTGAAAAACACAGAAAATGCTGTACCTCCACACTGGCTGATTATTTAGGTCTGAAATTAGATATATAATATCTCAGCATGTATAACATAGTGTGTGTAAAGTTTAAGATATTTGTTGAGAATGGAAAGGGTTCTTTGGAATGAAAAGTCGAAAAAGCGCATGTGCATTTCCAACTAAGACTTCCTCACCCTCGCTCAAAGTTTACCAGTATGTCCAGACACAATGCAATACATACAAAGGGATTGTGTATGCAATTTCTGATCTCCTCAATGAGACAGTATTATACTTAACTAAAGTGGAAGCTGTTCCTGGCTCGAAAAACATCAGCAGCGCAGCAGCTGAGATCTGGAGGAAGGAGCAGCAGTGACCTGAAGAATAAAGATGCACAACTTCCACATGGCAGCTCTCTCTCGTAGCAGATCTACGAAGAATAGAATATAAGAAAACAGCAGAGACAGAGAAAGTATAATAGTCGCACTGATCTCACCTGTAAACACAGAGAACAACATAACCTCTAAGAGTGGCAGCCATCGTATGCTAACAGCGCAGGAGAGAAGTCCAACATCGCCGCCGAGCCAATCTCTTGGACAGCAGCAGAAGGTCTTTTTGAACAGCAGAGCAGCAACCTCAACACCGAAGAAATCGTTTCCTGTCGTCGTACTTAAGCCTGGAAGCGCGTGCGCACTAGAGCTTTGGTCGATGCGGGCCATGCGGCGCGCCAGTCCCGAAGGATGCTGCGGGCACATGTTTGGAAAGAACAAGCCGGAGCAGGGAAGTGAGCACGCTGCACGATAACTAACGAGCTGCAGCGCATGCGCTTGGGCATACACGCACACGGTACACTAAAAAAACAACGAAGAGGGTGCAGCGATGTCGATCTCGCCAGCACTAAATACTGCACTTATTTACACTACACTAGTCTGACTAGTCGCGAGTCACTAGGTCACTAGGTCACAACATAACGGACGCGACACGGTGGTCGACGAGAATAGCGACGGCGGCGGCCCGGCCGCCCGGCCGCCCGGCAGTCCCGCGGCCGCGGAGTCATTGCGCCATCTATAGTCATTTATGAGAACTATACAACGTAAACAAATATAATGCTTCAAAAGAGGTTGGTACGACTTACTTTGCACCATGCACAACCATTTTACGTTAGTGGTGAGTAGTTTTGCCAACCTCACAACTCATTGTCGAAAGTTTATTTATGGAAAAAAATAAAATAATACTTTTTATCGATTTTCAAAAAACGAAGTCTGTCAGGCGCTCGCAAACGGTACAGGGAGTATATGTGTAAAATTTCAGGCAGATCCAATGTATATTCGAGCTTATATCCACTTTTTAGATAAAAAATTTCACTAGAAAGTGGATAACTCGATGACAATTATCATTTCAATTCTGAAACTTTGGCATAATCATCTTCAAAGAATTCCCGAGCGCCTGACAGAGCGTTTTTGTCCGAAAAATTATTAATAATTTAATTATTACTCAATATGTAGTATGTTACCGACATATCGGTAACGCAGGGATTTACACTTGAGTATCACATGGCCTTAAATTGAATATTGGATTCCTTTCATTTTGTGAACATAGCTGTTACAGCAGGGCAAACTATAGATGTACAGAACTTTCAGATACACTCACATTCACACTACACTACACTAAATGGGCCAAAATTCAAAACTTGACAAGAAAATTCATCCGGCTCCTACAATATGAAAGCCACCTGTCAGATTTAGCAGGTGTATTGGCCATTCAATGTTATCGATATTTACTTTCAGGTGATGTGTCCGTACTTATATCCAAAGAATATAAGAATGATTGATATCCGCTTCAATAATGCATCTCAGACATGTCATGTATGTTTGAGTTGACTTTATCTTTCTGTAAGTAGATATAATTTAATAAAGAAAATGAAAATATGTATTTTTTCATTTTGACAGTTCTATAAAAAATACACAAGCAGTGTCTTAGCTAAATCTGGAAAATTACATAATTTCATTTTTTTTTATTAAATTATACCTACATACAAAAAGATATTTGCTTAAAAATATATCGGCTTAAAAATATTCATAATCAGCTTAAAAATACATGAAATGCATGAAATGCATTATAGAAGCAGATTTCTGTCATTCTTATACGCTTTTAGATTAAGTTCGAAAACATACTTATATACCTATCAACAACACTTAATCATCGTTAAGATTATGTACACCTGTTAAATCTGACAGGTGGCCTCTTATAGTTGCTGCTTTTCCTGGAAGCAAAATAAAAACCCTGAAACAAAAAAATGAAGCTCTAGCAATGGTCGAAAGCAGTAAATTACTGAAATAATAACTATTCAAAGAAAAGACCACAAAGTGGTCACAGTGTAAAAAAAGAAATACAGACTAGATCAGGTTCCATGGACAATCTGGAAGAAGATGAAGCTGTCAAGACGTGCATATCAGGAAGCCCTTCACTCAAGGTTACCCATGGCCATTGTTGAGTTTGTCAAAATTGCAGTTCCCAATTTGGTGCTATTTTCTCATAAGTCTCCTGCCTTATGATGGTGATGTTAATGCTCATATTGATAGTCTCATAACTTCCAATCGATACTGAAGAACCGTACTGGGAAAAAAAAAATTTGGTTTAGCAAATAATGTTTGTTATTTTCGATTTGAATACCCTGACCCATGTAGAAAAGAAAAAGGAAAATCAAAAATTTTCTATGGTCTCTTTTGCCGGGAAAGGAAAACAATAATAGAAATTTTTTAGATTCAATATGAAAAGTAATTATATTAAATAAGAAATAACTAAAGAATTAGATTAATAATAATATGTTCTAAAACATTCTGCTTAGAATAAATTATTACATGGTACCATAACCATAAACTATAATACCTCTACACATATAACTAACTGCTAGCATCAATGGAAACACAGCTGTCATCACAATAGTAAATACTATGATTACTAATTTCTTTATACGGCGTTTCTCAATTGGTTTTTTACTTTTTGCACTCTAAAGTAGATTTAAAAGTAAAGATTTAGTATATCATATTTGATAAAGTACATTCATTTAATAAGTTTGTGAAAGTGTTTAATACAAGTAGTGTACAATGAGTGTTTTGTTGAAGTTTCAAAATAGGTTGACAATGAGACAGTATTGTCAAGCACACTCTCTATGAATAGAAATATATTTATTTCAAGATTCAGTTTAACTTATAATCATCAAATCTACAGTTATATCTACCTTTATAGGGTATAAGATGGGTCAGACATATGAGGTACGTCTTGAACTTAACTACGTACTTTACTCTGGTTGAAATAAATAATTTAATTAATTTTTGAATGACTTACTTTTCTGTAATCTCCTCAAAGGTCTTCTTTATAGTAATATAATTCATCATCAAGATCCTTTGTCATTTTTACTTCTGTAGTCCAATTACCAATGCGATCATGTCCTTTTTGTTTTGTAATTTTTAAAGAATCCCAACCAAGGGGCAAATTCTTAAGATTACAGGGCATCTCATTATAATCATTTTCCTTAGATTCACTTGCACTTGCCGCAGAATCAGAATCTCCACGTTCGCCTTCAGTTCTAGCTTGCTTCCTCTGTACATTTTCTTTTGTGGCTACTCTCTGATTAGATACTATTTGAGCAATCTTGCTTCTTCCTTTTGCTGTTCTACATTCTTACTCCTGCCTGGTTTCCTTTTATTCTTCTTTGCCAATAAAATAGGACCAAGTGCCACTGCCTTTGTGCTCAATAATCTTTGATCTTTTTCTTCCAAAGTATCACCGCATTTCAAACCAAGAGCCATGAAAGCAGACTCAATCTATCCTAAAATGAGAAAGCACACAAATCTAAGTGAGCTCCAACATTGATTAAAGCACTGCCTGTTTCTAACAGGGAAAGGTCCTGGTTTCTAGACTACTGCTATCCATAAACTGATTAAGCAGCATTTTCAGCCGATGCTCCGAGTTTATGGTTTCCCGATGGCTCGCTTTTTTGTGCATCTTTTCCTTGACCATCGCGTCGGTGAGATGTTCGCGCTCCTCGTGCAGCCGGCGCTGCTGTTCCAGGAGGGTCTTCATCGTGAACAATCGTCGGCAGGACGACCGGGTGTTGACGCGCTCGGTTATTTACGTTTGGGGTTAGGATATACGGCAGCCCGCGACGCGATGTATGTGACTCGACGACGCACGCGCAGCTGTGCTGAAGCCTGCAGCGCATGCGCTTGGGCGTACACGCACACGGGCAAGGCCAACAGTGTCGCCGCCATTGCCATCGCTCTGAGGTGATGTTACACACTACCCATATGATAATAGGTAATAATCTATTTTTTTTTGCAAATTATGTAAAATTAAGAGAACATTCCTCTAAGTTTCATAATATTATACCCTTCTGAAAAGTTTCAAGTCAAAATATTAATTCGTTTTTGCGCAAACTTTGAACAAAATTTTGACATCACGCTCCGTCTACCTCGAAATTTTGTTCAAAGTTTATGCAAAAACGAATTGATATTTTGACTTGAAATTTGGCAGGAAGGTAGAATATTGTGAAACTTAGAGCAATGTTCTCTTGATTTTGCATAATTCGGTGTATTTTCTTTTTTATTAGCTTCAAACCGTTGAATCGACTCGGTCGGTAAAAATTGAGTAAAGCTTTTATACGTTTTTTTTTAATTATTATTAGAATTATTATTAATTATTAAGTAATAAAGTAATTTAGAATTTTTTAAGAAAAGTCAAAAAGTAGTTTAAAAAAAATCTGCGCATCTTAAATTGCGTAGTTTAAAGGGTTCATTAAAAGTCAAAAGAACTGCGAGTTACTTACGAACTAATTACCAAGCAATTACATTTTCTGTAATGTAAGATTAGAGTTTTTTTAATTAACTCCCTGTCAACTCTTGACAATAAGAAAGTGAAATTAAATTTGTCTCTGGTTTTTGATGATTATTAAGAATTTACAGGTAATTTCAAACCACAAGAAGAAATTTCAAAGCTTTACCTTCCTGAATTGAGGAGAAAAAGGCGAAAACATTTAGTGCAATTTCATATTTCATCCAACGCGTTGTCCAAAATATGAAAATGCAAAACTGTTTTAGCCTTTTTCTCCTAAATTATCAAAGGTAATG
This sequence comes from Torymus aiolomorphi, assembly GCA_036365515.1. Lineage (NCBI taxonomy): Eukaryota > Metazoa > Arthropoda > Insecta > Hymenoptera > Torymidae > Torymus > Torymus aiolomorphi. The sequence continues at coordinate 213,819,566 of CM070873.1, read as the reverse complement.
CTTTCAAATTTTGTATAGTGACTTGAAATGATCTGTAAATTAATATTTTTGCAAAACCAATTAAAAAAATTTATTTTATATTTTTTGTTATAATGTAATTTAATTTAACATTAGATTTTTTAAAATCAATGTCAAGTCTTCAGACTCAAAATGTAAATGAATTTTGCCTCTGGTCTTTTGCATGATTATTATTAATTGAAAAATAATTTGAAATCACTGTATGAAATTTCAGAGCTTTACCTTTTATAATTTATGAGAAAAAGGCTAAAACAGTTTTGCATTTTCATATTTTGGACAACTCGTTCAATGAAATATGAGATTGCACTAAATGTTTTGGCCTTTTTCTCCTAAATTCAGGAAGGTAAAGCTTTGAAACTTCTTATAGTGGCTTGAAACGACCTGTAAATTAATAATATTTTTGCAAAACAAATTAGAGAAATTTATTTTACATTTTCTGTAATTTAACATTAGATTTTTTTAATTAACTCCCTGTCAACTCTTGATAATCAAAAAGTGAAATTAAATTTGTCTCTGGTTTTTGATGATTATTAAGAAGCTACAGGTAATTTCAAATCACAATAAGAAATTTCAAAGCTTTACCTTCATGAATTTAGGAGAAAAAGGCTAAAACATTTAGTGTAATCTCATATTTCACCGAACGAGTTGACCAAAATATAAAAATGCAAAACTGTTTTAGCCTTTTTCTCATAAATTATAAAAGGCAAAGCTCTGAAATTTCGCACAGTGGTTTCAAATTATCTTTAAATTAATAATAATCATGCAAAAAACCAGAGGCAAAATTCATTTGCATTTTCAGTTTGAAGACTTGAGACTGATTTATAAAAATTCTAATGTTAAATTACAGAAAATGCAAAATAAATTTCTCTAAGTTTTTTGCAAAAATATTATTAATTTACAGGTAATTTCAAACCACAATAAGAAATTTCAAAGCTTTACCTTCCTGAATTTAGGAAAAAAAGGCGAAAACATTTAGTGCAATCTCATATTTCATCCAACGCGTTGTCCAAAATATGAAAATGCAAAACTGTTTTAGCCTTTTTCTCCTAAATTAGCAAAGGTAATGCTTTCAAATTTTGTGTAATGACTTGAAATGGTCTACAAATTAATAATAATCATGCAAAAAATCAGAGGCAAATTTAATTTACATTTTGAATTTGAAGAAAATGATTAAAAAATAAATCTAATGAGTATTTGGTGAAGATTATCCATGCCAATAATTCTTCAAATTACCATTTATATTTTCTGGCTTTCAGTCAAGGTTACCTTTTGATGCCCTTGTAGACTTTGTAAAAGTTGCACTGTGCAATGACAGCAGTAAAGACCAGCAGCAGTACCATAACAGCTTTTGGAACAATACTTTTTCCTGGAGAAATCACAAGGGTCATCGTCACAGCCTTGAAGCCATGCTTGTCCTTCGTCAGCTATCTTGTCCGCAGCTGCCATTGAAGATTAGATGGAAACATTGTTTGCAAGTTCCTTTGAACTCTTAAAGCATTTGGAAAACACCTAAAATACAAATTTATGTACCATGTAGACGTATGAAGAAAATGATTGGAAGCCGACTCACCTAGTTTCAGCTTGTAGATGATTTACCGTGCACAAGTATTCCTATTAGAGAGTGGGTCAACTAAAGAAAACAGCATGTACATATTCTAAATCTCGCTATCACCTTCACAGTTAACTGAAAAATTCACACAGTCTGGAAGCCATCCTCTTACACTTGTGATGTGCAAGAAAACAAGTAATGTGATTAATTGCTTAGTAAAAGAAATGCTAATAATCACTGATCTCACCTAGAGGCTGAAGTACTGGAGATATCAACATAACCTCTTCTTCTTCCCATCAGTAGTCATCCTTTGCAACCTCTTTCTTCGTTATCACTGGCAGATAATATGTATGAGATGTTCCTCAGCGGGAAGTCTTTTTTTTGTCATCACCGGGGACAGCACCAAAATATAGATACATATGTGTACCCACACATGCACTAAAGCATGACTAAAAATCTCTTGAGACTTGTATGGCACCAGCAGACTCCAGGACATGCGTATTCTCCATAGACACTAGGGGAGGTGATAGCACTTCTGGATTGGCTTTGTGAGGAACTGTTGGTACTATTTTCTTGAAAGCCTCCTGGCTGCGGTATTAATGGTCTTGTCTCTTCTGTCGGGAAAAGAAGACAGAAATAGAAATTTTTCATCACATAGTTCGTCTTATATGTTATTAATATAAAAAATATTATTTTTCACATTAAATATGAAAAAAGATTCATTTTTAAATGACTTACATTTCTGACATCTCCCCAAAGGTCTTCTTCATAGTAAGTAGTATCCATCATTAATAGCTTTCACAAGATCTTGTGTCATTTTTACTCATGTAGTCCAATCACCAGTATGATCATGTCCTTCATATTTCAGAATTCTCCAAGAAGTAGGCTGTGTAACGCTGAGCAATTTATTGATATCACTGTCAGATATTTCATAACCATGATCATTTTCAGACCATTCTCAGTTATGTCTAAACCGGGTTCAGTTTTGAACTCAATGCCGAACACAGGTTCTGATTTGATTTTAAACATTTTCCTTTTGATTCACTTCTAGCTGTACCGGGCGCTTTTGAATTTTCAGAAGCTATTAACTTAATATTTTTGCCACCTGTTGATACAACAAATGGCTGGTCTGTATCGTTGAATACATGCGGATCTGCACCTTTTTGCGTGTCTGTATTCACTAAAACTTTAAAGCGATCAGAAAATTTTAATTTATTGTCCATGCTTGGCTGCTTTGAATTGAGGATCTTCATTGATAATGGTTTTCGTTACTCGATGGAAAAGCTGCATATTCAAATTCATTAAACTTCTTCTCTACTAGGTCAGACTTATTGGTAGGCAGTTATAAAGATTCGTTATCTTCATAATGCACTATAAGCGTATCAGTATCGGGTCACTTCAGCATTGCTTAAGTAGTAAAAATAGACTCCATCTTCTTATACCCTTCTATTGTTATGATGTTCTTTGCAATATAAAATATAAACAATATGATTTCTTCAAAAATTTCTTACACTAAGAATTTCATTGAATCTGTATATCTACGTGTTTACTTGGTAAAATGCTTACATGCGTACTACTATAAGCACTTTGGAGAGAGTTTTTCATAGTTACACACTTGTCGTTTTGTTCACGGCTGGTATATAGAGCAAAAATCTTTATTTCCACATTCACATAAATATTTACACAATTTCTATTAACAGTAGCTTCCGCTCCTCCAGTTCAATTAACTCGAACCATCACTTTCATTGAGCACTGCAACAACTCAAAACAAGCTAACAATGGACATCGCTGCACCAACACACTCAATTAGGTACCTGCCAGAACAAAAATAACCATATTTTGGGGTTATGCGCTCGTGCTTTTTGACAACTTCGTTCCTCCGCGAGAGTGAGAGTGCAAGAGCTGTGGCAACGAGTTCTCGTCCGCGGCATCAGGTCTTCATGCGATGCTCGTTTGTGGTACCAGCTCCACTAAGCACCCGGGTTTCCGCTGGACTTGGGTTGAGTGCGGCGACGAAGACGACGCTGCTGGCTGCGCTCTCGCGTCTCTGCATGCTGCTGTTGTCAGCGGCTTCATATCGTCGGCCGTGAACACATAAGCGCGTTCGCTCACGTTTGGCCGTGGTCGGCCGCGGTAAGAGCGCACGCGCTCGCTATCCCTACGCCATCAGTCGAGTGCGAGTTCGGTCATCTTTGACTTCGGAGGTACTTCGATTTGGCAACGTCGCACGATCGTTTGACCGCTTTTGGGTAGTTCTCTCCTGCTTGCTAGAACTGTACCTATATACTTACGTGCAAATAATAAAAATTAGTGAGTGGAGCCGTCGAATAAAGATGATGATTCTGCAGCTCTAATTCATTATTACAAAATATAAAGATCTACTGACATTTTCACATAAAGCATTGAGTATCTGTGATCCCAGGTTTAGTACGCCCTCTGTTCATCCTATGCGGTGGGCCCCTAAAAACTAAATGACCTGTGCGGACAGGAGAATAGTTCTTATGGGCCCACCGCACGGTATTTACAGATAGCGCCGCTAAATCTGGGATCGCAGATTGTCTATGAACACCAAACGCATCATTTCAAATCGCGCAAACTTCCTAATCTCTTTGTCACGATGCCAAATCGTGTGTGCAATGATCGGCTGAGCCTAAAGCATTTTATTCATTTGCTTATATTCACTCTAAAAGTTAGTGAATCAACATTTGAATGGATGCATAATATTTATGGGTTATTACATATACATTTCTCAAAGTTTTATCAAAGTCAGACCGTTTTCAACACTTTCTTAAGTAAAACCGTGGAAAAAGTGATGACCCATAAGACAACGTGTTAACGGCGTAAACATGAAATTAATATTAAACTTTTTAGATTACAGAAAAAATCGCAGTTTTTGTATTCTTGCGTAGCACTTTCTTTCAGCATAAAAAGAAAACATTCTGAGCCCTAGGGTCTAACACAGAAGGGTTTATTTGAATAATCAATTCCGAATTACTTGTTTATTGGAAAAGAAAATTTCGTCCTATCACAGGATACGATAAATGCAAGTCCAAATTACTTATATATTGGAAAAGAAAACTTCCTCCTATAACAGGATTAGCTATATGAAATCCCAAATTATGTATTTATTTATTGGAAATAAAAATCTTTTCCATCATCAAGAGTTGATATTATGGTTGTTTATCAAATTAATCTAATAAATACTGGATTCAAGGATAGAAACATTTTCGTATAAAATGAACCACCAATCGACGTCTAATTCCAGGTTGAGTTCTACGGATGGGGAGCACGCTCGGCGTTCGAGCGTGCTCCCCACCCGTAGGCTACATCAGAAGCGCTGCACTACCGGCAGATACGGAAAGCGAGGCAGATTTTCCGTTCTGCGACTAAACACCTTTTCCACTTGGAACAGATGGCAGCTGTGATTATGAATATCTTCATTTATTTGTCAATAGGATTGTTTATTGTCGAAATAAAACAATGCCGCTCTCAGCGACTTGCCTTCGCAGTTTGCCGGATGAGTAATTGAAATGCCACGAATGAATAATTCCCGAATTCTGGCAAATTAAGTATTATAATAATATGGCATTACTACAATTAGAAAATTTGAATAATTAATCCCGATTTACTTATTTATTCGAAAAGAAATCTCCGTCCTATCACAGAATACGCTATATGCAATCCCAAATTATTTATTTATTTATTGGAAATAAAAATCTTTCCCATCATCAAGAGTTGATATTAAGGTTGTTTATCAAATTAATCTAATAAATACAGGATTCACGGATAGAATCATTTTCGTATGAAATGAACCACCAATCGACGTCTAATTCCGGATTGAGGCCCATAGGTGGGGAGCACGCTCAGCGCTCGAGCGTGCTCCCCAGCCGTAGGCTACATCAGAATCGCGGGACTAGCGGCAGATACGGAAAGCGAGGCAAATTTTCAGTTTTGCGACTAAACACCTATTCCACTTGGATCAGACGGCAGCTGTGATTATGAATATCTTCATTTATTTGTCAATAGGGTTGTTTGTTGTCGAAATAAATCAATGCCGCCCTAAGCGACTTGCCTTCGCAGTTTGCCGGGTGAATAATTGAAATGCCACGAATGAATAAGATTCTGGCAAATTAAGTAAACTTATAATAATATGGTATTACTACAATTAGAAAATTTGAATAATCAATCTCCATTTACTTATTTATTCGAAAAGTAATCTCCGACTTATCAGAGGATACGCTATATGCAATCCCAAATTATTTATTTATTTATTGGAAATTAAAATCTTTTCCATCATCAAGAGTTGATATTAAGGTTGTTTATCAAATTAATCTAATAAATACAATATTCAAGAATAGAATCGTTTTCGTATGAAATGAACCACCAATCGACGTCTAATTCCGGGTTGAGGCCTACGGGTGGGGAGCACGCTCAGGGCTCCAGCGTGCTCCCCCGCCGTAGGCTACATCAGAAGCGCGGGACTACCGGCAGATATGGAAAGCGGGGCAGATTTTCAGTCCCGCGACTAAACCTTTTCCACTTGGAACAGACGGCAGCTGTGATTATGAATATTTTTATTTATTGTCCATAGGATTGTTTATTGTCGAAACAAATCAATGCCGCTCTCAGCGACTTGCCTTCTCAGTTTGCCGGGGGAATAATTGAAATGCCACGAATGAATAATTCCAGAATTCTGGCAAATTCAGTAAACTTATAATTTGTGGCATTACTACAATTAGAAAATTTGAATAATTAATCCCGATTTACTTATTTATTCGAAAAGAAATCACCGTCCTATCACATGATACACCATATGCAAATTTTTTATTTATTTATTGGAAATAAAAATCTTTTCCATCATCAAGAGTTGATATTAATGTTGTTTATCAAATTAATCTAATAAATACAGGATTCAAGGATAGAACCATTTTCGTATAAAATAAACCACCAATCGACGTCTAATTCCGGGTTGAGGCCTATGGGTGGGGAGCACGCTCGAGCGCTGAGCGTGCTCCCCACCCGTAGGCTACATCAGAAGCGCGATACTACCGGCTCATACGGAAAGCGAGGCACATTTTCAATTCTGCGACTAAACACCTTTTCCACTTGGAACAGACGGCAGCTGTCTTATGAATATCTCCATTTATTTGTCAATAGGATTGTTTATTGTCGAAATAAATCAATGCCGCTCTCAGCGACTTGCCTTCGCAGTTTGCCGGGTGAATAATTGAAATGCCACGAATGAATAATTCTCGAATTCTGGCCAATTCAGTAAACTTATAATAATATGGCATTACTACAATTAGAAAATTTAAATAATTAATCCCGAATTACTTATTTATTCGAAAAGAAATCTCCGTCCTATCACAGGATACGCTATATGCAATTCTAAATTATTTATTTATTTATTGAAAAAAAAAATCTTTTCCATCATCAAGAGTTGATATTAAAGTTGTTTATCAAATTAATCTAGTAAATACAGGATTCAAGGACAGAATCATTTTCGTATGAAAAGAACCACCAATCGACGTCTAATTCCGGGTTGAGGCCTACGGGTGGGGAGCACGCTCAGCGCTCCAGCGTGCTCGTCAGCCGTAGGCTACATCAGAAGCGCTGTACTACCGGCAGATACAGAAAGCGAGGCAGATTTTCAGTCCTGCGACTAAACCTTTTCCACTTGGAACAGATGGCAGCTGTGATTATGAATATCTTCATTTATTTGTCAATAGGATTGTTTATTGTCGAAATAAATCAATGCTGCTCTCAGCGACTTGCCTTCGCAGTTTGCCGGGTGAATAATTGAAATGCCACGAATGAATAATTTCGAATTCTGGCCAATTCAGTAAACTTATAATAATATGGCATTACTACAATTAGAAAATTTGAATAATTAATCCCGAATTACTTATTTATTCGAAAAGAAATCTCCGTCCTATCACAGGATACGCTATATGCAATTCCAAATTATTTATTTATTTATTGGAAATAAAAATCTTTTCCATCATCAAGAGTTGATATTAAGGTTGTTTATCAAATTAACCTAGTAAATACAGGATTCAAGGATAGAATCATTTTCTTATGAAAGGAACCACCAATCGACGTCTAATTGCGGGTTGAGGCCTACGGATGGGGAGCACGCTCATCGCTCGAGCGTGCTCCCCAGCCGTAGGCTACATCAGAATCGCGGGACTAGCGGCAGATACGGAAAGCGAGGCAAATTTTCAGTTTTGCGACTAAACACCTATTCCACTTGGATCAGACGGCAGCTGTGATTATGAATATCTTCATTTATTTGTCAATAGGATTGTTTGTTGTCGAAATAAATCAATGCCCTAAGCGACTTGCCTTCGCAGTTTGCCGGGTGAATAATTGAAATGCCACGAATGAATAAGATTCTGGCAAATTAAGTAAACTTATAATAATATGGTATTACTACAATTAGAAAATTTGAATAATCAATCTCCATTTACTTATTTATTCGAAAAGTAATCTCCGACTTATCAGAGGATACGCTATATGCAATCCCAAATTATTTATTTATTTATTGGAAATTAAAATCTTTTCCATCATCAAGAGTTGATATTAAGGTTGTTTATCAAATTAATCTAATAAATACAATATTCAAGAATAGAATCATTTTCGTATGAAATGAACCACCAATCGACGTCTAATTCCGGGTTGAGGCCTATGGGTGGGGAGCACGCTCAGGGCTCCAGCGTGCTCCCCCGCCGTAGGCTACATCAGAAGCGCGGGACTACCGGCAGATATGGAAAGCGGGGCAGATTTTCAGTCCCGCGACTAATCCTTTTCCACTTGGAACAGACGGCAGCTGTGATTATCAATATTTTTATTTATTGTCAATAGGATTGTTTATTGTCGAAACAAATCAATGCCGCTCTCAGCGACTTGCCTTCTCAGTTTGCCGGGTGAATAATTGAAATGCCACGAATGAATAATTCCAGAATTCTGGCAAATTCAGTAAACTTATAATTTGTGGCATTACTACAATTAGAAAATTTGAATAATTAATCCCGATTTACTTATTTATTCGAAAGGAAATCTTCGACCTATCACAGGATACACTATATGCAATCCCAAATTATTTATTTATTTATTGGAAATTAAAATCTTTTCCATCATCAAGAGTTGATATTAAGGTTGTTTATCAAATTAATCTAATAAATACAATATTCAAGAATAGAATCATTTTCGTATGAAATGAACCACCAATCGACGTCTAATTCCGGGTTGAGGCCTACGGGTGGGAAGCACGCTCAGCGCTCCAGCGTGCTCGTCAGCCGTAGGCTACATCAGAAGCGCGGGACTACCGGCAGATACGGAAAGCGGGGCAGATTTTCAGTCCCGCGACTAAACCTTTTCCACTTGGAACAGACGGCAGCTGTGATTATGAATATCTTCATTTATTATTTAAATTATTCCTTATTCGCTAACTTAAAATGTACCAGAGTTGTTTTGTCGAAATATTTAGTCTTTAATGACTGAAAAAATTAAATTGATGAAAAATCAGTATGTCGGTAAGGTAGAGTCAATTTTTCGTGCTCACATGGCCTTAAAATACTCGACCAAGTAGAAAATGTTGATAGTATCGGTTGACATGGTGTTCGTTAAAGATAAGTATGGTATTGAAAGGACAGTAGCGGTAGTGTTGTATAGATCTAAAGTCGTATAAAATGTTAGTGTCCTTGCATACTGCTAACAATAACTCGTAATATTAAAAATAGAATACTAGCAAAGCATGACTATAACTTGAAAAAAAAAAATAGAATGACTATTTACAGTCCAAGACACGCACAACTGAAATTAAATTTTTGTTGTTGTTATGTCTTGGGTAGCAGTATGAAAGAATACTGACATTTCATATAACTTTAGATCCAATACTATTGCTGATGTCACTTCAATGCCAGAGTTATGTTTAACAAACAACACGTAAACCAGTACTATCAAAATTTTTTTACTTGGCCGAGTATCTTATTGAGATGAATTTCAACTTAACATATTTTAATTAGGAATGATTGATGGAAAAATGTTTAGTTATAATAAGAAAATTTAATAAGAGTTTATAAAATTTTTCATTATTTGTACGGTGTGTTTTGAATGGTTCATCGAAGTACGATTAAGGAAATTGTAAAATTGGACATTAGACGAACTATATTGCCTGGTGTTAGGCTGGAATAAACTAGCGTATCCAATAGAGTTCGTTGGATGTCCAATTTGTTCAATTATCTAACTCATTATTTGTAAGTGTGTACTAATCAATTTTTACTAGAACTGTCAGTATAATAAAGATGCAGTCATCAGTATCAGTTGTAAAGCTATACAAAATGCCAACCCTTACGAAAAAAAACTGCTGTTTAAACTACTGGCTGAACTACTATCTCAACTACTGGCTAAACTATTGGCTAAACTGCTGTTGAACCACTTGCCGTCAGTAGTATTTTTGGATACCCTTTTATGCGTTATTGGATAACTATAGTATAACCACTGATTTCCAGCAGTTAAACTATTTTTATTTGATATGTCTTTTCTATCCATTTGAACTATAGATTTACTACAGGTAAACTTTTGTATCCTTCCGTAATTTATTAAACTCTACTGAAACTACTGAGTAACTACAGGCAAATATTTAAATTATTTAAATTCATTAAACTCTTGTTGAACTACTGATCAACTACAGATAAACTATTTGATTTTTAATATTTATAGAGATCTAATTCAACTATTGACCAACTACAGCTTAACTATTGTATCTTTGTGTAATTTATTAAACTGTACCGCAACTACTGAGTAACTACAGGCAAATATTAAAATTATTTGAATTCATTAAACTGTTGTTGAACTACTAGTGAACTACAGATAAACTATTCTATTTTCAATATTTATAAAAAAAGGATTCAACTATTGAGCAACTACATCTTAACTATTTTATCTTTGTGTAATTTATTAAACTGTACTGTAACTACTGAGTACCTACAGGCAAATATTTAATAATTTATAGAATTGGGTTTTAACTGTAGTGAAACTACAGGTAAACTACTGTTTCTTTATGTAATATATTAAACTGTACTCAAACTACTGTGTAACAACAGAGAAATATTTCAATTTTTTTAAATTCATGAAACAAAAAAATCGAACATCTTAACTAAGGTTAAGTGATCGACAAAATACTTATTCGCTGAAAGAGATGACGTCTGTGGAACAGAGGCGGTTCCAGGTATAGGGATACCACGTCACCGTGTAATATAGTAGTCTTTAAGAGTGAAAAATTCCTGTCGCCGCTGTCGTTCTCATTGTCGCCGCACTCTTCTTTTCGTCATCGTCAACTTCTTTTCAGCTCTAAGTTTTGACCTCGCTGTATAAAATTATCACCTGAAAACGTAATATTCCACAAAGAATTGTGTTCGCGATTGATAAAAATAATGGCGTTATTCGTAAATTTTAACTTATCTGACTAGTTTTTTAAAGTTGATCCACACGATTTCTCATAAAAAGATATTCATAACTGCGACAGCGGCAAGATGAAAATATCGTGACGTCCAAACATCGTGAAATTAGTTAAATATTTTCATTTTGAATAATATATATAGTTATATTTCTTACGGTTGCTTAGAGACAGATCGTATATAACAATTCATGTTGTTTGGACGTCACGATGTTTTCATCTTGCAGCTGTCGCGGTTATGAATATCTTTTTATGAGAAATCGTGTGGATCAACTTTAAAAAACTAGTCAGATAAGTTAAAATTTACGAATAACGCCATTATTTTTATCAATCGCGAACACAATTCTTTGTGGAATATTACGTTTTCAGATGATAATTTTATACAGCAAGGTCAAAACTTAGAGCTGAAAAGAAGTTGACGACGACGAAAAGAAGAGTACGGCGACGATGAGAACGACAGCGGCGACAGGAATTTTTCACTCTTAAAGACTACGATATTAAACGGTGACGTGGTATCCCTATACCTGGAACCGCCTCTGTTCCACAGACGTCATCTCTTTCAGCGAATAAGTATTTTGTCGATCACTTAACCTTAGTTAAGATGTTCGATTTTTTTGTTTCATGAATTTAAAAAAATTGAAATATTTCTCTGTTGTTACACAGTAGTTTGAGTACAGTTTAATATATTACATAAAGAAACAGTAGTTTACCTGTAGTTTCACTACAGTTAAAACTCAATTCTATAAATTATTAAATATTTGCCTGTAGTTACTCAGTAGTTACAGTACAGTTTAATAAATTACACAAAGATAAAATAGTTAAGCTGTAGTTGCTCAATAGTTGAATCCTTTTTTTATAGTAGTTACTCAGTAGTTGCAGTACATTTTAATAAATTACACAAAGATACAATAGTTAAGCTGTAGTTGGTCAATAGTTGAATTAGATCTCTATAAATATTAAAAATCAAATAGTTTATCTGTAGTTGATCAGGAGTTCAACAAGAGTTTAATGAATTTAAATAATTTAAATATTTGCCTGTAGTTACTCAGTAGTTTCAGTAGAGTTTAATAAATTACGGAAGGATACAAAAGTTTACCTGTAGTAAATCTGTAGTTCAAATGGATAGAAAAGACATATTAAATAAAAATAGTTTAACTGCTGGAAATCAGTGGTTCTACTATAGTTATCCAATAACGCATAAAAGGGTATCCGAAAATACTACTGACGGCAAGTGGTTCAACAGCAGTTTAGCCAATAGTTTAGCCAGTAGTTGAGACAGTAGTTCAGCCAGTAGTTTAAACAGCAGTTTTTTTTCGTAAGGGAATGCTCTTTCATATTATCACCCGTGTCATAAGTATATAAGACTAAGCTACATTTAATGATGCTTGCTATTCTCTTATTAAACAATTAATTGCATTTTGGTTTATTATTCTAAGGTACATTATATCAACAAAAAAAGGATTGAATCTTAGTTGATTTGGTACAAGACAATATAAAGCATTTATAATTATTGCCAATTCACATATATTTATAAAATAATTTCACATATATTAGAGAATATTTACATGTTTGTGTCTTGGATTGTAACAAGTCATTCTGATTTAATTTAAATTTAATATTTATGATTTGCAGTACTTTATACATAAAAGTACAACTTATGGTTATATAACTTACAGTGAAAGAGGAAACTCATTTAGCAGTAAATTTAGAATAATATAATACTTATTATATGGATTTTTTCCTAATTCAAAGGTATGTGATAATAATTAAGTAGCGCTTGTTCATATCAGTTGCAAACCATAATACATAACGAAACTGTAAAGGACAGTTTGGATAAGATTTTCAGTCGTCGCCCACGTCAACGTGCTAAGGCCCTGGCCACATATGTGAATATGTTTGTGCATGAATGCGTACAGCGTTGCGTTGGCGCAGCGGAGTAACTAGAAAGGCTTGCAAGTATTTGATAGTGGCAACTAGAGAAAACTCACTAGGACTTCGTAAACTCTCTCCGAACACACCTGATCAAGTCTGATCAATCGTGGTATAAACATAACCTTAACGTTACCGTGCAAGTTTTAGCTGAGTGTTGTTCTGACATCCCATTTCTTGCAAGATAAATAGCTCCAACCGAAAATATAATTTTAAACAATTGTTTAAAATTATACTTTAAATTAAATAAAATTATATTTAAAAATAAACAACACGTTTTTAGTAATAACCATTTTTATTAATTTATGAATTAAAGCCAGATTTAAGATTATTAGATTAACTTGCGGGCTCATTTAACGTAAGTCAAAATAAATTTATTCATATATTTATGCAAATTTTAATAAAATTGTAATTATAAATTTGTATTTAATAGATGGAAAATGAAATGAATTATGAAGAAATACAAATACAAGTAGCTGAATTAGGTATTCAGTTTATTCAGTTAGTTGAATATCTTGCAAGGAGAAGGAAAAAACTTAGACGCTGGTGGAGCAAACCACTCATCCGACAAAATTACATAACCGGATATGGTGCCTATGAAAGAGTATTTAGGTATTTTCAACTTCATGACGAGAAACAGTTCATACACTTTACCAGGATGAATGTACAAGAATTCATGTACATATATGGTCTTGTTCAGGAGAGGTTAGTTAAAAGAAGTCGAAGACCTCCTTTGCCATCTGAACTAAGATTTACTTTAACATTAAAGTAAGTATAACATTTACTGAAATAATTTTTTTCATGAATGTATATAAAATAAAAATACATCTTTTTTATTTTAGTTATTTAGCCCATGGGGATTCGATAAGGAAAAATTAGTGGTTTTATAATATTGGATTATCCACTGTCAAAAAAAATCATACCAGAAGTATGTTATGTATTATGCGAAGCACTTGCACCACTATTTCTGAAATTCCCTTCACGTCAACAGTTTCGTGTCATAGCAAATAATTTTATGACAGAGTTGCATATGCCAAATTGTATAGGAGCGCTTGATGGGAGGCACTGCAGAATAAAAAAGCCCCCCAACAGTGGCAGTCTTTTTTTTAACTATAAGAAGTTCTTTAGTCTTGTTTTGATGGGATGCTGTGACGCCAAAAAGCGGTTTATATGGGCAAATGTTGGAGATTTTGGTAAGATATTTATTATATATTAAAAATTACATTTGGGAGATGTTTAAGAATAGGTTTGGCTAAATTTGGCTATAATTAATAGGCTTTTTGAATGATGCAGGGATATTCGCAAATAGTGATCTTGGACGTGCTCTTTTACAAAATGAAGTTGACTTACCACCACCAGTGTATCTACCTAATACAGAAATACAATGTCCATACTTTTTAATCGGGGATGGAATATTTGCATTAAAGAAGTATTTAATGAAACCATTTAATAGGAATTACAACTTAACCATGCCACGTAGAGCTTTCAATTATCGACTAAGTCATGCTCGCAGAATCATTGAAAGTGCCTTCGGACAACTGGCTCAGAAGTGGCGAGTTAATGAAACAACTATGGCATGAAAGCTACAAACAACAGAGCGAATAATTATGAGTACAATCTGTCTCCACAACTTTTAATAGACTTTGAATGTGATGAAGTAAGAAATAGGTGGAATAACATTGATAACATTGATGGAATACTAGAAAATGTTGAAGATAGAAACATTGAAAGAGATGTACTACAGGAATGCAGGATTCGGAAAAGATTATGTGAATATTTTATTTCTCCTGCGGGTTCTGTTCCATGGCAGTGGGCAAGATTGTAAATAACCTATACTGGCGTTTGTTGCATGGATATTAATCATGACCAATCTTGTTTATCAATTGGTATACAGAAGATAGTTACATCAACACCGTTTTAATTACAGAAGAATCTTTAATGTATTTATTTTTTTATATGATACAATATAAGAGGAATGATTTTCAACAGTTCAGTAGACATTAAGAGTTCCAATGCATCATGATAGTGTTTGATAGCGATACATGGTATACATATATACTTTATTTATTTATTTATTTATTTATTTGCCAGTAGTAAATTTATTACATTTACATTTACATGATTTAGTAAATCCGCAGAGGAAAATACAGTTTCCTGTTTGCGGTACCGTATTTTTATATTATTTTATAGATGTATATATAATTAAGAAAAAGTTAAAAATCTCCATTGTTAAGAATATTAACGCTAATTATGCCTCAAATGGATTTATTAACAAATGTTTATTTAGTTCTTAAGGTTTTTCTTAGTTTGTGAGTATGTAAGTTTTTTATACCAGGCCTATGCTCAGGTAATATTATTTACCTATATAGGATTTACCTTGTAAATTACTGGTTTGAAATAAATAAATAAATAAATATGGTAGAAAAATTATTTTATTATACATAAATAATAAATATTTACATTTTTGTAGAACACTGTTCTTTTCTGTTTTTAATATAATTATTTATGCCATCAATTATGACTTGCATGCGATATTCTTTTAGTATTTCAGATTTTGATTCCTCCAGTGCCACATGCAAGAGATCTACAACTTCTCTAATCAATTTATTTTTTAATCCCAAAACAAACTTTTCATTTTTTGTTCGAGCAAAAGCAAAATCAATTTCACTCTTCTTTGGCTCATCAATTAAACATAATAATGGTTTATTTGGTTGGTTGTTCGCAGTTTTAACAGGGTATTTGTTTATTTTATTAGCCTTATTTGTTTCAATAATATTTTTTTTGTCTGATTTGTTGATCATCTTTTCTGCTATTTTCAAGTTAGATGCTTTTTTCTTTTCAATCTGTTGCACCTCTCCAGATTTCATTGTTTTTGATAAGGAATGAATTACTACGTCTTCATACCCTTCTAATATTTCCAAGCTTTCTGTATCAGGTAAAATAAAATTCTCTTCAAAATCATAATCATTCGAATGCAAGATTTCGCTTACATCTGGAAAATTGTCTATGTTAAAATCATCAATTATGTCATCGAAATCATCTATATCTTCAAATGTATTTCCCATTAGGTCATCAAATATTTTGTGAAATACTTCTTGTTTATTAAGAGATTTATAAACTTCATCATTTTTGTGAGAAATATGGTCTTCCAGAAAAATTAAATATTTGTAAAAATGTTCTTGAGTAGGACGAACTTTTTCTCTACGAGACTTTTTTAAATTGATTTCTACAAATCTTTTACGCATTTTATACCATAAAGATTTTATATAATCCACTGAAATTAAGAAGAAAAACAATTATTTTCGTTCCTTATAATAACTACTATCAATATAATGAAATACAATAAAAACAATCAATATAATAGAAGCTGCTAATAAATTAAGTCACTTTCAACATGGTTGTTCAATTTATGTTCGATTTCCTTTTGTACAGTTTTAAAGAAACTGTAAATTTGATCTTTGTCTCCATGTTTAACGTGTTTCTCATCAAAGATAAAATTGTTGTAATCATTTTTCAAGAGTTTTTTAACTATGATTTTATATATTTCATCCATAGCCAATTATTAACGTTAAGTAATTATAGGTTATAATAACTGTCGTTCTGAGTAACTGTAACATAACAAAAGCAGTGGCTGTCAAAACAAAAGCACATTCAATGAACTCGAAACGAAGGTAGACGTCTCATTGTCCTTCACGTTTTCAGTTGCAGTTGCCTTTTGGATCTGGAAAGGATAAGTTTCTTGATAAACGTTTGCCGTATTAGTAAAGCATTAGTATAGTATTAATTAACTAAAAATAAAAATGAATAATATAGTAGATCAACAAGATGTGATTTTTTATGATTTATTAATCAATTATTTTATGAATAATCCGACATTGTATGACAAAATGGAGGAAAGTTACGTTATTACTGTTGACAAATTAGATAAACTATTGGTTCTTTCGAATTATTTAAAGGAATTAGATATCACCAAATCAGGTAAATATCAAATAGATTATTATTTCTTTTTATGTACATCTGGTAATATTCTTCTAATTCGTTTGTTTTTCTTTAAGTGCCTGAGATAATAAATACATGGCAAGGCTTAGTAAGGCAATTTAAGAAGCATTTAGCTGGGGAAAATAAAGCAGGATCTGGATCTGGTGCCACAACCAATGATTTCCCGTACTACGAACAGTTGATGTTCTTGAAGCCGGCTATACAGCATAGAACAAGTTTGTCAAGTATCAATCTTTCTTTAGAACATAACACATCAAGTAAGTTTAAAAAAGAAAAATAAAATACTAATTTAATTAGTAAAGTAAACTACATTTACTGTACTCATTGATGTGCTATCTCCAGATACCTCAATATTTTCAACGGCATCATCGGCTCACGATACTACAAGCACAGCTTCAAAATCTTGGATACCATTACGAAGACCATCAGTTACTAATTGTTGAATAAAGGACACAAATTGGATAGAATAAAAGAGTTTATTTAAAAGACTTAATCTAAGATACAGTATGACTACACTTGGCGCGGGCCATTCTCGGTCTGATGACAAGTTTGCAGGAGCGTCGCGCTTGCCCGTCGGCTCTCACACGTTATGGGGTGGGGAGACACACATGTGTACATACGTGTGTCTCGTGCTGTACAATATAATATGTATATTCTCAACAGGCCTCCTTACATTTATATTGTACTATTTCATCATTTTCATTTTACATTTAACAATTCTCTGAACTTAACAAACTTATCTTTACATAATGCTTTCGTGAATACATCGGCTATATTATTTTCTGAGTCGATTTTTACAATTTCAATCTCTTTGTTTTTAACGCCCTCGTGTACATAATGGTAATGAATCTCAATGTGTTTTGAATTTTTCGTAAAGTTACCAAAGTTCGCTATATTTATCGCACCTGAATTATCTTCATAAATCTTTATTGGTTTTTCAATATCCAAGTCAAACGTTTTTAATAATTCTTTTAGATATTTCAATTCGCTTACTATTTCAGATAACGCAACGTACTCTGCATATGTCGAAGCCTTTGTTATACATTTTTGTTTTCGCGATTTCCAATCAATTACATTCCCAAAAACTCGAATTACATAACCTGATGTGGACTTCCTATCAACATTGTCTCCAACCCAATCTGCGTCTACATAGCCATCAATTATTTCACAATTTTTATTTCTCTTATATTGTAAACTTAATTTTTTCGTTAAATACAAATACTTCAAAATTCGTAATGCATATTTCCAATGTGTCTCGGTGTAACAATTTTGGAATCTACTTAAGTAATTTACGCTATGACTAATGTCTGGTCGAGTGCCAGAACTAACATATAATAATGCGCCAATTAAATTCCTATATTTTATATTTGGTTCGAACTCTTTGGAATTTTCAATTTTTAAATTTGTCTCCATCGGAGTGCTATATAACTTACTATCTTTTATGTGAAATTTAGTTGCTAGTAACTCAATATATTTTTCTTGACTTAATTCCATCTTACCATTTGTATGATCATGCTTTACGTTTATGCCTAGATACTCATTTATTTCACCTAAATCTTTCATTTTGAAACGATCAGATAACAATTTCTTTATTCTTTGTATTTTCTTTTCATCTTTTCCACAAATCAACAAATCGTCTACGTATATTAATAGGTAAACAATGTCTTTGTCTTTTTCATGTATACGAGGGTCATTTGACAAGTACCTAGCCTCACCGCCAGATGGTGCCACTATCGCACCAGAAATACACTACAGTGCAGTATCTTCCTGTAAACGGTTACAGACGAAATTTCAGCCGGATCGGAGTTGTAGTTTATTTTTGAGAGCGTGTGAAAGCAAATGTGTCCGTTGATTTTTGAAAAAATGGAGAAAGAACAATATCGGTCGGTGATTCGATTCTTGTTTTTGGAAGGGAAATCGCGCAGTGAAATTAAAGAACGCTTGGATGCAGTGTATGGGGATGCTTCTCCTTCGATGGCGACCGTTAAATTTTGGTATAACGAGTTTCAACGTGGTCGTACGTCGGTTTTTGATGATCCACGCCCAGGTGCTCCGAAAACAGCCACTACGTTACACGATACCCGATATCGTTTTGTCAGACCGCCGATTAAAGGTGCACGAGATAGCTACGATAGTAGGCATCTCAGAAGAACGCGTGTGGCATATCCTACATGAGATTTTAGGCATGAGGAAGCTGTCAGCAAGGTGGGTGCCGCGTTTGCTGACTGCAGACAACAAGTGCATCCGTGTGACCAGTTCAGAGCAGTGTTTGGAGCTGTTTAATCGCAATCCAAAAGAGTTTTTGCGTCGTTACGTGACCGTCGACGAAACATGGATTCACTACTACACTCCAGAGACCAAGGAGCAGTCAAAACAGTGGACCTTACCCGGTGAACCTGCTCCGAAGAAGGCGAAGACGGTCCCGTCGGCCGGAAAGGTGATGGCCACTGTTTTCTGGGATTCTCAAGGTGTGATTTTTATTGACTATCTGGAGAAGGGCAAAACGGTCACAGGACAGTACTACGCCGAACTATTGAGCCGATTTGACGCCGTGTTAGAAGAAAAACGGCCCCATTTGTCTAAAAAGAAAGTGCTTTTCCACCACGATAATGCACCGGCTCACACTTCTGCACTCGCCACGGCTAAATTGGTCGAATTATGCTACGAACTGCTGCCCCATCCACCGTATTCTCCAGATTTGGCTCCGTGCGACTTTTTTTTGTTTCCGAACCTAATAAATTCGCTCGCCGGGAAGAGATTCCACTCCAATAACGAAATAATCGCCGCCATGAAGGCCTATTTTGCAAACCAAGAGAAAAAATTTTTTTCAACGGGGTTAAAAAAATTGGAACACCGCTGGACCAAGTGTATTCAACTAAAAGGAGACTACATTGAAAAATAAATTTTATTTTTTGTAAAATTTTGGTGTTTTCATTTATAGGCTAGGTGCTTATCAAATGACCCTCGTATATAGGCATAATTCTACATTGCTCTTTCTAAAGCCAAGTTTCATAACATATTCATCAAAGCATTCATACCAGTCTCTAGGACTCTCTCGCAATCCATACAACGCTTTTGACAATTTATACACTCGTTCGGTTCCATCTTCATAACCTTTTGGTTGATTGACATATACCTCCGTAGTTACCTTTCCATTTAAGAATGCTGTCTCTACATCCATTTGTTCTATTTTGAGCCCATTTTGGCAGCAATATGAAAATAAAATTTTTAACGTTTGATTTTTCGCAACTGGGGAATATATATCATCAATTACATCTGTTTGTTGAAAACCTCTCACAACTAGCCTAGCTTTGTACTTATTATCTGATTTTCTTATGTAAACCCATTTTACATCTATAACTTTTTTATTTTGTACTCTATCGACTAATTCCCAAGTTTTATTTTTATTTATGCATTCGATTTCCTTATTCATGGCTTCTTGCCAATTTTTACTCTCTTTACTATTCATCGCCTCCTCAAATATACAAGGCGTATCTACTCTACAGTATCTTACATAAATATTATAGCTTTCCTTTTCTGGGTATCTTACAGGACTTTTCCTATCACGCGTAGATTTTCGCGGAACTTTCAATGTTGCGTTTTCTGTATCTTTACATTTCCCCAAAGGTTAATGTAACGATAAATTATTCTTTTCTTTTACTTTACCTTGTTGCTCTTCGGATTCATTCGCGTTTTCAAAGACATTATCCGATAAATCATCGTTTGTACTTGCATCACTTTCTGTACTATCATTTTATCAATATTATCTTTATAATCAATACCAATGCATTTAACATCTCTTTCTATAATATCCACATGCCTTGCAACAATTATTTTATTATTTATAAGTACTCTATGGCCTACATCACTATAACCTAACAATATTCCCATTTCAGCTTTTTGATCCCATTTAGACAATCTTTTTTGTTCCGGTTTTCTTACAAAAACTTTACTCCCGTACAAACGTAAATGTTTGACATTTGGTCTCTTTCTAAAAAATATTTCATAAGGTGTTTTTCTTTCAATCGTATTTGCTAACGTACGATTTTTCAAATACGTCGCGGCACATATTATTTCTGGCCAGTAGCATTTGTGTAATTTTTCCTCTGATAGTAAACATCGCGCTTTATCCATTATCGTTCTATTAAATCTTTCAGCTGTGCAGTTTAATTCGTGCACATACGTCGGACAATTATTAATAATAATACCCTTTCCTTTGGCAAATTTATAAACCCGATTATTTAAGTATTCTTTCCCGTTATCACATCTCAATATTTTTATTCTTTTTCCGGTTAAATTTTCAGTTTCATTTACAAATTGAAATAAACAATCAAAAACTTCTTCTTTAGTCTTTATGCAATAAACTTTAGCTATTTTACTATAATCATCAATAAAAGAAACGAAATATTTTTCTCTGCTAAACCCAGTAGTTTTAAAGGGTCCGCATACATCCGTATGTATAATTTCTAATATATCTTTCGCCTTTGTTCTATTATTAGTAAATGGCAAGTTATATATCTTATTTTCAATACAAGTTTTACACTTCATAAATTCAGATTCAAGTTCATTTGGAACGCCCGTTAATAACTGCTGTTTACATATCGTATCCAAATATCTAAAATTTACGTGACCTAACACTCTATGCCATCTTTCCTTTTGACTCATGTTATTATTCTGTTCGGCACTATTTACACAACTTATATTCCTTGCCAATTTACTTTTCATCTTATATGTATCATTAAATTTAAATGCTATTGCAGTTAATTTATTATCACTATCTATAATTTTTGCAACTTTTCCTTTCAAAATTACCGTATTCTTATTATTCGTTAATTTTCCAACACTTATTAAATTAGCATTCATTTCCTTAGCAAAATAAACATTATTAATATTAACTTTATTTTGCTTCCCGAAGGTGACAAAATAAAGAGATAGAGTTCCTATCTTTGTAGCTTTTATAGCTCTATTATCACCGAGATAAATATTTACCGGTTCTTTTAAACTAATATATTTTTCAAAATAATTTTCGTTATTTATAATATGATCAGAACATCCGCTATCGAGTATCCACTCTATCTCGCTCATACCTGACCTGTTTGTTTCGTTTGTGTACGCAGCGTGTGTCATCGCTATCCATGCGCTCGCACCTTCGCCGCTCTGTTCGCTCGTGCTGGTTCCTTGTTGTTCATGGAATTTTCCGCGTCCTCTGCCGTAATGGCCTCTTCCGGCTGTGCCTCGGCTGCGACCACGTGTCGATCCTCTCCATGAGCTGCCGTTGCTACCTGCTTGTCCTCCATCTTGGCAATCTCGTGCGAAATGACCAGGTTTTCCACACTTATAGCAGTTTCCCTTTCTTGCAGTAAATACATTCGTACTTCTCTCGTTATGCTCTTTTCGATTCTTCATTTCAGCTAGCTTAATTTTGTTTCTTATGTAATCAGCCGTTTGTTCTTCTTCTTTCAATGTATCAACCAAATCACCTATATAACTGTATGATTCTGGTAACGTGTTGAGCATATAATTCAATTTTTCTTTTTCGTTTATTTTAGCACACGCGCCTTTTAATTCGTTTACTGCTTTTTCAAACTCACTGAAAAATGCCTCAGAATCACTATAGTTTCTTAATCTTAATTTCTCCAGTCTATTCCTGCAGACTATTTGTAACGCCGTTGATTCCTTTAAATACATACTGTCTAGCTTCTTCATAATTTTGTATGCTGTTTCTTCTTCACAAACAAATTCTAATTGTTTATCTGATATCGTACTATAAATTATATTTATTGCTTTCAAATCATTCTGTTTCCATTCTTCTACTTTGTCTGTTTCACTCTTTTCTCTTTCTATCACAATTTCACATTTTTTGAGCTTCATGTACATTTGGATCCTCTTTTTTCACATACTGTAGTTTCCGCCATCGAATACTGGTATTGAAACATCCTTTTTATCCATTTCGTCTTCTTGCTTGACCTTCGATGTTGTGGCTTGTTCCTTCGACTCGAGCGTTCCTTCGTGCTCGGAGTTTTTCTCTTCCTTGGTGTCCGCCGTTTTAATTTGAGTTTATAAGCTGCCCCCAATACTCGCCGAGGCTTGTATTGGGTCAGAGTCTTTTTTCAACACTCACCAACCATGCGCTCCGCTAACATGTTGAATAAAGGACACACAAATTGGATAGAATAAAAGAGTTTATTTAAGAGACTTAATCTAAGATACAGTATGACTACACTTGGCGCGGGCCATTCTCGGTCTGACGACAAGTTTGCAGGAGCGTCGCGCTCGCCCGTCGGCTCTCACACGTTATGGGGTGGGGAGACACACATGTGTACATACGTGTGTCTCGCGCTGTACAATATAATATGTATATTCTCAACACTAATAGCTCCTGCACACTATCTTTCAATCCATCTAGCGCTGAAAATTCTTTCATGCCACAAGTCCCAAATAAAGCCTCTGCTCCTAGTACGTCCAGGTCATTGATTCCTTCTCAGAAATCATCATGTGTGCCAGATTGTGATAATCTTTCCTTACAACGTAACATATCAAGTAAGTTTAAAAAAGAAAAACCAAGTATTTATTTAACTAGTGAAGTATTAAAACATTGTCCGGTGGATAGCACCAATACAAAAGTAAATATAAATAGTATATTTACTGTACTGAAAAATATTGTATCCCTCCAGGTACCTCAATGTTTTCAACGGCATCATCTCACAATACTAGTAGCACAGCTTCAAAATCTTGGATACCATCTCGAAGACCATCAGTTGCTAAAAGCTCCTGCACACTATCTTGTAATCCATCTAGCGCTGGAAATTCTTTTATGCCACATGCCACAAATAATGACTCTGCATCTAGTACGTCCAGGTTATTGATTCCTACTCAGAAATTATTACGTGTGCCAGATTATGATGAATCAGCAAAAAAAAAAATGAAATTAATGGCAGAAGATGATGATAGCATTAAAATTCTTGGAAAAAAGATTATTGAAACTTTAGATAATGTTAACACGAATATTATGGTTACAAACTAAGAAATCATTTAGTATTAATGAGGTTTCAAGTAAATCAACAGTTGATTATAGAAGTCATTTGATTAGTGCTGTTAGTATGATTCCAGAAGGATATGAACATGAATGCATGGAGTATATAATAGAACAATTAGAAATATTTGACCAGGAGCAAAATATGCAATTTTCATTTTAAATTTCATTATATTATTATCATTTTATCATTACATATTTAGTAAATGTAGATTTAATAAATATGAATAATAAAATCAATAGATTTAGAAAAAGTTATTCTTCTATTTTTATTTGTAGTAAATGATTGTGATATAATGATCTTTATATGATTAATTAAAGTTTTTTTTTTTCATTAAGGAAGTTAACCTTAAATATTCCGCAACAATAGGAATAGCGTCGTCTATGTCGCAAAACTGCTCCGATTATATATGATCAAATCAACCATAAATATTTTAAAAGAATATCGATAGCCTTGTCTATACGTACAGCAAAACAGCTCCGATTGCAAAATTTGCGACTCCAAAACGTGCTCCAAAATGATTTTGTATATATCTCGGAAAAATATGGCTGACATTTCTTACTTATACAGACCCCTACACTCACACCAGTGGGCAGTGGCATTAAATCAGTTGCTGAAAGTGAATCCACATTACGTGCTGTTACCGTACGTGTGGTGTAGACAAGGGCACGAATAATAAACATAATGAAAGATATTAAGATAATAAAGATAATAATATCAATTTTCACTGTCACGGATAATATGACAACGAATATGTGTTTACATGAGACTATCCCAACTGCAAAAATTAGATGATTAATCAGGTGAAATAATAGGTGATTAATCAACTGTCTTCTTATTTTATCTTTCATCTGATTTTTCGCCAGATTAATCATCTACTTTTATATAGATCTTCGTGTCAAATTTCTATTTTGTGACAATGTGCACATTCTTAGGAAACTTTTAAAATGAAAGAGACTATAGTCACTTTAAACGAAGATCTACATAAAAATCATGCGAAACATCAGATTGTTATCAGCTTATTACTAAAATGTGTGATACACACACAAGCACACATATATTCAAATGTATATATTCATATTTTACACACAAATTATGAATAAAATAGTTAACAATGAAAAAACAGCCTCATCAATAGATTTAATACATATTTTATTGTTGTATTCTTACAGTTTTACATTAGTATTATATTAAGTTTTTATAATTTTTTGTATTTTTTAATAGAGAGATTACAATTTTACTGTTGACATACTGATTCTTTGAATACCCTTATCGATCTTAAAATTACATAAAAAATTAAACGTTGTGTACGAGTATCCTCATGAGCTTCAATAGTGTTACATAAAATGTTAACTAATTCATTTGATACATTGTTTTTTGTATTTTTTAAATACTCTTCTATTTCTTGATTAGAAACATGAGTCGCTGTTTCCTTAGTTTTTATTCCACTTTTTAGTTCATAATTTCCGACCGTAGACTCATTTTTCTTTGTACTTGCACTTATGAATGGCTTCAAGTAATACATCCTTTGATAGATGCATTTTTGCAGATATGTAAGATGCTTGTTGTCTTCAACTAGTTTATCCGATATATTTATCTTTTATTTGCTCCTCTGCAACAAAAATATATATTTTTCTTTGTAGTTATTTTGACCCTTCAACATTTTTAGTAATCATATTCCAAAATTACATACCTGACATATAAACGCATTGTTCTTTCATTATTGCGACTTTGATTGTGGATAAAACTTGGTTTTTTTCTACGGAAGAATAATGTCTTTCATCTTCCTGGTCAAACATGAAAGGATATATACCATAAAATCGCATAATAATTTTTTCTATGGGAGTCATCGCAACAGGACGTTGGAAACAGTATGCTGGAGCCTGGATCACGTGGAGCTTTCACTTTCACAGTAACTTAGAGATTATGTTTATAAACTTGGATTTCTTTATAAATTCACTTCATTTTTCATTTATTCAATAAAAATTTATAATTACATTTTTTTTTAATTTTGCATAAATATATGAATAAATTTAGTTTTACTTACGTTAAATGAGTCCCCAAGTTAATCTAATAATCTTAAATCTGACTGAATCATAAATGAATAAAAATGGTTATTACTAAAAACGTGTTGTTTATTTTTAAATATAATTTTATTTAATTTAAAATTACATAAACAATTGCTTAAAATTATATTTTTAGTTGCACAGTAACGTTAAGGTTATGTTTATACCACTATTGATCAGACTAAGAATGATCAGGTGTGTTCGAAGAGAATTTACGAAGTCCTAGTGACTTTTCTCTAGTTGGTACTATCAAATACTTGCAAGCCTTTTTAGTTACTCCGCTGCGCCGACGCAGCGCCGTACGCATTCATGCGCAAGCATATTCACATATGTGGCCCTGGCCTAATGCAGTGTGTATGTGCGTGGTGGGAACCTGGAGACCAGTCATCGCCGATGCCTATCAAGGCAGTTACTATTGAGTACTCGAAGATGCGCTCGATGTTGGCCTCGCTTGTTTTTGATATCGCGGGTCGGCGTCGAGTAGCGCGAGCCCGAGACTCGTTAACCTTTTAGCTGCGGGGGTGGTCGATATATGGACCACTCTAGAGACAAAGAATATTTGAAGTTTTTAGATCAAATTTGATGTTCTGAATACATAACAAATAGTTTTAAAATTTCTCAAAACATTCTTGACCTTGAAATTTTCAAGGTCAAGGGTGTCTGCGAGAATTTTGTTACTATTTTTTTCATATTCAACGCGTGAAATTACATAGAAATATCCTCTCAAATCTTCATAACAAAAGAGACAAATTTTTTTACATTGTACTTTACGTTGCCTGCGGGGCTGGTTGATATATGGACCAGCAGTCAGGTCAGCGACTCTATCTGAGATTTCCAGTGATATTATGTATACATTTTACATATTCTGAGAGGTCAATTTGTACTGAAATTTCCCCGCAGCCTAAAGGTTAAACATCGTCTTGTCTTTCTCTTTTCTGCCTTTTTTTGTCTTCGAAAAAATTGTAAGTACCGTACCTATATGTAAATACAATACCAGTATAAATAATGTTTTCTCTACAAATGTTTCATTAAACTATTATTTTTATAAACCCCTTTGCATTGCTAAATAATTTATTCTAATTAATAATTAACTTATATAAATTTGTAATTAATAACTTTAAATGTGAGAAAAACTCAAATTTTCATAGCAAAATGTAAAAACCATATTTTTTAAGAGATAATATCAACATGATTTTTAGGTGCTAATCACGTGATAATCAGGGGACGTTCTGGTATGATGTTCAGCTGAAATCAGCGGGACTTTTTCAGTATAAACTATAATTTTTGAAGGTAATTCGTTCTTATCATTAAAAATAATTTTTATGCATATTTTTGGTGTATATTTTTTTTATAAAAATTTTCCGACTAATCGCGCTATTAATCGCGCAAGTAATCACGCGCTTTATCGCCTCATGATTTGATTGATAACATGACGCAATTACTTGCGCGAGTACCTACGCGATTGCTCGCGCGATTAGTCGCGCGATTACTCTTGCGATTTTTTTCAGTAGAGTATTCCCGAAAGAATAAAAATTATAAGTATTTGCTCACCATCGTGGGATGTACCAGTTAAAAGTAAATCCGGTGCAGATGTTACAACAGCTATGAAGAATGTGTTTGTTTAAGGACGGGTACCGAAGAATCTACAGACAGACAGAGGCAAGGAATTTTACAATTCGAACTTTAAAAAACTGATGACGCAGTATAAGATTAATCTCTACTCAACATACAGCAATCTCAAGGCGTTTATCTGTGAAAGATTGAATAGAACATTCAACAATAAGATGTGGATACGATTTAGTTTGCGTGGAAATTTTAAATGGCTCGACATTTTACCTGATCTGATTTCTACGTACAATGGTACAAAACATAGAACTATAGGTATGAAACCAAAAGATGTTACAACAGTAAACGAAGCACAGATCCGAACTCGATATTTAAACCAGTCTCAAGCTGTAAAGAAAGCAAAGTTCAAAGTCAATGATCGAGTACGAGTAAGCAGCAGAGTAAAGCAAGTTTTCGAGAAAGGATACACACCTAATTGGTCGACTGAGATATTTATAATAGATAAAGTATCAAAAACAAATCCTATTACTTACCGTTTGAAAAATTATCAAGATCAACCAATTTCCGGTAGTTTCTCCAAACAAGAACTTTTGAAAGTAAAATATTCGGACATCTATCTCGTAGAAAAAGTTATAAAGAAACGCGGCAATCAACTTTACGTAAAGTGGCTAGGATTTGATAGTTCCCACAACAGTTGGATTAACAAACAAGATATGTGATTTCTTTAATAATAAACAGAAAGTGGGGGGAACCCTAATCCCCGCTACCTAACTGTGACGAATAACCAGCAAATTTTTTCCTCAGTAAATTAACTCTTTATTTATTTTTCATGACTTACTGCTACGCCAAACCGAATCTGCGCAAATACCTATATTTTAGAGAAGAATCTGTCTCGACTACAGAAGTGTGAGATGTACATAGTAAAAGATAAAAAATGTTACTCTATGACATAAAAGGTGTTACTAAAGGTGTTACTCTACGGCATAAAAGTTCAAAAAGGTGTTATTCTATATCGCAAAAGTTCACATGGTGTACTCTTTAATATACAAGATCTAAAAGGTATTACTCTATGACATAAGAAAAGTGTTACTCTTTAGCATAAAAGTTTAAAAAGATATATCACTCTATGACATAAAAAAGGTGTTACTCTATGACATAAAAAAGGTGTCACTCTATGACATAAAAAAGGTGTCACTCTATGACATAAAAAAAGTGTCACTCTATGACATATAAAGGTGTCGCTCTGTGACATAAAAAAGGTGTCACCCTGTGACATAAAAAAGGTGTCACTCTATGACATAAAAAGGTGTCACTCTGTGACATAAAAAAGGTGTCACTCTATGACATAAAAAGGTGTCACTCTGTGACATAAAAAAGGTGTTACTCTATGACATAAAAAATGTGTTACTCTATGACATAAAAAAAGGTATCACTCTATGACATAAAAAAGGTGTCACCCTATGACATAAAAAAGGTGTTACTCTATGAGATAAAAAAGGGGCCAATCTGTGACATAAAAAAGGTGTCACTCTATGACATAAAAATGGTGTTACTCTCTGACATAAAAAAGGTGTCACTCTATGACACAAAAAATGTGTTACTCTATGACATAAAAAAAGGTATCACTCTATGATATAAAAAAGGTGTCACCCTATGACATAAAAAAGGTGTTACTCTATGACATAAAAAAGGTGTCACTCTGTGACATAAAAAAGCTGTCACTCTATGACATAAAAAAGGTGTTACTCTCTGACATAAAAAAGGTGTCACTCTATGACATAAAAAAGGTGTCACCCTATGACATAAAAAAGGTGTTACTCTATGACATAAAAAAGGTGTCACTCTGTGACATAAAGAAGGTGTCACTCTATGACATAAAAAAGGTGTCACCCTATGACATAAAAAAGGTGTTACTCTATGAGATAAAAAAGGGACCAATCTGTGACATAAAAAAGGTGTCACTCTATGACATAAAAATGGTGTTACTCTCTGACATAAAAAAGGTGTCACTCTATGACACAAAAAATGTGTTACTCTATGACATAAAAAAGGTGTTACTCTATGACATAAAAAAGGTGTCACTCTGTGACATAAAAAAGCTGTCACTCTATGACATAAAAAAGGTGTTACTCTCTGACATAAAAAAGGTGTCACTCTATGACATAAAAAAGGTGTCACCCTATGACATAAAAAAGGTGTTACTCTATGACATAAAAAAGGTGTTACTCTATGACATAAAAAGGTGTTACTCTATGACATAAAAAAGATGCCACTCTATGACATAAAAAAGGTGTCACTCTGTGACATAAAAAAGGTGTTACTCTATGTAAAAAAGGTGTCACTCTATGACATAAAAAGGTGTCACTCTGTGACATAAAAAAGGTGTTACTCTCTGACATAAAAAAGGTGTCACTTTATGAAATAAAAAAGGTGTTACTCTCTGACATAAAAAAGGTATCACTCTATGACATAAAAAAGGTGTCACTCTATGACATAAAAAAGGTGTCACTATAACGTAAAAAAGGTGTCACTCTATAACATAAAAAAGTTGTTACTCTATGACATAAAAAAGGTGTTACTCTATAACATAAAAAAGGTGTCACTCTTGGAGCATAAACATGTATGCACATAATATTATTAGTAAGTTTCAGGATGCTACAGTACAAAAATCAGAGACTTTATTAGGTTTGACAAAAAGTGTTGAATTTTTCGATATAGCTAATGATATGGAAACTTCTGAAATCGAACTCTCTAATATGAGATCTAGCCAAGACTAGTCAAGAAATATGTAACAAAATTAAACGGAAATTCTAGGAGATATCTCGATAATATTTATGGGGTTTACAAGCGAGGAAATTTACTTATGATTGGAAATTCGCCAATAAAGTTTGAAGGGGACTTTGTCCATGTAAAGGAGCGGAAGTATCGTTTGTCTGCAGGATTACTACAATTACTATTCAAAAAACTTCCGGATGAAAGTCTTATCAATTCAAATGATTTAGATAATTATCGCATGATTATGGAAGTTTCAAGCGCTCACAAAAAGCACTATTGCGTGAATGAGCCGATTCGAAAACTATAGAGTAAAAAATTTCACATTTTTATTGCTCCAATGTTCGAAAAGTCGTTTGTAAGAAGTGACTCGTCATTATCCCCAGAACATAATGTTAACGAAGCTGAAAATGCAAGAGAGAAACGTAAGAAAGTTGAGCAAACTAATGCAGTGGCAGCCAAAAAGATATTTGAACCAATAGTCAATCCTTTAAAGAAGCTCATAACTGTTGATACTCGAATTGATGCTGATCTTCCAACTTCTAAAGATACTGATAATTATTACGAAGCTGATCATTCTACTGAAGATGTATCAGATTCCTCAACCAATGAATATTCGCCGAAAATCATTCGTGATTCAGTGACGAAGAAGAAGAAGTCGCAACTATTACAATTGCATACGAACTCGACGTCTGGGATGATCCTAACAAATTAGCTGATCGTTTACGAGTACTCATTGCTGAGCAAAATATGGGGATAAGAACTAACTATGATGAAATCCGTTATATTCTCAGCGAACTTCGCAATGCTGGAATTATAAATTAATGTTAGAAATATTATATTGTACTAAATTATCTAAACAGTGGCAACATTCGCTAAGTCTAAGCTATAATAATGTTGTTTTTCAATAAAACAATTTTGGTAAATTCTATGTATACATAATTTATTAATAAATATTATCATAAAATAAGAAAGAGAGAGAGAAAGTTTATGGAGGGAAATATTTTTTCTTTAATGGATGTTTCTCACAGGTATAGAGCGTAGGTTGGGGTTCTCACCATTTTCTCTCTCTTCTTTTATATTTATATTTAATTATATTAAATGAAAAAAAAATAAATTCATGATAGAACATACGCACATCAGCCCTACACCACGTCATCGTTTGGAAACAGCGATGAAATTCGCATCACCATTCAACATCAGGATTTATGTCTTCTGCCGTCACGAAGTTCACTACATGTATGTGGTAAACTAGTTAAATCGGATGGTATGCCACTCGAATGTTCTATGTTAGTCAACAACGCCATCTGTCATATGTTCGAAGAAATCAGATAAGAGATCAATGCTATTGAAATTGATAAATGTAAAAATGTAGGGTTAACTACTCTCATGAAAGGTTAGGTTTCCCTTCATCCTAGTCAAAAATTGATCATTGGGAACGCTGGCTGGCTCGATGTAGAAGAATCGCAGAAACTCACCAATGATGATGGTTATTTCGACCTGTCTATACCTCTCGGCATGATTCTTGGATTTACCGAAGATTATAAAAAAATTTTAGTAAATGTTAAACATGAACTCATACTCACGAGATCAAGAAATGATATCAATGCCATCAGTAGATAAGCTAGGCGGGTTCTGGACCATTTCAGGTCGTGACCTGTTGGTCCAGAAGCCGCCTAGGGTTTTTGGACCACTCGCAATTGTACGGGGCACCAATAACCCATAACAGGTCGTGACCTGTTGGTCCAGAACCCGCCTAGTATTTTTGGGCCACCCGCAATTGTACGGAGGCGTCAATAACCCATAACAGGTCAAGACCCAGTTGCTATAACCCAGGTCTGCTTGAGCCAGAACCGCCACACCGATTCTGGCTCAACCGCATGCGTCAGGTCTTGCCCGTGACTCTCTCGGTCACCCAATAACCCCCCAATACCCCACCGCGCCAGGCCTTACCTGGAGGAGAGCGAACCGCGGGTGACGAGCGGCCAACCTGCTGCGTCCAAACAGGCAGCAGGCGGCGGGGAGAATCGGCGGGTGACAGCCCGCGACCAGACGACTGCGCACATCGGCTGCGCAGCGGCGGGCGGCCTGCTGCTTGTCAGCCTGCAGCACTCGGCCAGCTGTTCTTATCTACTAGTAAATATTTAGAACTTTTTATATCCCTTTTGCTCGGGCAATGAACAGGTGTTTGTGGAAATTTTTTCCGAATATTTTTTCCACTGCGACTTATTTGTGTCGTTTTGTATCAATTTTTGTTGCTCAGGAGCAACGGTCGAGCTGCTTTGACCCATTGTTATGGAATGAAAGCTTTTAACGACCGCAACACGCTTATATAATCGAAGCCTTGACTAACTGGTTGCGAGAGCACCGTAGCCACCTAGCGGTCAGATATAAAAATTTTAAGGGGGATAGGAGCCCCACCTCGCTCCTATCCTGTTACGTTCTACCTGACTATCAACCCCTCCATTACCCTTAAAATTTTATTCATCATTATCTTCCCATTCCATAATGTCTTCCCACTCACAAGTAGTTTTGTACGCTCCATTATGGTTAGTACATATAGTCACTGATCTTGGATAATCGAACTATGGATAGCCCATTTCCGTGATATCAGTAACTTTAAAGTTGAAACGCTCTAACCACAACTTTTTTATCTCACCAATCACGAAAATTCTGTTAGCATCTTTTAATGCATCTTGAAGAATTTTTCCAATTTCAATATAATCGTAATCACCACCATCCCATCACAGTCCATGGTAGCAAAGTTCTAACCACAAATTTTCACTTTTATATTTTTCTGTTAGTCTTCGCCAAGGAAATGGTGGCTTGAAGAGGTGCACTACTGGCTCATCGCCATCGTTGAGAGACACGAAAGCCAACTCTTTCAGAACGAAATCATTGCCAGGCTTTTTAAAGCCCTGCATATCCACTGCGTAGTCCATGGCGTCGAATGACAAGGAGCCAGAGGCTCGCTCAGCTTATATACTCTTTAAAGTTTCTGCACGTCGCCGCTTACGGGACTATATTGAACTATGCGATCGTGCAAGATCAAGCAGTAGGCTGAAGTTCCAGCCGGAAAATTGTCCTTTGCTTCAAATTCCAGACGAATGTCTACAGGGGCGCTCTTTAAGGATTCGTTTTGTTTTGAGCAGTCTATCACTATCAGTGGTATGTAAGTGAGATATTGCGACTTTTTCAACATAGATTCTGGATCTTTACCGTAGTAAGAATTTTGAAAATTAGCGTACATATCGTAGAGCATGGCAAATTGATTACGATTCACATCGAGGTTAAGATTACCATACGGATATGAGTGAGAATTGAGAAAGAGTTTTACATTTGTAAGATTGCAATGATCAAACTGGCTAGTATTTGTAGCTCTTCGATCTTTTCGATTAGTTTGAAAACCTAAGACGATGAAGCGTGGTTTTTCAAGTTGATTTGATGTTTTTACAGTCCATACTTGTCTCGATGTAATCGGAAGTAGTGGATACTCGTACAATTCCCACGTGCGAAAACTCATGGCAATGGGGTGATCTTTCCCCACGAAATCGAGTAAGCGAATTTTGTTAGAGTTCGATGCAACTACGTATGGCATTAGCCATTCGATTCTAGATAATTCAATATTAAAGTCCTCGTAACCCTCTGCATTGTCTACTCTTATAGTTGTTTGTTTAACGGCGTTTAAGTCATTTCTCGATCTCATGAGAACGAGTTCATGCTTTGCGTTTACTACAATTTTACGATAGTCCTCTGCGAAGCCAAAAATTAGGCTCAATGGAATCGATACATTAAAGTAACCAGCATTATCAACAATATTCTGTGTTTCTTCTACATCGATCCAGCCCGCATTTTCAATGATAAAACTCTGAGTCGGATTGAGTGACACCCAGCCATTCATGAGAGTAGTTAAACCAACATTTTTACATTTGTCTATCTCAATGGCGTTCAACTCATATCTGATTTGTTCAAACAAATGACAAATGGCATTATTCACAAGTTTTGTACTTGTAGTGAGAGTATTATTAGTTTTAACCAATCGCCCGCAGATATGTAGTGCACTGCGAGAAGGTAAGAGACATAAATCTTGATGTTGAATAGATATACGTATTTCATCGCTGTTGTTGAATGATGCTGTATACGGTTGGTGAGCGTGAATCTCATAGTGGGCTACGGATTCATCGAAAGTTACAGGTATTTGTATGCTTAGAATTTCTTCCATTTCGTTGAAAGCAGCAAAAGATGATACAAGTTATTTTCCACCAAGTATTACTTTTAAACCCAGACTTTTTAGTTTTTGTATGCTCTGACGTGTTAGCGCCTTCACAGTTCGTTGATGACTGATGCGTGGCGGGCATGTTTCTCTGCTTATATAGTTTCTGTTATAAATAATTCCCATTATGATTGGCGGATATGCAATCTTATAGTTATAACTTCTCCGAGGAAATTTACTAAATCTCCGTCTTGATCAACGATGCGAATACGTAAATTGAAAGTAATGTCGTTGTGAGCTAATTTTTTACGAAGGAATTTATCAATATCCTCAATTTCGTAACTTCCCACCGGAAGAAGGACAACGTTTTCACCTACGTAAAACTTATTATTGTTACTGTCTATATTGGGGATTGAGTTAAATGTTAAAAGTTCAACAAGGTCTAAAACGTAATTTTTATTTGGCGATAACTCGATTGTTGGAAAATACTGTGCTTCTAGTGTAGAAGATGTGCCTGAAAGTGTCAGAGTTAATGAACCTTCCATGACAGCTTAAATCAGAATGATGCAATTTTTCCCCTCACCTCTCCTTATATAGCCCTGCACAAGAATTTTAGACAGAGGTGACCGCAATTGTACATGTCAAAATCTTGATATCTTTCATGATTATATTTCACTTCATCAACTCCGAGGTATAATATTAAATCTAAAGGCGGTCGGAGATCGCCAAAACTATCGAAATATACAACATTTTTGCCTCTTTTTCTATATGCAACCCAGTGTGTGCGAGGACCGCTAGCATCATCTAGATTAACTATAGCGGATTCACTATAGTGCGGTCCAGAAGTTGGCATTGCATTTCTCATAAATACTGGCTGAAAATTAGATATTTTTAAAAGTTTTGCATATTTTAATATGTCGGCGTCGGTAAGTGCTCGCTGAGGTAATTTCATGAACTTTTTTTTTTAAATGAAGGCCTAACCCTAATTTGTGTCGTTTAAGATGTAAGCCATTGCCCAACGCTACACTTTCCATAGTTTTATTATGCCTTTTATTTTCTTCCAACTGTTCCTTAGCGGCTTTTGCGTCGTTTACGGCTTTTCCTATTCCAGCAAGCACAACCAGCTAGAGCGCCAGTTGCACTCAAACCTGCAAATAGAGGTATGAGAAATGGCAATACTTCTCCTGTTTTCGCAGGGACTGGTAAAATACGTGGAATTTTAATATTCTTTTTACCTCCAGCTTCTTTAACAGCGCTCCGAGCTTTTCTCAAAGCTAATCGTATGACTGTTAGAGCACAGTTACTTGGCGCTGATTTAAAGGCACCTGCTTTAATAATTTTTTTCAAGGAAACTTGCTTTCTCTCCTTTAAACCCATTCCCAATTTTTTAGCGTTCTTTCGCTTTTTATTTTTCTTCTTCAACCCCATACCGAGTATAGATTTTAATTTCATAGTATTAGTTATAGCGTATGCAGCCGCTTTTTCACCCAAATTCGCGTCTTTTGATTTAACGCGATTCCAAGCTTTTTCAGCTAAAATTTTATCTGCGACGTTTCTCGCTTGAACGTTTTCACGATTTCTAGAATAAGCTATATCGTGCTCTTTACAAGCAGCGTCAAGAGGATTAATTCCAAGATCTCCTCGAGCTAAACGTTTTGCCAACTTTGTGCCTGGACCACAGTACTGATAACCGGGTATGTGAAGCTCAAATGGAAGTTTATTGATAATTTTATTAACTAAACCGCGTCCGCGTTTGTGAATGATCATCACTCTTCGAAAGTCAACGGGTAACTGATGGTGAAAGCTATATAAGACCGCTATTTATACTCATAGCAATCAGTCGTGATTTGGTTTTCATACAGTAAAGATCATGAACTTCAAAGAGCAGTCGGTAAAGCTACCAATAGAAAATTTTGATGCACTTGTAGAGCATGATAAAAGAGAAAAGCGATCTACTTCCTGATAGTATACGAGCCGTCTTCTGCGGACCGTCAAACTGTGGAAAAACAAATAGTTTACTTGCTCTCATAACGCATCCTAATGGCGTTAGATTTGAAAACGTATACGTGTACTTAAAGTCTCTCAATCAGCCTAAATATAAATTTTTAAATGAAATCTTAGAACCTATAGAAGGTGTACAATATTTTCCGTTCAGCGAGCACGATGCAGTTGTCAATCCTGACCACGCGCTTCCGAACTCTATCATGATATTCGACGATATTGCTTGCGAAAAACAAGATAATGTTAGGGCCTTCTTCTGCATGGGCAGACATAAAAAGGTTGATTGTTTTTATCTATGCCAAACTTATGCTCACGTTCCAAAACATCTTGTCAGAGATAATGTAAACTTACTTGCCATTTTTAGACAAGATGAAGTAAATCTAAAGCATATCTATGACGATCACGTAAATACCGATATGACTTATATACATTTTAAAGAATTGTGCTCTAAGTCTTGGAGAGATGATAAGCATGGTTTTCTAGTCATCGATAAAGATCGAGGAATAAATGATGGTAGATTTCGCAAGGGCTTTGACAATTTTGCTATAAATATAGCATACACATAGGTAACAATCAGCAGTTTCAGACTGAACGTTGAAACGATAACATGGCTGACTTTCAACGAGAAAAAAACGTGCTTCGTCAACTCGTTAAAGCACGAGATGCGATTAAACACAAATATAGAATATTAAAATTTGGGAAAGACAATGTCGAAAAGATTTTAAGTGAAACTTTTAAACCAATAGTTGATCCGCTTCAAAAACTTGTAGCTCAGAAAAATATTGAACAAGGTAGTGTCGAAGATAACACAGTCGAACAGAGTAGCGTCAAACAGAATGAAAGTTCTGACAGTGAGTT
Organism: Torymus aiolomorphi; assembly: GCA_036365515.1. NCBI lineage: Eukaryota > Metazoa > Arthropoda > Insecta > Hymenoptera > Torymidae > Torymus > Torymus aiolomorphi. The sequence continues at coordinate 213,782,101 of CM070873.1, read as the reverse complement.
CAATGATAAGATACAGAATGCTCACGAGACATCTTTCGAAACCGCAGATAGTGATATCGAAGATGACTGATTTATACGTCAAGGCCCTGAAGCTTAATCAACCCCAGTATCTTAACAAAATTTATGGAGTACGAAATGAAAACGATAAATTTTTTATTGGTAATTTACCGATTAGTTTTCATAATCATAAAATTAAAATTAACGGAGTAGCATACCTGAGAACTACAGGATTACTTGAGTTACTCATAGCGAAACAACCAAGTAAAAATAATATAAGTTCAGATGATTTAAAAAATTATCGCAAAATTTTAAAACTATCGTCCGCTCATAAAAGGTGATATGACAAGAACGAAAAGATTCGTTTTCATAATAGTAATAAATTTAATAATATTATTGCTCCAATGTTCAATATTACCTCGAAAACTGGAGAATCGATTAAAGATGGCTCATTACCTCGTTATAAAATTGCTAAAAAACATACTGCTTTAGACTATGTGTACTGGGACGATCCAAACGAGCTCGTTGACCGGCTTCACTTACTAGTAGCAGAAAGATCTGCCGGAAATCCAAGTCACGTAAACGAGATATACTCCATAATCGAAGAATTGCGAGAAGCGCGCTATATATATTGAGCGCACACGAATATATGAATCATTATTAAAATGAGCATCGACGTGTTCGGACGTAACCTCGGAAAAACCGAAGGTAGCCGAGGGCCATCAGGTGTTGGCTTTAAAGTCACAACTGACGGTCACTATGACATAGAAAATAAAAAATTATGTAATGTTGCCGATCCCCAACAACCGAGCGATGCTATTAATTTAGAAACTCTACGAAACATTATTCAAATAGAAATTCGAGGAATAACTGACATAACTACAAAACTTGGAGCTAGTCTGGATGATTTAGATGTAATAGTTGTCAATCATAGAAACGAAGTTGATGCACAGATATCTCAAATAAAAGCTGACATTTTGGCTATAAAAAAGGCTATGGCACAAATAATCAATCAGTAATTCCACAAACATGGAACACGAAAGACTAGTTGAAGAACTGCACAAACCTGCAAGACGCAACTATACACGTCGAAACTTTGACTTGCGTGGATTGGACGAAACTTGACAAGCAGATCTCGTCGAAATGATTCCATATGCTCGCGATAATAAGGGCTATAGATACCTGCTCACTATAATTGACAATTTCTCCAAATATGCATGGGCTATTCCTGTAAAGAGAAAAACGGGCAAAGATGTCTCAGAAGCTATGAAATCTGTGCTTGTTAAAGGCAGAGTACCAAAAAATCTCCATACTGATCGAGGCAAAGAATTTTATAACACAGATTTTCAAAAACTTATGAAAACACACAAAATAAAGTTATACTCAACCTATAGCAATCTAAAAGCAGCGATATGTGAACGCTTCAATCGCACGCTAAAAAGTGCAATGTGGAAAAAATTCAGTTGAGAGGCAACTACAAGTGGCTAGATATTTTACCTGATTTACTTACCGCATACAATAATCATAAACATCGTACTATCGGTGTAAAACCTAAAGATGTAAGAACTAGCAACGAAGCAGATATACTGCGGAAATTTACTCGTAAAATAACTAAGAAGATTAAGCCAAAATTTAAAATTGGTGATAAAGTACGAGTGAGCAAGGCTAAAGCAGTATTTGACAAAGGATATACTCCAAATTGGTCTACAGAAATATTTACAATTGTACGTATAGCAGCTACAAATCCTACGACTTACCATCTGAAGGACTATCAAGATCAGCCAGTCTTAGGCGGCTTCTACGAGCAAGAACTACTCAAAGCCAAGTATCCCGATATTTATCTTGTAGAAAAAGTAATTAAGAAAAAAGGAAGTAAAATTTTTTTAAAATGGCTTGGCTTTGATAATACACATAATAGTTGGATAGAGAAAAAAGATATGTAAGAATATGGAATGTTGAATAAAAACAGTTTTAAGTTAAACAAAGAGTTTTGTTTATTATTAAATTAAAAAAATTATGTACATTTGTGCTATATACATTTTCGCAATATTTGGACATTTCGCAATACTTAATTACATTTTTCGCAATACTTAAAGATTTTACATTAACTATATACAGCGTGTCCAAAAAGTCTGGAAACACCCAAATAATTTCTCAGCTGAATTACTATTGGAAAATGTTAAGGTCGCCTTTGTAGTAATTTTTTACGAGGAATCCAATGGTGACCTTGGATTCGACCTTGGACCTCATTTTTGAGGTTATTTCAAGGTCAATCTCATTTTTTTAAATGGTAACCCCTATTTTTTATAGCGGAATCTGAAAGAGCGGAAAATTTTACGTCCGGATATGTATTAAGGTATGAGGTTGAGGTTACCCCCAGAGGTCAAATTGAGGTTAAAGTATGATTTCTTAAAAATTTCGCGAGTTCAGTGGTAAAACAAAACAAACAAAGGTAAGGTTTGGTAAGTTCGAACGAAGACTTGAAGGTGACCTCTGATTCGACCTTGAACCTCATTTTGAGCCTCATTTTTGAGGTTATTTCGAGGTCAACCTCATTTTTTTAAATGGTAACCCCTATTTTTTTAGCGGAATCGGAAAGAGTGTGAAACTTTACGTCCAAACATGTACTCAGAACATAGTTCAAGAAGGACCTTGACGTTCATTTGAAGGTCATTTAAACTTAATGACGGTCTGATCTTGTGTAAACTTTTTATCACACTGAGCGAGGTTAATTCTTTAGTAGTTTTCAACGAGAAATCTAATGGTGACCTTGACATTGTCCTTAAAAGTCATGTCAAGTTCAATTTTTTTACATTTAGCGTTACCCAGGAACAACGACGTGGACGTAGTAAAATCTGTTCCCTTTGGGGTGCTTGATTTACGTGAGTCCCCTTGCCTCTCACGATGGGGTGCTTGATTTACGTGAGTCCCCTTGCCTCTCACGATGGGGCGCTTGATTTACGTGAGTCCCCTTGCCTCTCACGATGGGGTGCTTGATTTACGTGAGTCCCCTTGCCTCTCACTATGGGGCGCTTGATTTACGTGAGTCCCCTTGCCTCTCACATTTGATTTTTTTAAACAGTATAACATCTTATTTCAAGTGCTCGAACTGTTCTCCATTCATTTCTTGACAGTAACCTAATCGATGATAGAAAGCACCAACAGCATTTTCAATCATTTCAGTAGGAATGAGAGCTGATTCATCAATGATCCTTTCACGTAATTCATCTAAGTTTAAGGGTTTTGTTTTGAATACACGATCCTTCAGATAACCCCAATAGAAATAATCTAGAGGCGTTAAATCGGGGGACCTAGCTGGCCATTCAATTGCACCTCTTCGTCCTATCCATCGATTAATGAATAGTGTATCTAAGTATGTGCGAACGTTTCGTGCATAATGAGCTGCTGCACCGTCCTGTTGATACCATGTGTTATTAAAGTCCTCTCCAGCTATTTCTCTTATAGCAGGAACAATTTGATTCCGCAACATAGTTTCATACTTTTCTGCATTTAAATTGCCATCAATAAAAAATGGTCCTATAATCCTATTATTTAATATTCCAGCCCAGACATTTAATTTTTGTGGATATTGTGACTTGGCTTCTCTTGCCCAATGAGGGTTTTCAACTGCCCAATATCTACAGTTATGCCTATTTACGCTTGAGTCAAGTTGAAATGTAGCTTCATCTGAGAAGACTATATTTGATGGAAAATTTAGATTTTGTACGATGCGTGCCATCATATCATCACAGAATTCAACGCGACGATCGAAATCATCTTCATTTAACTTGTGTATTAGCGTTACTTTAAATGGATGGAACTTCTCTCTCTTTAGTAGTTATTTTTTATTTTTATTTATAATAGGGAATGGAAGGGAAGGTATAATATTATTATTATTATTATGAATATTTGTTATACGCAATAAATATTTGTTGGCCCTGAAAAGGGCCGATTGAAAAAAACGTTATTTAGCAGCAGTCTTCACAAGAACATGCGTCATTGTCATCGTCATCGTCTTTGTCCTTGTTGTCATTGTCCTCGTCGCGGTTGTTGCAGTCGTCGCAGGAACAACGTCCGTCGTCGTCGTCTTTGTCCTTGTCGTCATTATTGTCATTGTCGTCGTCCTTGCTTCCGCCGGCCTCTCCGTCAAAGAGACACTTCCTCACGCTGTCCTTGCGTTTTTCCAGGACTGGCTGCTGAGGAAGCCGTCTCCGAGGTGTCGCTGGATGAGCGGGTATCTCGATGATGCCGGTGATGCGCTCCCGCTCCCACCGCGCGACGTCGGCTTCATCGACAGTGCTTAGCCCTACTCGATAGGGCGACCTCGGCCCGTTCGCTAGCACTGTCAGACGTGGTTGACATCCAGATGGAAGTGGACGACAGCTTCCGACGTAAAAAACCGCTACCCTAGGCTTTGGAGGCTTAGGCGCTGATGGTGATGGCAGTGGCGGTTGCGCATGACGGCGTCGATTGCGGACGAGGCGTTGTCGCTCAGAGCGGGTTCTTTTGCGTCTCATCGTAATGGATGAAACGCGACTGATGCTCTGAGTCGCCTTCGTTCCTATATATGAGCACTACGAGCGCCACCGAGCGCCATCGAGCGCGCGCGCGCGTGCAGGAGAAGGGGAGGATTTTCAGGAAAACCGCTCAGAGGAGAAAGAATACTTTTCTCACGTTATAACAATTAGTAGCCCTTACAAGGACTGATTGAAAATGATCTCAGAGGAGAGAGAATATGTTTACTCGGTTTTTATCGCACGCGATATACATTTTATGACGACACGTGCGTCAGTTTCGATAATGCGCGTGCGATAGAGAGCGATAGCGTGTTTGCTTTGCCCACATTACTTTTAATAATGTTGTAGATATCCTAGGCTAAACAGCCAGAAACAGTCCACAACAATATTAAAAGTAATGTAGACACCTACATATACACGCATACACACACATAACCTCACGCGCGAAGAGGCTGTCACCGCGAGTTTCGCATGCTCGACCGTATGCGTGCGATATTGTGTATGCGTATGTGTATCAAGGCTAAACAGCCAGACGTACAATACACGTACACAATACTAATTTATAATCGTCACCGCGCATAGTTACGACGTACGCGAGTATCGATATATGATCGATAATGCACATGCGCGAGCGAGAGAGAGAGAGAGAGAGGATCCGCACGCGCACCGAGAGGAGAGAGAGAGAGGATCCGTGTGCGCATCGAGACGAGAGAGGAACGCGCGCACGTCGTACACGAGAAAGAGAATCGCGCGCACCAGCGTGACTGCATTAGACTTTTTAACTGTTACGAGGTATCCAAAAGCTAAACAGCTGGAAGCGCATCGCAACAGTTAAAAAGTCTAATGCAGCCATAACCTCGCGCGCGCGATACAGAGTGCGAATCACAGAGAGAGAGAGAGAATACTCGCGCACGCGCCCCGAGAAGAGAGAGAGAGAGAAGATCCGCGCGCACCGTCAAGCAAGAGAGAGAATGTTCGTCCGCACACCGAGAGAGAGAAAGAGAGAGAGAGAGAGAGAGAGAGAGAGAGAGAGAGAGAGAGAGAGAGAGGATCCGCGCGCATCGTCATACACGAGGAAAGTGACAGCGTGACTGCAATAGACTTTTCAAATCGTTGCGAGGTATCCAGAAGCTGAACAGCTGGAAGCGCACTGTAACGATTGAAAAGTCTATTGCAGTCGTAAGCTGCACATAATCTCGCGCATACGAGAGAGAGAGAGAGAATTCTCGCACGCGCACCGAGACGAGAGAGAGAGAGGAATGCGCGCACCAGCGTGACTGCATTAGACTTTTTAACTGTTGCGAGGTATCCAAAAGCTAAACAGCTGGAAGCGCATCGCAACAGTTAAAAAGTCTAATGCAGCTATAACCTCGCGCGCGCGATACAGAGTGTGAGAGAGAGAGAGAGATAATATTCGCGCACATGCCCCGATACGGGAGAGAGAGAGAATACTCACGCACGCGCACCGAGACGAGAGCGAGAGAGCTGCATATAACCTCGCGCGCGATACAGAGAGAGAGCGAGAATGTCGAACGCGAATGAGAGAGGATCCGCGCGCGCACCGTCATACACGAGAGAGAGAATGTTCGTCCGCGCACCGAGAGAGAGAGAATCCGCGCGCGCATCGTCATACACGAGGAAAGTGACAGTGTGACTGCAATAGACTTTTCAATCGTTGCGAGGTATCCAGAAGCTGAACAGCTGGAAGGGCACCGCAACGATTGAAAAGTTTATTGCAGTCGTAAGCTGCACATAACCTCGCGCATACGAGAGAGAGAGAGATAGATTAGATTAGATATTCTTTATTGGGCCTAAGGGGCAGAACCCCATGTGGCACTAATTTAAGTACAAAGATACAATTATAATATTTACAATGTAATATAATACAAAAGAAAAACAACAATTTTCATTCGAGATGAGTAAGTACATAAAAGAAGACTTTTACATATAAAGAAATACATTTGAGCATACATATAACAATTACATTTTTTATATAAAATTTGAAATTAAAAATTTGGTGTGAAATATCGCAATATATTTACAGTTTGACTTAAATTACTAATATGGTGTACACTTTACAATATTTTTATCATTTAGAGTGTGTTTTACAATATTCGAGTTCAAGACTCATCTATAATTAATTGCCTAGCCCAGTCCTCCTCATCATCCTCTAAAAGCTGTTTAAATAAAAATTTCTTGAATTTACTCATAAAACGTGAATGAAAACTTATAGGCGAGTACCTATCTAAAAGTCTACTTGCTGAGTTAATAAAAGAGTCACCTTGAGCTTCAGTACGAGTCGCTTTGTAGTACAGAGATCTGGGCTGTAGACGAGATGATGATCGGACAGGGTTTTCTGTGTTTATTACTATAAATTTCCGAGCGATATAATTTGGACACTGGTACGTTATTATATTATAGGCTAGACATCCTATGTAATACTTTCGCCTATTTTGCACGGACAACCATTTTAGCTCTAAGCGGTGGGGTGTGACGTGTTCACAGGTATCAATATTCCCGCACACAAAGCGGACGCACGCATTTAGTGCACGGTACAATTTCAGATTTCGAGTTTTGTCTACACTATCGTAGACAGCGCATGCGTAGTCGAAGTGCGGTAATACCATGGTCTCAATTAGGGTCTTTCTAAGATCTCTAGATAAGGCCCGGCTGTGGAATTTCAGTGTGCGGAGAGAGCCATAGATTTTCTGCATAATTGAACCAACATGCTTTTTCCAGTTTAAATTGGGGTCTAGCCACACTCCCAGCGACTTAACATTCGTTTCATAGGGAAGAGCATTTCCGGATATGGTGATTTTCGGTATCGCTTTTAGATCGAGCCTAGATGTAAAGAGTAGGCTTCCTAGAATCATTGCTTTACATTTTTCAACATTTAGTGTGAGTCCGTTTTCGGCTGCCCATAGAGCTATAGCATTGCAGTCCTTATTTATTTCTTGTATGCCTTCAGCCAGTTTGCTCGGAGGAAAAGAATAATATAGCTGCAGATCATCGGCAAAGATGACGTACTTGGATGATGTGAGAATGGTGGCCAAATCATTTATGAAAATAGCAAATAATAGTGGTCCTAGCACACTTCCTTGAGGGACCCCAGCACCTATGTGAAGCCAATCAGAGAGTTTGCCCTTTTCATCGGCTACTGCTTGCAGTCTGTCACATAGATACGTGTAGAACCATTTTAACGGAGAATCAGAGCAACCCAGCTGACGAAGCTTTCTTAGAAGTAAGGCATGAGGTACTGAGTCGAAAGCTTTTGTGAAATCAAAGAGAACAAGTGCCGTAATTTGTCCCTTTTCTATAGCTAAACGGATGTCATCACATACTTGTAGTAATGCCGTCTGGGTGCTGTGTCCCTTTTTAAAACCGTGTTGATGTTCATCAAGTAATTTTTTGTCCAGGAGGTATGCGGAGAGTTGATCGAATACAATTCTTTCTAAAATTTTTGACATTTCCGGTAGAATCGAGATTGGGCGCGTGTCTTTTAGAGCTGTGATGTTTTTTGTCTTAGCCAGGGGCACTATGAGAGCTCGCTTCCAGGTATTTGGAAATGTGGCATTTGTTAGAGAGCTGTTAAATAGGTCGGCCAAGGTGTTTACACAAAAAGGTGGTAGCTTCTTAAGCATTTCGACGGTGATGCCGTCCACCCCGATCGCCTTCGACGATGCTGCATTTATAGCCGCTTGAACGCACTCCGGCGTTACATGATGGAACTCGTATGAGGAAGTGGTTACCTGTGTGACAGGGCGTGTAAGTAGTTCGTCGAGGTTTATGGGTGCGAGCGCAGGTATGTTGGCACTCACTGAAATAAAATGCCGATTTAATTCATCCGCTCTAAAACAGGTGAGTGGCGAGGGAAGCTTATCTTTTGAAATGCCTAGATTACGAATGATATTCCATTTTGCCTTCATATTGCTAGCTGACTGAAGACGATTTGCATAATATTTATTTTTCGCGGAGTCAAGTTTGTTTTTGACATCACGCCGCAATTGAGTGAAGTGAAGATGATCCCCTTGGAGGCCTGTTCGTTTGGCTTCTTTGAATGCGCGATCGCGACGACGCATTAGCAGACGGATTTCACCTGTTAGCCATGGTTTTTTCGTTGAAGAAATATATATAAGCTTGCGCGGCGCTAGTGAGTCAAACGACGAATAAACAGACTCAGATACGGACTCCGCAAATTTATTTACATCGAGGTTTATATTGAACACGCTATTTACATTATTTACAATATTCGCATCTTTATTACTATTATCTAAAGTATTTACAGAACTCACACAGTTTTCGCTATTTAAGGAGTACTCGGATTGAGGGAACGAGGGCAGACAGACCAATTTCGACGATATTTCGTTGGAGAGGGGTTTAGGGTTAAGGTTTTTCAAGGTTCGAGCCCATATAGAGAGAGAGAGAGAGAGAGAGAGAGAGAGAGAGAGAGAGAGAGAGAGAGAGAGAGAGAGAGAGAGAGAGAGAGAGAGAGAGAGAGAGAGAGAGAGAGAGAGAGAGAGAGAGAGAGAGAGAGAGAGAGAGAGAGAGAGAGAGAGGGGAACGCGCGCACCAGCATGACTGCATTAGACTTTTTAACTGTTGCGAGGTATCCAAAAGTTAAACAGCTGGAAGCGCATCGCAACAGTTAAAAAGTCTAATGCAGCCATAACCTCGCGCGATACCGAGTGCGAATGAGAGAGAGAATACTCGCGCACGTGCCCCGAGACGAGAGAGACGATCCGCGCGCGCACCGTCAAGCAAGAGAAAGCGAGGATACTCGTACTATGATTGATATTGTGTGTGTTGTGTATCAAGGCTAAACAGCCAGAATCACAACACACACAATACTAATTATTTCTTTCTTTCAGTTTGTTGCGGTTATCCTAGCTAAACAGCCGGAAGAACGTCGCAACAAACCGAAAGAAGCCACGAGCCTCATCGCGCGCGCAGAGGCAACTGAATTTTTTCGTCTCGCGCGTTTCATTTTATGTAGTCACTAGAAGCCGCTCCGACGCGCTGACAAGCAGCAGGCCGCCCGCCGCTGCGCAGCCGATGTGCGCAGTCGTCTGGTCGCGGGCTGTCACCCGCCGATTCTCCCCGCCGCTCGCTGCCTGTTTGGCCGCAGCAGGTTGGCCGCTCGTCACCCGCGGTTCGCTCTCCTCCAGGCAAGGCCTGACGCGGTGGGGTATTGGGGGGTTATTGGGTGACCGAGAGAGTCACGGGCAAGACCTGACGCATGCGGTTGAGCCAGAATCGGTGTGGCGGTTCTGGCTCAAGCAGGCCTGGGTTATAGCAACTGGGTCTTGACCTGTTATGGGTTATTGACGCCTCCGTACAATTGTGGGTGGCCCAAAAATTCTAGGCGGGTTCTGGACCAACAGGTCACGACCTGTTATGGATTTTTGGTGCCCCGTACAATTGTGGGTGGTCCAAAACCCTGGGCGGGTTCTGGATCACCAACGGGGGGGGGGGGGGAAAACCCTAGGCGGGTTTTGGAGCAACAGGTCACGACCTGAAATGGGTTATTGGTGCCCCGTACAATTGCGGTGACCTGTTGGTCCAGAACCCGCCTAGCTTATCTACTGCCATCATACAGACAGCAGAATCAAACAATATTTATGAAGAATTTAAAATTGAGATAACGAAGATAGAGTGGTTGATGCCATACGTATTCCTGTCCGATAAGCGTAAGATTCCTCTCTTCAATTACATCGAAAAAAACAGACCTGTGGTTATGAGTTACCGCAGCTGGGAATTCTACGAATATCCACCTCTTCCATCTTCTCCGAAACACATTTGGACTGTCAAAACATCCAATCAGTTGGAAAAACCACGCTTCATTATTCTTGCTTTTCAAACGAGTAAAAAATCTCAGAGGCAAGTAAACGCAAGTCAGTTCGACCATTGTCATTTGAGTAATATTAAACTCTTTCTAAATTCGCAATGTTACCCGTATGGAAATTTAAATTTAGATATAGATCGTAATCAGTACGCCGTACTGTATGATATGTATGCAAATTTTCAGAGTGCTTATTATGAAAAAAATCCTGAACCCCTTTTGAATAAAGTAGATTTTTTAAAATACTTACCTTTGATAGTGATCGACTGTTCCAAACAAAATGAATCTTTGAAAAACGCTCCCATGGATGTACATTTAGAATTTGAATCGAGAGATAATTTTTCAGCTGGAACATCCGCGTATTGTCTCATTCTACAGAACCGTATCGTTCAGTATAGTCCCGTCAGTGGTAACGTGAAGAAGCTTGTGTAAAAATGAAGTACATCGTCGATATGCAGGGCTTCAAACAGCCTGGTAATGATTTCGTTTTGAAAGAACTGGCATTAGTTCCGTTGGTTGATAACGAGCAACCTCTAATATTTTTATTCAAGGAACCTTTTCCTTGGAAACGGCTCACCGATAAGTATAAGGGAAAAAATACTTGGCTGAAGAAGTTCTATCATGCTATTTCTTGGAAATCAGGCGACCGTTCCTACACCGATATCGGAAGTATTCTTCGAGAATGCCTGCATGATGCTAGTCAGATACTCGTTATGGGCTCCATCAAGAAAAAATGGCTCGAACGTTTCAAATTCAACGTTCACGATGTAACGAAGATGGGTTTTCCACCGTTGGACAAGATCAAGCTTGTAACAGTTTGTTCAAACCACGAGAGCGCCTACAAAACCAGCTGTGCACTTCATAACGTTAAACTTCTGAAAAAATTCTACGAAAATTGTGAGACGTCTATGGATTGGGAATAAATGCTTCATTCGTGTCTCTGACGTCGTACAAGATGGGTCAAAGCTCAAGTTCAATCCCTTATACTCCTCTTCCTGATTCCAAAAAGGAAGATTCAAAATGGAAAAAATATTCTCAAAAGTATTCCACAAATATGAATTCTTTGCCCAAACGTGATAATTATAAACGATTAACAAAGTAGATATTATATCAAAAATATTATAATTAATATAGAATTAATAATTATAAATTTAATCGTAAATATGCGCAATATGAACCGCTGCCATTTCGAGTGATTGATGCTTATAGAATTCCGAGATAAAAATGTTGTTGACGCTCGCGGAATTTCACAAACCCTGGCACACCAAGTTGGCTTATTGACGCTTGTGTAATTCCACACTTCGCGCGCTAGAAATGCTGAGGGGGTTCTGGCGCACCAAGATGGGTTATTGACGCTTGTGTAATTCCACACTACGCGCGCTAGAAATGCTGAGGGGGTTCTGGCGCACTGCGCGGGGTTGAGTTATCACCGCTCGAGGAGTTGTGCGCCAGAACCCTCCCAGCTTATCTACTGCTAACGTAATCTACGATTTATTTACAATTATTTACACCCATAAAAACTGGTAAAAGTCGATTATTTATAACAATTTTAAGCAATAATTTCGCCAGCCCCCCCCCCGTACGCCAAAATCAATTTTTCAAAGTGCTAACGTAATCTACGATTTATTTACAATTATTTACAGCTATAAAAACTGGTAAAAGTCGATTATATATAACAATTTTAAGCAATGATTTCGTCAGCTCCCCATATGCCAAAATCGATTTTTCAAAGCGCTAACATAATCTACCATTTATTTACAATTATTTACAACCACAAAAACTAGTAAAAGTCGATTATTTATAACAATTTTATTAATTTTCTTCACTGAACCATGAAATAGGGCCTTTTTCACGTGGAAAATAGAAGAGAAAATTTCGCATTCCGAGCATTGACGTCCGCAACAATTGCGTACTGATTTTTTTTTTAATACTTAATGTTTTTTGGGAATTAGTCAAGCACGACTTTTTTCCCGGAAAACCACGAACGTACACGCACCCCGCGAGCTTTGAAGAAGTTTTCGTTACGACTCGGTCGACGGGCCGCACCCTCGAACCGCGGGGAGGGGAGCGATCGGCTCGCAAACTCATCTGCAGCTAATTTGCTGATCTTTTACCGTCGCCTTGCGGTACTTACACAAGAACTCGCTCCCATCTCTTGCCGAGGTATTCTACTCGACTCCAAAATTTCGGAGCTCTCTCGTTCTCTGCGCTCCGCCGGAGACGAAGCTTTTGCTCTCGCCCCAGGTAGCTAAGTCTGCACTCCCGCCAACGGCGACTTGTCGCCAGATAGGGAAAAGGGGTGTCCTGACTCTAATCAAGTGGGGATGAACGCTCACTTCAGGCAAAAAGGGGGTTACGCCTGACGGGCCACGTTCGGTGTGACTAGGACAAGGCAAAAACGACTTAGAGAGCGTCTTGCGTGACTGCGAAATGAACGCGACTGTGTGACTCCCGATTGTATTTATTTATTCAATTTTTCCTAATTTTATTTTATTTTTGTAATGCTCTACCGTACTTTGAAATGTTTATTTTAACTTTAATTTTTGTTTAAACAAATTTTTTTAACCACCTTTTTTCCTATTCCTCATCTTCCCATGCTCTCTGATTCTGAGGAAACATCAGCATATTTTATGGAAATGGTAAAAAAATATCCATTTGTACCCTAAAATAGGTGAGAAATGAAAAACTAGAGAGAAATATTCATTTCTGCCCTAAAACAGGTGAGAAATGGCCATTTCTACCCTAAAACAGGTGAGAAATGAATATTATAGGTATAGTTAATTGTGTATACATTTGAAATTATTTTGATTTCCAACTGCGTTGTGTAGGACTCGACATGCCCAATCCTCTCTCCGATCCGCACACGTGAAAAAGGTTTTGTCATGCCTTCGTTAAAAAAAATACGGTGTGGAACACGGGAGAAAAAGCTATTTCAGACTCTGGTGAGGTGTTTTCAGTACTTGACTCCGACTCGTGCAGAACATCTCACTCTCGCTAAAAATAGCTCATTTTCTCCCCTTGTTGCACATTGTACTATTTTCAGGAAGTTATGAATAATCACGATGACGTAGGAAAACGGTTACAAATTTCTTTCTTTTTTCAATGAAATTATAAGTAACTTTTTCAACTGATCTTTAAAAAAGTTACTTGAAAAAGTTTTCTGCAGTGTGAATTCTTTATTTCGTCTTTTTCTTTCAGTTGCATTTCTGTTGTTACAGGGGCGAATCCAGGAGCCTTGCTGGGGGGAGGGGGAAATATATAAAATCAGATTGTGAATTTTTTAAATATAATTTTAGGGAAATGAGTTTCGCGTAGTAGAGGAAGGCACGCAGATAGGCGAGAGAAAGCAAGTTAATTATTATATAAGCTCTGAAACTCAAATAGCCGGGGGATTCAAGTTCCACGTAGAAGAGGAAGACATGCAGACGGACTGGAAAAAGCAAGTTGATTATTAAATGAACTCCAAAACCCAAATATCCGGGGGATATAAATTCCACGTAGAAGAGAAAGGCACGCAGTCGGGCTGGAAAAAGCAAGTTCCACGTATTAGAGGAAGGCACGCAGACGGGCTGGAAAAAGCAAGTTGATTTATAAATAAACTCCAAAACCCAAGTAGCCGGAGGATGCAAGTTTCACGTAGAAGAGGAAGGTACGCAGCCGGGCTGGAAAAAGCAAGTTGATTATTAAATAAACTCTAAAACCAAAATGCCCGGAAGAAGCGTGTTCCACGTAGAAGAAGAGACGAGGTTGAGAGGGATGGAGCGCGTTGATTGTTTAATAAACTCTAAACCCTAAATAGCAGGGGGGAGCGAATTTCATGCAGAAGAGGAAAGTACGCAGATAGTCTCGAGGAAACAACATGATTGTTAAAAAACATGTAATATCTGATTTGGAAATAAAATATCCAGGTTACTTAGGATTTAGAACATCTCAATAATCCATTCGCATCACCGCCGTCGTATACGTTCTGTAAACGTAGAATCTTTTCCCACGGTCAGGAGGTAAATAAAAGAGCACAACTTTTAAGATTAAAAGTAAGATATATAATCATTAGAATAAGATAGATGGCTCATACATGAGGAATCTTAACATACAGTACTTATAACTTAGAGAGCACGCGGCCCGTCTCAGTCCGTTCGACACAATCGACTTTGCTAGACACTCCGACATGTTTTCCTTACGCTCTCACAGCTTCGACCAGATGACCACACACTAATCTCAATCCACGTAACTAAACTTCGGCACAGAGTTACCTAATCCCGGCCTAACTCGTCCTCAGGAACACGCTCTATGTCTCTCGCTTAGAGTTTTTGACCTGTAGCCTCGTAGACGACCACTCGCACTCGCGGCTCGCCTAGCTCTCTCTCCCGACGTTGTCGTACGGCTCTGCGCCATTCACACGTGCTTCTCGCAGTTCTCGGCGCTGCCAATACTCCGCGTTCACTCACTCATACACACACATAAACACACCCATTTATGTAAAACAGAATATGCACACAGATGAAACGTAATATGTCAGTTCATTCCCCTTCTGCGTGGAACTCGCATCCCCCGACTATTTGGGTTTTGCAGCTTTTTTAATAATCAGTTTGCTCTTTCCCGCCCATCAGCGTGCCATCCTCTTCTACGTGGAACTCGTATCTCCAGGCTATTCAGGTTTTGGAGTTTATTTAATAATCAACTTACCTGCTTTTGCCCATCTGCGTGCCTTCCTCTTTTACGTGGAACTCACGTCCCCGGCTATTTGGGTTTTGGAGTTTGATAATCAACTTACTTTCTCCTGCCCATCGGCGTGTCTTCCTCTCATACGTGGAACTGGCATCCCGCGGCTACTTGGGCTTTGGAGTTAATTTAATCCTCAACTTTCTTTTTCTCGCCCATCTGTGTGCGGTTTCTCTTCTACCCGGCTATTTGGGTTTAATAATCAACTTACTTTCTCCCGCCCGTCGGCGTGTCCTCCTTTCATACTTAAAACTTGCATCCCCCGGCTACTTGGATTTTGGTGTTAATTCGATTATCAACTTGGTTTTTTCTGCCCGTCTGCTTTCCTTCCTCTTCTACGTAAAATCTGCATCCCTTGGCTATTTGGATTTTAGAGTTTATTTAATTATTCATTTGCTTTCTCCTGAATATCTACTAGTGGACTTTACCCCCCCCCCCCCCCGGATCCGCCACTGTGTTGTTAACGAACGTATAACTTTATTATGTATTTAGAAAAGCAAATGAGTCAGTAAGAAATAGGCGATTATTTCTGCGTGTTTCAAGGTGGGCGGGCTCTAGCATAGAACATATATGTGGAGCTAAGAGCAAAAATGGGTTATGTTCTATGCTTATAATACATACAACTTAACCCGTTTTTGTTTTGAGCTCCTCATACATATGATAAAATTTGTAACAAAAAACTACGCAGAAAGGGTGTTGACGATGTCCAGAGGGCAAAGTCAGTCGCTAGCTGGAGAGCTTGGCGTACAGATCGTTCTGGAGCTCTTTTCAACTTGTATCTATGATCAATAACTTAATTATGTTTATTACTTAACTTAAAATTATTTTGGTTATTTAAAATCCCTCGCCCTATCTACAACATTCGGTAGAAACAGTCAGATATCACTATAAATGTCGCTACCTTTGTCCTGTAAAGGCATCCTGAGTTCAGCTTCTGAGTAGTCCTCAGCTCTCTGGTGGAAGAGATTGAAGCTCTAGATGGAATGAGAGTTTTTTAATACAGAGAGTCTATCGATCGATATATATATATATATATATATAAAATATCATTACTGATTAAAATTTTTATTTTTCAGGTGAATCAAAAAAAAAAAATTTTAACTGTAGTACCCTCTTAACCGATTTTAATTTTCAAGGTCTCATTTTATTCTTTAAGTAATTTCATGGAGACTTGCCGAAGGAAAAATTCAAAATTATTCAAAACTCAGAAAGTTATAGCTAGTTGAATAATTTCAAATTTTTCCTTCGGCGAGTCACCATGAAGTTACTTAAGGAACAAAATGAGACCTTGAAAATTAAAATTGGTTAAGAAAAATAAATATATTACTGTCTTCTATCAATAATTGTTCGTGCTGTTTCTAAAATATCGACATCCTGTTAAAAAATCTTAGTCGTGTTAATTACACTTTATTTATAATACATTGACTATTTCAATCATTTTAAATAAATAATTTACATTTCGACAATGGTTTTTTAAAATTTTAAGGTAATCCCTTCATTTAGTACTGCTTTGACTAGGGAGTCGCAAAAGAGGAAAACTGCACGAACTAAGGTTACAAAAATTAAAATCACACCATCAAGATAAAACTTTAATAACTCAAAATTCTTCGCTCATTTACGCCTCTGATAATCGCTATAAATTTTAGCTTCACGAATTTATCTAGAACCTTTCTAACGTATATGAATATTGGTTTACTTGATAAATTTATTTTAATTAACGTCTTTTCAAGCTTCTTTCATTACCTTGATGATTCATGTAATTCAAGAATTTTAAGCTTTAAACTATTGGGTCGCTCTTTTGCGAAGAGGGTACGAGCCCCTATTTACACAACCATCGATCTTGCAGATACACTTATTTTAATTATAATGATTTTATGAATTTTTCAAAGCGTTGATTAACTGTCACAAGACCCTGCCCTTATCATACATATTCTAAGTTGGATACATGAATCGATCAACTCGCTCAGGCATTCTGTAGTCAAAGAACAACTACCTATGATAAAAGTGCTCTACATACTATATTTCTTAGTTGATATCGTTCGCCTTCTAGCGCTCGGTGGAACTTCTACGTACAGGCTACGAGCTGATTAAGGTGGCTTCGGCGATCTAGTAGACCTAAAGCTATGATCATTTTGTGATAGTTATTATATTCACTCATGTTCCTATTAATAATCGAGTTGGTATATCGACTTTGTATGAGTCAATTAAACAAATAAATTTAATTTAGACAACTAAAAAGAAATAAGGAATAAAAATCAAAAAAGAATCAAAAAAGGATTTTTCTTTCTTTTTGCTCTCGTCCACCGGATCTGGTGAATGTCCCGAGCATACAAAATAAGGTGTTTCGTCCTGGCTACTGGATTGGACTCATCAGTGATGATCCAGTAGCCGTCATCAGATACCTGCCACACGGTGTTTGTGCAGCTTACTTATAAGTAAAAAAAGAAAGAAAAATCCTTTTTTGATTCTTTTTTGATTTTTATTCCTTATTTCTTTTTAGTTGTCTAAATTAAATTTATTTGTTTAATTGACTCATACGAAGTCGATATACCAACTCGATTATTAATACGAACATGAGTGAATATAATAACTATCATAAAATAATTTGGGGCTATGGACTGAAACATACCCATACTCAGAGTTTTTTTTTTTTTTTTTTTTTTTTTTTTTTTTTTTTTTTTTTTTACCACCAGATGGAGTGTCATTTCTCGAAATGAGAAATAACACTTTATACTTATTAGTAAGCTGCACAAACACCGCGTGGCAGGTGTCTGATAACGGCTACTGGATCATCACTGATGAGTCCACTCCAGTAGCCAGGAGGAAACACCTTATTTTATATGCTCGGGATATTCACCAGATCCGGTGGACAAGAGCAAAAAGAAAGAAAAATCCTTTTTTGATTCTTTTTTGATTTTTATTCCTTATTTCTTTTTAGTTGTCTAAATTAAATTTATTTGTTTAATTGACTCATACAAAGTCGATATACCAACTCGATTATGATCATTTTGATTATTTGTCTATTCAAATAACGATCTTTTAATCTAATCTCTTACCTTTTTATAAGAGATTTTTATGTTCAAAGGTCACATAACCTCACTCTTCCATAAGAGCCTATGTTAAAAACACGATATTCAAGAATTTTTTTCTCGAAAAAATGCTCAGTATAAAATATTGAAAAAATTCAAGCTGCTTTTATTTTATCTAAGTAATGATATATTAAACTTTCAAAGACTTCTATTAACTTTGCTGTAACCATTGAACATCCTTAAATTCGTTACAGTAATATTTGTATTATTCTACAGTAAATAAATTTTTGTCTGTTTAAAAATGATTATTACAGTACTCTTATTTATTGATATACAGTAAGTTATAATGTATTTATATGAAAATATTTATATAAGTAAAAAAGATTAGGGTTCTGTTATTCGAACAAATAAATGTTTTTATGGAATTAAGTTTGAGTGTCCATAGTTGTTTAGACCATTTTGCGTGAGAATTTAATATTCATATCTGACAAAAGGGAATATATTAAATTTAAATCTTTTATTTACATAGAGAGACAGAGAACGAGTAGTATAAGTGTGCTGTTCTCGGCTTGTTTTGTTTGTTTACGCTCTTTCTCTCTCTCCTATTGTTGTCATAGCGAAATGACGATTCATTTTGAACAAATCCTGCGATAATAAATTCACCAGCAGATAGTAAGTCGTTATCTATCATTAGCTAGACTTAGATTTACTCTCTCTTAACCAATTCGAAATTTTTAGCGTGCGTCAGATCAAGTTATTGAAGTGCCATGTAACGCTCTCAAATAAAGCTTTCATACCAGTGATTGCTCGACTTCCGCTTATTTTTTTTACGCTGCCCTTTTCCTTCTTAAATAAACCGGCGTTCATATGGTAGTTGTCCAGTCTCTTTTCTGAATTTAAAAACAGACATCACCAATAGTACTTTATAACTTTCTTGGAGGTACTCATTAAGGCCAAGAACTAGGGCACTGCTTCTACGCTGAGTTTATTTAATTTAGTTCTTTAAATACATGTCAAACCCCTTTATTGTGAACATAACCTCTCCGGCGTATTTTCGACAGACGGCTCAGTCGGCGCCCCCTTGTTTGTTTTACGCGCTTTGGCTCGAGCCGGAGCACACATGGCCACACTCGTCAAACCGAACAGTCCAACATACCTTGTCTAGGAGCAAACAGACAGCTCATTCAACCAATTCTCGGTTTTCATTCATTAATCAAATACTTTAGACTTTTAGGTACCCGGCTTACCAAAGTGTAAAAAAATTAAACCCCCTGGTGGAGCTGAAGAATCCTTAACATGAACCCTTAAGACAGTCAACAAGCTGATGAATCGGTTCCGAACAGTCACAATAACTTTTTGAATATTTAATACATAGTACAGAAAATAAAATTTGGAAATTTTTAAGAACGATGTGAAATAATAACAGGGATGCAACTCGCTATTGTTAAAAACAATAGAGGAAAAGAGGAAAATTGTCGTCATAAAAGAGGAGAATTATCATGAAAAATGAGGAGAAGTATGTATTAATTTTATTTAATAAATAGCATTTTTAGGAACACAGATAACATTTTTACTCATTTCTTATTTATTATGAATAAACAAACAATTATTTAAATAATTTTTAAACCCAAGTAGTCGGGGGACGCGAGGTCCACGCATATTAGGGAATTAATTAGACGTGCAACAATAAGCAAGATAATTTTTAAACAATTTTTAAACCCAAGTAGGCGGGGGATATGAGGTCCACGCATATAAGAGAGTCATATAGACATGAAAAAAATAAGCAAAACGTTTATTTAAATAATTTTTAAACACAAGTAGTAGGGGAACCTCAGTTCCACGTATATAAGGGAGCCTTGTAAACATGAAAAAATAAGCCAAACGATAATTACAATAATTTTTAAACCCAAATAGGCGGAGGATATGAGGTCCACGCATATAAGGGAGTCACGTAGACATGAAAAAATAAGCAAAACGATTATTCAAATAATTTTTAAACCCAAGTAACCGGGTGACGCGAGTTCCACGCATACGTGGTGTGTTCAAAAAGTAAGGTGACTTTTTGAATTTCTCGAGATACCTGTAGTCGATTTTCGTTTTTTTTCTTATATTGGTACACACGTCCCGAACATATGTTCACAGTTTCAAGTTTATAGCATTCTTTGTTTGTTTGTGAGAAGCATAAAGGTTAGCAGTGTTTTTGTGTGCTCGGCGATTTTCTGCTGTCGAAAAAAATGGATCAAAGAATTTGCATCAAATTTTGTGTAAAAAATGGAATTAAGTGCTCCAAAGCACTTGAAATGTTGACAGTGGCATACGGTGAGTCTTCTCTGAGCAAAAAAATGTTTATAAGTGGTACAAGCTCTTCAAAGAAGGCCGAGAAGATGCCAATGACAAACCTCGTTCTGGACGCCCCAGCACGTCAATAACTGATGAAAACGTTGAAGAAGTGGAAAAAATGGTGTTGGAGAATCGTCGAATCACCATTAGAGAAGTTGCTGATGACATCGGCATCTCGATTGGCTCGTGCTATGCAATTTTTTCGGATGTTTTGGGCATGAGACGTGTGTCAGCGAAATTTGTTCCGAAACTGCTTAATTTTGATCAGGAGAATCGTCGCATGAGCATCGTCCAGGAGCTGTTGGAAAACGTCAATGATGATCCTGATTGGCTCAAAAGGGTTATAACTGGTGACGAATCATGGGTATATAGTTATGACATCGAAACCAAAGCCCAATCGTCCGAATGGAAGAGCCTAGAAGAGACAAGACCGAAAAAAGCACGCCAAGTTCATTCCAATGTCAAGGTTTTGCTCACTGTTTTCTTCGATTACCGCGGCGTAGTGCATCATGAGTTTTTGCCACAAGGTTGTACGGTTAATAAGGAGTATTACTTTGAAGTTATGCGCCGTTTGCGAGAAGAAATACGGAAAAAACGTCCGGCATTGTGGGAAAATAATTCATGGCTTTTGCATCACGATAATGCATCTGCTCACTCATCGTTGCTTGTGCGTGATTTTTTGGCCAAAACCAAAACCACAATCATGCCTCAGCCACCATATTCACCAGATTTGGCCCCCTGCGACTTTTTCCTGTTTCCAATACTGAAGAGACCCATAAAAGGACGAAAATTTTCAACGATTGAGGAGATAAAGACTCAATCGCTGGAAGAGCTCAAGACTATACCAAAAAGTGCTTATCAGAAGTGCTTCGAGGATTGGAAAAAGCGTTGGCACAAGTGTATTATATCTGAAGGGGATTACTTTCAAGGGGACAACATGAATATTGATTAACAAATAAATACTTTTTGATAAAAAAATAAAGTCACCTTACTTTTTGAACACACCACGTATAACGGAGTTACTTAGACGTGCGACGTAAGCAAGACTTTTATTTCAATAATTCTTAACCTCTATAACTCGACTCCCTTCTATGCACGGATCTCATTGCCGGGCTACATGAATATAATAATTCTTTAAATAATAGTCTTGCTTATTGTTGCATGTCTACGTGACTCCCTCATATGCGTGGACCTCATACCCCGCGCCTACTTGGGTTTAAAAATTCTTTAAATAATCTTTTTACTTATTTTTTCATGTCTACATGACTCCCTTATATCCCCCGCCTACTTGGACCTCATATCCCCCGCCTACTTGGATTTAAAAATTATTTAAAATATCGTTTGTCTTCTTTTTTCATGTCTACATGATTCCCTTATATGCGTGGACCTCATATCCCCTGCCTACTTGGGTTTAAAAAATATTTAAATTATCGTATGGCTTATTTTTTCATGTCTACGTGACTCCCTTATATGCGTGGACCACATATCCCCCGCCAACTTGGGTTTAAAAATATTTAAATTAAGGTTTGGTTTATTTTTTCATGTCTACATGACTCCCTTAAATGCGTGGCCCTTATATCCCCTGCCTACTTGGGTTTAAAAATTATTTAAATTATCATTTAGCTTATTTTTTCATGTCTACATGACTCCCTTATATGCGTGGACCTCATACTCCCTGCTTATTTGGGTTTAAAAATTATTTCAATTACATAGCCCCACAAAAAAGAAGAAAAGGTTCTGTACTTTAGATCGGACTATCATATCTCGGTGTATTTTGGCCCCCTAAGTACGATTCCAAGGTCAGAATTTGTCCACCATAAAAAAATAAGTCAAACGATAACACAACCCCACAAAAAAAAGAAAAGGTCCTGTAATTTAGGTCGGACTATCATATCTCGGTGTATTTTGACGCCCTAAGTACGATTCCAAGGTCAGAATTCGTCCACCACTTCTGAATTTGGAGATATCATTACGTATAAGATTTTTGAGATATCTTAAAAAACAAAATAAAAACAATTTTTTTGTTAATCTTTTCTACAAAACAATGCTACATTGTTTACCATCGACTTTTACCATTTGTCATGGTTGTAAATAATTGTAAATAAATCGTAGATTACGTTAGCGCTTTGAAAAATTGATTTTGGCATATGGGGGGGCTGGCGAAATTATTGCTTAAAATTGTTATAAATAATCGACTTTTACCATTTTTTATGGCTGTAAATAATTGTAAATAAATCATAGATTACGTTAGCGCTTTGAAAAATTGATTTTGGCGTCTGGGGGGGCTGGCAGAAATTATTGCTTAAAATTGTTATAAATAATCGACTTTTACCAGTTTTTATGGTTCTAAATAATTGTAAATAAATCGTAGATTACGTTAGCCCTTTGATAAATTGATTTTGGTGTATGGGGGGGCTGACGAAATTATTGTTTAAAATTGTTATAAACAGTCGACTTTTACCAGTTTTTATGGTTGTAAATAATTGTAAATAAATCGTAGATTACGTTAGCACTTTGAAAAATTGATTTTGGCGTATGGGGGGCTGGCGAAATTGTTGTTAAGCTACAAAAGTTAAGTAGAAGCCGAGATATATCAAAAAAACGTTTCTTGGGGGTAAACTTTAGGGGTGATTTTAACCCTTATAAAGCGCTTCTCAGCCGATAAAAAAAATGGTTTCGTGAATCTCGCATGGAGGTCTACTTTTTAATATGGGTTTGGAATTTTTTTGAATTTGACAGTTCGGGTACTTTCTTTGTAAGTATATAGAGTCATTAGCTAATAAATATCAATTGCAGAATAGTAAATTATATAATACTCCTATGGAAACAAATCTAAAAATTGAAAAGGCTGAAATATGCGAGTCAGATATTAAATATAGAAATTTGATAGGTGCATTATTATATATAAGTTCAAGTACAAGGCCTGATATAAGTTATAGTGTGAATTATTTGAGTAGATATCAGAATAGTTATAATGAGACACATTGGAAATATGCGTTACGAATCTTGAAATACTTGTATTTAACGAAAGATTTAAAGATGAACTATAAAAGAAATGTAAATTTACGAAATTATAGATTGTTATGTAGACGCAGATTGGGCTAGTGATAATGTGGACAGAAAATCCACATCTGAATATGTTATTAAAGTATTTGGAAATGTAATAGATTGGAAATCGCGAAAACAAAGAACGGTAACAAAGGCCTCAACTTATGCAGAATATGTAGCCTTATCTGAGGCAGTTAGTGAAATAAAGTTTATACTAGAGTTAATGAAAAACTTTAATGTGGAATTGATTGATCCTGTAAAAGTATTTGAAGATAATACAGGAGCGATAAATATAGCGAATTGTGGAAACTTTACTAAAAACTCGAAGCATTAGAAATATATTATCACTATGTTCATGAAAGCGTGAAAGAAAACGAAATTGTAATAATTAAAATTGATTCGAATGATAATGTTGCGGATATCTTTACAAAAGCGTTGTGTAAAGATAAATTTGAAAAGTTCAGAGAATTATTGAATATCATGTAATAAATTAAAAATGTACAATATATATGTAAGGAGGCGTGTTGAAAATAGTATACATCTATATTGTACGCATGAATATAGACAGTAGGTATGTGTGAGCGTGCGACTGTATCGAGAGCGCGCAATGTCGTATGAGTCCGAAAGTAAACATGTAACTCTCCCCTTCATAGTGTGTGCGTGAGCAAGCATCGAAGTCAAGAGGCAGCGAACGATACGCTGCTCTCTCTCTCTCTCTCTCTCTCTAATTTTGTACGCCGAACGAGAAACACCTCGCGCATGGCGCAAGGTAGCGCCCTGCAGTCTCAAAAAACTCTTTATTATATCACTACAGTAAAGAAGTCTCTCCTTAATTTACCACACCTCAACAATAACTGAAAAACTTTTTTACAATTGAACTGTCAATGTTGCGTCGAATGATCAAATTTGCAACGAGGCTACCGCTCCTCGTTGCTAAGTCATCGCGGCAAGTTTAGGTTAGTCTTCTGACTGAGCGCAGGCGCACTGCCCGTCAGTTAGGTTAATATTGCTTTCACGTGCGCGGGCGTACCGCCGGTCGGGTAGGTTAGTATTTCATTTGCGGACGGCCCCGCCGCCACAGCAACACGCGCAGTTTGCGCGGGAAATTACGCCTATATAAACCCTGCTCACCCGAGTATGAGAGAGACCTTTACCGACCGTCCTCCAGTCATCATCCTCCTTAATTAACCGCTTGGCACTGTGCACACACAGGCTAATTCGTCCAAACACTCTGTTTCCAGTATTTCTTTACGGCAGCGTTTCCAAGTGCGTCGATCGATCCGTCTCCGACGTCGATCATCGCCTTAGAACGTCCGGAGCGCAGGTCTATCCTCTCCGCCACGAACTATCCGATACCTAGACGAGCTTACGCCCGTGGTCCACGAACTACACGACGAACCTAGACCGACCGACTCTCTCCGGAATTGCCGCTGGCTCTAACGTCATGCACACACGTCGCTAGGGTCAGAGTGACTCCTGGAATACGAACACCAGCTACAACGTGCACACACGTGTACCTGGGGGTTCTTAGACTATCCGGAACAGGAACGTTGAAGGACCGGGACTCATCCCTTCTCTACTATCGTGCTCACACGGAATAGATCAGGATAGCCCCGGAACGGTGCATTTCACTGGTGATCGTGCACACACGACACCAGGAGAACGCGAACCTATCCAGACCCGTAATCTTCAGGAACACCGGAACACGAGGTGTCCCTACCGCCGTGCACGCACGGGGTAGGAACATACGAGTTCCTCGGGGTTGAACTCACCCAGGGTTCGTGCACACACATCCCTAGGAGAGTGACACCGTTCGTAGACAGCGGAACATCGGAACCAGGCGCGTTCCTGCCAACGTGCACACGCGGGGCAGGAACGAACTGGCTCCTGGATGAATCCTCGCCTTGGCCTCGTGCACACACGTGTCTAGGCGAGTAACTGACCCGTTTTGATTTGATTTATTCAGAAAATTAATGCGAAAGTTAATATCTCGAATTTCAAGATTTAAAAGTTTAAAAGATAACTGTTTTTCAACATTCAGAATTTTTTGTCTACACTTTGGACTATAGAAAAATAACGTACGAAACCGCTTACTTATATTAAGGATATGTTGAGGTACGATGTCTTTGGATCTGCATTTCAACAGGAACCAGCGTTATGGTATTGATTCCACAATAACTGATGATTAAAATCGACCGCGTAGATCCGGAGATAAAGCGGTATACATACATACACACACACACATCCATACAGACATTTTCTAAAATCATATGAAACAAACTTCTAACACCTCTAATGATGTTTATAGAGAGTTTTAACGAAGTTGAAAATTTTACTATTACAAAGCTTCCTCTAGGAGGAAGCAAAAAGACATTATTGACACACTAAAAAATGTTGAGTCCAGCTTAGAAAACTCCGAATTACCTTTTAGAAAAAAATCTGAAATTAGGGAAAAAATCGTTTCTAATCTAAAAATGAGCTTTAAAAAGCAAAAACATATAATCACTCAAGATAGAAATATGAAAATTAAGTTAAAAAAACCAAAGCTTTCATTAAAAATAATCCGGACATATGGTTCACTACTTCTGATAAAGGCAATGTGAAGGTCTGTTTACTTAAGTCTGAATATTATGACAAAATGGAAAGCCTATTATCTGATAAAACCACTTATGAACTTTTCAATAAGAATCCTTTAAAAAAATTACAAACAAAAACCTCTACGATCCTAAAAGATCTAAATAACAATAACCGTTTATACACGAAATTCCATAATAATGCACTTTCCTGTACCAATACTACATTAGCAAAATGCTATGGTCTACCCAAGATACGTAAAAAAGATGTACCTTTCGCCCAATAATTTCATTGATCAACAGACCGGCCCATTTTTTAGCCAAAATAATATACAATGAGATCAAACATTCTATAAAAATACCCACATCTCATATCAATAACAGCTTAGATTTAAAAAAAAAAATTAGAGTCAGTTAGGATTCCGGATGACTATATACTACTCTCTTTAGATGTCACTTCCTTATTTACAAACATACCATTACAGTTAGTATTAGATAGCCTAGACAGAAGATTTGAATATGTACACAATAAATGCAAAATTCCCTTCCATGATATCGTTACTTGCACGAAATTTCTATTTTCCAATACGTTTTCTCTTTCAATAATAAGTTTTATCGACAAATTGAAGGTACACCCATGGGTTCTCCCATTTCATCTTTGTTCGCAGATATGGTGATGGACGATTTAGGGGGGTATTAGAGCCACCCCGGAACATGTGTTTACCATCCTCGTCTTCGGCTCGAGTAGCAATTTCCTTGTGCTTTGGACTAGCCTCTTCTTTTCCACCCTCGATGAATAATATAATATTTATTATGCATACACACATACATCGACATATGCCTAAACATTTTTACAAAACTTACTTTTTCTAATTAAACTTAAGAATTACGAAATACATACGACCCTGTATGTTGATATACGATGATTTCAACAGTGGTGGAACGGACACCAGTAAATGAACGTTTTTTAATAAAAATCATTGATAAAGTATATTTTTAATGTTTCTGGCCTGATGAAGCACCTTCCGCCAATTTTAGACTTTGAAAAAAAGTAATTTTTGGACGATTTAATACCATAAAAGCATTTTATTTAAGCGATTAAAAATATCACGTGAGCCATTCATTCACTAAACTTAAACCTTCATTTACTGATGAAGTCACCTTACTAAAATAATTTCTCAATTCCAATTGTTACGGCTGGAAGCCTTTATAATTAATATCCAATAGTTTCATTCAATTTTACCATTTATATCAGTTCTTCAACGTAACATTTGCATACGTATATGGATACGTTTCGAATTCAATAAAACCAACAATTTTAACATAATGCAACTTTTTCTCTGTAAATAAATTTTTACTTTTAACCCCATATCCACCCATAAACCTGTTCAGTCAAATATATTCAAATCGATCTCCATTTCTACATAGCTACTTAATTGCATATATACGTACATATACAGTCGATGCATTTGTGCGTGCGTGCGTGCGTGTGCATGTGTGCGTGCGTGCGCGTGTGTTTGTGTACGTGTGTGTATGTGTGCTTGCGTGCGAGTGTGTGTGTGTGTGTGTGTGCGCGTGTGTTTGTGTACGTGTGTGTATGTGTGCTGGCGTGCGAGTGTGTGTGTGTGTGTGTGCGTGTGTGCGTGTGTGTGTGTGTGTGGGTGTGGGTGTGTGTGTGTGTGTGTATATATATAGGAACATATCGTGCTCTGTGTTCAATGTATATAGAAAAGTGTTGCACGGCAATCATCATCACAAAGGCCTTCGATTTTGTATATATAATTCGATTATAGGCACACTCGTAATTAGCAATTTCTCCATAGCGCATTCTGTATATATATATATATATATATTTATATAGGCAACAAATTGAAAAATGCAATTCTCGCCGTCGTGGTTCCGTCAAGCGGAAGGCATAAATATGAAAATGCGCAAGCGAATCCACGACCGTTAAATTATCATTGTACTCTAACCACAAAGGCTGCGTTAAATAAATTCGCCTTTTTTTCTGCTTCCATTGCAGTGCGGAATATGCGTTAACGCGAACCCGCGAGCATACACATACACACACACACTTGCGCATGAAAGAGCGACCGCGCCAGATAAAAAAAAGAGAAAAGAAGAACAAAAAAAGATATCTCATAATGGGGAAACAACAAAACCGTGAACTAAAACAAGTGCGAGTGAAAAGATGAAGATATACGCAAGAGTGAAAGGGGGAGATAGGTATAAAATAAAGGACAATAAGTGAAATGAGCGGAAAAAATATACTGAGAGATCATGTGGCTGAGAGTGAGCAAAAGGGAGAGCGGGCAGAAATGAACAATACTCGTGCGTGTACTTTTAAATAATCGATAACATTAATTTTGAACATTTCGCACTGTTGTGACTCTATAAATTAGATTTATAACCACTACTAATTGAACAATAATTGTTGTATATTTATATACAGAGCAAACGATTTCTCCTGTAGTATTACGTGGAAGCTTACAATCGGATATAAAATATACATGTACTTGTTGCAAAGTTTTTTTTAATAAAAGTTTCAAATTTTGCAATAATCATTATATAAAATTATTTGTGTTATTTTTATACATTTAACAAAACTGATGTGTAAAAAGAAGTAATTTATGAATTGCATAACTTGTGTGAAGAATTTCGAAATGTAAAGAGCTTACACGTGAAAATGCGCAGAATTGGATGCAATAATTTCATCATCCTTCGTACGTTTTATTTGAAAAAAAAATTTATTTTTTTTTTATTTATTTTTTATTACAAATTTAGTAAAACCTTAAAAAGAATAAATAATGGTTTACTGAAATAATACTTTTGAAATATCTTTTAGCATTATTATAATTTTTGTTTTTCTCATACGACCACAGATAAAAACGAAAAACCGCTGCCAATTCATTGGCCCGTGGCTTCCTCAAACTTAATTTGCTTATTCCTTTAATTAAGTTTTAATAACAAAATTTATAATTTTTGCAACAATTTATGACATAATTATAATTAAATTCATTTATGAAGATTAAACAGTATTAATTTTTAAATTATGTATAAAATATGAATAAAATAATAGGTATGATTTTTTTTTAATTATGTGTGAAAAATAAATAAAATAATTGATTGTAATATTATTGTCAAAACCTTTAAAAATTCCTAAATAACCTTTACTTCAAATTATATTTTCTTTGTGAAATTTCACACATAGGGTACTTGTCTCTAGTAGTATGCCTGTCCGTTTTTGTGTGCTCTTTCTAGAATTTCCGATGTAAGAAAAAGGTTCTAAGCTTAAAAATAATAAATGGCTATTATGAAACAAAAGCAGGTACACAACACGCGCGCATAGCGCATGCCATTTCCATTTTCTAGTATACATAAATGCGTTCTCGAATAATTACGTTTTTAAAAGAGGGCTAAAATAGTTTTAACCTCAAATATATCTGAAATTCATAAACGAATTCTTTTACCCTAAGAACTCTTCTAATAAATAATATACAAACTCCACATCTCCACTAAATATCAAAGAAATTAAAACAATTTTAATGTAGTTATATTGTGCGACAACAAAGAAAGTCATTTTCAAAAATAATAAAATTTTAAATATCAAACATCTCAAAAAATAACCATATAATCTGAATGAAATTTTACACAGGTATTGCCTATATCGCATACAAAATAGTCTATAAATTTCATAGTCCAGTAAAAATAGTTCTGAAATCGACTTTTCACAGAAATGGCTGCATTTTTGTTATAAGGTAAATCGAGGTCGAAAACCCCGATTTTGAAATTTGCAACTTCCTAGGTCTACTGGTTCTATGCGAAAACAGCGTTTGAAATTTTTATTTGCTTATATCTCGAGAACGGCTTAGTCTACGATAAAATGGCTTGCACCAAATGAAAGAGCGTAAAATTTTGCATCGGAAACGATTTTCACTTGATTCCGATGAGTGCAAAGTTCCGAGATAATTCGAAAAGAATTAAACGCTGCGGGAGTGAGTGAGACGTGAAGCATGCCGAGGGGAGGGGGGAGAAATGGTGGAGCGTTTATTTGTTTTCGATTAATTATCTCGGAACTTTGCACTCATTGGAATTGAGTAAAAAATCGTTTCCGATGCAAAATTTTACGCTCTTTCGTTTGGTGCAAGCAATTTTGTCGTAGACTAAGCCGTTCTCGAGATGTAAGCAAATAAAACTTTCAAACGCTGTTTTCGCATAGAATCCCTGGACCTAGGAAGCTACAAATTTAAAAATCGATTGTTTCGACCTTGATTTACCTTATAACAAAAATACAGCTATTTCTGTGATAAGTCGATTTCAGAGCTATTTTTACTGGACTATCAAGCTGATACATGAAATTGTCATTGAGAAATTACGATTTTGAAAAAAACCGTAAAAAAATTTTAACCTTAAATATCTCTAAAAATCATGAGACAATTCTTTTACGTAAAGGACTTATACGATGACATATAAACTCTACATCTCCACAAAATTTCAACATGATTAAACCAATTTTTGTTTTCTCTAGTTAGCATGCGACAAAGAAAATAACTTTGTAAGATACGAAAATATTCAAAATCAAATATCTCAAAAAGTAATCGTACGATCTAGATGAAAACTTGCACACATATTATCTATATCACATACAAAATTATCTATAAATTTTGAACTGATACACGGAGCCGTTATCGAGAAATTACGTTTTGAAAAAAAGGTTAAAAAAATTTTAATCTCAAATATTTCTGAAATTTCTGGACTAATCATTTTGCCCAAAGAACTCGACCGAGAGCTATCCAAAATCTACATCTACAAGGAATTTCGAAGCGATTAAGTGAATTTTACTCTCGTAATCGTTGGATATGCAAAGCTCATTTTTTTATATTTCAATTTTTTTCTTAAAAACTAGTCGACAAAATGGATTCAAATTTTTAGATTTATAAATGTTTTTATACCTATTTATATTCTGCATTATCACGATTTTTTTTCAAAAAAATTGACCGTTTAGTTTAGGAGTTATAAGCTTTTTAAAAAAAAACACGTTTTTGTTAATAACAAAAGAACCGTGACAGCTAGAGAAATTTTTTTTTAGGAAATATGGGTATTTTAATGCTCTTTCGAATGCTATCCATTGGATTCAAATATCTCGATTTTATCATTAAAAAAAAAAGCAAAAATCAATTTTGAGAAAATTGAAAATTCGAAATAAAACAAAAACGCATCAGCGAATCAAAAAACGAATTTTTGACCCGCTGTCATACAAAAAAAACAAAAACAATGAGACCTGTTAAGATCCAGGCGTACACACACACACACACACACACACACACACACACACACACACACGCACGCACGCACAGATATTTTTCAAAAATCATGTATTTTAATTCCTAACACCTCGAAAAATAATTATAACATGTTTTTACAACAACTCAAAAAATTACTATCACAAAGCTTCCTCTAGGAGGAAGTAAAAAAAACTTCTTCAGTATTGACTCATTAGTGAGCCGTGGCTACATCTGAAACGATATGAAATGTGTACAAAATTTTTAAATTTGATTTCTTAGAACTTCTAAATAGTTGTTATTGTAAAAATATCAATTTTAGAAATATTTTGTTAAAGATGGTCTTACTAACTGAAGAATTTACGCTTGTGTTAATTAATGAGCATGATCCAAAGTTATAGCGACATCAGGGAAATAATTTATTGACTTCCTTCTTTTTTGTTATATATTAATACGTAATCACGTGATCCCTCAAATATGCATAAAAAGTGCAATACGTTAATAAACAATGTAGCATAACACTTCCATTCAATGCCTTATGCCGGTGCCTATATGGATATGTACACACACGCGCGCGCGCGCGCGCGCGAACACACACACACGTCAGTCCAAGCTTCTAAAGGTTAACGGTACATTATACATTCATTTTTATTGCAATCAAATTTGCCATAATATATGATAAGGCATAATTAATTTATCTAGTATTTTGAAAGTTGTATTTTAGTTGTTATTTTGAGAACGTAGTTTATTGTATTAAAATGTAACCAGTTAATTTTTATTTTTTGAAAAAGCAGAATCCTGTTTGCTCATGAAGGAAACTACGATTTTCAATATTTAATAGAAATTTTTAGTATTGATCTGTTGCTATAAATGCATACATCTATTTACAATTATTCACACAAACGTGAAACTGCATTGATACAAAGATATAATATGAATGAAAGTATGTTATATTAAAAGTAATATACGCACATATTTGTTTATAAAAAGTAATATATGCACACAAGATAAGGAAAAGAATTATTGAAATGTAGGAGGAGAGAAAAATGAATCTCAAGACATATATATATATATGTATATACGAGGAACAGCGAGGAAAAAGCGCTGTTCCACACATATATATAGATATAGTAACCCATGGTATTTCTGCATCTGTTCCTTATATCGTGTTCTGTGTTCCTATGGCTGTAAAAGGACTAATGTTGAACTATAGATAATTGGACTAAGGTACACCATGAACTATGTTGAACTATAGATAATTGGACAGTTGGACTATGATACACCATGAACTAAGAAACACACACATATCATACGTATGTTACATGTAAGCATTTGACACGGTAACCTACTTTTAGCTCTTTAATTTATGTAAACACAAGTGTCAGCTGAATCGAATACTCGGATGGTTTAGATTCGTTTTACGTCGCTTTTTACGTAAAAAGTGTTCTTTTTGTGTAATTTGAGGTTCATGTGTTTTGTTGCACAGTATAATTATTATGTTTATATAGTTGTGAACTTTGTGAAATATAAAAATAGTGATTAAAAAAAAATTTTAAGTGACTTCTAACAAAGCTTAAAAATGGCAGGAGATGCCAGAGGACGATTTACCAGCACTCATCCTGACGCCAAATACTCAAGAGGAAAAGTGAAGAAGAGATCAAAAATTTTTGGAGGGAATATCTACAAAGAAGAAAATGAGAGAAAGCGGAGAAGAACATCAACTTCAGCTAGAAAAATGAGAAATACATCAACATCTTCTCACTGCAATACGAAGAATAGAATTATCAACATCAGCATTCTGTTTCCTGAACTGGAAAAAGTGTTATGTTGCAGTGAGTGCCATGGACCTGTTTGTATAAGCGAATCCAGCCTTCAAGGGTTTGGATTCAAAATTGATATAGTGTGTGACAGATGTGGTCAAATTGCAGGAATAAATTCTTCCAAGAAAGTTGGCCCCATGAGTAATGCATGGGAAATAAATATGAGAAGTGTGCTAGCCACGCGTGCACTTGGCCACGGTCACACAGGACTATCAACTTTCTCTGAAATTATGGATTTATCACAACCAGTGGCTCATTCTGCTTATGATAAAATTAATGAGCAGCTTGGTAATATTTTTGCAGAAGCAGCTCAAGAGTCCATGGACACAGCAGTGAAAGAAGAACTAAAATTAACACCACCAAATACTGGACTTACTGTGTCTGGTGACGGCTCTTGGAGGAAAAGAGTCTTTTCTTCTTTACAAGGTGTTGCCAGCATTATTGGCAACAGATCTGGCAAGGTTTTAGATGTTACTATTAAAAATAGTTTCTGTAAACCTTGCTCAGTTTGGGAGAAAAAAGGAACAGTGGAATATGAAGAATGGTATGAAGAGCACGAACCAAATTGCACGGCCAACCATCAGGAACAGTGGAATATGAAGAATGGTATGAAGAGCACGAACCAAATTGCACGGCCAACCATCAGGGCTGTGCTGGAAAAATGGAAGTAGATGGTATAAAGGAAATGTTCTCACGATCTGAAGAAAAATATGCAGTTAAGTATGAGTATTACATCGGTGATGGTGACTCTAAAGTGTTCAAGTCTGTGTCAGAAGCGGATCCCTATGGTGACAAACTACAAGTAAAGAAGATAGAGTGCATTGGGCATGTCCAGAAGAGGATGGGCACTCGTTTAAGAAACATAAAGAAGGCATCAGGAAAGAAGCTTCTATCGGATGGAAAATCAATGGGTGGAAAAAGTCACTTGACAGGGCAGGTGATCGGAACCTTATCTTCCTATTATGGAAAGGTGATCAGAGACCATTCAGATTCTGTTACTGCTTTGAGAAATGCTATTTGGGCTACATATTATCATCAGTTGTCTACCGATCAGAGCCCTCAACATCAATTCTGCCCATCAGGGCTTACCAGCTGGTGTAAATGGCAAAAAGCAAAGGCCAACAAAAAACCCAAACTTTTAAACATAAAGTAGCCATTCCACTGGCCATCATGGATCAGGTGAGACCAATTTATGAAGACTTCTCCAGAAGTGTCTTGGAGGTTTTACGCAAAACTCTAATGAGAGTTTCAACAACTGCGTGTGGAAAATAGTTCCAAAAACCTCATTCAGTGGCTTGAAAGTTTTGGAAATAGGTACTCACATTGCTGTAACCTGCTTCAACCAAGGAAAAACAGGTATTCTAAATATCATGGAAAAGTTTGAATGTACTCCTGGATCGACTGCAGTACAATGGATGGAATCAAGCGACGAATTCAGACTTAGATCTGCAGAAAAGAAGACTGAAGCCAACACCAAGGATGCTCGTATTATGAGAAGACAAGCTAGAGAGCAGCTCCAGGATGATTCGTATGCAGCAGGTGCATTTTAAATTATGTAAGTATATTATATAATATATATGCTATTGTGCATTAGACATGCGTATATTATGCATATTGTATATGTATATGTATACATAAACATACATATCTTACAAACATGCACACACATTAATTTTCACACACGAGGTACATAAAACTAAATTATATTTTTACACTTTTGTATGGAAATGTCATAAGCCAAAAAATAATTATATAATTAAAATTTACTTGCTTATAGCATTTTCATGCAAAAAATGTAAAAATATAATTTTGTTTTATATGCCTGGTGTGTGCAAGTTAGTGTACGTGTGTGTATGTGTGTGTATGTGTGTGTGTGTGTATATATACATATTGTTTTAAATAATTAAATAAAATAATAAAATATATATTATATGTGTTTCATTGATTTTGAAAGAAAATACATCATCAAGCGACTACCATGGGACCTTGCAGGACTTGACAGATGAGGTTAAGACAACACATTAACAACAAGACTTAAAAAAGGTTTTTAACCTAAGGCGAAAAAAACGATAAGTATTTAAGATAAATAAATTGATGCACGTATAGCCAAAATGTTATAAAATGACTAAAAGTTGATTTTGTTTTCTAGGTCAAAAAATACCAAGGAAAATAAAATTCTACGCAAGGAAGTCAATGCCAAATTGTTTTTCATAACCAGTATATGCATAAATATCAATATCAACTAAAAGGGAGTCGTGTTTTGGATATTTTTATGCATTATGAGATATCAAAACTTTAAAGTTGATTTTCTCACAATATTGTTTTTAATAAAATAAGCTGACTGACCGTAAGCTTTAAAATATTCCTGCAGATGGATTGACTCCAGATTTAAACTGAGTATTTCTAAATGGTATAGTTTTCTTATCAGTGTATGGTTTTAAAATTGAATGTCAGAAAAAATTTTTACATTAAAAAAATGTTGGAAAAGTTTAAACAATTAAAAAAAATATCATAAAAAAAGAGGATAAAAATTTTTTTTTTTTTTGAATAAAAAATCCTAGCACTCTTAAGAAAACTATACCATTTAGAAGTACTTAATTTAAATCTAGAGTCAATCCTTCCGCAGGAACATTTAAAAGCTTACGGTCAGTGAAAAAACTTGTTTCATCGATAACTATGGTTCTGGACCATAAAAAAGGCTCAAACACAGGTCTAAGGAAAGGTAAATATGCCCCCTTTTATATGTAAAAAGTGGGAAATAATTGGCTCACATTTATATATAGAAATATAAAATTTTTTTATTTCAGAAATAAAGGTGTCTAGCCCCCTTAAAGGTTATTTTAAAGTTAAGTCAATTTAAAAAAAAAAAACCCTTAATTGACCCCAAAGGACCAATTTTGATACCATATGACGATACATATCTGAACATAAAATTTTCTTCTCTTTCCATTTTCGAGGTAAAAAATAAGGGGATTTTAAAAAAATCGGCTTGACCTTAAAATAACCTTCTAGATCACGGTTAAAGGTCATATTCGATCGAGGTCAAGGTCATATTCAGACGGAAAATCTTCCGCCCTTTCCATTTCGGGGGTTAAAAATAAGGGGTTCCATTTTATAAAATCGACTGAGCTTAAAATGACCTTGAACGTCAAGGTCAATTTTGTACTTCCTAGAGGTATTCTCAGATCGACCTCATTAAATTGGTTGGTTGACCTTAAAATGTCTTTGAAACCCCAACATATCAGACATTTCTGAACGTAAAATTTTCCGCTCTTTCCATTTCCGGGGTCAAAAGTAGGGGTTCCCATTTTAAAAAATCACTTTGACCTTGAAATAACCTTGAAAATAGAGTTCAAGGTCAAGGTAGTTGTTACCATTAGCTGACCCCCTTTGAACCCTACAACTTTTGTATTTAAAGTTTTTTTTCCATCCCCCTTACTTTTCAAGATATTTGCCTGGGGCGATTAAAATGAGACGCCTTGTATAATAATTATTCTATGTATTCAATTTTCTTATATATGTATGGTTTATATTCAATTGTTTTATATTATTAGAAATATTTCGACCATGAAAAGTATGAATTACACGTAATTATATACACGGATTGATTTTTGTCAGTTTTTTCTGTTATTTTTTTCTAATAAAATTGATTTATTTCTACGGCGTATTTATTTATATTTATAAATATATTAATGTAGATTTATTAAAAAGTATAAAATATATTAACAATTAAAAGAAAATAGAATTCTACCAAAAAATAAAAGTATGTATGTCGAAAAAACTGTATATTGAAAAAAAATAGTGAAAAATCGATAAATAGTTTAATCAGTATTTTATCAATATCTTAAAAAAAATAGATATCGTTTTCGGGTAAAAAAGAGCATATTCTATGGATGTTTTCCTATAAGAAAAAGCAAAAAAAAAAAAATCGATTTTTCTCAAGAAAAAAGGTGTCTAGCCCCCTTAAGGTCACGGTTGAGGTCAAGGTTCAGGTCAAGGTCATATTCTGATGTAAAATCTACCGCTCTTTCCATTTCCGGGGTCAAAAATAAGGGGTTCCATTTTATAAAATCGACTTACCTTAAACTGAACTTGAACGTCAATGTTAGTTTTGTCCTTCCTAGAGGTATTCCCAAGTCGACCTCATTAAATTGGCTGGTTGACCTTAAAATGACTTTGAAACTCCAACATATCAGACCTTTCTGAACGTAAAATTTTTCGCTCTTTCTATTTCCGGTGTCAAAAGTAGGGGTTCCTATTTTTAAAAAATCACTTTGACCTTGAAATAACCATGAAAATAGAGTTCAAGGTCAAGTTCATTGTTACCATTAGCTGACCCCCTTTGAACCCTACAACTTTTGTATTTAAAGTTTTTTTCCATCTCCCTTACTTTTCAAGATATTTGCCTGGGTCGATTAAAATGAGACAGCTTGTATATATATATATATATATATATATATATATATATATATATATATATATATATATAAAGATAGAAGGGAGCACAAGAGAAGAACAGCGAGATGAGAGGGGATATGCATAGCAGGGTAGAGTCGCGCAAACCTCCGCGGGCAATATGTGGAAAGCCTTTTATTTTTGTGGAGCACAGCCTAATCGGGAAATCGATACATTGCTTATCGCGCCAAATTATTGCATGTTAATTGTCGCGTAGAGGGTCTCCATAAAAGCGATACGAGCATTATAAGCCCATCTACCCGAGAAGTCTCCTTTACTGCACCAACAATCGCTTTTATGGTTTAGTGTTATGTCCAATATTGCGCAATTGTAAGCCCCTTCCTTCCCCGAATCACCGCAAAAAGCCGAGGCGCTTCACGCAGCGATCCTTGTTTTTGCAAACGAGCGTAAAGTTGGTTTGCCACCATGTGCACCGGGCAATGCTTTTTACGTCGCGCCATTTTAATATTGCACTATACGTCCCCACCACAATCCAGTCATCCATCACACAATTATTATATATCTATATTAATTCGACAGACTCATAATGTCATTTGAATCTTATAAAACAATGATAAAAGATCGCATAAATTCAACTTTACTGCTCATAAACGTTACTTTTCTATTGTCCAGTTTTTTTTTATCAAAGCCCGTAATATTAAAAAGGGGTTCCAGCAGCAATTTAGCATTATTTTCATGATAAAAATGTTAAGTTATTAACAAATTTATAGCCAAAGTTTTTGTTAAGTTTCTTGGTGACGGGAGCGCGAGATCATTCCCCCCGTCACCCGCGAATAAGCGGCTCCGCCGTAACCGCGAGCGTGCGTGCGGTAGCTAAAGTCTCGGCCTGGCGGTTATTATTTGTGCTAAGATTGTCCGGGTTTCGCGCCCCTTAGCGCGATTAACTTCCCAGAATAAACCTCTTTGTCTTGTTTTATCTTAAATAATCGAGTCACGAGTATTTATTGAGCGCGCCTTAACCTATGCATGATTTCCCGAATACCGCCCACTACCCTTTTCAGTTGCTGCAGCTAGTCGCAGGCATTGCCTCCTAGAGGAACATCGGTAGCGGGAGTAAGTATCTCAATAGCCGCTCGAGAGGTTAGACCGAGCGGCGTTGTACGCGGGAAAGACCGGCTGCGCTGGTAACGCTAGGTCATAGCGAGCAACTGTTAGTTCGCGGGCAGCAGTTGGCAGCAGCGGCAGAACGCAGCGCCGGTTCTAGTGGAAAGCAGCCTAGGCTGTCTACCATAGAAGCCGGGCTCGTAGGTTCGGAACCTGTGCCGAGGCGCTTCTGCCGGACTACAGGTGATTCTACAACGGTGAGTTGCCCGAGCGTAGAATACGCTCGTATATTACCCCGCGAACCCATGAGAGGGATTAATACCCTCTCCATAACTGAACCCCGTTACAACTGGCGCCCTTAACGTGTTGGAAAGCATAGGTTAGGGAATAATTCGATTATTTAAACAGGTCGAGACTCGCGTTGCGAATAATTAATTATCGAGAGGGATAATTAATTACTACAAAAGTTTATAGTGTGTGCAAGGGTAACCAACTGGTGGTTTATAACCTTGCTTGGAGGGAATAACCCGGCCTACACGTACTTAGCGAGGACATTGCTTGTGAAGGCCGAGCATTGTTGAAGTACTTAGTGAGGGCAACAAAGAGATTAATTAACAATTATTTATTTATTATTTATTACACTATTTATCAACATTTCTTTAGCGATAATAGGTTTTTAGCGTTCGATCTCTTTGTTGGACAACTCACGTGCACGCCGGGGCGTAAAGTAGCAGATTACGCACCCAATTCGTATTTTAAGGGTTATTAGCGGAAATTTCCGCATTTTTGGGAAATACGCGTGAGTGCGGACGCGGGGGACGGCCCAGAGGTCGCGCGCAGTAATTTTGAGGCCGCGCATGCGCAGAAATCGAAAAAAAAAAGTGGAAAACCACTATCGCGGAATCGTTAGCGCATCTCACGGGTAGGTGCGCGCATCCACTGATTTCGAGTTTGCGCATGCGCAAAGGATCGAAAAATTAAAATTTTGATTTAACACGCGGAATCGGTAGCGCATCTCACTGGGAGGTACGCGCATCACTAATTTTGAGTTTGCGCATGCGCAAAGGGTCGAAAAGTCGAAATTTTGATTTAGCACGCGGAATCGTTTGCGCATGCGCTAGAGGACATTTTGTATATAGTTACTTGAGTTCCGCGCATGCGCAGTACGCGGAAAACGCAAATTTCGATTTTTCGGCGCGGAATCGTTTGCTCGCGTGCCGAATAGATTTGCGCAGATAGTAAAAGTTAAAAAGTCAATTCGTTTACTTGCAATTTGCAATTAAAGGCATAAAACCCCGCGAAATCGCTTACGCATCCGCGAGATCGCGAGTGCACCGATTTTGACGTGTGCGCATACGCGGAATCGTCTGCGCACGCGATAAAAACGTCTGCACACTACGCAAACAAGCGAATTACGTTTGCGCAATAACCATAAAGCGACATAACCTCCAAGCAAGCAGGCTAAAAAGCAAATTACCCGGGTCTAGCGATTAGAGACCGAACCACCAGTTGCAAAAATTCGTGTTTTCCTTAGTCAGTAGTAATCCAGTAGGTACCTTGTGAAGGATACCACTGGCAGTGCAAAAGCACTTTCAAGTTCCGCGTTATTGAACTGAAAATGCGCACACAAAAACTGCGAACGGCTCTGTGATGGCGTACAACATCTACGAAGCCTTGGAGGATTGGGGAAAAACCCTCACGCACCAGCAAATCGACAGCTGCCTGGCGCAATTGGAGTTAAAGCGCCATGGCATATCGTTTGGAAAACTGGAAAGGTTGATCAAGTGCGTGTTGGGGACGTATTGCCCGGAGGATTTTGAAGAACCAGTGGGGCCGGGAGATGCGATCGCCCGGCGGAAAGCACTGAGGACAAGTCTTCTGGGTCAACTCCTCAGGGAAGATGAAGGCACCTTCATGCAAATCTCCAGTTGGGAAGTACATCCACTGGAGGTAGTGCTGAAGAGTGAGCCAATAATGAAAATAGTGAGGGAAACGACGAAAGAAGCGGCGTCGCGAGCCCAACACCCACACCCCCATGAACCCACGGCGCGCAACCAGGTCGCCAGCGTTGAAGAAATCGCGCAAATACACAAGGAAAACGCAGCAGAAGAAGATGATCCGCAACGAGGCTACCTACACGACGATGAAGAAACCTCGCTAGTGGAGGAACCACTGCCACATCGAGAAGACATGTTGCGTCTCCAGGCAAGCGACGGGACAGAGTTCCAGGTGCCTAAGGACGTCAGCCTGCTATTAGTGGACCTAATAACGAGAGTAAAGTCGCTGGAGGAGAGGTTAACAGCAGACCACCAGCATCAAGCAGCGTATAATATCCACATAGCGAGGCTGCAGACAAAAGTAAGGTCGCTGGAGGACAAACTAGACCACCAGCGACAAACAGCGTCCAGCACCCATATAGCGGACACCAGGCCAGGACTGAACGTGCGGTTTGAAGACACGTTCACGATCCCAGAGCAGAACGAAGCTTGGGATCGTAGCAGCCCTCGCCATCGCCAGCTCGCCCTAGTGACCAGGCTGACTTACGGGGCGTAAACCCAACCTGGGAGGGGGGTGACCGCCGAAATTCGGCGAGAGGTATGAGTTGGCCCAACTACTCCGCGCCAGGAATGTCGGCCAATTTCTCGAGGTCGGGATTATTCCACTCGTGAGAGTAGACTAGTCCACCAGCGACAAACAGCGTCCAGCACCCATATAGCGGACACCAGGCCAGGACTGAACGTGCGGTTTGAAGACACGTTCACGATCCCAGAGCAGAACGAAGCCTGGGATCGTAGGCAGCCCTCACCACCGCCAGCTCGCCCTAGTGACCAGGCTGACTTACGGGGCGTAAACCCAGCCTGGGAGGGGGGTGACCGCCGAAATTCGGCGAGAGGTACGAGCTGGCCCAACTACTCCGCGCCAGGAACGTCGACCAATTTCTCGAGGTCGGGATTATTCAACTCGAGAGATATTGGCCAAATAGTGCGGAAGTGGCAGATACGCTTCTCTGGCGCGAAGAGCCAGAGCATATACGTATTCCTGGCGAGGCTCGAGGATTGCAGAGTCCCGGCCAACCTCACGGAAGAAGAGGTGCTGTCGTCGCTATCGGAGCCCTTCACGGACACAGCGGCCACGTGGTACCGCAACGAGAAGGAGAAGTGGGCTACGTGGCAAGACTTCGTATCAGCGGCGAGGCGCTGGTACGGAACGACAAAAGGATTCCAGCAGCGGCTAATAGCGGAGGCTAATAATCACACCCAGAGGGAAGAGGAGGCCGTGAGGGACTACATCACGTGCCTCATAGCGATCAACCGCAAGATATCGCCTCCCCCCAAGATGGAGCAACAGCTGGCTCAACTCCACCGGAACCTCCGACCACAGCTGCAAGCCATGATTCGGAGGACAGACTTCCAGACAGTAGAGGGTCTGTTAGATCTGGCGGTTGAGGCGGAGCAGACTCTGGAAAATTCCAGAACTTATAGACCCCCTCCACAGCCAGCGACGACGCTACTGCCGGAGATGGCTTATAAGCCGCCCCCTAAAGCCGACCCACAGAGGAAGCCCAAGGCAGACGCCAAGGAGGGCAAAGTAGCTGCTGCGGTCGGCGTGACAGAGCCCAAATCGGAGGATTTGGAGGACATGCTTCGGCGGGTGCTAAAGCAGAGCCTTGCCGAGCTGGCAAGCCCTCGAGGAGAGCATCCATCGAGGCGTGCGCCTGGTGGCCCGCGTAGAGGGCGTGGCCATCAGCCGCCTGGGCGAACAGAAGCACAGAGGCCCCCGGCGCCAACTCCGGCGGGCAAGGACGCGAGTTCGGGAGGGGACTCCGCGCCGCCTGCTAAACCCAGGGGTCGAACCCCAGGGGAGCCGAGGCCGCCGCTGAGTTGTTACTCATGCGGCAAGATCGGCTACATGGCCAGGTATTGCCCCAATTGTTCGGGAAACGGGAAGGGGGGCGATTAGAGAAAATCGCCCCCGCTCCAAATCCCCGGGGAGCTCGAGCAGTGGTAGTAGACCCACTCGAGCCAACCCCGGCGGCACTCCGAGTGCAGAGCCCGAACACGACTCCAGTGTGCGAGGACACTGCGGCCGCGTGTGACCTTCGCCCGGCCTCCGAGGAGTCAGATACTCACCTGCCTCCCGACTGAGGAGAAGCTTCCGTCGGCCGACCAACCAATGCAGAGACGCGCTGGTGGGTTCGAATTGAGGTGGGTGAGTTCAACCTCCGAGCGCTGTTGGATCCGGGAGCATCCACCACGGTGATGGGCACCGTCGGGCTCCAACTAGCCACAGCACTCGGGAAAGATTTTGTAGCGTCCAAGAAACAAGGCGTGAGGCTTGCGGATGGTAGCCGCAGCCCCTTGATAGGCCATGTGTTTCTCCCACTTACCGTGGGGGGGCTTACTCGCGAAATAAGAGTGGCCATTATGCCCCAGCTCGATGCAGACTGCTACTTCGTCAACTTCGTACGTGCGTTCAGGGCTGTACTTGACTCGGATACGGATAGGCTCTTCTGTAAGGACTCAGAAGCCTACGTCGAGCTGGAAGTAGCCAGCTTGACGGCCGATCCAAGCGCAGTGTCTGCTATCGGGCTCGAGGACGCTACGGACGTTCAGCGGGCGGAGCTGAAGGAAATGGTAGATGCCATCCTGAGCAAGCTTCTGCCAGGCTTAGGATGCGTAACGGGCGTGGAGCATGAGATCACTCTGCGGAACACTCGACCAATCAAGCAGAAGCACTATCCAGTCTCGGATAAAGTGCAAGAGGAGATGCACCGCCAAGTAAAGGAGATGCTCGAAAAGGGCGTGATCGAGCCCTCCCAAAGCGGTTGGTCAAGCCCCATCGTGATGACCCGGAAGAGTGACGGAACACGGCGGTTCTGTGAAGACCTGCGCAAGGTGAACGCAGTGACGGAACCAGACGCCTATCCCCTACTGAATATGCAGGATATTCTACGGAAGTTGAGGAAGGCGAAGTTCATCTCCACGCTCGACCTTAAGAGTGCGTACCACCAGATACCTCTGGCGGCGGAAGCGCGATCCATAACTATACCCATGGGGCTATACCAATTCCGGCGGATGCCGTATGGGCTTACGAACGCGCCCGCCACCTTCCAGCGGCTCATAGACCAGGTGCTCGGACCCGAGCTGGAGCCGTACGTCTATGCCTACCTCGACGACATTATAATTGTCGCCGAGACATTCGAGAAGCATAAGGAGTGCGTCCAAATGGTGCTAGAACGGCTAGTAGCCGCTGGATTGACGCTTAATGCAGATAAGTGCGTTTTCTGCAAGCCAGAGGTAGCATATCTGGATTTTTTGATTAACCGGGACGGCACTAGGCCTAACCCGGCGAAGATCGAACCAATTAGGAATTACCCGGTGCCTCAGAACCTGAAGGCACTGCGGAGGTTCCTAGGCACCACCTCGTGGTAACGGAAGTTCATCCCGAACTACGCCACCATCGCTGAGCCGCTCACGAACCTGATGAAGAAAAACCAGAAGTATGAGTGGCTCGAAGAGCAGCAGCACGCTTTCGATCTGCTGAGAGCGATGGTGATGACCGCTCCGGTGCTGCACCGACCCCATCCTGAGGGGTTATACATCGTGCAGACGGATGCGAGTGACGTGGGCCTAGGCGCAGTGCTACTTCAAGAGTTGGAAGGGCAGGAGAGGGTGATCGAGTTCACGAGTCGTGTGCTCACATCGGCGGAATGGAATTATAGCGTTACCGAGCCAGAGTGCCTCGCGGTAGTATGGGCCATCCAACAGTTTCGCCCATACATCGAGTGCTACGAGTTTAAGGTAGTGACAGACCACAGCAGCTTACGATGGCTATGCTAACTGAAAAACCCAACGAGCAGGTTGGCTCGTTGGGCATTGGAGCTGCAAGGTCACAAGTTCACCGTGGAACACCGCAAAGGCGCCTTGAACCACGTGGCAGACGCCCTCTCTCGTATGTATGAGGATGAGGATGAGCTAGAAGTGGCTGCGGTGTCGTGGTTCG
The DNA here is from genome assembly GCA_036365515.1 of Torymus aiolomorphi. Lineage (NCBI taxonomy): Eukaryota > Metazoa > Arthropoda > Insecta > Hymenoptera > Torymidae > Torymus > Torymus aiolomorphi. The sequence continues at coordinate 213,737,411 of CM070873.1, read as the reverse complement.
CCGACACCGAGGACACGTGGTATCAGGAGTGGTGCGCCAAGGTCAAAGAGCAGCCCAATGACTACCCCACCTACAAACTCGTAGCAGGCAGTCTCTATCGGTACCGCCCCAACTCAGAGGTAGACTCAACCCTCGGCGACGACGACGATGCCTGGAAGCTGGTGGTACCAGAAGAACATCGTCGCGAGGTGCTGCAGGAATGCCATGACGACGCCACCGCTGGACATCTCGGCAGAGAGAAGACGTTCGCCAGAGTCGCGCTGCGCTACTACTGGCCGCGCTACTATGCGGAAACGCAGGAGTACGTGCGAAACTGCGAGACGTGCCAGCGCTTCAAGGTGGAGCAAAGGGCTCCAGCCGGCCTCATGGGGCGCCGAGTAATCGAGAAACCCTGGCAGGTCGTAGCTGGAGACATTATCGAACCGCTGCCTCGAAGCTCCAAAGGTTGCGAGTACATACTGGTGTTCCAGGACCTCTTTACCAGGTGGGTGGAGGCATCCCCCATACGCAAAACAAACGCCAAGACGGTGATAGCGAAACTGAGTCGGAAGATCTTTCTTCGATTCGGTTGCCCGGAAGTCTTCCTGTCTGACAACGGCACAGAGTTTAAAAACCATGCCGTGGAAGACTCCTCGCTATCGCTCGGGCGATAATACACGGTGCAAAAATGGACTGCTAATGGCACGAATAGGTATGACATGGTGGATTTATGCAATCAGTGCTATAAAATAATGTACGATACACGTGTCATAAGTCGTTCTTTATGGCACGGCGTTAAGCACACTCGCTACACTCGGGCGTTTATACACGCCGTGCCGTAAAGTGCAACTTATGCCACTAGTATCGTAATGTACTATTATACCTCAAAAATATACGTAAAAAACAACATTTTAGCACCTCTCTGGCTCCTATATTTTGATTTATAAGTCTACAATAACCACTGGATTGAAGCATCAATTTTTGTATAAAACCTCAGGGCAGATAGCGCTGATCTGGAACACTGACCAAATGAATGAGAGAGTGAGGAAAATCTTGTTTATATATATTTACACTGAATAAGTGGAGCAGATATTGAAAAAGTTGAATTCTTCCATTTAATATACATCTATGAATAATTTTTTAATAATTTTTCAAATTTTTTCAGAGATTTCTATACTAGTCCAGTCAATGGAGCGAAAAAAAGGCAGTAACCTCCGAAATCCTGAAGGAAGAATCGATTCTTATGAAAATTTGGAATTAAGTATATTTCACCCTGTAGAACAGAATCTATATTGTGCCAAAGTATGCTTTTTATTTTTAAGGGGTGAAAACCATCCCTTAAGTTGAAAAATTCAAAAAAATTAAAAGAAAGGTTTTATAGATTGAATTCAAGTTTAAATATATAGTGTAGGTATTATTTTACATTGTAGATTATATTTTACATACTATAATATAATATTTACAACATTTCAACCCTTAGAAACTACCCTTAATGACGAAAATATTAAAAAAAAAAATATTTTTTTGATCTTAACTTAACTTAAATCTGTTTAATACTTTATAGAATAATAAATAATTGAACACAATATTTTAACCCTTAGAAACCACCCCTATTGACAAAATATGCGAGAAAAAATAGTTTTAACGGTTTGAAATGTTTTAATCGTATTTGTATAGTAATTAAACATATTGTAAGTATGTAGACAATAAATTATTATTTAGCACATCACTTCAACCCTTAAAAATCACCCCTACTAACAAAATATATGAGAAAATACGTTTTCAATAGTTTGAAATGTTTTAATTATACATGTTTGGCAATTTTAAATATTTTAAGAATAAACACTATAATTTAACACGTACCGCATCGTTTCAGCTCATAAAAACCATCTAATGCAAATAATAAAATCTAGTTTAATATATATTATTGATATAAATTTAATAAAAATTATTGATTATATTAATATTTATTATATAATAAAAAGAAAATAAATGTATTGTATTATAATCAAATGTTTTATTATTATTAAAATAAAATACAAATTGGTATATGTAACTTTATACATCAAATTCATCGACTTCCTCCTCCTCCTCCTCTTCCTCCTCGTTTTCATCCGTTATTGGTGGACTATTTTGGCAACGATCGCCGGAGCATCTGCATGTTGCATTGCAAAAAAGACCAATTTTGCGACAGCTGCATGTAGCACCGCATCCTGACTTGCAATTGCAAAAAATCATTTTCATTAATTCTTCAGGTGCGGGCTGATTTAGCATTTTAATAGGCTGTAAAATATTATCCATTTTTATCCACCCCCAATCTGTTGGGCGAATATCTTTGTTTCCCAACGATATTTGGATTTGTAAAGAAGTTCTTTTTGTATGTTGTTGTGCAGCGTCAGTTGTCGGAACGAGAGATGCTAATTTTACAGCATTACTTTTGGTAGTTGCTTTAATAAAATGTTCATACCGCATTTTTTCGAGAAACGATTGTAAATTGGCACTCTTTAATTTGTTAGGCTGTGTTTCTTTAATAGTTCCATACAATAATATTGTGCAATACAAACCAGCATCTAAAATTGCATTAACTTCTGAATTTTTGTTATAAAATATTTCAATTTTTTCTCTTAAATCAGGACGTTTTTCCAGAAGATCGATAAATTTTTTTTTACCCTTATTATAAAATGAAGATGTAGTATCACATCCCGTAAAACAATGGGCAAAAAGAATATACTTTGCACTGTTTGGAAAACTTTCTTCGAAACTTTTTGACGAATATACTGCAGTAGGTACTTTTTGTTTTCCTAATTTTAAAAAGTATATTTCTTGATTGGGTTCAGTTCTTGTAGGCAAAATAATCAAAATATCGATATCATCAGCTACTATAACTTTAGTAAAACTCGAACTATCTTTAACGGCTATCTCCACAATTAATTCGTCCGCTTCTCCTTTTTCTTCATGACATTCAATGGAATTATTTCTCAGTTCTTCGATAAGATAATCAATAAATCTAATTTTATTTGCATAATTAGTTAAAAATTTTTCTTGTGTAACACTGACGGGCATATCTTTCGTAAATTGATACTCCTTCGAAGAAAGTTTTTGCGAACGACGATTTCTCTCTGCAATTTTTATATTTTCATCATCATAAGCATCGAAAACAAATATTACATTATTGTAACAGCTACAAATCCTATCAATATGAATATTTTTTAACGGGCTATTTTCAAAATTTTGTACAATAAATCGCTTGAAAAGCATGGCTGATACCCTAACCTACTAACTTCTAACAGTTATATTTCGGTTAATTTTTGTCCTACGGAAATAAAAAAAAAGCAAAATTTTCTACGGGAAAAATGCTAAATTTTTGCTATGTAACATATTTTTGTATTTCTTTTATTTTTCATGTGATTTTCAAAAAAACTGTAATTTTTTGAAAATTGAATTTTTCTTTTTTTTTTGTTTAAGTTTAAAATTTATATAAAATATGCATCCTAAATCGCTGAAACTTTAAGGATATATTATAAGCATGTAAATAAAGTAAATTGTAGAAGGATAGCCTTTAATTTAAAATCGGGTGGTAAATATATTACTTTATTGCAGTATTAAAAAAAAAAAAAAATCAATTAGCTGCTTTTTTTTTATCATAACTCCGTCAATTTTTATGCTAATGGCTTAAAATCAATTTTATTTTGAAGATTTTTTTAAGCACTTCAAAAAATGTTTAGAATTTTTTTTCTAAAATGTGAATTTTTTGAGTTATTTCACGTTAAACGATGCAAATTTAGTTGCCATCGGACAAGAGATGACATTTAAGCTGCCGTATCTCAGCACCTATTAGACCTACATAAATGAAAAAAAACTCAATCTTATCCTTTTTTTATAAGCTTCATTTTCTTTCTAAGGTTTTTTTTTCGTAGAATTAAAATTTTCCGAGTTAATCGAGAAAAACCGCTGAAAAACATGTTTTTTTTTGCAGAAAATGAATATATTCAATCACGAATAACTCAAAAAGTATTGGGTTTTCAAAAGACGTATATATAACATTTTTTGCTTAGAATTGACCCCTTTATCGATTTCTGCAGTTATTTTCAACATTTTATTTTCCACCCCCTTAAAGGGGTGGCTACCCCCCCCCCCCCCTGGGCAAAAGCATACATTGACACAATATAGACTTTATTCTACACGGTGAAATACACTTAATTCCACATTTTTATGAAATTCGGTTCTTCCTTCAAGAATTCGTGGGTGAAACTCCCCATTGACTGGACTATACGTACAAATTAATTGGAGGTCTATTTGCATAATCCGCTGCACTTATTCAGTATAAATATGTATAAAAAAGACATTCCCCAAAAACTGTTAAAAAATTTATTCTGAGATAATTGACATTAAAGTTTGCAAAACAGTTTTGTTATACTTATCTCCTCTACTCTGTCTATTATTAGTTCTGACAGAATTTACGTATTAGAACCAGCAATTGAGAAGTATTTGACATATGATATAGTAGCCCTTTAAATTCAGTAGTGTTGTATTACGTCAAATCATAACAATGTTTTCAGAGAAGTTACTGCTGAAAAATGAAAGAAAAAATACCACTATTAATAAATTTAGTATCTAATCCTTATCTAGTGCACATAATATACATGAAATAAGGACTTATTTTTTTCATCAAATAGAAGCGAAAAAGTAAACCTTAGTGAAATAACCACAAAGTGTGTTTTGATCTCAAGTGAAACAATGATTTGATGAATATCTAAAGCAAATTACAGTGATTTAAATGTGATTTAGTAATAAATGTTTGATCTAAACTTACAGAAGTTAATGTGCACCACTTGCGTATCAGTCATCATCTGTCAGCTGTAGTAGTGGTTTTTTTCTTGAAATCCTCGCCTCAAGAGTTCTTACAAGGCCATCGCTGTAGTCAGATACAGCATTGACAACAGCCGTCTCTATCGTTCTGAACTTGCTGATGAGCAATTCTAAGTATAATATCCTTGAGAACACTCTCTTCTTTATGTTGTGCTTCCAACTGCAATTGAAATGCATTCTTGGACAAGCAGTTCATGTTCATGATAACATAAAATCGGTCTAAGACAGCAAAACCTAAACGAAGAGAATATTATATAGTAATATAGTAATAGTAATTTATTGTAAAAATGTAGATTTTACAAATATTTTATAAACGTGTAATAAACATTGTAAATTAGTGTATAAATCAGGTTAAAATATTCGCATTAATAATACTTATAGACTTATAAAAATATCGCATTAATAATACATTATAATACAGTGATTTTCATTTCGAGAAAAATACTTAGATGCTCTAGACGGTCACCAGTTTTAATCTCTTTAAAATACTACTTTAAATACTGATTTTCAATATCACAGTCATCCTTAGGAACTAAAATAATACTAAATTGTAAGTCAAAAATACTTAATTAGTGATATCACAGATAAGAAGGATTTTAAAAATGACTAGAAATCTGGTGGACTAGAGAAATTACACGTATGATAGTATATGACTATTACTCGTCAATATATCACAGAAAAATACTTAAGACTAAAATTAAAAACTATTTGACATTCACACTCACCACTCGCGCTAATAAATCATATTCATACTAATAAAAACTATGTATATTGGACGACACTGTAATTTATAAATTAACTTACAGATATCGCCTATTTTGCGAGTAGTTTAATCGAGATCAAGAAAATGCGCTTTCAGAGCTGTTTTGAACCTTCTGAGGGAAGAAAAATTTCTAATCTCAGCAGGTGGAGAGTTCCATAGGTGCACACCTCTTACCTGGTATGATTTTATCCCGGCGTCAGTGCGCATCAGATGCACTGTTAATTCTTTAATCTCGCCTCTAGTTGCCAATCTGGGTACATATCTGGAGAAGAAACTCTCAAGATAGTCCGGAGTATGCATACGCATGATTTTATACATCAGTATTGACATAAAGTAATGTCTCCTCGAATTAATGCGTAGCTAGCCCAGAGCGGTTCTATGAGGCAAAATATGATCACCTCGACCTATACCTAACACATACCTCACACACGCATTCTGCAGTCTTTGTAATCGGTTTCTCAACTCTTGAGATGCATCAAGAAACACTATTGAGCAGTAGTCCAAATGAGGGAACAGCAGTGCGGTCGCGAGCCATTTGCGCAGGATCTCAGCAGTGTACTGGCGAAAATATCGTAAGGCATACAATACTCGATTCAATTTCTTTGTTATATAATTCACGTGAGCATTCCACGTAAGCTTAGCATCCAGTACTACACCAAAGCTAGTGACGCTGTCGGAGAATGGGATAAGGGTACCGTCTCCAAGGTCGATCGTCCTTGGCTCAGCATTCAAATAAAAATCATTAACAAAATGATTACCACCGAAAACGATCGCCTTCGTTTTGACCTTGTTTAGTTTAAGAGAGGTACCATCAGCCCACGCCGATACGGCAACAGCCGCCTGCTGCAGTGTTTCAATGCCCTTATCTAGACTATCTTTGGGTACTTGCACGTAAACTTGTAAATCATCTGCATACGTCAGTCAAGGACGTCACGTATGTCGTTTATGTATAGGTAAAACAACAGAGGTCCCAGAACAGATCCCTATGGCACTCCAAGATTCGTGTTTAACCACAAAGATGAACCTTGAGATTGTGTATATACACATTGTTGCCTACCAGAAATATATAAGTTTATCCACTGAAGAGCAGTTCTGGAGAAACCCATCAATCTCAGCCTTTCGAGAAGTCAAAAAGGAGAGATTTTGTCGAATGTCTTGCTGAAGTCGAACAGTAGCAGTAACGTGACGTATTTCTTGTCAATGCCGCGACGTATATCCTCTGACAACTTGAGTAATGATGTCTCTGTGGAGTGGTGTTTTTTGAAGTCTGTCTGCAGAGGATCAAGGATTTTCTTTTGCATGAGAAACTTTTGCATCTGGTCTAGAGCTATCTTTTCCAGAACCTTTGAGAGAAAGCACAGGATCGAAATCGGCCTAAAATCTGATGGACTCTTAGGTGCTGTGAACTTTTTTAGAGGTGTTATACGCGCCTTCTTCCAGAGGTCCGGAAAAGTACCCCGTGCAAAGGAACAATTAAACAGTCGTACACGATATTCCCCAATTAACGAAAGAGCTTTGGCCACAACACTCTGCGGAATGCCATCCTTACCACGAGCTTGAGACGAGAAATGAGAAACTGCAAGCACTACATCTGCGAAAACAATATCTTTAAAATTAAAACCTTCTAAACTTGCAGTGTTCAAGAGATTTCTATAGTCCCCCTCCTCGTCCTGCGGTGAGACTGACACCCCGGCAAAATGTTGATTTAGCTCATCTGGTATCAGATCATTTAAATCCTCATTCGATTTGGATATTAACCCCAGGTCTTTGAGCTCCTTCCAAACATTCCCATTTGCAAGAGCTTCTGATAAGCGTTGGTGGTAATATGACGTCCTAGCTTGGGTTACGTGTTTGTCAACAGTTTGTCGTAAAGTTAGGAACTGTTCTAGGAAAAATCTGTCTCCCGTCCTCTTGTAACGTTTGTAAGTTGCGTCACGTTTCCGTTGTAATTGGGCTAATTCCGCTCAAACCAACGGCAGTTGATTCTTTTTTGGTCTTATAATTTTAATTGGAGCAAGTTGTTCTATTGCTTCCGTTAGATTGTTACAGAGGCAACTAAGAGCCGTCTCTATGTCTATGCTGTTGTTGTTTGTAAAAGGAGACCAATCACAGGCAGATCAAAGGAGACCAAACACATCAGCCAATTTAAAGGGTCTAATACCTTTATAATCTCTATATACAATATGTCTTCTGTTGTATAGTGGTTGTTTTATCCATGGGAGAGAGACATCAATTATGTTATGGCTGCTGTGAAAATTCGCCGGAAAGTTACGTGCGTCTAGTACAGTATCGTTTGCATCGACAAGAATTAGGTCAATCCATGTGTGAGCCCTGCGTGCGTGATTCGTAGCACCATGCTGTATCACCTGTAACGATAACTCCGCCGATAAGTTGCGAACAAACTGTGCTTTGTAGCCTTCTTTCAAAAAATCTGCATTCAGGTCCCCCACTATAATCTTTCGCGAAAAACAAGTACAATAATCTTTTAATTTATCAATGAGGTCGGATTTTTTAGTAAAAGATATACCCGGGGGTCTGTAGATGACAGATACGAACAACGGTTCGGCGTCACCCTCCTTGACGGAACAGAAAATGTATTCTGGTTTTCCTGGTTTTCCGCATACTTGCGTACCAGACGATGTTAACAACTCACATGTATATGCTTTCTGTACATAAAGGGCAACACCTCCCCCTTCCAGGTTTCTGTCCTGTCTAAATACTTTAAATCGGTGAACCTGAATGACGTCGTCCGAAATACAGGGATCCAGCCTGATTTCTACCACACCGAATAAGTCATAAATCGGATTATCACGTAGAAATATGCGACTTTAATAAATGTGCTTTTTGAAAGAAGTTGCATTAATGAAGAATGCTCTTAATACTCCCCGATCTCTCTTACAACTTTCAGTGGAGAGTATATTTAATCATCTGGGAAAAGCAGCGTTTTGTACCGGTATTACTGATATATTCGTATCTTTCTGGTTTTTTTATTTTTTTTTTTATTTATTTTTTATTTTTTATTTTTTTTTTTTTTTTATTTTTTTTTTTTTATTTTTTTTTTTTTTTTTTTTTTTTTTTTCAGTTGAAGGAAACGCCCGACGATTTATGTTAATTTAATAAGTGAATCTAACGTCTATTCAGGGCGAAACATAATAGATAAGGAAGGTAACTAACTTATCAATCACTTTTTTCTACATATGTGTTTAAATACATATTTAAATTTTTAGAAGCTATTGACACAATAAATAGCAGTCAAAGAATTATGCACAATATTATAATAATTAAAGTGCAGTCAAGAATTTTTAAAGGATATGGAAAGGGAAGGTAAACGTATAAGATAACTAGGGGGGCTGCGCCCCCCAGCGTGCCTTCAGCACGCCCCCCCCCCCGCTCCCACACACACCTGCTCCTCGCTTCGCTCGTCGCCCGCCCACTCCCTATGTAAAAACTTCGTTTTTACATAATAGGCACGCCCGCAATACTCAGGAGAACCTTGTATTTTTATAAAAGCGAAAATTGATTAATAATGTCATTACGAAGGGCAATGCACTCATGATTTTGCATACTATTAAAAAAAAAAAATAGTTTTTGTTACCATATGGCAAACAGTAAAGCCAATAAGCGAAAAATTTACCGTATAAAAAACATTAGTGACCGTCTCTTAGAGACATGTTACCGCGCAATGGTTATCAAGTCATGTCATATTGTTCGTGTATAACGTATTACGTATAATATCCCTAGTGGAAATGAAAAATGAAAATAACTGTAAATAACTGTAAAAAACTGTAAATAACTGTAAATAACAGTTTATAACAGTTTATAAGTTTGATTTGAGACGTTAATAACAGTCATTTACAGTTATTTACAGTTTTTTATAGTTATTTACAGTTATTAACAGTTATTAGCAGTTATTAACATTTATTTACAGTTTTGCAGAAAAGTACCTGCGAAAACGGAGGTGCTGATAAAAGTTAGTTACAGTTATTAACGGTTATTAACAGTTTTTAACAGTTTTTAACAGTTATTAACAGTTATTAACAGTTATTTACAGTTTTGTTGATAAGAAAAAATTTAGTATTATAGCGAAAAAAATAAACTGTTTATAACTGTAAATATCTGTAAATAACTGTTAATAACTGTTAATAACCGTTAATAACTATTAATACCCTTTATATACCTCCGTTTTCGCAGGTACTTCTTTGCAAAACTGTAAATAACTGTTAATAACTGTTAATAACTGTTAATAACTGTTAATAACTGTAAATAACTGTAAATAACTATAAATAACTGTTATTAGCGTCTCAAATCAAACACTTATAAACTGTTAATTACAATTATTAACAGTTATTAACAGTTATTTACAAAAATCATTTCCGCTCGGGATATAGCTGTTTATGCAAAGTGATGACAATGCGAGCTTGATTTTACACAATTCGCAATAATCGCTATAAACGATATAAAAATTACAACATCATCTATTCACATGGGTAACGTGTATAGCATCGCCAATCACGTGATGGCGGTGACACTGCTGGCTTGTTGGCTTTACCCATGTGAGTGTGCGCGCATGCGCATGCGCTGCAGCTCACCTGCTCGTCACGTCTGGCTCGTCAGCTGATAGCTCGTAGCTTCTTTGCGCAAGCGACTCGGCGCCGCAGATGATCCGAGAAAAAGGCTGGGCCGAACTTCTAGTGAACAAGTTTCAGTGCGGAGTGAACACAAGAAAGCTGCCTACTACGTGCGTATTATCGCTACAGTGCTTCGCTTCCTATCTGGCTCTCACCCGCACCATGTCAACCATGTGCGCACGGCAGTCCGGCAGACGGCAGTCATCAATGATTATATCTGCAGTCACTGTGTTTCCTAAATTGCTGCATGGATCGATATTGATGTTGGTCGAGTTCTCTGCTAATTCAGTTGTGGTCTTATCCTTGAGTAAGTATTATTTCAATAATACTAGCTCCTTTCTAATCTTGCAGGGTTTTCATCTTTTTTTCACAAGGACATTTTGTTAAACTTTGAGGGTCAAGGTAGTCTTAGTTGGAAGCGTGCATGAGCTTTTTCGACTTTCAAGTATACAAATACCTTTCCTTTCTCTGAAAATATCTTCAGCTTTACACACGTCACCATATCATGCATTCTGAGGGATTATATACCATATTTCAGATCTAAATAATCAGCAAGTGTGGAGTTACAGCATTTTCTGTGTGCTTTTTGAGGAAATTATTAAGAAAGAAAAGTAATTTCCTCCAATTTGGCTGATTGAGTATATCTGAAACTTAATGTACAATGCCTCAGCATGCATTGCATTGTGTATGAACATTCTTGTAAATCTTGAGAAAGGGTGAGGAGGTTTTAGTTGAGAATACACATGCGCTTTCTCGACTTTTGAGTGCAAAGATCCCTTTCCATTCCCTACAAGTATCTTCAACTTTCTATACATGATGGAATACACGCTGAGGGACACTATATCAAGATTTAGATATGCATAATCAGCAAGTCTGGAGATATTGCAACTTCTGTGTCTTTTTCAAGAAATTTTTGAGAAAAATGTCATTTTCTCCGTACCGGCTGATTGAATCGATCTGAAATTGCATACACAATCCCTCTGTATGTATTGTATTGTGTGTAAACATTCTGGTAAACTTTAAGTGAGGGTGAAGAGGTCTTAGTTGAGAATACACATGCGCTTTCTCGACTTTTGAGTGCAAAGATCCCTTTCCATTCCCTACAAGTATCTTAAACTTTCCATACATGATGAAATACATGCTGAGAAACAGTATATCAAGTTTGAGATCTACATAATCAGCAAGTCTGGAGATATTGTAATTTCTGTGTCTTTTTCAAGAAATTTTTGAGAGAAATGTCATTTTCTCCGTACCGGCTGATTGAATCGATCTGAAATTGCATACACAATCCCTCTGTATGTATTGTATTGTGTGTGAACATTCTGGTAAACTTTAAGTGAGGGTGAGGAGGTCTTAGTTGAGAATACACATGCGCTTTCTCGACTTTTAAGTGCAAAGATCCCTTTCCATTCCCTACAAGTATCTTAAACTTTCCATACATGATGGAATACATGCTGAGAGACAGTATATCAAGTTTCAGATCTACATAATGAGCAGGTCTGGAGATGTTGCAATTTCTGTGTCTTTTTCAAGAAATTTTTGAGAAAAATGTCATTTTCTCCGTACCGGCTGATTGAGTCGATCTGAAATTACATACACAATCCCTCTGTATGTATTGTATTGTGTGTGAACATTCTGGTAAACTTTAAGTGAGGGTGAGGAGGTCTTTGTTGAGAATACACATGCGCTTTCTCGACTTTTGAGTGTAAAGATCCCTTTCCATTCCCTACAAGTATCTTCAACTTTCTATACATGATGGAATACATGCTGAGAGACAGTATATCAAGATTTAGATATGCATAATCAGCAAGTCTAGAGATATTGCAATTTCTGTGTCTTTTTCAAGAAATTTTTGAGAAAAATGTCATTTTCTCCGTACCGGCTGATTGAGTCGATCTGAAATTGCATACACAATCCCTCTATATGTATTGTATTGTGTGTGAACATTCTCGTAAACTTTAAGTGATGGTGAAGAGGTCTTAGTTGAGAATACACATGCGCTTTCTCGACTTTTGAGTGCAAAGATCCCTTTCAATTCTCTCAACATATCTTGGTAAATATATAGTGCTATGAATGATCTGATCGACACGCTAACACCATATTGTGAGTAGTTTGCTGTTAGAATGTTTTCTCGTTTACTTTACAGCTAGCATCTATCCTGCAATAATTTTCTACCCTTTTGACAGGAGTGTGGCTTCTCTGTACTCCTTCCGTTTCCAAGTTATTCTTGTTGTAATTATGTTTTTGGTCTAGGGCGAAGAGCTCCTGCAGACGACATCACGGCGTCCTAAACACCTGCAGATAGCGTTTTTTATTGGGACTATATGTTGGATCGATTGACATATTTCATGTGGACATTGAAAACCTCTGAACTCGTTGAAAAAATTATCTGGTGAGTAGCTTACTGTAAGAAAGTTTATTGATTTATACTTTTAAGCTAGTATCCTGCAATAATTTCCTACCCCTTTGACAGGAGTGTGGCTTCTCTGTACTCCCTCCGTTGCCAAGTTATTCTTGTTGTAATTATGTTTTTGGCCTAGGGTGAAGAGTTCCTGCAGAAGACAACACGTCTTCATATAATTGTTCTTTCCTCGAGGGCGTCATTATATGACCATCATAAAGCAGGAGACTTTAAAAAAAATAGGACCAAATTGGGAATGGCAACTTTGAGAAACTCAACAATGGCATTACAGTGGGTAACCTTGAGTGAAGGACTTCCTGATGCACACATCTTGGCAGCTTCATCTTTCTATAGATTATCAATGGAAGTTGATCTAGTCTGTATTTATTTTAATTCACTGTGACCACTTTGTGGTCTCTTCTTTGAATAATCATTATTTCAGTAATCTACTGCTTTCAACCATTACTATGGCTTCATTTTTTGTTTCAGGGTTTTTATTATCCTTTCAGAAAAAGCAGCAACTATAAGAGGCGACCGGTCAAATTTAACAGATCTATTCCTCATTCATTGATGTGGTTGATATTTACTTTGAGGTTGTCTTTTCAAACTTCATTTAGAAGAACATAAGAATGATAGAAATCTGCTTTTATAATGCATTTCAGGCATCTTATGTATTTTTATGCTGATTTTATTTTTTTTTTTGTAGGTATAATTTAATAAAAAGAAAGAAATAAGTCATGCAATTTCTCAGATTTAATTCAGGCACTGCTTGTGTATTTTTTATAGAACTGTATTTTTATTTTTTTTATTAAATTACATGTCCTTTCAAAAAGATAGAGTCAACTCAAAAATACATGGAATGTCTGAGATGCATTACTGAAGCCGGTTTCTATCATTCTTAGTCTTTTGGATTAAGTACGGACACATCACCTCAAAGTAAATATCGATAACATTGAATGCTCAATACACCTGCTAAATCTGACAAGTGGCTTTTATATTGTAGGAGCCGGATGAATTTTCTTATTAAGTTTTTAATTTTGGTTCGTATACTTTAGTGTAGTGTAGTGTGAGTGTGTCTGAAACTTCTATACATTTATAGCTTGTCCCGCCATAACAATAAATCTGAGTACGTGTAAAAATTGTGAAAAAAGTTATTTTAATCTATAAAATTCAGTCGAATTGTAGTAGTTAATGAACAATGAATGAGCTTATCCATTAACTACCAGTATTAATTGACTTTTAGAGGTTATAGTGAACTTTTCATAATTCTGACAGGTTTCCAGAATATTTATTTAAGCATACTCTATAAATCTTTCGGACAGACCACAGTACATGGCCCTTCAGATTTCATAAGAGAAAACCTATTTAATTAATTAGTCTGAAATTTACAACATGAAAAGATAAATTAATCCTGCTCCTGTAATGTTATAAAAGCCACCAGTCAGATTTAGCAGGTGTACTCATCATTCAGTGTTGTCGATGTTTAGTTGGCGTAAATGTGCTTAAGTATAAAAATAATAGAACTCTGCTTCTATAATGTATTTCAGGCATCGTATGTTTTTTTAAGCAAATTTCATCTTTCCAGAAGTAGGTATAATTTAATAAAAAAAAATATCCGTGCGATATGCAGTCCATTATTTCACCGTGTTTATCGCACTTGCTACGTTCGTGCGCTAACCTCACGGTGCGATAATGAACTGCTTAGCGCATGGATAGGCGTGACAGCGGACTTAAGGCAGACAGTGTTATAAAAAATTGTACGATACTAATGCGTTAAGTAACACATTACACGCCGTGAAAGGATCCTCACTACGCTCGGGCCTTAACTTTACGCCATGAAATAATGGGCCACTTATCGCACTTGTATCGTAATGTATTAGTACGATAAATTTTTTATCGATATTTATTCATTAATTAAAAAAACCTCTTTCAATTGATTGGCCCGTAGTTTCCTCAACCTTAATATCTTGAATCCTTTAATTAATATATAATAACAAAATTTATAAATCTACGACTACAAAGAATTTTGAAGCGATTAAGTCATTGTTACTCCTGTAATCGTTGGATATACAAAAATCAATTTTCATTTTTCAATTTTTTTCTAAAAAACTAATCAACAAAATGAATTAAAACATTACAGATTATATTTATTTATATTATCCATTATCATGATTTTTCTCAAAAAAAATTGACCGTTTAGTTTGGGAGTTATAAGCATCTAAAAAAAAAACACGTTATTGTTAATAATTTTTTTAGAAAATATAGGTATTTTAATTCTCTTTCGAATGCTACCCATCCGATTCGAATAACTCGATCCTATCATTAAAAAAAAATCAAAAAGCAGTTTTGAGAAAAATCGAAAATTTGAAAAAAAAAACAAAAACACATCGCCCCAATAAAAAAAAACGGATTTTGACCGGAAAATGAGACCTGTCCGGTCAAAATTGACCGAGTAGAAATTGAGATCTAGGCGTACACACACACACACACACACACACACACACACACACACACATTTTTCAAAAACCATGTATTTTGATTCCTAACATCTCGGAACACAATTATAACATGTTTTTACAACAACTCAAACATTTTGGTTCCTCCTAGAGGAAGCTTTGTAATATTAAATTTTTGAGTTGTTGTAAAAACATGTTATAATTCTGTTCCGAGGTGTTAGGAATCAAAATACATGGTTTTTGAAAAATGTCTGTATGGATGTGTGTGTGTGTCTGTGTATACGCCTGGATCTCAGCTTCTACTCGGTTGATTTTGACCGGACAGGTCTCATTTTTTTTGTTTTTTTTTCGTGATGACGGATCAAAAATCCGTTTTTTGATTGGGACGATGCGTTTTTGTTTTTTTTCAAATTTTCGATTTTCTCAAAACTGTTTTTTGATTTTTTTAATGATAGGATCGAGTTATTCGAATCGGATGGGTAGCGTTCGAAAGAGAATTAAAATACCTATATTTTCTAAAAAAAAAAAAGTCTAGCTATCACGGTTCTTTTGTTATTAACAAAAACGTGTTTTTCTTTTAGAAGCTTATAACTCCTAAACTTAACGGTCAATTTTTTTGAGAAAAATCATGATAATACGGAATATAAATAGCTATAATCTGTTAAAATTTGAATACATTCTGTAGGCTAGATTTTGAGTAAAAAATTGAAAAATGAAAAAAATCAATTTTGTATGTCCAACGATTACAAGAGTAAAATTGACTTAATGGCTTCAAAATTCCTTTTAGAGGTAGATTTTTTATAGTTCTCGGTCGAATTCTTTGGGCAAAATGATTGGTCCATAAATTTCAGAGATATTTGAGGTTAAATATTTTTTGACTTTTTTTAAAATTGTAATTTCTCGAGAACGGCTCTATGTATCTGAATGGGGTGGGTGGCATTCGAAAGAGAATTAAAATATCTATATTTTCTAAAAAAAGTTAATTTTCTATCTATCACGGTTCTTTAGTTATCATCAAAAACAAAAACGTGTTTTTTTTTTAAAAACTCATAACTCAAATGATGTGTAACAAAATGAATTAAAATGTTTAAAAATTATATCTATTATAATCTATTATAATTATGAATTATGCATTATGAATGCATTATATTCTGCATTATTATAATTTATTTGTGAGTTATGAACTTTTTTAAAAAAACACGTTTTTGTTAATAACAAAACAACCGTGATAGCTATTTGTTTTATTATAAAATATAGATATTTTACTTCTATTTCAAATGATAACTTTATTTATCAGCTCAAAATTTATATAAATTTGATATAAATAAATAATAAATAAATAAATTTAAAAATTAACAATTTTTAATATTCATAAATGAATTTAATTATAATTATGCAATAAATTTTTTAAAAAATTATAAATTTTGTTATTAAAAATTAATTAAAGGAATCAACAAATTACGGTTGAGGAAGCTACGGGCCAATGAATTGGCAGCGGTTTCTATCTATTTTATAGCTACAACTTTATTAAAGTAAAATTTCTTTTTTTTTTAGTTGGATTAAATAAAGTGTAAATAAATTAAAATAAAATAATTAACTTCTTTAGTAAGGTCGTATTTCAGAAAGAAGTTTATATATATCGCTGTTGATATATTTTTTTTTTTTTAATATATCAGTAATTTTATTTCAGGTGGGGGGGCTTCGCCCCCCCCCCTGAGTGGGGGCTTCGCCCCCTACACCCCCACCAGGAGCTCCGCCCCTGGACCCCGCCCTGCGCCCCACATCAAACCCGCCATACCTCATTACCTACCAACAACAAACTTTATTGTTTCTTTTATTTTGTTTTATCTAGATGGGACATTTCAACATAATAACTATATCCTCAAGGATTTTCATTCATGGTCACGAAATGATTTCGTAGATTCATTCGTCATCGAATATCATTTAATGTGTGATATCAGGAATATGGTTACGAGTCGTGAGGATGGAATATTATATTTGCTTATTCTTTGGCTCAAATTTTATATTTAACCAAAAATTTAATCTGTTTTTTAATTTTATTTTTAAGGTTTAAACTTGAAGAAGTTCTATTAATCACATTGTTAATAGAAGATTAGATTATATACAATATTAGCTGCCTGTCTACGACCAAGTTTTAGAAAAAAATAATTTGTTTCTTGGACCAACTTAGAATAATTTTAAGTAAAAAACATTTAGGGATTTAATCTTTTAATTTTTGTTACTTCAACATCAATTTATATTTCTTATTATATATTTTTATTAGTGTTTTAGTTTACATAATATTTGGCATTTTGTAAACAATAGATATTTCTTTTTTTTAAATTATGTTTTCAATTTGTTGATCTCAGCTAATGGTAGAGTATTGTAGATAATTACTTTATGAAGCTAATGGCCATATCTACCAGTGAAAGGTGATTTTTTTTAAAAAATTAAAAAATAAAAAACACCATAATCTTCGACGTTTCGGAGACTTTATTCATATCTCCCTCTTCAGGAATCTATAATTAATAATTTAAGAAATTTAACACACTGTTTTTTAAAAATAACACAAATATACGACGACTTACAATCCTTAATTACATATCGTAATGTCAAGTAGTTTATGCGGGCAACAATCCGCTCGTCAGTGATTTTAGAAAACAATTTTCTCGCTTTATATATTCAAGTAACATTTAAATGTGTAAGTGCGTATCTAATTCACCACTACAACATAAACAATGAAAGAGTGGGAGAAAGGCAAACCGTAAGAGTCGAAGAGAGCGAAGAGAGATACCAGGGCGACACGTATTGGCGAAAGTAACCCTAATAACCTTAGTCTCTATAATACAAGACTATGGATACTTCCATTATACATGCGTTCCTAGTAACCTTTTAGCTAACGTACATGGATGTTATATTTCTTTAGAGACCAAAAATTCACAATTATTTATCAGAGTATTATATACATACGGTAGTCTACTAATTTCAAATTGTTTATTAATAAAGTTATTTTGTGTATGAATAAATAGAGCTTCGGAGAATAATCTTTTTTCTTTATTGCTTTCGATATCTAGTATCTTTACATTTTGAAAATTAATTGTGTGACTATTATCTTGTGTGTGAATAAATAATGATGAATTTTGATCTCTATCACAGTACTTTTTTTGATGTTCTTTTATTTTAACATTCAGACGCCTACTAGTCTGCCCTACGTATGACGCGTTACAATTGTTACAATTTATCTTATAAACTACGTTTGCATTATTATATTTTACATTCTTGTCCTTACCTAATTTTATAATATTATTTAGTTTATTAATCGTACTAAAAATTACATTAGTGTTACATTTATTAAAAAAGTTTTTTATCGAACATTCCATTTCTTTGACAAATGGTAGAACAATAAATTTTTTCTTATTTACATTATTGAAAATTAGTGTGGTATTCTGTGAAGTGTTATTATTAAATTTTATCTTTTTTAACCTTTTTTTAATATGATAATCTATTATGTCTTGTGGATAATCATTGTTTTTTAATAATAATTTTATGAACGAAATATTTTTTTCATGAAAACTACTATGTGATAATTTTATTGCTCGATCAATTAAACAATAAATAATAGCAATTTTATTACTTTGGGGATGGTGAGAATTGTAATTTAGATACCGGCCTGAAAAAGTTGGTTTTTTATACCAATTTGTAATAATATTTCTATGATCGTTTATAATAATTTCAATGTCTAAAAAACTTATACTATTGTTCTTGGGTTTTTCAACCGTAAATTGTAAATTCAAATCGTACGCATTAAATATCTTTAACGTATTATCAATGTCATTCTTGTGTATACACAGTACAATATCATCCACATAACGATAATAAAATAGCGGTTTAAATTGTAATTTATTAATACAGTAAGATTCTAAATCATCCATGACTATGTCTGACAGTATTGGACTTATTGGATTACCCATGGCTGATCCAAAAGTCTGTCTATAAAATTTTCCGTTAAATTGAAAGAAATTATTATTTAGGATAAACTTAATAACATGGAGGAATTCAGAACAATTAATGTTAATTTTATTATACAATTGATGCCACCTTTTTTCGATAGCATTACACACTAAATATTCTGGGACATTCGTAAACAAACTGATTACATCGAAACTTATGATCTCATGATCTAATGGAATATACAAGTTATCGATTTTTTCTTTTAATTTTAAACTATTATCTATGTGAGATTTAGGAGTTTTAAGATTATTCTGTAGGAATTTTGCAAAAAACTTTGAAACAAAATACGTTGGTGAATTTACAGTCGAAATTATAGGTCTTACTGGAAAACCAGTTTTATGTATTTTGATTAATCCGTATGCTTTTGATATGTTAAATTTTTGTAAAATTGGAAGAAACTTTTTTTCATTACCCATAAAATCTATTTTATTGAGCCATTTAATTAACTCATTAGTTTTTCTTTCAAGACTAGGCAACGGATTCTTTTTAATTTTTTCATAATATTTCTCATCACAAAATAATAGTTCTGTTTTTTCTGAATATGTGGACTTTTTAATTATGACAGTTGCATTTCCCTTATCAGCTCTAGTTATTAAGATATCTGGGTGATGTTTTATGAACTTTTTTTTTTTTCTAAATCTATTTTAAACTTTTTATCTACATGAGAATTTATAGCAAGATCTTTATTATAAAATTTTTTAATCGTGTTAAGAAACTTTGCTCTTAACTTTGGGATATTCTCTTCATCAATGTCATTTTTTAAAAAGGATTCAAAGTTTTTTACGTAATTTAATGCTAACTTATTATCAAATCTGTTATTGTAATTAAACTTTTCACCCAACTTTAGTATATCTATAACGTACGTTGGAAGTTGAATCCCAGAGACATTAACACACCATTTACTTGCTATGCAAGGGTTGGTGACCTGTGTGTTATTGTTCGGGAGATTGACCCCGATCATATTATTGACACTAGTATTATCCTCATCTCTATATCTATCTTTATCTATCACTTTCTTATATTTTCTAAAATACAGAACATCGAGTTTTTTTTCCAATTTCATTGTAACTTTAGTCATAACAAATGTGAGTTTAGTATTGTAATAATCTATGAACCAAGAACAAATATCTATACCTACGAAATTATGCAATTCTTTCGACATTTTATCAATTAATTTATTTATTTGTACAATTTTCATGTGAATATCTATAATCTCGATGTTTAACAGTTGAATGATTATATTATCAGCTAATTTGTTTTGTTTAATTTTGCACTTATTTGAGAACATGTGATTATTTCTTAAGTTCTTAGTAATAAATTTCAAATGATTGGGAACCACACTATAAAATCTGCATTTAATTAAGAATTTACAATGTTCTCTATAGTATTTTAAATTGTATAATGTTTTCGTTAGTTTATAAAATTTTTTTCTTATAATAAAGCCGAATATTGTGAAAACTATATGTAGTACTAAGTTTAAATTTAAGTCCTTTCTATTTACGTTTGGCCTGGAATACGTTGTTTGAGAGTTCGAGAAAACCATTCATCTCAACACCATGATGACTACATTGAAGGCGCATCATCAAGATGGAAATTTAACACAACGTACGTTATAGATATACTAAAGTTGGGTGAAAAGTTTAATTACAATAACAGATTTGATAATAAGTTAGCATTAAATTACGTAAAAAACTTTGAATCCTTTTTAAAAAATGACATTGATGAAGAGAATATCCCAAAGTTAAGAGCAAAGTTTCTTAACACGATTAAAAAATTTTATAATAAAGATCTTGCTACAAATTCTCATGTAGATAAAAAGTTTAAAATAGATTTAGAAAAAACAAAAAAGTTCATAAAACATCACCCAGATATCTTAATAACTAGAGCTGATAAGGGAAATGCAACTGTCATAATTAAAAAGTCCACATATTCAGAAAAAACAGAACTATTATTTTGTGATGAGAAATATTATGAAAAAATTAAAAAGAATCCGTTGCCTAGTCTTGAAAGAAAAACTAATGAGTTAATTAAATGGCTCAATAAAATAGATTTTATGGGTAATGAAAAAAGTTTCTTCCAATTTTACAAAAATTTAACATATCAAAAGCATACGGATTAATCAAAATACATAAAACTGGTTTTCCAGTAAGACCTATAATTTCGACTGTAAATTCACCAACGTATTTTGTTTCAAAGTTTTTTGCAAAATTCCTACAGAATAATCTTAAAACTCCTAAATCTCACATAGATAATAGTTTAAAATTAAAAGAAAAAATCGATAACTTGTATATTCCATTAGATCATGAGATCATAAGTTTCGATGTAATCAGTTTGTTTACG
The DNA here is from genome assembly GCA_036365515.1 of Torymus aiolomorphi. NCBI lineage: Eukaryota > Metazoa > Arthropoda > Insecta > Hymenoptera > Torymidae > Torymus > Torymus aiolomorphi. The sequence goes on along the minus strand of CM070873.1, from coordinate 213,715,964 downwards.
AATGTCCCAGAATATTTAGTGTGTAATGCTATCGAAAAAAGGTGGCATCAATTGTATAATAAAATTAACATTAATTGTTCTGAATTCCTCCATGTTATTAAGTTTATCCTAAATAATAATTTCTTTCAATTAAACGGAAAATTTTATAGACAGACTTTTGGATCAGCCATGGGTAATCCAATAAGTCCAATACTGTCAGACATAGTCATGGATGATTTAGAATCTTACTGTATTAATAAATCACAATTTAAGCCGCTATTTTATTATCGTTATGTGGATGATATTGTACTGTGTATACACAAGAATGACATTGATAATACGTTAAAGATATTTAATGCGTACGATTTGAATTTACAATTTACGGTTGAAAAACCCAAGAACAATAGTATAAGTTTTTTAGACATTGAAATTATTATAAATGATCATAGAAATATTATTACAAATTGGTATAAAAAACCAACTTTTTCAGGCCGGTATCTAAATTACAATTCTCACCATCCCCAAAGTAATAAAATTGCTATTATTTATTGTTTAATTGATCGAGCAATAAAATTATCACATAGTAGTTTTCATGAAAAAAATATTTCGTTCATAAAATTATTATTAAAAAACAATGATTATCCACAAGACATAATAGATTATCATATTAAAAAAAGGTTAAAAAAGATAAAATTTAATAATAACACTTCACAGAATACCACACTAATTTTCAATAATGTAAATAAGAAAAAATTTATTGTTCTACCATTTGTCAAAGAAATGGAATGTTCGATAAAAAACTTTTTTAATAAATGTAACACTAATGTAATTTTTAGTACGATTAATAAACTAAATAATATTATAAAATTAGGTAAGGACAAGAATGTAAAATATAATAATGCAAACGTAGTTTATAAGATAAATTGTAACAATTGTAACGCGTCATACGTAGGGCAGACTAGTAGGCGTCTGAATGTTAAAATAAAAGAACATCAAAAAAAGTACTGTGATAGAGATCAAAATTCATCATTATTTATTCACACACAAGATAATAGTCACACAATTAATTTTCAAAACGTAAAGATACTAGATATCGAAAGCAATAAAGAAAAAAGATTATTCTCCGAAGCTCTATTTATTCATACACAAAATAACTTTATTAATAAACAATTTGAAATTAGTAGACTACCGTATGTATATAATACTCTGATAAATAATTGTGAATTTTTGGTCTCTAAAGAAATATAACATCCATGTACGTTAGCTAAAAGGTTACTAGGAACGCATGTATAATGGAAGTATCCATAGTCTTGTATTATAGAGACTAAGGTTATTAGGGTTACTTTCGCCAATACGTGTCGCCCTGGTATCTCTCTTCGCTCTCTTCGACTCTTACGGTTTGCCTTTCTCCCACTCTTTCATTGTTTATGTTGCAGTGGTGAATTAGGGACGCACTTACACATTTAAATGTTACTTGAATATATAAAGCGAGAAAATTGTTTTCTAAAATCACTGACGAGCGGATTGTTGCCCGCATAAACTACTTGACATTACGATATGTAATTAAGGATTGTAAGTCGTCGTATATTTGTGTTATTTTTAAAAAAACAGTGTGTTAAATTTCTTAAATTATTAATTATAGATTCCTGAAGAGGGAGATATGAATAAAGTCTCCGAAACGTCGAAGATTATGGTGTTTATTTTTTAATTTTTTAAAAAAAATCACCTTTCACTGGTAGATATGGCCATTAGCTTCATAAAGTAATTATGTTTTCAATGTGTTTATCTCATTTTATAGCACAGTGTGACCTAAGTCCGCACTTAAGTCACGCCTACCCGTGACTTAAGTAGTCGATTATTGCACCGTGAGGTTAGCGCGCGAGCGTAGCGAGTGGACTGATTAAGGTACGGATAGGCGTGACAGCGGATTTAGGTAAACGTGCTATAAAATATCGTACGATACATGTGACTTCAGTGGCAGTATCGTAATGTACTATTTTAACATTGTAATTAAATGTAATTTTATATCTTATGATTATATTTTTATAATTATATGATCTTTCGAATGTTATATTGATTTTTCCGATATTATTTAAAGCTATTGCATTGAATAATTCTTTGTCAAATCGAATCATGTTAAATAATCGAAAATTGAATATGTAAAGTGTCGTATTTATAGGTTTAGATAATCAGGATTGATTGTACATTAAAATAGTAATTGGGGAAAAGTTTTGTTTAGATGTTATCCATAAGTATATCTTTTGCATTCAATATTTTTGTGTAAAGTCAAATCGTTGTAATAAGCGAAAATCGTCCATTTTATGTATGTTTTGGCGTTAAAAATTGTTTGTTTGGATTTAACTCGTCGGGAATTGATTGTACAAAAAAATGTTTAATAGGAAAAAGTTTTGTTTTAATATTATCTATAACTTTTACGTTCAACATTTTTGTGTAAAATCAAATCCTGTCAAGTTATAGCCGAAAATCGTCCATTTTATGTATATTTAGGCGTTAAAATTCGTTTTTATGAGTTCAACTCGTCAGGAATTGGTCGTAGCAAAAAATGTTCAATATAAAAAAGTTTTGTTTTAATATTATCTATAACTTTTACATTTAAAATTTTTGTGTAAAGTCAAATTCTGCTCAGTTATAAACGAAAATCAGCCATTTTATGTACATTTAGGCGTTAAAAACCGTTTTTTTGGATTTAACTCATCAGGAATTGATCGTACAAAAAAATGTCGAATAGGAAAAAGTTTTGTTTCAATATTATCTATAACTTTTGTATTTAACATTTTTGTGTAAATTCAAATCCTGTAAAGTAATAGAAAAAAAACGACTATTTTTGATAATTTTAGCGATTTTTTCGCTATTACATTGTTAAATATTGTTCATAGAAAAAAAATGTTCAATGTAAAAAAGACGTCTTTTAATTAGTTTTAGCAGATGCATTTGTTGTTTTTGACTTAAATTTAATTTTGTTCACCGTATGCTCAAAAATCGATTTTTTCAAATTTTTATTTGCTCTGGCGTTTTTTTATTTGTCGATCGATTTGGCTCGGTAGAGAACTGTCAGTTACTTATAATTGGACGAGTATATTCCCCAAAGCCCGTTTGGATCCGTCGAAATTTCGCTGAGATAATCGGATTACTTGATCACATACATACGTACAGACATACATACATCTCTGAAAACGCTTAAAATGTACTTCTTTTGGGTGGAAAATAGTTTTTATGTTGTAAATTTTCAGAATTTGAAGTGTTACAATTTTCGCCCTGACGAAAATATAAGGCTCTCCCGAGAAGCGGTCGTGCCTAAAAACGAAGTTTTTACATAGGGAGGGGGGGGGCGACGAGCGAAGCGAGGAGCAGGTGTGTGTGGGGGCGGGGGGGATGGCGTGCCGAGGGCACGCTAGGGGGCGCAGCGCCCCTAGTTAGATTTTTTTCCTTACGTCGTAAATCATTAGAACTATATAACATTATTATAAGAGAGGTTGTTTCAATTGGAGTTTTTAGGAATATCCATTTAATTACAAAAGATAGAGCGAATTTGGTTTTATTATTATTGTTACTATTAGTACGCCAATCACTAGTTATGTATATTTAAGCGCTTAAAATCGTTTTTATAAGTCTAACTCGTCAGAAATTGATTTTACATGAAAATATTAGATGGAAAAAAGTTTTGTTTAAATATTATCTACAACTTTTGTATTTAATATTTTTGTGTAAAATCAAATACTGTCAAGTTTTAGCTGAAAATTGTCCAGTTTATGTATATTGTAGCGTTTAAAATCGTTTTTATCGGATTAGCTCATTAGGAGTTGATTTTACACAAAAATGTTAAATAGAAAAAAGATTTGTTTTAATATTATGTACAACTTTTGTATTTAATATTTTTGTGTAAAATCAAATTCTGCCAAGTTATAGCCGAAAATCGTCTATTTTATGTATATTTTGGCGTTTAAAATCGTTTTTATCGGATTAGCTCATTAGGAGTTGATTTTACACAAAAATGTTAAATAGGAAAAAGTTTTGTTTTAATATTATCTAAAACCTTTGTATTTAACACTTTTGTGTAAAATCAAATCCTGTCAAGTTATAGCCGAAAATCGTCCATTTTATGTATATTTTGGCGTTTAAAATCGTTTTTTTGGATTTAACTCATCAGGAGTTCATTTTACACAAAAGTCATAAATAGGAAAAAGTTTTGTTTAAATATTATCTCCAACTTTTGTATTTAACATTTTTGTGTAAAATCAAATTCTGTCAAGTGATAGCCGAAAATCGCCCATTTTTTACCTTTTTTGCCGTTTTTCGCAGTTATCTTGGCAAATATTGCTCGTAGAAAAAAGTGTCCAACAGATAAAAGGTGTATTTTAATTAGTTTTAGCAGTTAGACCTGTAGATATAAGCTTAAAATTAATTTTTCTAGTCATTAAGCTTAAAAATTGATATTTTGAAATATTTTAAGTGCCTAAAAAATGAGAACGAAAAAATAACGGCCCAGGCCGGGGTCGGACCGATGACCTTCTGCTTACCGGGCAGTTACGCTACCATTTCCGCCACTGGGCTGACAATCCTTTCCAGACCCTAACCGCTACTTAATCGTTCTCAATTTTTAATATTATTAAATATTAAAAATTTATAATAATTTATAATATTGTGCATAATTCTTTGACTGCTATTTATTGTGTCAAATAGCTTCTAAAAATTTAAATATGTATTTAAACACATATGTAGAAAAAAGTTATTGATAAGTTAGTTACCTTCCTTATCTATTATGTTTCGCCGTGAATAGCCGTTAGATTCCCTTATTAAATTAACATAAATCGTCGAGCGTTTCCTTCAATTCATAAAATAATATTGTCTGCTTCGGCTGAAAATAATGCAGACGGGGGGATTTGGGAAATAAAAATTGAGAACGATTAAGTAGCTGTTAGGGTCTGGAAAGGATTGTCAGCCCAGTGGCGCAAATGGTAGCGTAGCTGCCCGGTAAGCAGAAGGTTGTCGATTCGACCCCGGCCTGGGCCGTTATTTTTTCGTTCTCATTTTTTATCTTATACGTTTACCTTCCCTTTCCATATCCTTTAAAAATTCTTGACTGCACTTTAATTATTATAATATTGTGCATAATTCTTTGACTGCTATTTATTGTGTTAAAATACTTCTAAAAATTTAAATATGTATTTAAACACACATGTAGAAAAAAGTGATTGATAAGTTAGTTACCTTCCTTATCTATTATGTTTCGCCCTGAATAGCCGTTAGATTCACTTATTAAATTAACTTTTTTTTGTTTAGAATTTTGCTGGCATTTGTCGTTTTAGTATTTTCGTTGTTTTTCTTATTATCGTAATTTTCTTGTACACATTCAATATTTTTATTGATTATAATTTTGTTTTTGTCTACTATGTATGCTCGTAAGACTATGCTATCCAAATCTGCTTTTGTAGAGAAAACGTATGCTTTCTTCCCGTCTCCCTTCTTGGTGAGAAATTTTCTACCTCTAGGCCACACATACTTAAGACCAATTTTCTTTGCATAAATTCTTAATTTTTTAAAATCATTATATTTTTCCTTTTGTAAATAATAGTTTAAAAATATATTTGTTTGGCTTAGCCTAGTGGTTGAGATATCACCAAGAAGTGAAGGATTTATGTTCATTAAAGTGAAACTCGTGAAATTTCTTTTTTCTTTAAAAATTTGCGCAAGTAACTCTCCACTGGATAGTCTAACTAGCAAAGAAAGCGCACTTCTTAGACCGTCAATGATATCGCTCTTTTGAGTATTTCAAGATGCTATAGATAACTTTTTGTGTTGTTGAATAAATCCCAACTCACTGCTATGCAGTGATAGCAACTTAACGGCTTTGATCTCGGATTTTGAAAGAGATGGAAGTGCAGTGTTGAGTACAGCGAAACTAAAATCCTCCGGCTTGTCTCCGGCTGTGCTCATCACTGCACCTTGCTGCGTTTGCGTCTGAGATCTCCTCATTTACTGTGGTACCTGAACTAATATCATTGACGATTAGTAACATCTTTAATGTTTTTATTAATACTATTCACAATTCTTTGATATACTAAATAAGGAGAACGGAGCTTGGCTTCTGTTTGAGGGCTTGAATGACTCTCTCCAGCCACCCAATTACAAGATATATACTTCAATGTTATTTTTGAAGAGTGCTCCATCGCATCAGAAAATTCTGCACTAAGCTCTTGCCGTCCACACTAATTGCACTTAATATTTTGAAAAAGTTTGTGCGCAAGAAGAAATTTTGCTATGCTGTAATCAACAAGTAGCTGTTCTTTACTTGGCAGGTTACGGTGTTCCACTTTCCTTTTGGTCTTTCCCTTGATATCCCTCTTTAAAACAGTAAAAATAGTCCAAAACACAATAAAAAGATACATGGACTTAGTCTGCTTGATTGTCTACTGTGTAGCAAGGACGGTTATGTATAAAAATGGCATGGAGCTCTCTGATTGGTTGAGCACATGCGCCGCGATCTCTATAAAAGGCGAGACGACGGCCGAGGAGCTCATTTCAGTTCAGTGTGCGCAAGCAACAAGAACTAGTACAAGACGTCCAGGTGCATTGAAAGTATTTTTATCGCTGTGTTATTAGTCCAGAATATGAGCTCTTCTGAGAGAATACTCCAGGATACCTCCAAGTAGCTCTCCTAGACATCTACTACGAGAGTAGAATCCCGGTCGAGGAAAACCATTGTTGCGACTTCTAGGTTTTCTCCAGGATACCCTCAAGTGGAGTTTTCTCCAGGATACCTCCTAGACATCTATTACGAGAGTAGAATCCCGGTCGAGGAAGACCATTGCTGCGACTTCTAGGATCCGAGCTCTCCTGTGAGTTTTCTCCAGGATACCCCCCAAGTAGCTCTCCCAGACATCTACTACGAGAGAGTGTCAAGTGAGTATTATACAACGTATTTTTTTTTATTATCGCTCAATTACTAATATATTTTGTTTTTTCCTTAGAATAGCATTGGATAGTCGGGAATCCATCTTGCTCATGCAGCAAGCATTGGAGCTGATGAGAGGTGGTAATGTGAGCAGCGACATAGCTGAAAGATGGGCCAACGTCATAATCGTTGACAACATCGAGACGTATGAGAGACTTCTCCACACCCCATGCACGACCGTGCATGAGAAGTGAAAATGCCAGTCGACCATCGCTGTACTGTACAGCATACGACAGAGCATGCTCACTTTCTTTGCGATACGTGGTACAGGCTTGGCAAGAGTCAGCTGGGATGACGTCAACTCGGCCTTTGATAGCCGCATAAAGACCGGAGTTATCAGCAACCACCATCTGGACGCAACAACATTCTTCGAGGATGCTCGAGCCATCTTTATTGCGAAAATAGGGACAGCTCTCGAGGAATACAACGAACTCAAGGTCAACGCAGTGATCGCTGCAGAACACACCAAGGTCACGGACAACGAGAAGACTGTAGAAATTGTCTACTTCAACACGAAGAACGCTCCAATCTACATCACCACCGAACTGAGCGAGTGGTTCGCAGCCAACATTGAGCATCTCGTCCTCCACGAAATGCAGGAATTCGAGGAACGAGACTCCGACTGGACACTGCGCTCCATCTTGAACTTGGCTGTGAATGTCAACAAGTTCAATCCCATAAGAGGAAACTCCTACATCCCACTGCCTGACGACATAACAAAGAAGAAAGCCTGCATCAACGAGCAAAACGAGGACGATAAGTGCTTCCAGGGGGCTGTACTCTCGGCGCTACATCCAGCTAGCAAACATGCTGACAGAGTGACCAAGTACAAGGCATTTGTAGGGGAGTTGAACTTCAAAGGCATTGAGTTCCCAGTGTCACCGAGACAGATCGCCAAATTCGAGCATCAGAATGACGTATCCATCAATCTATACATACTGAAGAAGAGAGATGGAAAATTCGAGGTATCATCGTGCCATGTGACAAAGACCAAGAAGGAGAAACACGTCAACCTCCTCCTCGTGCAAGACCACTGCGTGGATGAGGGTGAAGAAGAAGAAGAGGATGAGGTAGTGCCCAAGTTCCACTACATCTGGATAAAGGATCTGTCCCGATTGGTGAACAGTCAACTATTGAAATTTCGCCAGAAAAAATTTATTTGCGATCGCTGCCTCCACTATTTTTGGAGCCAAGAAAAATTGGAGGCTCACGAGTCAGACTGTGCTCAGGCCAATAAGTGCAAGGTGAAGCTGCCCGCAGAGAAGAAGGTATTGAAATTCAAGAATTTCTAAAACAATGAACGCGTGCCCTTCATTGTATACGCCGACTTTGAATGCATACTCAAGCCTTTGGCGAACAACAAGCGAGCCTACCAGCGGCACGAGGCCTTCAGTGTGGGCTTCTATCTCAAGTGCAGCTTCGACGAGACTCGCTGGTGCTATACCAGATACAGGAAGGATGAAGGAAACGAACAGAATCCAGCGGAATGGTTTGTCGACAAGCTACGAGAGCTGGCAGAAGAGCTAAACGATTCTCTTAAGAATCCTCAACCCATGGACGACCTCACACAGCGAGAGAAGGACGACTTCAGGCAGACTACACACTGCCACATGTGCAGAAAGTCATTTACCAGCCAAGACAAGAAGGTCAGGGATCACTGCCATCTCACGGGAAAGTAATTATTTACAATTACTTTTCTCCCACCACCTTACAATTCGTTTCTTTTCTAATATATTTTGTTTTTCGTTCAGATACAGAGGCCCAGCACACAATAACTGCAACCTGCAATATCAAGACTCAAGAATCGTGCCAGTGGTTTTCCACAACTTGAGCGGATACGACTCCCACCTCTTCATCATGGAGATTGCAACGAGGTTTGATGGACGAGTGAACGTCATCCCTTAGACGAAGGAAAAATATATTTCCTTCACAAAGTATGTTGAGGGCACTGTGGTCCAACTGCGATTGATTGACTCGCTCCGCTTCATGGTCTCCTCCCTCGAGAAGTTGGCATCTTACCTGGATAGCCTGAACATCGCCGAACCAGAGTTCAAAAAGAGTTACACGGCTGAGCAGATAGTGCTATTGAGGAGAAAGAGAGTATTCCCCTACGACTATGTCTCCTCCCTCGGCACCCTGGAGAAGGGAGAACTGCCAATCAAGGAGGATTTTCACAGCAGCCTCTACAACAGCGACATTAGCGACGAAGATTATCAACACGCCCAGAAGGTATGTCAATCCTTCGATATTAAGAGTCTCGGTGAGTACTCCGATCTCTACCTCAAGACGGACGTGCTGCTACTTGCCGACGTCTTTGAGAACTTCCGAGACAACTGTCTGGAGGCATACGCACAGTGGTGCCGATCGATGCAAAAGTGATGAAAATTCGTGCTGTAGTACAATAAGGCTCAAAAAATTTTTATAAAGTACGTTTTGGATTCGTGAAGTAATCTCCTACGATAAATCGTACCATCATGGCTGTAGCATTGCTCTTTTTTACTAAGGAATATGTTAAATGCCGTTTTTTTGGAGTTTATTTTTTTTTTTTGTTTTTAAGTAGGATTAATTTTTTTTTTGTTTTATAATAAGCGCCCATTTTTTATAAATATAATTTTTTTCAAACAACTGCATAAGTCCTAGAATTTTGAAAAAAATTATATTTATAAAAAATGGGCGCTTATTATAAAACAAAAAAAATTAATCCTACTAAAAAACAAAAAGAAAAAAATAAACTCCAAAAAACGGCATTTAACGTATTCATTACTAAAAAAATGAGCAATGCTACATCCATGAGGGAAACGATTTATCGTAGGAAATTACTTCAGGCGTCTCAAACGTATTTTATAAAAATTTTTTGAGCCTTATTGTGCTAAAGCACGAATTTTCATCACTTTTGAGTAGATAGGCATCACTGTGATACGGTCTCGACCCGACCCACTACTACACCATACCCGGACTCACTTGGGACGCCATGCTCAAGTAGCTTGTCGACAAACCATTCCGCTGGATTCTGTCCGTCTTCTTCATCCTTTCTGTAGGTGGTATAGCAGCAGCGAGTCTCATCGAAGCTGCACTTGAGGTAGAAGCCCACACTGAAGGTAGGCTCGCTCGTTGTCCGCCACAGGCTTGAGTATGCACTCAAAGTCGGCGTATACAATGAAGGGCATGCCTTCATTGTTTTAGAAATTCTTGAATTTCAATATCTTCTCCTTCTCTGCGGGCAGCTTCACCTTGCACTTATTGACCTGAGCGCAGTCTGACTCGTGAGCCTTCAATTTTTCATGGCTCCAAAAATAGTGGAGGCAGCGATCGCAAATAAATTTTTTTCTGGCGAAATTTCGATAGTTGTCTGTTCACCAATCGAGACAGATCCTTTATCCAGATGAAGTGAAACTTGGGCAGTACTTCATCCTCTTCTTCATCTTCACCCTCATCCACGTAGTGGTCTTGCACGAGGAGAAGGTTGACGTGTTTCTCCTTCTTGCTCTTTGTCACATGGCACGGTGATACCTCGAATATTCCATCTCTCTTCTTCAGTATGTATAGGTTGATGGACACGTCATTCTAATGCTCGAACTTGGCGATCTGTCTCGGTGACACTGGGAACTCAATGCCCTTGAAGTTCAACTCACCTACAAATGCCTTGTACTTGGTTACTCTGTCAGCATGTTTGCTAGCTGGATGTAGCGCCGTGAGTACGAGTACAGCCTAATGGAAGCACCTATCGTCCTCGTTTTGCACGTTCATGCAGACTTTTTTCTTTGTTATTTCGTCAGGCAGTGGGATGTAGGAGTTTCCTCTCATGGGATTGAACTTTTTGACATTCACAGCCAAGTTCAAGATGGAGCGCAGTGTCCAGTCGGAGTGTCGTTCCTGGAATTCCTGCATTTCGTGAAGGACAAGCTGCTCGAAGTTGGCTACGAACCACTCGCTCAGTTCGGTGGTGATGTAGATTGGAGCGTTCTTCGTATTGAAGTAGACAATTTCTACGTGGTGAACGTCCAGGGATTCAAAGACGCTGACAACGAGTTCGTCTTCAAGGAGGTGGCCATCGCTGCCATCGAGGATGATTCTATACCGCCGGTGTATAGCTTCAAATCTCCGCACCGGTGGGACGATCTACCGAGTGAGTGTAAGAGCACGAATTGCTGGCTGGAGTTGAACTATCACGGTATACTGTGATGGAAAAATCACAGTATATTATGGTATAACTTTATTAGAAAAAAATGAAAAAAATGAAAAATGAAAAAATGAAAAAAAAAAACGAAAAAAACGAAAAAAATGAAAAAAATTGAAAAAATAAAAAAATAAAAAAAATAAAAAAATAAAAAAATAAAATAAAAAAATAAGTAATTAATGAATTAATTATTTAACAAACCACCACCCGCTCTCACACGATGTGTGAGGGTAGATGATGGTTGTTAATGGTTTGGACATAGCCTGACTTATAGCCAGCAATGCGCCTACTCAGCAGTGGGCAGCGCGACGGCTGCCGCTCGCCGCCTAGTGGAGCGCACGGAACTACACTCTCGGCGGAGTGGCGCTTTCGGCGCGAAATTCAAATTTTTAAAGTTAAGCAGCATTCAGATGGGTGACAGCGGGGAAATTTGGATATAGTATATAGTATATATAGTATATATAGTATTTGGGTTATCAACTTCCAGTAGACTGCTCTGCCGGTAAGGTTGGGTTATTGACTGCAGGTAAGGTAAGGTAGAATTGGGTTATCGACTGTTGACAAGGTAGACTGCTCTGCCGGTAGGGGGTAGGGTTGAGCCATCCTGTCGACAGCGCTCGGGTTAACAGCCTACATAGTATTCTGCTCTGTTGGTAAGGTAGATTTGGGTTATCGCGGAACTACTCTCTCGGCGCGAAATTCAAATTGGGTTAACAGCCTTTATAGTATTCTGCTCTGTTGGTAAAGTAGATTTGGGTTATCGACTGCGGGTAATGTTGGGTTATCAGCCATCCTGCAATTACCGACCGTTGGAAAGGTAGCGCTCTACCTTACTGACCGAGCGCCAGCTCAGAGGGTAAGTGGGCCAGAAGTTATATAGCTCTTCTACTTTCATCCGCGCGGTGACATACGATGTTCTTCGTCCGCGCGATGAGATATGAGGTTCTACATCCGCGCGGTGAGATGCGACGTTCTTCATCCACGCGGTGAGATACGCTGTTCTTCTTCCGCGCGGTGAGATATAACGGTTTTCGTCCGCGCGGTGAGATACGACCTTATTCCGCTCAGCCATCGATATGTAAATCATTGCTTTAAAATTTACAGCACATGTGGACTCACATTTAAAGCAAGTTACACTACAAATTGATGGAACGAGGGTAAAGAATGACGTATTTTGGCGCAAGGATAAAGAACGAGGTATTTTGTCGTATACTGGCCGTGTACTGGCCGTCAGTGCGCCGAGATACGTCGTTCTTCATCCTCGTGCCGAGATACATCGTTTTTCATCCGCGCGCCGAGATGCGTTCTTCTTCCGCTCAGCCGTCGATATTGTCCGTCAGTATTATGTGGCCAAATACTTAAAAATTAAATATCCGTTACGTAGATTCATATAAAATTACATTTGATCAAAATCTAACCCTGAGGTTAGGACGGGTTTTATTAAATTATTTTAAATTTCCGAAACATGTTGGATATGAAATTTTTGGCGTTGTCTTCCTAATAGATACATATGATGATTCCCAGAAAGAATTGGGCTTTCATAATGCAAACTTTTGATATTATTCGTAATGAAAGGTCGATAAAAATTCAAATTACCTTATTAAAGAACTTTCTGAAACATGGATTTCTATAGACAAAATAAGAGACTGTTTCTATGCTTTGGTTTTACAACATATCTAAAATCCAGGTATGCCTAACGCATATTTGCAAAAAGATAGTCATTTTTATCTTTTTATCCTTGACAAGGGAAAGTTAAGATTAATCTAAAGACTTGCATGAATCTAAGTTTATGAAAAATAAAATTTCAATGAACTACGTTTTTTATTTTACAGACCCCAATAAAGTAAATACATAAATTTTGCACGTTTGATTCGAAATGTTCGATCATCCGGTGTTCAGGGGACTTTACCCTTATAAAAATATCCTATACAAAATCCTGTAGGAAATGCTATAGGAAATCCTGTAGGCATCCCGTAGAAATCCTATAGGAATCCTATAGGATACTCTATAGGCAGTCCTATATGAAATTCTATATAAGAAGTTCTATAGGAAATGCTACGTGAATTTCGCGCTTTTCCTGCAGGAAATCCTATAGGAAATCCTACAAGAAATTCTGTAGGTAATTGTGTAGGAAAAACTGTAGACAATTTTACTTGGAAAATCTTGCAGGGATTTCTGGAGTATTTTCGTGAAAACATTTTATAGAGGTTTAGCATCTTATTTAGCGCTGTAACATCGCACAGCAGAATCAGTGGCAAACAGTCCTAGGTAAGGAGTTGCACCCGGGGACTGCCGTGCACGACTGCCGGCGCCTTACCGATTAAGCCCAGTGAGCTCAGATATCAAAATCAAGGTAATCCTTGTCACAATGACTCTTCGTAAAGAGTCGTTCGAACGGTTGAATCTCATGGCTTTACATACTCTCGCGGTTCCAATGTGTTTATGAGAGTCCCGATTGCTGCGCCCCACGGCGGCATAGCAGCGAACATACATAAACGAGGCTCTGGAGAAGCAAGCTTCTGCCGCATGCCGCAGTGCAGCGCAGCAGTCGAGACTCTCATAAATACATTGGAACCGCGAGGGTATGTAAAGCCGTAAGATTCAACCGTTCGAACGACTCTTTACGGAGAGTCAATGTGACAAGGATTACCTTGATTTTGATATCTGAGCTCACTGGGCTTAATCGGCAAGGCGCCGGCAGTCGTGCATGACAGTCCCCGGGTTAGGGATGGGCGATATTCCCCGAATGTATCGATACAAGGTATCGATATGTATCAGTGGTGTTAGTATCGATATACCTAAAATATCGAAACCAAAATATCGATATTCTGTGTATCGATACATTTAAAATGTAGGATGTATAAAAACAAACTAAACTGTACATACATAAAAAAAAATTTTAATATTTATTTTTATAATTAAATATATTTAGACATGCAACAATAAGCAAGACTATTGTTTAAATAAATTTTAAACCCAAGTAGCCGGGAGACGTGAGGTCCACGCATACTAGGGAATTACGTAGACATATGCAAGACAATTATTTAAACAATTTTCAAACCCAAGTAGGCGGGGAATATGAGGTCCACGCATATAAGGGTCTGTAGACATGAAGAAATAAGCAAAACTATTATTTAAATAATTTTTAAACCCAAGTAGGTGGGGGATATGAGGTCCATGCATATAAGGGAGTCATGTAGACATAAAAAAAAGCAAAACGGTTATTTAAATAATTTTTAAACCCAAGTAGCCAGGGGATATGATGTCCACGCATACAAGAGAGTAATGTAGACATGAAACAATAAGCAAAATGATTATTTAAACAATTTTAAACCCAAGTAGGCGCGGCGCGGCATATCAGGTCCACGCATATTAGGAAATTACGTAGATTTGCAACAATAAGCAAGACAATTATTTAAAAAATTTTTAAACTCAAGTAGTCGGGGGACACAAGGTCTACGAATATGAGGGAGTCATGAGGACATGAAATAATAAGCAAAACGATTATTTGTATGATTTTTAAACACAAGTAGCCGGGGGACGCGGGGTCCACGCATGTAAGGAAGTCATGTAGACATGCAACAATAAGCAAGACTATTATTTAAATAATTTTTAAATCCAAGTATGATAAATTTACACGAGGCCAAAGCCGCGCAAGACTTGCTTTACCAAACGGCTAAAGAACACGATGCGGGTATTCTGCTCATTTCCGAACAATACAGAAACTCGGAAAAGAATGGCTGGCACTCGACAACCGTGGCGATGCGGCTATACACGTACTGCCTAGAGCTAACACGCAGGTAAACTCAACAGAGAAAGGAAACGGGTATATACGATGCGTGCTAAATGGCACCGCAGTTTATAGCTGCTACTACTCGCCGAACGCACCGCTTGAGATATTCCAGGCAGACTTGGACGACTTGGAGAGAAGCATAAGACAATGGTCCGGACCCATCATCGTTGCAGGAGGTTTCAACGCCAAATCTAGGTCATGGAGCGAAGATCCGGAAGATGGAAGGACTGCTTTTAGACGAAATGATGTTGTCACTCGACCTGATAGTGATTAATCAGCTGGGGGTGGCAACATTCGAAAGAAGAGCGTCGTCCTCGGTATTAGATCTGACATTCCTTCGACAAACGCTGAGGAAGCACCTACACGAGTGGACAATATTGGAAGAAGAGTCACTCAGCGACCATCGATATATCTGCTTCGAGTTAAAGAGCCGAAAACGCGATGCCCCGCGAGACAAACCCACAGGATGGGCTGTCAAGAAATTTGACCGGGACGCCTTTGCAGAATACATCTCGGGGACACCAGGACTGGACAAGACTAGGACGATGGACGACTTGACGTGACTTTACACAACTGAATCCATGCCCCGGAGAAGACAGCACAAGAATCAAAAGCCTGCTTTCTGGTGGAACTCAGAAATCTCAGAACTGAAGAGCAGCTGTAAGAAACAACGAAGGAAAGCTCAAAGAGCGTGGAAAAGAAAACGCCCCGAACAAGAAGAGGAAGAGGATAGGTACAAAGATGCCAGAAAGTCGCTCCGAAATGCTATAAAGCAAAGTAAGAGGCAATGCTGGAAAGCTCTGTGCGCCGATGTCGATCGAGACCCATGGGGCACACCCTATCGCCTGGTGATACGGAAACTCCAGACGAGTCGGAGATCGGTCGCACCAACAGATGTACCGACTGTACTTAAAATCGTAGAAGCGCTCTTTCCAAAAGGAACTCCCAGAGAGAGCTACCCGAGCGATGAAGCACTAGAGGTACCTCTGTTCCAGATAAGCGAACTTAAACTGGCTGCAAAGAGGCTGGACTCCGGTAAAGCCCCGAGACCCGATGGGATCCCCAACGATGTTCTGCGGGCGGCTATTCGGGAAAAACCTCAACTAATCCTGGACTTATTCAACACGTGTTTCGAAAGAAGTCATTTCCCGAAACAATGGAAACGCCAAAAACTGGTCCTCATACCGAAGGGTAAAAACAAGAATCCCAAGGCACCATCCTCTTGGAGACCGTTATGCATGCTTGACTCTACGGGCAAGCTATATGAGAGAATGATTCTCAAACACATGCAGAGCGAATTAGACGACCCGGAGAATGAAGGGCTGTTGGAGCTGCAATACGGATTCCGTGCAGGTCGGAGCACGAAGTGCAGAAAAGAGTAGACAAAGCATTCTCCATGAAACCGCAGCCGGGAGGCTTCTGTGCCGTGGTAATACTCGATATTAAAAACACCTTTAACACGGCCAACTGGGAACATATATATTAAACCCTTAACATAAGACTCCCTGAATATCTAATGAGGGTAGCTAGCAGCTACCTAGAGGACAGAACGCTGATGGTGAAAACGGACGATGGCATCACAGAAGTCGCGATCACGGCAGGAGTCGCTCAAGGATCTGTAGGTGGCCCCACGATATGGAACATACATTACGACGGGCTGCTGTGGCTCAAACTACCTAAGGACGTGGTTTTAGTAGGATATGCAGATGATGTGGCCATGGTGGCAGTAGCCGCAACTATACAAGAAATAGAGTGGAAATGCAACGAGTCTCTAGAAATTGTCAGCCGCTGGATGAAAGCACACGGCCTCGAACTAGCCCAGGAGAAGAGCGAGGCTGTTCTCGTAACAAAGAGAAGAAAGTTCGAGTACCCCAAACTCGAACTAGATGGCCATACGATACAATTCTAGGATAGCATCCGGTACCTGGGCTTATGGATCGACAGGCACTGGAACTTCAAAGACCACATCAGGCGAACATCGAACGAAGCAGGTAATGCAGGTACAGCGCTACAACAGCTGATGCCCAATGTGGGAGGACCTAAACAAGGCAGCCGAGCACTTCTGGCGACTGTGATGCACTCGGTGCTAGTCTACGGCTCGCCTCTGTGGGGTGCCCATGCGCACAATAGCGCAGTCATAAAGAATATGGTTCCTGTACAGCGACGAGTAGCACTTCGAGTTATTGGCGGATATCATACCAGATCACTGGGCGCAACCTTGCTCCTCGCAGAAATAGCCCCGATATGGCTACTCGCTAAGGAAAGAACCAATGTGTGGGAGAGGCAGCAACGAGAGGATGAGACAGCCACACTACTGGATATCAAAAAGGAAGCCCACGCAGTCCTACTGCAAGAGTGGCAGGATGAATGGAGCGCATACCCTAAAGGTAGGTGGACACATACGCTTATTAGGGGCGTCAAAGAGTGGACGGCCCGAGAACACGGAAGACTCGATTACTGGATCACGCAGGCACTCAGTGAGCATGGGTGTTTCGGTGCCTACTTGTAAGTATAAAAGGTGAAACGATCCAAGCTGCCAGGACTATGGCGCCTAATGGGACGACGCGGAACACGTATTCTTCCACTGCAGATTCTACATGGAAGAGTGGGTTCAACTACAACAGAGTATTGGCGCACTCTTAGAGCCAGAGACACTGGTTGAAGTCATGCTACGTGGACCGGAATCTTGGGAGAAGATTGCGTGCTACTTCTGGCACGTAATCACAAAGAAGCGAAAAACAGAAGAGGAGACACAGCGAATGAGGAATGTGTGTGTGTGCGCGCGCATGTGTGTGTGCGCGCGCGCGTGCTGAAAAAGAAGATGGAGGCGCCCTGAAAGAGGCACATCGAAATACGGATAAACTGTCGAGCCCGAACCCCTAATCCCTTGGCCGCAAGGCTAAGGGGACGGGGGAGTAGGGATAACGACAGCAACGGCGACGGGTCCAGCGGATCAGAATGGCCCCACTGAAGGAATGTTCACGCTGTGTCGGTGGGGTTCCGGTGTCGTACGGCCACTGGCTGGGGAGCTTGCTCCCTCCACGCCCACCAAAAAAACACACACACACACACAAATCCATACAGACATTTTTCAAAAATCACGTATTTTGAATCCTAACACCTCGAAAAACAATTATAACATGTTTTTACAACAACTTAAAAAATTACTATCACAAAGCTTCCTCTAGGAGGAAGCAAAAAAGAGTAATCTTACCTTCCAGTGAGATGGCAATGATCTCTTACTTTAGCGTCCTTAGCGCTGAAAGGTTTCGGTAGATATGGCATAATCTAGCCTCTTTAAATGCCTTTTCATCCACATCGGTCATTGGCAGAGGATTCTTGTGCATATTTTCTAATTCGTTAGCCAATTTGTGAAGTTGTTCTACAATCCATTTTGCTGGATTTTCTTCTTGTTCTGTCTTCTTTCGATAGCTGTAGTATTTGGACTTTGATGTATCGTAAGCATATTCAACGTACCCGAATAGCTCAAGACGTTTTTTAAACGTCATTATGCCGTCAACTTTTAAACCTCGCGACGTCAGAAATATAAGTTGCTCAAACGTCATAATAACGTCAGTAAGACGTTGAAAATGTCTGCAGTATTTTTCTACCGATATTTCTTTTCATTTTTTCAACATCATAAAAAGGTTAAAAATCTGTTAGAAGGACGTTAGAAAAATGTTAGAAGAACATACAATAAAGGTTATAGAAATGTCATAGAAACGTCATATAAAACGTGATAAAAACGTCATAAAAAACGTCATAAAAACGTCATTTATACATTACATCTTTATACATATGTCTAAGCAGGCGTATAATACTTATGTATGAAGAAGCCCACCCCCCATCCTCTCTTTCAATACTTGCTCTTATAGACTGAACCTCATTTTTCTACTTTGAGATTGTTCGACGATACCTAGAGAGAAAAAAAAGATTGATTAATTCCAAAGATTTCAAAAAATATTTGAGTATAACGCCTTTATGACGTATTTATTCCGGTTTTATGACGTTTTGTGGCTTTTTTGTGACGTTTTTATGACGTCTAAAGTAATTAATATTACAGGACAAATAATTCTTCGGACATTTTCAACGTTTTACTGACGTCATTATGACGTTTGATCAACTTTTGTTTTTGTCGTTACGAGGTTTCAAGCTTGACGTCATAATGACGTTTAAAAAACGTCTTGTGCTATCCGGGTAGAAGCCTACACTAAATGGTTCGTGCTCTTGATATGCACGATCGTCTTCTACAGGTGTGAGAATACACTCAAAGTCGGCATATAAGGTAAATATCCCAGTGTTTGGGCATCTAAGACGAATATGTTAGATAGAAGTTATTTCTATGCATTAAAATAATATACAATTACATGGAAGTGTACTTAATTTGTAGATCAGATCTTCCTCTTTCAGAAACAATACTCAAAAATAGATGTGTACATAAGTAATATAAAAAATTAGATAGATTCTAAAAAGTTCATTTGTCCCAGTGTTTAGACAGAATTTACAACTTGTTCCAGTAATTAGACAATGCTGTTCTAGTGTTTGGACACAAAATCTAATTTAATAAAATCTATATCTATTTCTATCACTTTAAAGTAAAAATTAGTTATTTATAATAAATATAAAGAAAATAAATTCGAAGTACATAATAAATCTTTACTGACAAAATATAAATTGTATTTAAAACATTACACTTTTATTTGAAACACCAAATTATCTCACAAGGAAAGGATACTTGGTGTCCGCCTTCCATTTTCATCAAACTTCACATATGAGTAGAATATCAAAAAATATTCGACACATATTTTTTTTTATCTGCGGAAAAACATATCTAAGGGGTGAAAACCGCCCTTAAAGTTCATCCCCAAAAACCGTTTTTTTTAATATCTCAAGATGGAATCGGAATTTTTTAATGAAACCAACACCTATTTGTTTCTTATGGAAAGTCGAGTTTTTCGGCACAGTTTTAATGCTGGAGGTTGCATCCCCTATTTTTTATAAGGGTAAATATGATATTTTCCCTTGTATTTTTGATATAAAAATGTTTTAATGAGCTAAATTTGATTGAAAATTGCCATGATATAAAGAAAATTGAAATTGAAGACAGCCGATCGGCAAACTGGAGCTGCAGAGCAGCGTGCGCGCACCGGCCAGTGTGGCCAGGTAAACAATATATATCGTAATACTATGCATGTAAAAGTGGCGATTTATCGCCACAACCTGGTCACACTGGCACCGGCCGGCATTCATTCTGTCGCCTACCGCCGTACCGCGTGCTCGCGCTGAGTTCGTTCGCCGCATCGTGTGAAAGGTGTTCGTCGTAAGCGAAAATACGCTTTCCCCGCCTGTTTCCGTGCCGCACTATCCGGGCTGTCCCGGCCGCCTCCGCCATCGACTCAGGGAGCGGTCTCCTATGCCGAAGAGAGAGAGAGAGAGAGAGAGAGAGAGAGAGAGAGAGAGAGAGAGAGAGAGAGAGCCGGCCGGTCGCCGTCGGCAGAGAGAGAGGAAGAGCGCGAGGACTGTGCCAGCGACTACATCCTGGCCGAGGTTTGTCCCTTTCGGTTTCCGTCCCCCTCAGTTCCCACGCGTGTGTGTGTGCGCGTCCGCGTTGGGAGTCCCGAGACTCCGAACTCGCGCCAGCTGCAGCACGTGCTGTACCTGTAGCTTGGAGTTAGTGTTCCTGCTTCCGGCGGAGCTAGGCAATGAAGGCTTCTGACTGCGGTGCAACTGACGCGTGCACCTGGCGCCCATCTTTTGTATATCTAAAATAGGTTAAGACTCAATGAAGTGCTTAGTCGTTTTTACCCGGTAGTTTCTGTGATCGAAGCATTACCCGCGAACCCCTGCCTTGATTCCCGGTAGAGCGTTACAAGTGACCCAGCCAACGTAGGGCCACGGTAAAAGCCGTGGCAAGATAAAGGGATCTGCGTCGTGATTTCGCCATCGGGGCGCATACACACAACGGGGAACCACGAGGGGAAGCGTTCTGCCGGCCATTTTCGACTGAATACCGCGTGCAAGCGTACATTGAGACGCAGTAGCTATTTTTGATTATCTGGCCAGGCGTTTCACTTGAATTATTTATGCGAAAAATTTTGAGAATAATATACTGGGAATTTATTGCGATTTGTGTGTGATTTTGCGATTGAAGAGTTATGAGAGGCTCGCCAAATCACAACTTGTTACAGCTTTAGCCACGTGGCGCATAGAATTGCAACGTGTTCAGGAAGTGTAAAGTGTTAAGAGGAACTTCCTGTACATTATTGCACGACGGAATCAAATTTCTTATCAATTTAGAGTTTTTTCATTCTCTTTTGTGCGTTATTTTTGCTTGCTCCCTTTTCTGTTATTTTGCACACCTTTCCAAAAATTTTCCAAGCCCCGATAATAGTTTGGAAGAATCGGGAGGAGGGAAAAATTTATTCCGGATTTTCATTCGTTCAGGTTGCGAGGAATAGGTGCATAACTGTTGCACCTCACCTTCAAACGTTGCCTCGGTTGCTTGGACTTGATTTTCTTTTTTTTGGTTTTGCTTTTGCTTTCTGCATGCATCCTGGAAATTTATTTTTTTTTTATATTTAATTTTTCAAGTACAAACTGGGGTTTGGCATTTGGATTTTTTTTTTGTAATCAGTAGAGAGGGAGTAATATTTGGGGAATTGAGAAAATCAAAGGAGCTACGCAACCGAGGCTACCTGAGGAAGTAGAGAAATGGAAAATCACGATTGGAGTTGGGCTTCGCTCGGTGTAGACGCGAATAATTTAATGTGCGTCGACTCGATAGCTGCAGCTCAAGCTCTGAAGCGATCGATTAATCGATTAACCGATGGAGAAGTAGCTTTGGCGGCTCAGCGGTTCGGGTTGAATGTTAGCTCGGACGCAATCATTTTGCGCAATAGGTTGGAGAGGCACGAAATGCGACGCCATTTTGGCGCAGATGCCGCACCATGGGACCCGGCTAGAGACGATCCGATGGACGAGTCCACTTCGGCGCCTACTCCTTCGTCGTCGAGTAGGTATTCGCCTGAACAATTTTCGCCAGCTAGGGGTCCAGAGCAGCCAGAAGCTGATTCCGCACAAGCAGAAATAGCGCCGCTCTCCACAGGCCAGTCGATGGGTAGATTTCGCGATCCGATCTCGATGGAGGAGCCGTCGCAGACTTTTACCTCGATGCTGCGCATCGAAGTAGGCGAGCCACAGCATGCGGGAGAGCCGGCAACAGCGGATCGCCATGTTGCTTCTGTTATACAGCGTTCTGACGAGCAGAGGCGCGTTAGCATCGCCGCGCCGGACGTGTTACACGACGCGAGGGAGCCAACTCCTCATCCGTGTGCAGAATCCACACGTTATCCTCTGGGTCCACTCCATGCTCACGAACATAGCTCGTTCATGGAAAAGAAGACGTGCAGGAGAGACTACGGAATGAGCTGGAAGTGCGAACCCAAGGTCCAAGTGAGGAGATATCAACGTACCTGCTGAAAGTGAGAGACCTGCTGGATCAGCTGAAGCCGCCGCTTACGTTAGGAGAGCAGCTAGACCGAGTGTACCAGAAGCTTCATCCTTGGTATCGGCTGCGCATTGAGAGGAAAGATTTTGAAAATTTTCCAGAATTGCAGAAGCTAGGCAAGCGAGAGGAGTTGCGGAGAGCTCAGGGGAAGGCGTACAAGCCGCCGCCTCCGATTTCGGATTCAGCTTTTCCTGCTTCAGTTTACATTCCACCAAGGCAATCTCATGTTTCAAATTTCTCACGTGAGATCTCATGTCTAAAATTTCTGAAAATGTAAAAAAAGACTAAATCGCTTCAAAACATAGATTTTTGAACTTATCTGGGGGGTGGCGTAACCTAATAGGCGACTCGTAATTCCCAGAAACTGATTTTTTTATCATTAAAGGGATTTTAGCAGCTCGCGGACCAGAATTTCAGATGAGATTTTGGCGTGAGATCTCACGTGAGATCTCATATGAGTTCTCACCTGAGATCTCACGTGAGATTTTTCAGTAGGGAAGGAAAATGCTCGAGCGAAGCCTACGGAGAGCGAGCCTAAACAGTAAGAGCTCAAGATCGAGATGGTCCCCCCGAAGGCGAAATATGAGAATATGCAGCGACGGAAAATGAGAGAGCCATGTTTCCGCTGCGGCAAAGCCGGACATTGGAGACGTGAGTGTATGAACGCTGCAGTCTGCCTAATGTGCGGACAGCCTAATACCACGGTGCGCAGATGCACCAAGTGCAATTCGACTACGGCGGCAGGAAACGAGTAAGAGGGGAAGTTAACGGAGTCAACTCACCCCCTCCTACTTTAGACTCGACTCCTCCACCCTCGGACTAGGCTCCTCCAGCGCAGGAACAAAGTCCGACTGTAGCTATCAGCGAGGGAGATAACCCTCAAGTTTTGGCTCCAGATTAGCTTATAATGCGAAGTGCTATCAGCAACGTCGAGCCAAGGTTATTCTTCAACATAGAGCTGAATGGAAGAAAACTCTTAGGTATGCTCCACGATGGCTCCGTTTACTCATACCTCGGCAAAAGCGTCAGTCAAGAATTTGCCGGAAAGTTGGAACAGGAAGCAGCTTCTGTACGTGTAGCAGACGGAGGTGCAGTTAAGTTGCAAGGGGTAGTGAAGCTAACAGTGAGTATCGACAACACACAGTTATCTATGCCATTCCGTGTAGCAGACGAGCTTCAATACAACTGCATTCTCGGAATCGACTTCAAGCGGTTGTTCAAGATGAAGATCGACTCCGAGAACGATACATGGTGGACGCCGAAGAGAGTAGTGCATCAGTTTTACCCTTATGGTCAAGATCCAACATGTTTCTCAGCTGTAGCCAGTATAGGAGGACTGAGTCGTGCTACAGCTGATCAGCAGTTAATTATCGAAGAAAACAAACGGAAACTGATTCCACCTATCCCAGACAAACTAGGGTTAGCAAAAGTCACTCCACATTTCATTGACATTCAAGGAAGTGAATCCATTCGCCAAGCTCCTCGGAAGTATACTCCGAAGATGCTGCAGACAGCTTGGGCTGAAGTCGATAGGATGCTGGAGGAGGGCATTATCGAACCATCTGATAGCCCCTGGCGAAGCTGCCCTGTGTTAGTTCCGAAATTGTATGATTTATTTCGATTTTGTATAGACTATAGAAGAGTCAATAAGCATACTAAGTCCATCGCGTATCCATTGCGTAATATGGATGATATACTTGATAAGTTAAGCTCCGCCAAGTATATCTCAAAACTAGATTTAAGCCAGGCCTACCACCAGATCCCGTTGGATCCGAAGTGCAGAGAGATCACCGCATTTTCGGTATCAGGGCGAGGACATTTTTTTTACACTTCATCAGGCTACCATACGGACTAACGAACGCTCCAGCTGTATTTCAACGTATTATGGACAATTTGATCAAAGCTGCGTGGGAGTCGCATGTGTTCGCCTACTTAGACGATATCATTATCGTTTCGCCGACAAGCACGTCAAGTGGTTAGAGACCGTGCTTGCGACGTTGAAGGAGGTGAATTTGCAAATTAACCTCAACAAGTCGGAGTTTTGCAGCGCGGAGGTTAAGTACTTAGGCTATATCGTTAACGAGGACGGACTGAAGGCTGATGAAGATAAAGTGAAGCCTATCGTCGAGTATCCAGCGCCTCTCAACATCAGGCAACTGAGAAGATTTCTTGGCATGATTGGCTGGTACTCCAGGTTTATAGCTTACCTAGCAGGGTATAAAGCACCGCTAACTAAGCTGCTGAGGAAGGATGTTCGCTGGCAGTGGAACGAGGAGCAGCAGCAAGCATTTGAGAAGCTGAAGCTCGCACTGATGCAAGCTCCCGTACTTGCACGGCCAGATCTGTCGCTACCCTTCACTCTGCAAACAGATGCGAGTGATTATGCTATTGCTGGAGTACTGACGCAGGTATTCAATAGCGAGGAGCACCCTATCTATTTTGTGAGCAGAACTCTGTCGAAGGCAGAGAGGAATTATACTGTCACAGAGAAGGAGTGCCTCGCTGTCTTATAGTCCGTCGAGAGGCTGAGAGGTTATTTGCAAGGTGAGAAGTTTACAGTAATCACCGATCACCACAGCCTGTTCTGGTTAAATAACCTCAAGGACCCAGCTGGTCGATTAGCCAGATGGAATACGGCCCTGCAAATGTACAACATCGAGTTTGTACACCGTAAAGGTACGCTACACAAAGTTCCGGACGCACTGTCGCGTGCGTGGGAAGGAACTTATGAGCTTGCAGCTATCGCCACTGCTACAGCTGAAGATCCGTGGTATCAAGGGAAGATTAGTAATATCGAGAAAAACCCAAGGAAGTATCCGGATTGGAAGGTAGTACAAGGCTTGCTGTTTGCGCATCGTCCGAATAAGACCGTAGATCCGTTGCTGCCGGACATGGATGCGTGGAAGCTCGTCCTCCCTGAAGCAGATCGCGAAAAAGCTCTAGCTAAAGCTCATAACACTCCACAAGCAGGTCACTTAGGCGTGGAAAAGACTTTTACGAGAGTGGCAACATATTATTATTGGCCAGGCTATTATCGAGATGTTTGTTGGTATGTAGCTGCCTGCCAAGTATGTCAAGCTTATAAAAGCTCTCAGCAAGCTCCAGCTGGGCTGATGACAGAGAGAAACCTTGACGGTCCATGAGTAGTCGTAGCTTCCGGCATAATGGGCCCAAAGCCTCCTTCGCGTACTGGTAACAGGTACGTCATTATTTTCGAAGACCTGTTCACTAGATACGTCGAGCTGAAGGCTTTGAGAAAAGCAGATGCTAAAGCAGTGCTAAAAGTTTTTGAGGAATTGACCGTAAATCGTTGGGGTTTGCCAACGGGTTTTGCTGACGGATAATGGCACAGAGTTCTCTAACCAAATGGTTAC
Organism: Torymus aiolomorphi; assembly: GCA_036365515.1. NCBI lineage: Eukaryota > Metazoa > Arthropoda > Insecta > Hymenoptera > Torymidae > Torymus > Torymus aiolomorphi. Next base: position 213,690,161 of record CM070873.1, on the reverse strand, counting down.
AGAAAGGTTAGAGGAGTATGGAATTCTGCAGTCCACTATTTCGCCTTACCATGCTCAATCAAACCCGGTGAAAAGAGTCAACCGTAATTTGCGACCAATGATCAATAGTTTTTTGGCAGATATTCACCGAGATTGGGATTTGCACTTAAACGAATTGTGTTTCGCGTTAAATAGTGCAGTGCACTCGTCGTTAGGAGTTTCTCCCGCGTTTTTAAATCTAGGGCGTAATTCTGTTCCTTCCACTTTACTCCGGCATCACCTGGAAAATCCCATTCCTACCTCACCTCCTAATCTGGATAAGTGGAAGACACGAGCCAGCCGATTACCTGCTTTGCACGATTTGGTATACAGGCACATGGATAAAGCTGTAGCAAGGTAAGCCCGCAACTATAATAGAAACCGAAGGGAGGTTCTCTACCAAGTCGGAGATCTCGTCAGGCGCCGGAATCACGTGCTATCGTCCGCAGAGGACCAATTTACGGCTAAGCAGGTGTCTCGGTTCGTTGGGCCGGCTAGGATAGTAGAAGTCTACTCTCCAGTAGTATACTTGGTGGAGGATCTCAATTCGAAGCGGCGGACGAAAGTATTCGTCAACAACCTAAAAAGGTACACGCTAGCTACAGCCACGGACGATCTTGTTTCAGCCTCAAAGGATGTGGCACGAGGACGTTCCGTTCCTCCCAATCGGGAGAGCCGCCCGGCAGCGGTGGATCCTCCGCCGGAGTGGGTGCCGGAGTCACCACCTCGCCAACCCACCATGCGTCGTGACGCGGAGACGCCCCGCCACCAAGTGAGGGCGAGGCCAGCCCCGGAGGCGGGTCAAGCACGGCCCGGATGCTGGAACTGTGGAGAGTTCGGGCACAACTGGGTCCACTGCCCCCAGCCCCGCCGTCACGTCTGCTACATGTGCGGCCGGGTGGGCGTGAGCGTGGCCACCTGCCCCAGCTGCTGCCAGGACTGGAGTCAGCGCCAGCGGAAAAGCTTAAGGCGCCAGTAGCTACAGCTGTAGCTGCAGCTGGAAGCGGGCAAGACCCGAAAATTGTGCAGGAATTTTAGGTAACAGGGAGCCAAAGATCTTTACTTAAATAAAGCAGCCTCTTTACCTCACGGCCGAGCTTTTTATTTATCTTACCTCTCCTATTCCAACTGATTTCCTGCAAGCAAAAGCGAGCGCGCTCTTCCATAATGCCTGAAGCAAATCGCAATAAAGAAACCCTTAATTCAGATGAATTGTTTGGCTGACTTCGTATTTATTCGTGGTCAACTCAGCATGCTCTATAGGTTGCCAGAACGCAGCTCCAAAAAGAGCAGTACTTCAAGGGATCGGCCAGGTAAGACGCTGTTGTAGAAACATTTTTATTCTGATATTATGTTTAAAAGCTGGAATGAATGAGAGATGTTCGAGTGTGGTGTGAGAGTTCGCGATCGGATTCGGAAATTGCGTATGATTGATTGTAAAATTGTAAAGACAAATTACCGGCGCCAGGTTGCTATAGTTAGGTCACACACTCACCGGTTACACTCACACAGATATACTCCCAAGCCTAGCTGAAGAAGAAAATGGTAAGGGACACAAACAACTACACTCACACCGCTGTAGCTAAGACCGATTAGCTTCTAGTAGATTAGTTAGTGCAAATGAGTTGTAGAGAAACTTAACAGTTAGAGTACGGATAAATATGCCAAGGTAGTCAGCGGACGACTTTGAGTTTAGGAGGGAGGAGTTGTAACGCGGCAAAATGCACGTTACCGTAAAATAGAGGAAAGGAGTGCACGGCGGTCACGGCGAGCTACGCCTCGGCACGCGACGTCGTACACACACACATATCTGCGCGCGTCCGTCCCTCCTCCGCTGCCTTGCGTTAGGCGCTACTCCTTCCCACGTTCTCTCCCTCCCGCATTCAGAGGGCCAGGAAACGAAGAGAGACCAGCAGCAGTTACATCAAGGACAGGCGGTAGCCGGAGCACAAGCGAGCCTCGCTCTCCCATGCTGCTGACAGCAGCAGCCAATGCCAGAGGAGAGGAAGAGAGAGAGAGAGGCACTGTTCCGTAGTGCCGTCGGCCAACCATGAGGGACACCACGTGCGAGTATAGTGAGCCGGATGGACTGCTCGCTCGCGCCGCGGTGAAGACGGCCGATCGGCAAACTGGAGTTGCAGAGCAGCGTGCGCGCACCGACCAGCATTCATTCTGTCGCCTACCGCCGTGCCGCGTGTTCTTTCGCTGCCATCGTGTGAAAAGTGTTCGCCGTAAGCGAAAAGACGCACTTCCCCGCCTGCTTCCGTGCCGCACTACCCGGGCTGTCCCGGCCGCCTCCGCCACCGACTCAAGGAGCGGTCTCCTACGCCGAAGAGAGGGAGAGAGCCGCCCGGTCGCCGTCGGCAGAGAGGAAGAGCGAGGGGACTGTGTCAGCGACTACATCCTGGCCGAGGTTTGTCCCCTTCGGTTTCCGTCCCCCCCAGTTCCCACGCGTGTGTGTGTGCGCGTCCGCATTGGGAGTCTCGAGACTCTGAACTCGCACTAACTGCAGCACGTACTGTAACTGTAGCTTGGAGTTAGTGTTCCTGCTCCCGGCGGAGCTACCCAATGAAGGCTTCTGACTGCGGTGCAATTGACGCGTGCACCTGGCGCCCATCTTTTGTATATGTAAAATAGGTTAAGGCTCAATAAAGTGCTTAGTTGTTTTACCCCGTAGTTTCTGTGATCGAAGCATTATCCGCGAACCTCTGCCTTGATCCCCGGCAGAGCGTTACATAGGATAATATTTCATTTCCCGTATTGATACTTGTATTGTTGATGTCATAAAAATTAAAATTTTTTTTATCAACGAAGGTTTCATTCTTACCAAAATATTCAATATAATTATAATTATATTAAATTTACATTACAATTTTCAATGTCATCACGCTTCTACAAATATTTTTTTCGCGACGACATTTATAAAAATATTGGTAAGTTAAAAATAAACTTTGAATACGCGATAATTCTGGAGTAAAGAAGAGATATTTGATTCGACTGTGGTCAGTTTGTAGTGTTTCTTTGTATTGACTACACGCTAGTACTAAATTGATTACATATTTTTGGTGTTTATACAATTGTTTAAGTTGATATAATTATACATTTTATTATATACTCTTAAAAAAAAAATTTTAAATTACGCATTGAGGATACAGAAAATATATTATTAAAAAGGACTTGTAAGTATTGCTATTTTATTTTTAGTCATATGGGCGAAACGCTTAAACAAATAAGAACTTTCTTGAAAAAAATAAAATAGTTTAAATATTAAAATGATATCTAAAGTCAAATAGTAAGTTTGATTAAAAGAAGTGATATAATGTAAATAGGATTATTATAAAAACGTAAAATAAAATAATGATTTCAATAAGGTTCAATTTATTAATATAACCATGATAAGAAGAATATTTGTAAAAAAACATCGACTTGTTTTTATTTTTTTTCTAGAGTTAATAGAATTTATAATATTTATTATATACATAAATATCATATCATGATATACTAATAAATTTTTCGTTTGCCTTTTATTGAGTGTATGTTAAATAATTACAATTATCTAAAGATATCTATCTCCGCACAAATCGAAGGCCTGAAGTCGAGATTATATCAAATAAATGTTTACAAATTAATTTTTTAATTAAAACACGTGGTGACCGGTAAAGTTTCTTATTCTTATTCGACATGCCCGTGTCAATACTAGGGTGGCGCTTATTTCCCAAAGTGCTTGAATACCGGCTCCCAACCCGGAAATCACTTGGTTCTATCCAAAAACGAAGAATGCAGCCCGATTTAGAAAGAGTTTAAACCGACCCAGTTTTCAAAAAACGCTTTTTTTTCGCATTTTTTCACACTTTTCATACTCTTATGTACTGATTTCTCTAGCAATTTTTTTTTATATCTGATAAGCATTCGGAACATCTCTGTGAGTGAAAACAATGTCTCCTCAAGTGATTTGAGATAAAAAGAAATTTTTTTTTGTTAAGAATCAGCTCGTAAATATTAAAAAAATATATAAAAAAATATCAAAAAATTCACAAAAACGTGCTTATTTTTGCAATCTTCTGAAGTATCGTTGCGTTACCATCAGTGGACGTTAATGTAACCTATACTGTCCAAAAGTAGAGCCAAATGTCTACAATTTCCTTTTTTCTAAGTCTCTAGGTGCTTCCCTCACCGAGTTATGCTCATATAAATTCCGTAAGAAAATCGAAACTTGAAATCTGTGAACAGGGTAGTCTAATTTTTACACTTTTTACTACTTTTAAATGCAGTTCAAATCCCAACGTCACTTAAACTTATTTGAAACAAATAGATTAACGTCGTACTTTTTTTCAATCTTTTGTCTCATCCCCGGAAATTTATTTCTGAAAAAATGTGTATTCATCCCTTGTTAAAAAAAAGATTAAAACGGATTGAAAAAAAACCAATCCGTTTCAATCAGTTTTTTGAACATTTTAGGTACATTTCAATACGTTTCGATCTTTTTTTTTCACGGATGGATGCACAAAACTACATTTTGATTCATGTCATATAAAATACTATTGTTATCCATGGTACAAGAAGACAAGGATGTTCTTGCGTATGTTTACATAGGCCGACCAATCAGGAGAAGGACCGAAACGACGCCATATCGATACGCTCGAAATTCTCGCTTACTCGCATGTGTAAAAATGTAAACTAACCCTGCTCTATACTTCGGCCTCCGCCATGATGGTCGCCATATTGAATCACGGGTCGTGCGCGAACTTGAACGAAAGTGCATCGGCTAATGAGCATACCTTGTCTTCTTGTACCACGTTGTTATCTTTTTCTAAAGGTTATTAGTTAAAAATAAAATGAAAAGAGTACTTAGAATACTATTATTTATTTACAAGTTAAGCAAAAAATATATTTACAAAAATACAATAAACTCCATCCATTGATTCTTATCATTTTATTATTTAGTTCTTAATTTTTTAATTAATACTTTTTTATCAGCATTAGCCAGTAAGTTTTTCCTACTCTCGTCAACAAACTGAAGGAGATATTGTTTTTGGTCTTCATTCTTAGTACGAGTATTCACATACTCTTCCGCCAAATGAACTGCTCTTTCAGCACAATCGTTCACAACCATTAGGTGTTTTAATTTTTCTCGACACTCTATGTATGAAGGGTTGTTATCCCATAAATTACAGTCATAATTCAAAAATCTGTATTTAATTTGAACAACTCAAACCATATTAAACTTTGACTGTTTGTAAAGTAATCGAGGGTTTTGTTGTTTAGTGCTCTTATGCCCTCATCAGACGGATCAAACCTTTTTAGATTCTCATCTTCATCATCAATCGGATTGGTTCGCAGTGACGCTACGATTTTCTTTTTAACGGTGATTCCAACGTTATTGTCGAAGAGAGAAAGAACACTGAGTGCAGGTGATAAATACCACAGGTGGTTTCGAAATTTATGTAAACTAGCATTAGATATGTCTTTATCTACATCATCGAAATTAATTAATGATTTTATTAAATTTAAATCATTGTTTGGAGCGCTAAAAGCTAAAGGAGCAGTGTACCATGCATTTATATATCTAAATACAATGAACTTATAAATGGCATAAAATTTTCCTTCATCTCTCTTACTTAGCTGGAAAGACTCTCTGACTAAATAGATTTTTAATGAATAGATGGCTTTGGCCATCCAGCGGGCATGGTGAAACGCCACTGGCTTCTTAAATGTAATTCCTTCTCCAACACCTAAGAATACTAAACAGAGCTCCAGTAGTTCTTTGTAATCACTGCGGGGCTGCTGTTCTTTTAAAAAAGCCTTTATATCTTCAATTATACGAGGAATTTCACCGGTCAAAGACGTCTCTAGTCCAACTAATCCATTATCATAAGAATTTAGATAAAAATTAGGCCATTCTTCTCGAAACCTTTTGAATATTGGCACATTAGAACCACTTGTATTAGGAAATATTGTTTCAAATGCTGCTCTCAATAAAAGTTCAAGAATGTGACGGCGACATGCTAAATAAATCAGATCTTTTTCCATTAACTGCTCTGAGAATACCGCTGTACCACCTTTGTGTCCCAAATTCACATTCGCTGTGTCACAGCACAGTGCATTTGTCAACTCTAATAATCTCCAATTTTTAGACACGACCGCTACTCGGGAGAGCCTTATAATTTCACCAGAGCGAAAATTGTAAGAATTCAAATACTGAAAAATTAATGTGTAAAAACCATGTTCCACTCACAGCGAGTGCGTTTTAAGCGTTTTCTGAGATGTATGTATGTCTGTACGTCCGTATGTACTCAAGTTTCTCGATTATCTCAATGAATTTTCGACCGATTTCATCGGCATTGCGGGAAAATACTCCTCTAATTATACCTAAGTGGTGGTTCTATATTGAGATAGATCGATGAAAAATTTTTCAAATGCGAGCACAAAGAAATATCTCAAAAAATCGATTTTTAAGCCTAATGTCTAGAAAAATTAATTTTAAGCTAATATGTACAGATGTATCTGCTAAAACTAATTAAAATACAGCTTTTTTATGTTGAACACTTTTTTGTACGAGCAATATTTGCCAAGATAACTGCGAAAAACGGCCAAAAATGGTCAAAAATGAATGATTTTCGGCTATAACTTATAAGGATTTGATTTTAAACAAAAATGTTAAATATAAAAGTTGTAGATAATATTGAAACAAAACTTTTTTCCATTTAATATTTTTTTGTAAAATCAACTCCTGACGAGCTAGACTTATAAAAACGATTTTAAACGCCTAAATATACATAAAATGGACGATTTTCGGCTACAACTTGACAAGATTTGATTTTATACAAAAATGTTAAATGTAAAAATTGTAAATAATATTTAAACAAAACTTTTTTCTATTTAATATTTTCGTGTAAAATCAACTCCTGTCGAGTTAGACTTATAAAAACGATTTTAAACGTCAAAACGTACATAAAATGGACGATTTTCGGCTAAAACTTGACAGGATTTAATTTTACACAAACATGTTCAATACAAAAGTTCTACATAATATTTAATCAAAACTTTTTCCCATTTAACATTTTCATATAAAATGGATTCCTGACCGCTTAGACCTATAAAAACGATTTTTAATGCCTAAATACACCTGAAATAGGGCATGGTGTGGTTTGTGCACATAAGAATTATGCACATATTTATTGTGCACACTTTAGCATTGGAGTATACACATAGATATAGATATACACCAATGCTAAAGTGTGCACAATAAATATGTGCATAATTCTTATGTGCACAAACCACACCATGCCTGAAATAGTCGATTTTCGCTTATCATACAAGAATTTGACTTTCAATAAAACTGTTAAATACAAAGCATATAGATATAGTTTAAACAAAACTTATTCCCAATTAACATTTTTGTACAATAATTACTGGATCATCTAAACGTATAAACATGATTTTTAATACCCCAATACACGTACAGTGAATTTTCGCTTATTATTTCACAGAATTAGATTTACACAGAAGTATTCGATACAATAGCTCTAAATAAGATGGAAAAAATCGACATAACATTCCAAAGATAATATAATTACAAAAACATAATAATAAGATACAAAATTACATTTGATTACAATATTCAATGGGATAAACACATTGGAAGAATAATTAAAGAAACAAAATATCTATTTCCCTGTTTTCTACAAAAAGATTTTTAATAACAAATTTAAACAATTTTATATAAGATTACCCAGCTTAACCTACTATGTTCCCAGGACCTAAGCGATTGAACTAAAAAAATCAAAATTGTGTAATATTATATAAGTACATGTTAAAGGAATATCATATATACAAAAAAAACTTTTGTGTAATGTATGAGCTATAAATGTTGTAATATGGTAAATTTCAATGCATAAAGAATGCAATGTTCTAGCTGACTCAGTCTTACAGCATGTAGAAAACTATTAAATAGGCAAGTCTCACTGGTTAGAAGTCTGCGAAATACATAATGATGTATTTTAATACAACAGATACCCTGAAGCGAGTTCTTACACCCTGACTAAACTTAGAAATTAAATAGACGAGCTAATATTACCAGGGACAACTACCTACCCTTATCGAATTTAATAACACACACAGCACTTATATAATATTTCCCAGTCCCTATTACCTATCCCCTCACACTTTAAAGCACTAACACTCGAAGATCACTTAGAGCTGCAGAAGTTGCAAAATAGGGCTGGACGGTCTAAGCTGGCACTACTCCATGGATGCCAGTCTGCTGAGAATCATCTAACAGCGATCCACTATGTCAGTAACCACACCACCTAGAAGGAAAGTACTGACAGAGACCGTCAATTGTGTTTCAATGTCAGGGACTGCCTCAGCCTAGGGATCAGCAAAGCGCATGAACAACAGATCAGTCCCTATTCTGGGGGACAAGCGAGGAGAGTTGAGCACCTAAAAACCACATATAACTAATAAATAGATGACTCAAAAAAACATACCATACAAAAGAAAAGTCTGCAGCAATGGCTGTTGTTTACTCGCTGTACCAGCTTCCTGTAACAACTAGAGGGGAAGAACTGGTGGAGACCTTAAACCGTTGTTTCACTGAAGACGCTGAAGACACAAGCAGCAGCTTAACTGTACACATAGTCACTAGTGTAAGAACCAAACAAGGAAAGTTGAGCACCTAAAAACCACATATAATTAATAAATAAATGACTCAGACAACATTTCCACACCCAAGAAACAGTCTGCAGCAGTGCCCGTCGTTTACACTACTCTCGCTGCCACAGATACCTGCAACAAGCGAAAGTACCATCAGCTCACCCATCAGAGAGGTTAGGAACGAGAAAATGCTTACTAAATCTGCTCTCGCCGCTGACACACTGCCTTCCCATCTCCGACGAATCATTGACAATCGACGAACACGATGAAAGGGCGAACACGATTCACCAGGGCGGCATACGACAGCAGCCACGGTCATCGCTGGGGACGCCGGGAGCCAGACGATTCGATTGTTGACAACACACACCATGGACACATGTGCGCCACGGCTGACGGCATGCCGCACTACTCAGCAGTAGCAGAAAGCGCGCGCGATCATACATATAGATATGTCTTATACCTCGTGGTCGCACGAGTCGCATGTGTTTTTCCGCTGTTCTTGGTGTGCGAACGCATCCTAGCCGAGGTACGGTAGTATAGATAGGTCCGGAAAGTGTGTACAACCGTGAGCCGAGGTACCTAGCGTAGCCGTTACGGCTGCTGCAGTATAAGTATTCATGCACGCAGGTGACGCAGGTCGCAGGGCTAAGCCAGATTGCCGTTGCCGAATGCATCAGTATTGAGCATTCTCCTTCTGTTTTTCTCCTTTTCGCGGTATTAGTGTATATATATGCATATGTGCGCAAGTATTTTTTTGTAATTGAGATTGTATAGGTATATGTAGTTAGGAACACCCGTGAGTCCGTGAGCAGCTAGTTTTTTATTATTATTATATATTTAATTTTTTTTTTTATTATAAATATCGGAAGTGTTGTAATTTTCGCTTTTATAAAAATACAAGGTTCTCCTGAGTATTGCGGTCGTGCCTATTATGTAAAAACGAAGTTTTTTCATAGGGAGGGGGCGGGCGACGAGCGAAGCGAGGAGCAGGTGTGTGTGGGGGCGGGGGGGATGGCGTGCCGAAGGCACACTGGGGGGCGCAGCCCCCCTAGTTTAAAGATGAATAAATTACTGAAGCTGTTGTACTTGCTTTCTGGTCTTGTAATGCAGGTACATTTATAATTTTTGTAAATTTATCACTAGAAACTAAAATTGGTAATCGGTCTATTTTCTTGCAAGCCATTGCATCTGAAATGATTTTGCTATCCCAGTTAACAACTAAAAAATTTACGGAAGTATCTTGAATAATTTGCTTCATTTTTTCAAATTCAGTCTTTCTTATTTCAGCTCTTGCAATATTAATAGATTTTCGATTGAGGATCAAATTGTTGACATCAATGTTCACTGCATGGGCAATAAGGCCAGTTATAAATACAGCATCTCTATCAGAAACTTTAGCCTTATCAAAAGCTGCAACAACTTGTGGAGTCATGACGTTAATAGTGCCTCTTTCATTTTTTCTTTTATAGTTCCTTCCTACGCCAGAATAAATTATACCCGAACTTTGTGAGCTTATATATGTATCTTCACTTGATGTTAGTCTCTGCGTTTCAGGTGTTGATGAGGTATCTGATCCTAAAAATATATATAATTTATTAAAAGCACTTTTACTCTCTGAATCTGTAGCGTTAAGGTGGTTCGAGTGGTCTAGTAGACCTAAAATTATAAACATTTTTTACAAAAATTCATTTACACATTCCAATCTGAAAACTGATATGACAGGAAGCAAAGTTCTTAACATAACGGAAAATAATTTTGATAGAAAATTTCCAATTTTGCAAAAGTATATTTTGTCCATTAAAAAAAAATTCAATAAGAAACACAAATCTTTTTTGTTCTTCAGTTAATTTTAATTTGCAAGGTCTCATTTTCTTCCTTGTTAAATTTCAGGAGGACTCAACGATATCAAAATTGAAAAATTTTCAAAACCTACAAAGTTATATGCAATTATTTGTAGATTTGTCACTGAATTTTATAAACAATTGCATATAGCTTTGCAGGTTTTGGAAAATTTTCAATTTTGATATCGTTGACTCCCCCTGAAATTTAACAAGGAAGAACGCCCATACACAATTTAAAATTGTTTAACCCTTTTCCGATTGATTTAGTTACTCTATAATATGTAGTTTGAGAATCTACCAATAGAAAGTAAGTTTTTGCGTAAAATTGGCAAATAAAAGTAAGTGACCCATGTTAATATTCAATAAATCATTCTAATTTTGAAAACATCAGAAATTTATTGTACAAATGTACATTCTGTACATTTAATTAGACTGATGGTATATACTAAAACTTGTGATGCCAATGATTACGGAACTGACATTTAAGGCCTATAATATTGTGTTATTGTCAATAATACCGTGCTTCCTCTGTTTTGACTATTGGGAAATGTAGTTACTGATACCAGAGATACGTAAAAATTCCCGTTACAATTTTTTCTCTTATTATTCAGCATGCAGTTAGTAGGTACACGAAATGGGCAAAAGCTGTAGACATTGATACATGTGTAGGAGTAGGTTGCCAATTTTAGTGCGCATGTTTTAAAACAATATTTCAATTAATGTTTCATTATATATTATAAAACTGACGTTAAACATATGTAGATTCAGGGACTGTCCCCAAAACTAACAAATGTCCCCCCAACGTTAAACATCTGGAATGTCCTGGAAACTAACATAAAACATAAATATATATATATATATATATATATATATATATATATATATATATATATATATTTATGTTTTATGTTAGTTTCCAGGACATTCCAGATGTTTAACGTTGGGGGGACATTTGTTAGTTTTGGGGACAGTCCCTGAATCTACATATGTTTAACGTCAGTTTTGAGGACATCGGCCCCCATAAGAGACATTATTTCTTTAGTCACGTATAGGTATACAGTAACATGGGGTCCTGGGAACTAACGTTATACAAGTTTATACACACACACACACACACACACACACACACACACACACACACACACACACACACACACACACACACACACACACACACACACACACACACACACACACACACACACACACACACACACACACACACTTATCGGGGTTTATGTATCCCAAGACTGTATATTAGTACCTACAGCCCAGAGTTCCCTATAGCAAGTGACTAAAGAAATAATGGACCCTGGGGTTATAGACTCTAGGTCGGGCCGCATAATCCCCTATATTTAGAAATATTATGAAGCCCGGGCTGCATAATCAAAATCGGGCTCGATAAACCCCTATATATAAAAAAACTGGCTTTATAAACCCCTTTCGAGAAATGTATAATATATATATATAGCAAATTAATTAGGTTTTTATTAAATATAATTTTTGCAATATAATTTGTTGATACTATTATTGTCTAATATTTTAGATTTTATTACAAATGGAAGTTCGTTTAGCAGTTCTCGAGCGGTTTAATTAATAAATATAACCGGAACAAATAAAAATTTTTTTAGATTTGCCTAGGCTCAAACCGAGAAATAGTTTTTCAACTGATTAATCCAGCTTTTGTATTGATGTGAAACAAATACTTAATTGGTACTGTATTTATCTCCGAGTCAATATTTATGTCTTTACTACAACCAGGACCATGGAAGGAACGATCATGTGAAGTTACATTACTACCTTCACTAATTTTTGTGTTTTGACTAAATATTTTGCTTAGTTCCGATTCAGACTCAATTACTTCTAGAGATGGAGATTTATTCAATACATTCAAAATATGTTCATCTGAAATATCATTATTCGCAATTATATACAATTGTAAAAAAATGATTTAGTCTTGCAAAATTATAAGTACGTCATTTACCTGACACTTCTGCACAGTTTAGCATAAGTAATTTATTTTTTATATACGGAACCGGCTAAAAAAAAAAGGTTTTTTTTACTCCATCATCTAATGAAATAAGTATTTTGATTGTATCATCTTTGAAAATATCAAATACATTAGGTATTCGCTCAAAAAACTCAACAACTTTCTTGCTCTCGTCTTGAAATTTTTTTATTTCTTTATAGGAATCATATAATTTACGTAATTTTTTATGACAATGATCTATTCTTATCAAATTTATAGATGATTGTTCCCATATACTTCTTACTTCCTTGATCACATCATTAATAGCATCGACTACTGTGGATTTATCAATTTGAGTTTTATACAGTAGTCTTCTAAGAACATCTGATTGAGATGGTAGATAATTCTTATCAAATTCTGAAATTAATCTGTCAGTTATACTGGACAGACGCAAATTCTGTTGATCAGAAGCCATTTTTCAATTTTAAAGAAATCTGCTAAAATTTTCTGAAATTAATATTGAAAAACTGTAATTAATATAGAAATTACAGTATTGTACCAATGTTGTACCAATATTGTTACTATATTATAGTGACAATATTATTTTGATACACTCTCTTATAAAAGAGATAATTTTTAATTTTTTAACCTATTTCAAAAAGACTCTTATAATAAGTTAATTAAATATCTACTAAATTAAATATGTTAAATAATACTGTTATCAAGAAAAGTAATGTTGACTCATTTAACTTATTTTTAAGAATTCCTTGCATGTATAATTATGATGAAGTTTCAACTAAATTATAACTCACTTTACGAATTTCTTTGGATTTGTTATCTTAATTATAGATAGACAGTTACATTTTATAAAGTTTTTGCAGATTAGTAGGCACAACTGTATAGAAAAAATATTAAATGTTTTATCTGTTAAGAAAGCTCTAATGCTGTTTACAGACTAATACTTTCTGACACTGACAAAGTAGATAGACGCAAGTAGAAGAACAGATACTTATGGAACTATGGAAGACTGAAGGACCCCGAGGCGTAGTAATGACCTCTTGAGACAGGTGGCGCTTGCGGCGGTTTTTCATGTTTTTCAGCTTGCATGCGTGCTTTCGGCTCCGATATCCAAGGATTCAACTCCAGGGAACATATTTTTTTTTTATTAATAAATGTTACTTTATTAACAATTATACAATTGCTATAATCAATAAAGATAATATTTTTAATAAAGAATGTATCACTTTAATTTTGTAAAGAAATAATGTAACGCCGAAGTCGGTAAGTGAGATACCAATTTTATTTTTTTAAACCGCTTTATAAAATGATAGAGCGATGGATATAATATTTTTGATTAAAAAGAAAGTTAAAAATTGATAGAAATTAAATTAATTTTAAACGGACAAGCTCCTCGGGGGCAACAATTTATATATTAGTTCCGTACATTGTTTTCTGTGATACATCATTAGCCGATATGTAGGGTATTCGGCTGTGACTTGGAGGTCTTGGGTTCAAATCTCCCAAGCTACTTTTTTTTAATTAATTTATTTATTTTTCGCATTATTTAGAACAATATGTTGATTAAAAATGTAATTCTTATAGAATAATATTATTTTAATATTTAAATTGCAAATGGGGCTGGACGTCTGTATTTTTTTGTATTTTTTTATTTATTTTTTTAATATTTACGAGCCGATTCTTCACAAAAAAAATTTCTTTTTATCCCAAATCACCTCAGGGCACATTGTTTTCACTCACAGAGATGTTCCGAATGTTTATCAGATAAAAAAACAATGCTAGAGAAATCAATACATAAGAGTATGAAAAGTGTGAAAAAATCCGAAAAAAAGCGTTTTTCGAAAACTGGGTCGGTTTTTGGGTAGAACCAAGTGATTTCCGGGTTGGGAGCCGGTATTCAAGCACTTTGGGAAATAAGCGCCACCCTAGTAAATACATATATTCAATTTCATTATTTTATGTATTTATACCACTCTAACCTCAAAATCACAACTTTGATATGATTTTTCGGCGCTCGTGGTATAAAATACCGTTCGAAACTAGTGCGTAAGTCGATTATTTAGGTGGTGTGACTTTTTCGCACTCGCTTCGCTCGTGCAAAAAGTCACACCAGCTAAATAATCGACTTCCCCACCCGTGTCGAAATGTACTATTATTATATTAACTGGCACGATTCTCTCTACCATATAATAAACAAATAAAATAAATTAAATTATTTGTGTGTGTCACATAATATTGTAGTAATTATAATATTTTTGTTTCAGTGAAACATAATTTTATTTTAAAAAGAAGACTAGATCAAACGCGCGCTGCGCGCGCGAAGATGAACTGAACTTTGAATACAATATTCAAAAATGCAATATTCAAAAATAACCTTATAAGAAAAATATAAACAAACAACATTACGTTGCCATGCACATAGCTACAGCATGGTAACGCTTCCGACCAATCAGATTACGAATAAAACGTGAAATAACATAGCCATCAATTTTAATAAAGGGGATAAAATTATGAAATATCTGAAATAAAAATAAGTTCAATTGACGTTCATGAAAATAAAATAAAGTTATTTTAAGTAAAATAATAATTATAGTATAAATAATCTACGGCTGTTGCTTGAACGTCATTGCCTCAAATAAAATTAAAAAATGGCTATTAATCCACTGGTTGTAATATCTTTATTATCTATAATCTTTAATCCTAACAATGTTAAAATTGAAGAATTACAAGCTAACGAACAAGAGATAACTTTATATCATGTAATAGAAAATATAATAAAGGAGAGGGTAAATTACAATTTACATACAGAAGAAGAATATACTTTACTTTTTGAGGATGACTACAGTGGTACACTTCCACAAGATATTGAAGAAGAGGATGAATTAAATAAAGATTATGCAGAGGTTCCTGCTTGTTTACCGAATGAAGAAGATGTAGACTTTGAATATAAGAAACAGGCAGTGCAGTATTAGCAAAGTGGAAAAAGAAAGCCATTATCCTTGACAAGTGTACAATCGAAGTATAGAAAAGTTACTTCCGATCGTCAATTGCGATGGTGGAAATTAGAAATTGAAGCAGGGGGTACCAGAAAAACTATTCTATATGGAATAATAACTTATGTACTTCAAAAAGTTTAAGAAACGATAGAATCAAAAATGACTCTGCATGATATTGATATAAAACGATGGGCTCTCATAACAGAACTAAATATTCCGTGGTTTAAAGCTTCACATAGATGGATACAAATATTAAAAAAAAAACATCACATTGTTTCACGTAAAATAACAAAATTTATTACTATGTCACCTACACAGAAGGTGTTACGTGAGAGGTTAAGATACTCGCACGTAAGGGCAGAACCATAAATTATTTTGGGATGTCGCCCAGGACATCTATCATTCCTTTTACCTAAGAGATCCTAATCGCCTTACTATGGGTATCTAATGACGGTATATTTCGATCGTAGAGAAAGGGCTGATAGTTCCTTCTCCTTCATGCGCTTCCCTTTGTCTGCATATTCCCGGCTTTTATTCTTGTTGATCTGATGCGCGTATTAGTCCTAAATCTCGACGGATCGTACACCTCAATCTTCGGAAGTTTAGACGATCATGCTATAATGATCCTCTCAACTTCTTAATGCATGAGGGAAATCTGGGCTAGGGTTTAGTAAGATGGTTTTATGGTAGTTAGGTTAGATTAATGATTAATTATTAGGGAAAAAAAAGGGTTAAATTTATTAACAACTATTTGTAAAAAAAACAATTAAGGTTATTATTAATCATATTATTGTTATTAATATTGTATATTTTCGTTATTATTAATTACTATATTATTAGATTATTACTAATTATTAAGATTCTATTGTTATTAATTATCGGTAATCCGCATTAACAATTTATCGTAAATTATTAGTTTAACGAGCAAAATGCCAATAACGAAGTCGCACGGCACTAGAAACCCTGATCCATTACCCCATAGTTATGGCCGGTCTCACAGTAGTTTTATAGAATTTAAGGAATAAACGCTCCTATATCAGCTACGAATAACAAGTACGCGATTAACAACAATTGAAAATTATGAACAAATGCCCGAAAAAAAACAATCTTTAAAATTCTTGCACGCGAACGAATAATTTCCAAATGAATGAATTGTTATAAATAAAGATTCTCACCTTTTGTTGTAACTCGATGGATTCCTTGAAGAATGGAATAATGTGTGGAATTATGGGTTTTCGGAAATTGAAATGAAATATTCACCAATATGTCAGTTTTTTCCTTTTCTTTTATTTTTCCTTCAATTATAGTCCAGTGGTCCCGTATAACAGTGGTAAATTTGGTAATATTCTAATACACGATGTCAATATTCTAGCGCCTAACGAACTTATAAAAATTACTCTTAAAGAACATATATTCACGATAAAAGTTAACGACTGTACTTTTTGACTAATTATTTCCGACTGTCGTGGCAACGAATTTTCGTCGCCCGCGCACCTGGATCCGCGAAAATTCGCTCTCACTACGGTCGTTCGCTATCTCTCTCGGTCCCGCAGCGGCTATCGGCGCAGGTAAAGCAGGGAGCGCGAAAGGTGGCCGGGAGGTGCTGCCACCGATCGAGCGCGGCGCCTGTTCTCCTCGCGCTCGTATGAGTTTCCTCGCGGTCGTCGCGCCGGATCAAGGCCGTTGCCCCGCTAGCGCAGCGATTTCTGGACATCGCGCGATTCTTATTTCCTAATTTCTTTTTGCGCAATGGCAAGCTACTCGGCTAATAACAAATTGAATAAATTAAAATCAATAAATTAAGAATAAAAATATTGGCACGTAACATCACCCCCCTCTTATTTTACTTGTCGTCCCGGCAAGTGCGATGAGTACAAGGTTACAATAATGGTTACAAACAGAATTCACAATAATTTTGACACAATATAAGTCCTTGTCCGATTTGTTATTAGGGATTAGTAAAGAGATGAGAGGTCGCTATTAAAGTTTAGGAGGTACAAAAGATCTTGGGAGAATCCGACGGTTGAGAGCAGTCCACTTATCTTGATAGCCGGGTTTACAAAAGCGCTTCGAACCTTTTAGTGGGTAGGTATTTATGGTCACCGATTCGACTAAGATAACCATAGATTTTTCAGACCTAATGTATTAATTTTATAATTAATTGATTGGCTGTTCCAGTTCGAGGAATTAATCTTAGTCCAGTTCGAAGCCTCGCTATGGACTGGCTATATTCCAGGTACGGCATCTTTATGCTGCGGCTACCTCTTGTGGTCTGTTTCCTAGATAACTAATAACATAACTCCCAAGACGACTTTCGATAGCCTCCTCCTTTGCTGACCATTTTCTGGAACAAAAAAAAAGGAAAGGATCGAAAGGGCCTTGTTAAATAATGAGGGGGTCGGTTAGGGTAAGTGTGGTCAATAAGTCCGGATGTCCGTAAGTTTATTGCGTGTCTTGCGGTGATTTGTTGCTCACACTTAGGCGGGCAAAGGACAAAGTCAACTCATGGACTTGCTCTTCCAGGTTGTTGATTCGGTTGTTGAGAACAGTGAGCCGTTGGAGGGTTGAGTTTGTGAGATGGCCTAGATGTTGCCGAACTTTGTCCGATTTAGCGAGTATTTTATGCATTGTGCTCTTCATCACGGTTCGTTCTATGAAGAGTACACCAATAATCATGGCGTTTTTTTTTTAACTTGTCCTCATGTTCCTTCACCTGATCCGCCAGGTGACTTATTGTTGCCCATTGATCTTCGTGGACGGCCCTTAGTCTCGCCAATTCTTGCTCCAATTCTATGACTCTATAAATCAGTCGACTTTCTGCGATAACAGGATGACTGTCCGGTATCATTTTGGCCTGAAACAAAAGTAAGGTCCGGGGTCCTTAGTCCTTTTTTTTTCTTTCTTTTTTTTTTTTGGTTTACGGGGGGGGAAGGAAATTTCGGGATGGTCCAAGGGAAATGAATTTCAAAATCCGGGGAGGGAGGCTTTTGGTCCTAATGCTCGTTGTCGATGACACGTCTTTTCGAGTAGTCCAAAATTTCGACGGTCGATTTCAATTCCACATTCCTGGTGTTTAATCTTTATATTATAGATAGATTTGGAGTACTGTGGTCGCGCAGGTATCGCTCGGTATCGGATGTCGCTTCTCTGTAGAGCTCTTTGTGCGGATTTCTCCTCCAGGTATTTGACGAAACCATGAGAAAGCCGATCTTGGTTGTCTTTTATTGTATGAACATATTCTAGAATTCCAAAATGGGCAAAATGGTAAAAAAACTCTTCTTCCAATTGTTCCTGCGTCCTTCCCTGATCTTTTGGCCAGGGTATTTGGCAAAAGATACGAGTCTTCTCCTTGGTTCCGGGTTCGGATGGATGGGTTCGTTTCCTTGCTTTTCGTGGTGGAATAGACATCCTTTCATTCTCGAAGGCCAAAGTGGTTTCCAATAGCCAAAGGTCCTTAGATTTTTTTGCTACTGTGGTGTCCTTTTGATTCTTGAATGTGATCTTAGTCGTTTGGGTATTTAAACTTTCCGATATGACTTCCACTATAGTAATAGGTCCGGCCTGTTTGAAACAGGTCATAACAGGACATAAGTCCATCGAGTCCCAGGTCCGTTTGATAAGTCACGGTGATGAAATGAGGAGGGTTTGTTGAAGGGTCCATTTTTTTTCTTTTTCTTTTTATTTATTCGATCTGAAAAGGAAGGTATATATGATTTTAATCGAGTTCCGCCAACTGGGGTGGGAGTGCGGGTGACATTAGGATGGGAGTAGATACTGAGCGGGTAGGAACAGGTTGGATAGCTACATAAGTTAATGGAGTTTCTACAGTTGCGGTGTCTCTTTTCCCAGTATATCGCGATGAGGGTTGGGGTTGTTTCCCTATTGTCCTTCTATAGAGGAAAAACGAGATTACACCAAGTATAATTGTTATGCCTTGAAAAGTTATCCCTCCATATATTAGAGATCGAGTGAACGAAGTGTCTTTTTTATGTTCCCCTATCTCTTTCATACGGGAGACAATATTTGTGAGACGCTCCATCCTTGGTGTAAAGACTGTGTCCGGTGACGGTTGTCCTATTTCTAAAGGTGTGGACTCGTTCATGTGTTGCCATAGCTCTGGATGTACGACCGTAATATTTAGGCCTACGTCTGGAGCGTAGATGTATTGAGACTTGGCAGTCTGATCCTGGTTATCAGGTAGTTCCACTGTATGAGTTCTGGCGGAGCAACCAGTGGCCAACCTCAACAGGCCCGTGCCCTTAATAGTCGGAGTGTAATAGATCTCCCCTGGGCATGTGATTCGGACCGTTTCTTCCTTGATTATGGAGTATAGCCAACTATCAGTTAGTTCTAAGTAACGCCATTGGATCGAGGAGGATGAAGATATCATTATTTCGCACGACTTGAGGACGTCAGGATGCGGATTGAGTAAGAGTTCCACTTCGCATTCCTTTCGTTCGGAGATGGTAAATAAAGGGCCCTTAGGTGGGCAAATGCGTCCATAATGAGTCGGGATACATTCTTGTAGATGTTGTTCGGTGAGTTTCAAATACACCTGCAAGCCCCTTTTCACGGCCAAATAAGGGTAGGATGGGGAAATATGGGCAACCCCGAAACTTTGGTTTTTCAATTCTTGAGGAATCCTTACGGGGTGAAGTCTGTATAACTCGTAGGTTGATCTTTCCGTAAGAGGTATGGTTAGACTTATTAAAACTCTCCCTTCATGGAAGGTGGCATCCAGCGTTGCTATCTTTGCAATTTCCTCTGGCCGCAGGTGGTGCAATGGCATCGGTAGTATTCGGCTCTCCCCTGTTTGTTGGATATCTATGGCGATTTGGTGGAGTACATCATGTCGCAAAACCTTAGGGTGCAACTTCCTCTCGATCAGTGTATTGAGGATCGTTAGGATCTCTCTATTACAGTGTATCAGATGGTCTAATTTTGTTTCCATTTACCGAGCAAATGTAGAAAGTTCCCATGCTAGATGGTTTTCGTTAGCTTCGACTAAGAGAGCATTAAGTTTACTATTCAAAGTTTCACCCATCTTCTTCATAGTCTCTCGATGCAATGTCGTGATGTTATACAGCTCTTCGAGGTTGGCCGAGATGAGGTGTGTCTTTTCAACTGAGAGTTTCACGATTTTCTTTTGATCTCTAAACAGCTGATCGATGTTCTTGTTAATAACATCCGCGTCGTCCGTTGTGATGAGGCCGAACAAGCTTTTGCTTACACTTCCTATGATACCAAGAGGGGCCATTCTGCGCGCTCGGATATTTTTAATTGATGGTGGGGCGTCAATTGGCTGAGTATCTATAGACATGGCTGCTTGTTTTATGTCCCCATGTACGTGACTGAGGGTCGTCAATTTCAGCTCCATAAGATCTTTATTTAGGGTGGCATTGCAGTGGTCAATTCCTAGGTGGTTACGCATTTGGTCAATTGTTCATTGTACATTCGAGTAGGGTCATGTTCCTTAAGAAACCCATGCAAATCTAGATGGATAATGACTTTCAAATTTCCTCTCTGAATTCGGATTGATGGTAATTTTTCATAATAGATTCCAGGATTGGAATTAATAGGTGTTATTTCGTAAAGGGTCGGTGACTACCTTGCTACCATATATACCCATTCATACAATCTCACTGCTTCCTCAGTGCTTTTGGTTATGTTGATGAAGCTAGTCGAAAGCTCTTTTGTTATACCGCCTCAGATGATCTATACTCGCCTCCGGTTGCTGGACGACAGGGCGAGTTCTCATGCAACGTGGTTTTTGTTGGTTTCAATCATTAGGAAATTGAACATATTGAACATTGCACTGAGTGTCTATCCTATTTCTTTGATGGCGTGTGCGATTGCGATGTTATAGTACCTTTTCTTTCTATACTTAAAATTCGGGTGTTGAAGTAGAGTATCATTTGGCGCGTTAGAAGAAGTCCTTTTAGGAGAATATATAAAGTTCTTTGAGTGCCTAGGCAGTAGTTCATTCGCATACGCACGAAGAGGAGTTATGTAAGAATGATGGTGACCCTCAGGCGTCTGGATGTCGGGTCTATTTCTAGTGCTGGAATTTTCCATTACGGGGGCCTCACTTACTGTCCATGTTATCTTTTCGACTGCAGCGGGGGAGTCCGAAATGGGCTCTTGAATTTCTAAACAACTGGTTAGTGGTCGTTCTAGGGATATAGTTGTCAATATATCTGTGGTGGTGTTGGTGAAAACCTGTTCTCGGCTGTCATTATTGAAGGGTATAGGGATGATGTGTGTCCGTACATTGTGAAGATTAATTGAATGGTTGGCAAGATTGGTCTCCGGGCGTATTTCTGGCTTGGTTAAGATAGTTGGTTTGTAGGATATCGGGGGTTCCGTAGTATCGTGGGTGTTTAACTGGAGAATGCTATATTCCAAATTGATGCTACGATGGTTTTGAACTTGAAATGGTTTGGCGAAGCGTTCTAATCCTAATTTTAATGCATTAGTCACAATAACTGGGCATTCTGTGACACCGTGTTCACAGAACTTGCTTCGATGGCCTCGATCGTGACTGGATTGAGTGCTGTTAATGTCAGTGGTTCACATATCTCTATCAATTCTGTAATATTTTGTTCTTCTGAATAACTTAGCGGTGAGAGGGTATTCCGAACACTGCTATCATTAGAGATTCCAGCGGTCGAGCGTTGGCATGGAGGTCCAATATCAGCAACGATATTTTCATCTTTATTGGGGTCATCATGCTGATAATTTCTAGATAAATTTCTGGCATGATTGTCATTGAAAAACCCACCCAACTCATCTAGAAGGTCCATATGATTTCTGAACCCGTTAATATATTCTATGGATTCTCTTGCCTTGCCAATTAATTTTTCTAGAAGAACGTCTAGAAATATTACATAAAATCGATGTGGTACGCGAGATGCGGTTTTCGTCACTTCATAAGCAAAGTCCTGGAAGGAAAGGTTATAGCCGTCATATAAGGGCAACCAGTCCCTAAGATCGTCCCGAAATATCTCTTCGCAACCGGGTTGCTGGCCAAAATGATCGTAAAGGAGATCCTCGACATCTAAGTAATGTTTATAGGAATATTGGAGAGCGATATTTCTGGCCTCCCCACGGAGACTGCTTAAAATATCGGTTATGAAATTTTGCATAAATAGGGATGATACTCCTCTGGCCTCATGCTCGATTATTTCTATAAACTCATCAACGAGCATATTATATCCGTCGAAAATAGGAAATACCATAGTGAAAAGAAATAGTAGTGATACGCAAGATTAACCATCCCTTCAGAAAATTCCACCTGAGTCCGACAAGCAAGGGCAGGAACAGGCGAAAGATACGAAAGGTAATAAGAATAAGCAACGCGGTTTGAAAACTTTCAATATTTGAGGAATTAACAAATGATAAATAGAAGAGGTATCGATAGAATGCCAAATAATAACAAAAATAACCTAATGCTGGGTTGTTGATAAAAATCGTTCTCCTCTTCTTTTCCCTAATTAGCCCTTCAAAGGAAGTTACTCCTCTTGATTAGTCGGAAATTCTTTAGAATGTCGGGGTAAAAAAAGGGCAGCAAAAGTTAAAGTAATCGAGGATCGAGGTCAACCCGGATCGAATTAAAATTACTTAAGAGAGTTCTTTAGTAATCCAAAAATAGTGCTGAGATTTTTTTTTTTTTTTAATTTATTTTATTTTTTTCTTAATAAAAATCCAAATGTCTTATAACGATTTACTTCCTTGTATCATTAGATGCCTCTAGTTCGCGAAAAGAAAAATATTTGTTGCATATATAAACATACACTTAACCTCCAAATATAGATAAATCAACTTTCCAATGGAATTTTATATCGGTCTAAGATTATTAGAGTAAATGTAGTTTAAGTAATTAAGTTTTCGAATATTACTGTAGAACTCACCTAAAAGGGCTAAAAGGGTCGCGTAAGGGTCGACGAAAAATATTTATCTTTTTCCTCAAAAAGAAGGCGAATTAGAATTTTTTTAGGTTAGGGCGAACAACCACGCTCTGCTACCATTAATTCTGCTGTTACGTGAGAGGTTAAGATACTCGCACGTAAGGGCAGAACCATAAATTATTTTGGGATGTCGCCCAGGACATCTATCATTCCTTTTACCTAAGAGATCCTAATCGCCTTACTACGGGTATCTAATGACGGTATATTTCGATCGTAGAGAAAGGGCTGATAGTTCCTTCTCCTTCATGCGCTCCCCTTTGTCTGCATATTCCTGGCTTTTATTCTTGTTGATCTGATGCGCGTATTAGTCCTAAATCTCGACGGATCGTACACCTCAATCTTCGGAAGTTTAGACGATCATGCTATAATGATCCTCTCAACTTCTTAATGCATGAGGGAAATCTGGGCTAGGGTTTAGTAAGATGGTTTTATGGTAGTTAGGTTAGATTAATGATTAATTATTAGGGAAAAAAAGGGTTAAATTTATTAACAACTATTTGTAAAAGAAAAACAATTAAGGTTATTATTAATCATATTATTGTTATTAATATTGTATATTTTCGTTATTATTAATTACTATATTATTAGATTATTACTAATTATTAAGTTTCTATTGTTATTAATTATCGGTAATCCGCATTAACAATTTATCGTAAATTATTAGTTTAACGAGCAAAATGCCAATAACGAAGTCGCACGGCACTAGAAACCCTGATCCATTACCCCGTAGTTATAGCCGGTCTCACAGTAGTTTTATAGAATTTACGGAATAAACGCTCCTATATCAGCTACGAATAACAAGAACGCGATTAACAACAATTGAAAATTATGAACAAATGCACGAAAAAAACAATCTTTAAAATTCTTGCACGCGAACGAATAATTTCCAAATGAATGAATTGTTATAAATAAAGATTCTCACCTTTTGTTGTAATTTGATGGATTCCTTGAAGAATGGAATAATGTGTGGAATTATGGGTTTTCGGAAATTGAAATGAAATATTCACCAATATGTCAGTTTTTTCCTTTTCTTTTATTTTCCCTTCAATTATAGTCCAGTGGTCCCGTATAGCAGTGGTAAATTTGGTAATATTCTAATACACGATGTCAATATTCTAGCGCCTAACGAACTTATAAAAATTACTCTTAAACAACATATATTCCCGATAAAAGTTAACGACTGTACTTTTTGACTAATTATTTCCGACTGTCGTGGCAACGAATTTTCGCCGCCCGCACACCTGGATCCGCGAAAATTCGCTCCCACTACGGTCGCTCGCTATCTCTCTCGCTCCCGCAGCGGCTATCGGCGCAGGTAAAGCAGGGAGCGCGAAAGGTGGCCGGGAGGTGCTACCACCGATCGAGCGCGGCGCCTGTTCTCCTCGCGCTCGTATGAGTTTCCTCGCGGTCGTCGCCGTTGCCCCGCTAGCGCAGCGATTTCTGGATATCGCGCGATTCTTATTTCCTAATTTCTTTTTGCGCAATGGCAAGCTACTCGGCTAACAATAAGTTGAATAAATTAAAATCAATAAATTAAGAATAAAAATATTGGCACGTAACAGAAGGCAATAGAAGTAGAACAACACAAAGAAAATTTTGTTAAAGATGTCAAAAATCTCATTAAAGTACATGGTGCTCAAAACGTTTACAATTCTGATCAAAGTGGGTTCAATTTAGAGATACATAGTGGTCGCACTCTTTGTTATGAGGGGATTAAAAATGTAGAAAACATCGTTCAGTCGGTATCTTCTACAACATATAGTTACACTATTCCACCAACAATATCAGCAGAGGAACAGCTTATGTCCCCGTTATTTATAGTTTTGAAAGAGGCTCATGGGCAATTTGGACCTAAAGTAATGAAAACTTTATTCAAACCAGAAAATATATACGTAGAAGCATCAGCGTCCGGTAAATTATCCAAGGAACTATTTCAAATTTGGATTCAAAATGTATTTTTGATTCACAGTGGGAATTCACCTATACAGCTGCTATTAGATTCATGGAGTGGACAATGTGAAAACGCTATAAAAGAAGCTTTACCGAAAGAGTCAAATCGTATATTGGAAACGATACCAAAAGGCACAACTGGTCAGATACAGCCTCTTGATGTATATGGTTTCCGATTATGGAAAAACTTTATAAGAAAATTATCAGACATAACACTTCTTATGAATTATGATGCTAAATTACACGAGAGAAATAATATAATCAAACTACAATCTCTAACCCATAATCAATTTTCTTCACCACGATTTCAAAATATTTTTAAATATGACTGGTATAAAAGTAGATACCTAACGAAAAAACCTCCAAGACATCAAAATCCAGTAGATTTCTGTTTCCATACTCAAGAGGAACCAATTTGCGACATATGTGGAGGAATTGCAGTCATACGATGTGCATGGTGTAAAAAGCTATTATGTTTTAAACATTTTTTCACAGATTATCATTATTGCCAAACGTATATTGAATTAAATTTGCAAATTCAATATATTTATATACAACAATGTACTACATAACGCCCAAGAAGCCCAATAGCTCACACACTCCTACAAAACTTTATAGTACCTACGTACTTTACGCCCGTGTGGGCGAAAATTATTTTAATTATATAACTATAATGCTTTCTTTGTATTTCTAAAATTCGCGATACTTTTCCTAAAAAGCTTAAATCACAAATCATTGT
This sequence comes from Torymus aiolomorphi, assembly GCA_036365515.1. Classification (NCBI taxonomy): domain Eukaryota; kingdom Metazoa; phylum Arthropoda; class Insecta; order Hymenoptera; family Torymidae; genus Torymus; species Torymus aiolomorphi. The sequence goes on along the minus strand of CM070873.1, from coordinate 213,664,008 downwards.
CTTAAAAAAGTTGAATATTGACTTATTTTGTTTAAAGAAATTATTTGAATAAATTAATTTAATAAAACTGATACCAGACCCGGTATTAAAAACTCCAAAATCTGTAAATGTATATATCTTTTTTATGCGATGGAGTTAATACCACCTATTTGTGATTATAAAGACAACTATAACATTTAATGATTGTTTATAATAATTTAAGTGACGTACAACGTATAACTTTGGTAATTTTTCACAAAAAAAAATTAAATCAGAGATCATTATCTTCAAAAGTTAGATTTTGCCATAATTTGTTAAAAAAATTATTTAAATATATTAAATTTACAAAAGTAATACCATTTTTTAGATAAGTAGTTAGCAAAACTTGTAAATCCATATGTACATGTATGAAAACCTCATGGGTGATTTTCTAATATACCTCAACTGAACAGGTAAATCGAATTTTCATGATAATGCTCTAAAACTGCAACGATTTCATGTTAATAATCATTATACAGATATTTGGCGGAAACGGCCTCTGAATAAGTGCTATAAAAGCAGTCCAAATCTGCTGTCATTAATAGTTTTCATGAAAAATTCGCGTGAAGCCGATATTTTGACCATTTTTTTGACGTTTCCGCCCACTGTGCGGCGGCTTGCCGTTCAAGGTGTAAGGCATGCTCATTTTCATATAAATATTCATATGTTTAAAGATCAGATAAAATGTATAAATGGGTTGCTTCTACATATTAACTACTGATCTATGAATCTATCACTCTGTTTTTAAGTAGAAAGTACACACCCGCGTGAAAATATCATATGAGATCTCATATGAGATCCCATAATATGTAAAATTGCATATGACATCACATATAAGATCTCATACGAGATATGCGCTGTCTGAAATTCTCATATGAGATCTTATATGATATTTACACGGGGGAAAAGAATATAACATATGTTGCTTATAAAACGGTTAGTAAAGTGTAAAGGACTTTTGAGCAGGCTATAAATTTATATGAATTTTTTATTTTATTCTCATTTAAAAAGGACGGACACAAGGAAAAATATGTTTAGTAATGAAATATAAATCATGATTCTGCACATGTACGGATATGTTCAGTGGTGTTAGACAAAATATTTTCACCCGGATGTTAGCTACTTTCAGAGCGATCAGAGCGGGAGGTCGCGACAAAAAGAATGTTTTTTGGAATACGCGCGTGATCCGATCAAAACAACAGCTGTTTAACCACGTGAGCGCCGATCGGTGAGTTGGCGACAAGCGTGAGGACGTTAGGTTATAGGAATATCAGTGAGATAGAAAACAACTTGTTGAAGATTGTCGAGTACAACATCTTGACACAGCTTCAGAAACAAGAATTCGGCCAATCAATAATTAGATAAGTATAAGATGTTCAAACTTAATTTAACTGTAATTAAAAACAAGATTCTTTAGGTGAACTTTTTTATTTCAGAAATAAATAGATGATTCGAGTAGTTGATGCAAGATCATATCACAAGAAGCTAGAAGCAGTTGATCATAGATAATGCCTTTGTGTATTTATTTATTGAATTAAAATTTTTGTCGTTGATGTATAACAATTCAGGAAAGTGAACATCTCAATAACCATCTCCAATGCCTTAGCGATTATAGACTTATTAAAAAGCAGTTGTGAGGTCTGATAATTTTTAAAGTTTTGCTATGAAGAAATATGAGTGCACGATGAAAAGTATAACATTATGCTTAATATATAAAAAGTGAGCGGGCAAACAAAAACTTTGAAAAGAAAATCAGTATACCACAGCACAAGATATATATAGATGAGAGATATCGACAACAGACAAGACATTAAATGAGAAAAGAATTCTTATGTGTTATCTACAAATTTATATTACATACACATGATAACATTATTCAGATAAGTGCCAAATTTTCATTCTAAAATAAATAATTAAACTAATGTCAAGCTTTAAGAATAGTTACTTTGTGGAAACTTTTTTACAGTGGATTATAAATGTAAATTAGTTACAAGAGCATCTGCATAAAATAGCTTGGATGGAATGTACACATACACATGTATGTAAGAAATGCATATGCGTAACCCATACAATATTGTTCTTTATTTTTTACAAGAGGTCACAAGAGAAAAGAGATATGTATTATCTATCCATTCATATTATATACATAGATGATAACACCATTCAGATAAGTAGCCAACTTTCATAGGAAAATAACTAATTAAACTAGTGTCATGTTCTTCAGTATAGTTACTTTGTGGAAACTTTTTCACGGTGGATCAGTAATGTAAATTAGTTACAAGCGCATTGGGATAAAATAGCTTGGATGAAATGTACACACACACATGTACGTACAAACCTTATGTATATGTAACAAATACATATGTTTAACCCATATAATATTGTTTTATATTTTTTACCAGAGATTACAAGAGAAAAGAGATATGTGTCATGTACCAATTTATATTATATACATACATGATAACATCATTCAGATAAGTACTAAACTTTCATTGCAAAATAAATAATAAAACTAGTGTCACTTTTTTAAGTGCAGTAACTTGGTGGAAATTTATTGTTTTAACAGTGGATTAAAAATATGGATTATTGATAAGCTTATCAGGATGAAATAGTTTAGAATGTATAAGGAGACTTTATGATATATGTATATCTACCAGATATCTATGTGATACTACATTTTCCAAGAAATTTTGATATTGTTGTATAGATCACTCGTATAAAGATCAGAAAAAATTTTGTTAACACATAACTACGACAATTAGCAAGGATAATTGTTATTATATAGTCAAAATTGTACTCAACCACTGTATATTGTATAAAACTTTTAATTGATAACCATCCTAGTGAAAATATTTTTGTTCCCAAAAGTTAAAAACTGTTAGTAACAGTTAAGGGGGTGTCAAACTCCATTCTGCGATTTGACCGACCCATAGGTCGGTAAGGTAGGAAGTACATACTATTGATGAAATATGACACAAGCGCCATCTCTGGAAAATCGTAATAGATTTTAACATAGATGGCGCTATATATTTCAAAAATATTAAAGATACGCGTTTTTTTATTACAAACAATTGTACGTATTTCGCGTATACGTATTTCTTTTTATAATTAATTATCCGTATTTTGCGTATACGCATTTTTATTGTTAATAATAGTGCGTATTTCACATATATACGCATATTTATTACAAATAATTTTGCGCATTTCGCCTATACGCATTTTATAATAAATAATTTGGTGTATTTCGCCGATACACATATTTTATTCTAAATAATTATGCGTATTTCGCTTATACGCACTTTTCAGTGTTATCAATTGTGCGCATTTCGCCTATACGCATTTTATAATGAATAATTTGGTGTATTTCGCCTATACACATGTTTTATTATAAATAATTATGCGTATTTCGCTTATACGCACTTTTCAGTGTTATTAATTGTGCGCATTTCGCCTATACGCATTTTATAATAAATAATTTGGTGTATTTCGCCTATACACATGTTTTATTATAAATAATTATGCGTATTTCGCTTATACGCACTTTTCAGTGTTAGTAATCGTGTGCATTTTGCCTACACGCATTTTATAATAAATCATTTTGTGTATTTCGACTATACACATGTTCTATTATAAACAAATGTGCGCATTTCGCCTATACACATTTCTTATAATAATGAGATGCAGATTCATCACTTTATTATATAGTCTCAGTTATTATTGACATTTCAAAATTCAGGACGTCGCCTCGCATGATTGCAAATGCTTTCTTAAAAATTGTAGTGCGCTTCGTACGTTTTTGTGTCCCGGTGAAGGGACAGATCGAATGCGAGGTCTAGGTGTTTAGATGGCTGATGATGGAGTCCGGGTTATGCGCTCCATAGGTTTTTGTACCCAGGTGTTGAGACAGCTCGATTACGAGGTCTAGCTGTTCCAGGTGGCCGGTGATAGAAAGTAAGTGATGCGTTCCGAAGATTTTTGTGTCCAGATGTCGGAACAGATCGTATGCGAGGTCTGAGCGTTCCAGGTGGACGATGATGGAGTTTACGTGATCCGCTCCGTAGGTTTTTGTGTCTAGAGACCAAGACAAATCGAATGCGAGGTCTAGGTGTTTCAGATGGCCGATGATGGAGTCCGGGTAGTGCGCTTCGTAGGTTTTTGAGTCCAGGTGTCGGGACAGCTCGAATGCGAGGTCTAGCTGTTCCAGGCGGCTGATGATACGCTTCGTAGACTTTTGTGTCCAGGTGTTTTGACAGATCGGATGCGAGGTCTAGGTGTTCCAGACGGCCGATGATGGAGTTCGGGTAGTGCGCTCCGTAGGTTTTTGTGTCCAGGTGAAGGGACAGGTCGGATGCGAGGTCTAGGTGTTTAGATGGCCGATGATGGAGTCCAATTTAATATTATGATTTTCAAAATATTACCTGAAATTTTGTGGCACAGTACTGCACTTTTTTGTACATATTCTGGATATACTTTACAAAATTTCTACCAAGAGATAGTTTAGATTTGGTTTTTATTTTTTTGGTTGAGGGTTTAATTGTTTATTGAAATTTAAACAAATTTCAATCTATTTAGTTTTTTATGAACAAAAAATGTTTCTCAAATTTTAGGTCGATATTTGCAAAAATAAAAAAGCTATGCAATATTGAAAATTCAATTTTTTTGCAATTTTTGGTTAAAATCCAAGTTTATTCATTTTTTAACTGAAAATCTTGAAACTTTTTGTATAGTACATTGATTGGCAAAAGGTTTGAATTTTTTCTGTAGAATGTGCCAGTATTTATTTTATGACCCTTTTTGAAAGTCTCTGATTGGCTGCTTCTTAGGATACCTTCATCAAAGGATATTGAGGCTGCGGCCAAATATTCTTTATTCGACAAATTTTTTTTGTATTCTTCTTCGAAAACCCTTCAAAATGCTTTTTTTGATCAATACTGGCCGAGCAAAGGGAAAAAAGTGACAATTTTTTGAAGTATCAAGAAAAATCCATAATTTCAATTTTTGATAACATGATTAATGAAACTGAATATTATTCATACATCTTATGGCATGGACCGTACCACTGAATTTTGTTAGAGCATCAAATAGAACATTAGAAATATCTATTTTCAATAATATTAGGCTTACACAATAAGCAATACCTAATTATGAATTAATAATAAATTAAGCTATAGAGGTTAATTACTATAAAGCTGTCAAAATGAAATCAGGCAACAGACTGATAATTTCATTCATAATTAGGTATCGTTTATTGTGTAAGCCTAATATTATTGAAAATAGATATTTCTAATGTTCTATTTGATGCTCTAACAAAATTCAGTGGTACGGTCCATGCCATAAGATGTATGAATAATATTCAGTTTCATTAATCATGTTATCAAAAATTGAAATTATGGATTTTTCTTGATATTTCAAAAATTGTAACTTTTTTCCCTATGCTCGGCCAGTATTGATAAAAAAGCATTTTGAAGGGTTTTCGAAGAAGAATACAAAAAAAATTTGTCGAATAAAGAATATTTGGCCGCAGCCTCAATATCCTTTGATGAAGGTATACTAAGAAGCAGCCAATCAGAGACTTTCAAAAAGGGTCATAAAATAAATACTGGCACATTCTACAGAAAAAATTCAAACCTTTTGCCAATCAATGTACTATACAAAAAGTTTCAAGATTTTCAGTTAAAAAATGAATAAACTTGGATTTTAACCAAAAATTGCAAAAAAATTGAATTGTCAATATTGCATAGCTTTTTTATTTTTGCAAATATCGACCTAATATTTGAGGAACATTTTTTGTTCATAAAAACTAAAAGAAAACGAGTTTTGAGGGATTTTAAAATTTTGAGCTGCTGACTTCACGTGAAATATCCCATATACCTGAAACAACAGGAGGGTGTAACAAAATTTGAGACCAAGGGTTGAACTTCAAATGAACCTGAGTATGGTATATAAGTTGATCCGCATTTTAAAATATACACCTTCCATCATATAAACGCGTAACTGCAAATTGAACATTTTAACAAAATTTGTATTATTAGAAGTATTGTCATTAATAATTACTTTGCATTATACTTGTCATGCTACTGAATGATTGGCAAAAGTAGAGCTACTATAATTTCATTGAGCTAGGCTCATAAGTTTCTTTAGCTTCTTTTCAAATTTTATGAGTTTTGTTGAAAAAAAACGGAAAAGAATTAATTTTATGTCAAGACATCTAGTTTCTTATAAATAGATAACTAAATAAACTCATGTAATTGTAATTCTTTTCTGTTATAATTAAATATGTTCGCCCATACACCTTTCCTTATAACTAATAATTGTGCGTATTTCGTCTATACGCATTTTTGCATTATAAACAACTGTGCGTATTTCGCTTATACATATTTTTGATATTGTAAATAATTGTGCGTATTTCGCTTGTACGAATTTTTTATTATAAATAATTGTGCGTATTTCGCCTATACGCATTTTTGTATGATAAATAATTGTGCGCATTTCGCATATACGCATTATTTATTATGAATAATTGTGCGTATTTCGCCTATACGCATTTTAATATTTACTATTTTTTTTATTACAAACACATGTCAATTTGAACGTAATTACGTTCGAATAAGTATTTATTTATAATCACGATTTTTACTTATAGTATAAAATTACGTGATTAGTAATACTTTAAGTTTTGACATGTCCAACACCTATTAGCCAAAAACTATGGAGCGCACCACCTAAATATCGTCACCGGCTTCCCCGAAGACCTGGACCACGTATTAGATACGCCCTGATATCCAAACGCAAAAGACTACAAAGCGCACCACCTAGACCTCGTCATCGGCTACCCTGAACACCTGCACTGCGTATTAGATGCGCCCTGATATTTTAATGCAAAAAACCTAGACTCCATCATCGGCTACCACAAAGACCTAAACCACGCATTTGATACGTTCCAACATCTAGAGACAAAAAACTACGGAGCGCACGACCTAGACATCATCATCGGCTACCCCGAACACTTTGACTACGTATTAGATGCGTCCTGGGATCTAAACGCAAAAAACTTCGGAGCGCATCACCTCGACTCCATCATTGACCACCTCAAAGACCTAGACGACGCATTCGATGCTTTCAATTATCGATAAGTAACACTTCCTTATAATAGTTGTCATTTCCGTATTAGCAGGTAGCAACCGTTACCGCTATAGTATTTCTCCCTTACAATTGAAGGTGGAAGCAATGTATACTAAAATCGTGTGACGCTGTTACGTCGGTATATGCCGCTGATCCAACGATCGTATAATTGTGTAATTGTTGTAGTACGAAAAGCAACATACCGTAAAAGTATGGGTCCCTTACTAAAATTGCTAAAACCACCTTACTTATATAGTAAAGGAACTCCTATACTCCACGAGTAAGCCGTTTTAACTGTAGCAGTAAGAGTTTTCTTTCCGTGTGCACTCGCAGAAAACTGTTACTTTTTGGGGAGATATAATTCGTACCTAAAAATCAGGTGTGCCCTAAATACTGACATTAGTCTAGGCACCAGTGAGGTTTCCGTGGCCGATGGATGTCCACTCCTCCACCAAAGCTTTTCTTACGTATTTTTGTCTGCTGATTCTGAATTTCGAAGGTGGACAGTCGCCAGAATGTTAGTTTTTTGTTATTAACAATTTAATTGTTTAAACTGCGGCCAAATCAATATGATTAATTATAACTGAATCCTAACTGTCTAAAACTGTAGTAAATTGATCTAGAATTATGCACGTTTGCGCTCGAATTCGCGACTTATTGCACTAAATTTGCAATAATTCGGGTTCTAATCAAAATTTTTCAATTCTGAAAAAATGAGCATATTCTAGATCAATTTACTACAGTTTTAGGCAGTTAGGATTCAGTTATAATTAATCATATTGATTTGGCAGCAATTTAAACAATTAAATTGTTAATAACAAAAAACTAACAGTCTGGCGACGTTCCACCTTCGAAATTCAGAATCAGCAGTCAAAAATACGTAAGAAAAGCTTTGGTGGAAGTGTGGACATCCATCGGCCACGGAAACCCCCCTGGCGCCTAGACTACATCTCGAGTCTGTCGCGGGAGCGCAGACATTCAAGTATACCTTCGTCGTCCCTTCTCCGTCGTGTCCGCCTAGGTGATGTCCTCGGGAAGTGGTAGTTGCGTTGGCTGCCCTCGAGGAGAGTAGAATGATATGAAGACCTGTTGTCTTCTGCAGGAGCTCTTCGCCTAGAGCAAAACAAAATATATTAATAATGTTTTAGGCAGTGGGGATGAGGAGAGCAGTATCAAACTGCAAGGAACAGAGGAGTAGACAGATGGAAAGTTGGAGGCTAGGTTCGGCTATACTACAGGATAAAGTCCAAATCCGAAGTGAAGTACTTACTCGAGTCTGTCACGGAAGCGCGAACTACATTCAACTACACCTTCGCCCTCCCTTCTCCGTTGTGTTCGCCTAGGTGATGTCCTCGGGAAGTGGTAGTTGCGTTGGCTGTCCTCGAGAAGAGTAGAATTATATGAAGACTTGTTGTCTTCTACAGGAGCTCTTCACCTAGGACAATACAAAATATATTAATAATGTATTAAGGAGTAGGGATGAGGATAGCAGTATCGAACTGCCAGGAAGAGAGGAGTAGACCGATGGAAAGTTGGAGACTAGGTTCGGCTGTACTACAAGATAAAGTCCAAATCCGAAGTGAAATACTTACTCGAGTCTGGCACAGGAGATCAAACTATATTTATATACACCTTCGCTCTCACTTCTACGATATGTTTGTCTAGCTGATGTTTTCAGGACGTGGTAGTTGTGTTGGCTGCCCTGGAGGAGAGTAGAATTAAATGAAGACGTGTTGTCTTCTGCAGGAGCTCTTCGCCTAGGGCAAAACAGAATATATTAATAAAGTGTTAAGCAGTATAGGAATGAGGATAGCAGTATCGACCTGCCAGAAACAGAGGGAGTAGATAGATGGAAAGTTAAGATATCTGTAGAAAATGGAAAGGGTCTTTGGAATGAAAAGTCGAAAAAGTGCATGTGCATTTCCAACTAAGACCTCATCACCCTCGCTTAAAGTTTACCAGAATGTTAACACACAATCCAATACATGTTGAGGCATTGTATATTAAATTTTAGATCTTTTCAACCAGCCAGTGTAGGTGAAATAACTTTTTTTCTTGAACATTTCTTAAAAAGAGCATACAAATTGCAATATCTCCACACTTGCTAATTATTTAGATTTGAAACTTGATAAGCAATATCCCTCAGCATGTATTACATAGTGTGTGTAAAGTTTGAAATATTTGTAGAGAATGGAAAGGGATCTTTGAAATGAAAAGTCGAAAAAGCGCGTGTGCATTTCCAATGTAGACCTCCTCACCCTCGCTTAAAGTTTATGAGAATGTTTACACACAATCCAGTACATGCTGAGGCATTGTATATTAGGTTTCAGATCTACTCAATCAGCCAGTTTGGAGGAAATTACTTTTCTTTCTTAAAAATTTCCTGAAAAAGCACAAAAATTGCAATATCTCCAGACTTGCTAATTATGTAGATCTGAAACTTGATAAACCGTCCCTCAGCATGTATGCCATTATGTATGGAAAGTTTAAGATACTTGTAGGGAATGGAACGGGATCTTTGGAACGAATTGTCGAAAAGCCGCATGTGCATTTGCGACAAAAACCTCCTCACACTTTCTCATAGTTTACCAGAATGTTCTCATACAATGCAATGCATGCTGAGGCATTGCATATTGAGTTTCAGATATACTCCATCAGCCAGTTTGGAGGAAATCACTTTTCTTTCTTAAAAATTTCCTGAAAAAGCACAAAAATTGCAATATCTCCAGATTTGCTATTTATGTAGATCTGAAACTTGATAAACTGTCCCTCAGCATGTATTGCACGGTGTGTGTAAAGTTTAAGATATGTTGAGAGAATGGAAAGGGATCTTTGGACTGAAAAGTCGAAAAAGCGCAAGTGCATTTCCAACTAAGATCTCCTGACCATTGCTCAAAGCTTACCAGAATGTTAACACGCAATCCAATACATGTTAAGGCATTGTATATTAAATTTTAGATCTTTTCAATCAGCCAGTGTACGGGAAATAACTTTTTTTCTTGAACATTTCTTAAAAAGAGCATACAAATTGCAATATCTCCACACTTGCTAATTATTTAGATCTGAAAGTTGATAAACAATACCTCAGCATGTGTTACATAGTGTGTGTAAAGTTTGAAATATTTGTAGAGAATGGAAAGGGATCTTTGAAATGAAAAGTCGCAAAAGCGCGTGTGCATTTCCAATGTAGACCTCCTCACCCTCGCTTAAAGTGTGTGAGAATGTTTACACACAATCCAGTACATACTGAGGCATTGTATATTAGGTTTCAGATCTATTCAATCAGCCAGTTTGGAGGAAATTACTTTTCTTTCTTAAAAATTTCCTGAAAAAGCACAAAAATTGCAATATCTCCAGACTTACTAATTATGTAGATCTGAAACTTGATAAACTGTCCCTCAGCATGTATTCCATTATGTATGGAAAGTTTAAGATACTTGTAGGGAATGGAAAGGGATCTTTGGAACGAAATGTCAAAAAGCCGCATGTGCATTTGCGACAAAAACCTCCTCACTCTTTCTCATAGTTTACCAGAATGTTCTCACAAATGCAATGCATGCTGAGGCACTGTATATTAAATTTAGATCTTTTCAATCAGCGAGTGTAGGGAAATAACTTTTTACTTGAACATTTCTTAAAAAGAGCATACAAATTGCAATATCTCCTCACTTGCTAATTATTTAGATCTTAAACTTGATAAACAGTCTCTCAGCATGTATTACATAGTGTGTGTAAAGTTTGAAATATTTGTAGAGAATGGAAAGGGATCTTTGAAATGAAAAGTCGAAAAAGCGCATCAAATCTATAGTTGGCCGTTGTTATTTATACGCCAGATTGCTAGATAGGTATACCTATATATACGTAAAACCTAACCTTCAATTTTCTTTAGCCGAAGAATTGACGCTTGATTAAAGAAAAAAATAGGCAAGGATTGCCGCTTAACTAAAGAAATAATAGTCCCTTCTATGTCAGACTTTCAAAACAGTGATTTTTACACGTTTCTAAGTGGGTTATAGGTTATTTGTACGACAGATCTGTCGTACAAATAACAACACCGTAAAATGAATAAATTCTTGAATGACTTACTTTTCTGTCTTACGGCGGGGCCAAGTCCAAGCGGCACGGTCCGTTGGGTGTGCACGCACACAGTGCGGTACGGACGCTACGGTCTGCGAGGTGGATGGCTGATGCGGCGCTCCAGGCTGCGCCGTCTGCGAGCGGTCCAGGCGGCAGGCACACCGATGACACGTCGATAAGCACCAATGGATAGAGGAGGGCACAGGTGGCGAAGGTGGCGGCGGAGGTGGTGGCGGCAACACGAGACCGCCTTCCGGAGGTCCTAGGCCCAGGCATCGGCGATGGACAGCTCAGCTGCGCTGCAGCCAGCAGCGCATGCGCGTACACACACACGGGCAAGGCCGCGCCGCTGGCCGCTGCCGTCGCTGCCGTCGCCGACTCGCGAATCTCGCGATGCTACATATTACCCATATGGTACAATAATCTATTTTTTTCTTTTTAATATTATGCATAATCATGAGTGCATTGCCCTCCGTAATGACATTATGAATCATTCTGCAAAGTTTCACGTCGATATTTTAAGGCATCTGAGAATGGCATTTGAACGAAATTTTCGTTCAAATGCCATTCTTAGACGCTTTTGAATATTGACTTGGCATTTTGCAGAATGATTAATAATGTAATTACGGAGGGCAATGCACTCATTATTTTTCATATATCGTTATATTTTTTTTTTTTCTATTAAAAACAATATATTTTTTGCTCGGTCGGTAAAAATTGAGTTTGACACCCCCTTAAAAACTATTAAAAACATGTTTGTAACATTTTTTAACAGTTTTTAACAGTAACTATATTACATTATTTAATAATTATTAAATATTAATTACTTATTAATAATAATTAATTATTAGTTATTAGTAATTAAATAAAAACTAAAAACTAAAAGTATTAACTAATATACAATTCATTATTAACTGATTTATATGAATGTATAAATAATATGGCTATTAAAAAATGATTAATTATTAATTATTATTATTATTATTAATAATAATTAATTAATCATAAAATTGTTCTTAAATATCAAATTCAAAATTATTTTTAACTGTTAGAAACTGTTTAAAAGTACTAGAAACTGTTTTTAAACTTTTATAAACTATTATAATTAAAAAAAAAATAGTCCAAAATACTACATTTTGTAACATTTGTAAACAGTTTTATACCGTTCCAAAGAGTTATAAATAATTCTTAACAATTATTAACTGTTATTAACATTAATAATTTACGACAGGGCATGTATCATGTTCGATGCCAATAATTTGTAAAAAGTACCTTTGTCAATGTCGATATCAAGGAATGTAAATGTTCACCAAACTAGTGCTATATGGTAATTACGTTTCAAAGATCTCATTACCAATGGACTACAACGTTCATTATTAATAAAATTATTCATGTAAAAATAAAACATTATATTTTTAGAGAAACTGTTTATTTTCGAATATTGAACCATGTCACAAAAACAAATTTACTTTGAAGAACAGTATTATTCACGGCGATTCGTTAAAGTATTCTTCGTTAAAATATTAATAACCATGTCCCCTGTAAACCGGACATGTAGATAAAAATATGACGACTTAAGGGGGTCATAGAGCTATAGGCTTTTGAGGACAAAACCACCTGAAAAAATAAAAAAAAATATAATTAGTTACATATACTAATAGTATATTATAAGTAGGTACACTTTTTTATAAAATAGCCCACGATATAATCTGTAGACCAATTTTACTCAGATATATTGCATTTCCAAGATTTTTCCTTTGGCGTAAGTTTTAAAAACAACTACTCGACAAATTATCATGGGACAAGGCCTAAAATACTCTAAATCCATCCAGTTTTCTATCTAAGAGTTGGAAATATTACATTTCTTGAAACAAAAAATTTTTTTAATGGAAAAAACCACTTTTAATTCATGAATTTTATGAATTTTTATGTTTTTTTGTGGATTTTAGCATTTCAAAAATATTAATTACCAAAAATGTTAAATTTCCAACTCTTACGTAGAAAACAGGATAAATTTAGAGTATTTTAGGCCTTGTCCCATGAAAATTTGTCGAGTAGTTGTTTTAAAAAGCTTCGCCAAAGGAAAAATCTTGGAAATGCAATGTCTTTGAGTAAAATTGGTCTACAGATTATATCTTGGGCTAATATATTTTATCAGAAATTGTACCTACTTATAATATACTATTAGTATATGTAACTTATTATAGTTTTTTTTTATTTTTTCAGGTGGTTTTGGCCTCAAAGGCCTATAGGTATATGACCCCCTTAACTTAAAAGCTACAAAGACAAATAACATTGAGAGAACGTTTTCTTTGATCGCAATATGGCATTGTAATAACTATATTAATATGCTCATGTATAGATATGATGAAAAATACCTAATAGAACTGTTATTTGTTTTTATGTTTTAATTTTTAATTTTTTTTTCTTTATTAAAGCATTATCAATCCCTTCTCAGGATTATTTAGCTACATTAAAAATGTAACATATTACATTAAACACATACTTTTTCTTTTGGGTATTATACAGATTGTATGAGTATGTAAACACAATAAAGTTATTAAATGTATTAGATTTCTAAGTTACAAAGCAGTAGAAAATTTTACAAAATTTTACACAGTGACGGTTGTGGATCAACGATTATCAGTCTAACAGCCAGAGGTAAATGCATATTATGGTTTCTGAGATCCTTATATAACTGTTAATTAAGTAACTATTGCGATATTGTGATTCGGAATTTCAAATTGATAAATATATTAGTTACAGAGATATACTTCTCTCAGTGTATTTAGAACATTTCCTTACCTGCTAAATTTAGTTAAAACGCATTCGGAGTACTATCTATTTTAACAATTAAATCGAAATTACTAATGCGCCCGCGCCGCTACTGCAGTTGCCATTAGATTTCTAATAGAAAACAATTATATTCCAATAAAAATAATAATCTTCGCATACACGCGGTAATCTTTGTGCATTAACTCTGCGTGAATAAAAATAGAATACTTTCAAAGATTGTTTAAAATCTCGATGATGTCTAAAACCTAGGCAGATGACTAGAAACCACTCGAAAACAGTAGGATGGAGTTTGGATCATGCTGCGTAGTGCGTTACATAAGCGTCCGATGCACTTTACTTGCAATTCGGATTAGGCTAACGATCATTGAAGTACTCTCCGATATGTGCAATTTTCACCTAGCAAATTCGTTGTATACCTGCTGCGTAGATTCACATGCAATTTATTCCACCAGAAAATGAATTGAATTGCGAAATAGGCCGTGTAGCGACTCATATCATGTTCGTGATTGACCTAGTATTAATGAAGTAGAATTTCAGCAGAAGTAAAAAGATTTATTTACCATGGTTTCTCATGCACGAGCAATTCCTTCCACACCACTTAGTGCATGAAGCTCGAAACGTTTTCGAAAGAAAATAACAAAAACGAAAGCACGATAGGTGGCTTGAATTGCAACGAAGTACTTCATTATTTAGATTTTGAGTTACATAACTACTCGATCGTGTACTTCCCAACAAACCAAAGACACCAGCCGAGCTTTCGTCCTTGCTATTCTCATTATAACAGGGCTGTAGCTACATGCATAGTAGGTGATAAAGAAATTACACGTGCACAAGTGCACTTTCTATCGAAACCTTAAAAATAAAGGCTGCCTTTCGCAGACGACTAAGACAAAACTAGTCGAACGTGTACCTCGAATCAATTCAAACCAGCCGCCAAGCTTTCGTCCTTACTACTCTCATTATAACAGGGCTTTAGCTACCCCTACTGAAAAATCTCAGGTGATTTCTCAGGTGATTTCTCAGGTGATATCTCAGGTGAGATCTCAGGTGATTTCTCAGGTAATATCTCAGGTGAGATCTCATGTCGACATCTTACCTGAGATTCTGCTCCAGATGTTGCGGAAAACATACCTAAATTAAAAAGCAGCTTTATCAGTACTGAAAATTGCCTACTAGGATGTTTTTTTACCTCCCAGATGACCTCAAAACACGTTTAAGAGCATTTTACACAATTCTTTAATTTTTACAAATTCGGTACATGGGTTCTCAGGTAATAGTACATTTCGAAACGGGTGGGGAAGTCGATTATTTAGCTGGTGTGACTTTTTGCACGAGCGAAGCGAGCTCGCTTCGCTCGTGCAAAAAGTCACACCACCTAAATTCGGACCTTAAGCAGTCCATTTTTGCACTCGCTACGTTAGTGCGTTAACCTCACGGTGCAATAAGTGACTACTTAAATCACGGATAGGAGTGACCTAAGTGCGGACTTAGGTCACACTGTGCTATAAATGATATTTTATACCACTCTAACCTCAAAATCACAACTTTGATATGATTTTTCGGCGCTCGTGGTATAAAATACCGTTCGAAACTAGTGCGTAAGTCGATTATTTAGCTGGTGTGACTTTTTGCACGAGCGTAGCGAGTGCAAAAATGGACTGCTTAAGGCCCGAATAGGCGAGACTGTGGACTTAGGTAAATGTGCTATAAAATATCGTACAACACTAATGTCTTCAGTGGCCCACTATTCGCAATGATGAGCCATTTAAGGCAATAGTATCATAATATACTATTAGCAAAAACCAAAAAATGAAAATTATTTAAAATACTTCGAAACGTGTATATTTCAGTTCATCTGGGTGATAAAACATTGTAATAGGCAATTTCCAATAATGATAAAGCTGCTTTTTCATTTAGATAAGTTTCCCGCAGCATCTTTGGCAGAATCTCAGGTGAGATATTGACATGAGATCTCACCTGAGACCTCACCTGAGAAATCCCCTAAGTTCTCACCTGAGATCTCACCAGAGAAATCACGTGAGATCTCACCTGAGAAATCACCTGAGATCTCACCTGAGATCTCACATGAGATTTTTAGGTTCGAAAATGCACAGTAGGTGATAAAGAAATACGCGTACACAAGTGCATTTTCTATTTCAACCTTAAAAATAGAGGCCACCTTGCGCAGGCGATTAAGCGAAAACTATTCGGAAGTGTACCTCTAATCAATTCAAGCAAGCGGTCGAGCTTTCGTTCTGATACTCATATTATAATAGAGCTTTAGCTACATGGACAGTAGGTGATAAAGGAATCAGGTTTGCACAAATGCATTTTCATTTAAAAACTCAAAAATAATTTCTGCCCTGTGCAGGCGATTAAGCGAAACCTAGTCGGACGTGGACTTCCTACCGATTCAAGCCAGGCGACAAGCTTTAGTTCTGATACTCTCATTATAACAGGACATTAGCTCCATTCACAGTAGGTGATGAAGGAATCATGCTTGTACAAGAGCATTTTTATCTAAAACCACAAAAATAATTGCTGCCCTTTGCAGTCGATTAAGCGAAAACTAGTCGAACGCGTACCTCTAATCAATTCAAGCAAGCGGCCGAGCTTTCTTTCTCATTTTCTTATTATAACAGAGCTTTAGCGACAAGCACAGTAGGTGATAAAGTAATCGGGCTTGCTCAAGTGCATCTACTATTGAAACCTCAAAAATAAAAGCTGCCTGCGAAGGTGATTAAGGGAAAACTGGTCGAACGAGTACCTGAAATCCACTCAAGCCAGCCGCCAAGATTTCCTTTTTATATTTACATTATAACAGAGCATTAGCTACATGCAAAGAAGGTGAAAAAATAATCGGGCTTGCTAAAGAGCATTTCCTATTGAAAACAGAAAAATAAAAGCTGCCTTGCGCAGGCGATTAAGCGACACCTAGTCGAACGTGTACCACGAAACAAATCAAGCCAGCAGCCAAAATTTCGTCCTTGCTATTCTCATTAAAACAGGGCTTTAGCTACATGCACAGTTGGTGATGAAGGAATTGTGCTTGTACAAGTGCATTTTGATCTAAAACCTGAAAAATAATTGCTGCCCTTTGCAGTCGAGTAAGCGAATCCTAGTCGAACACGTACCTCTAATCAATTCAAGCAAGAGGCTGAGCTTTCGATCTGATATTCTCATTATAACAGAACTTCAGATCCATGCACAGTAGGTGATAAAGTAATCTGGCTTGTTAAAGAGCATTTTCTATTGAAATCTTAAAAATAAAAGCTCCCTTGCGCAGGTGATTAAGCGAAAACTAGTCGGACGTGTACTTCCTACCGATTGATGCCAGGCGCAGAGCATTCGATCTGATACTCTGATTACAACAGAGCTTCAGCAACATGCACAGTTTGTGATGAAGAAATTGTGCCTGCACAAGTGCATTTTCATCTAAAACTTCAAAAATAATTGCTGTCCTACGCAGGCGATTAGGCGAAACCTAGTCGAACGTGTATCTTTAATCAATCGAAGGCAGGAACCGAGCTTTCGTTCTGATATTCTCATTATAACAGAGCTTTCGCTACATGCACAGTAGATGACGAAGGAATCGCGCTTGCCCAACTTCATTTAAATCTATGGCCTCAAAAATAATTGCTGCGCTGTGCAAGCTATTAAGCGAAACGTAGTCAAACGTGTACCCCTAATCAATTCAAGCAAGCAGCCGAACTTTCGTTCTGATATTCTAATTGTAACAGATCTTTAGATACATGCACAGTAGGGGATGTAGTAATCGGGCTTTCACAAATACATTTTGTATTGAAACCTTAAAAATAAAGGTTGCCCTTTACAGTTGATTAAGCGAAACCTAGTCGAACGCGTACCTCTAATCCATTCAAGCAAGCGGCCGAGTTTATGTTCTCATTTTCTCATTATAGCAGAGCTTTAGCTACATGCAGAGTAGGTGATAAAGTAATCGGTCTTGCTTAAGTGCATGTTCTATTGAAACTTTAAAAATAGAGGCGGCCTTGCGCAGGCGATTAAGCGAAAACTGAGCGAACTTGTACCATAAAACAGTTCAAGCTATCAGCCAAGCTTTCGTCCTTGCTATTGTCATTAAAACAGGACTTTAGCTACATGCACAGTAGGTGATAAAGTAATCGGGCTTGCACAGATGCATTTTCTATTGACAACTGAAAATAATGACTTCCTCGAGCAGGCGATTTAGCGGTAACTAGTCGGACGTGTGCCTCTAATCAATACAATTAAGCTGCCGAGCTTCCGTACTGATACTCTCATTATAACAGGACTTTAGCTTCATGCACAGAAGGTGATAAACACGTGTCAAGGGGTTTTTGTAAATCGGTCTTATTTTCCGAAACACAAGCTATTTTATGTCTAAAATGAACAATTTTCGATAAAAATGGAGTTTCTTTATTTAGTAATAGCTTTTTGAATATTTGGGTCATGTAAATGGGCTAGAAATTTTATGAAAGAAGGCAAAAAAGCTTTAATTTAAGCTTTGTTTCATTAGGAAATGTTGATTTTAAAAAAAGTTATAGACTATTAAAAATAAAGTAAGAAGATAGCTTCAAATACCACCCGTTAAGGGGGCTAGACACCTTTTTTCTCTGAAATAAGAAGTCACATTTTAATACATAAATGTAAACTAATTATTTCATACTTTTTACATATAAAAGTGGGTATATTTACGTTACCTTAAAACTTTCTCAGATGGGCCTTTTATATGGTCCAGAACCATAGTCATCGATGAAACAAGTTTTTTCACTAACCGTAAGCTTTGAAATTTTCCTGTGGATGGATTGACTCCAGATTTGAACTAAATTACTCCTGAATAGTATAATTCTCATATGAGTGTAGGAATTTTTGATCTAATGAGAAAATAAAATCGTGCTGTTTTTCAAGAGTTTTTTTTTTAATTTTTTAAGATTTTTTATATTTTTTCATAATTTTTCTAATGTAAAAATTTTTTCCGACATTTAATCCTAAATCCCTACACTCATATGAGAATTATACTATTCAGGAGTAATTTAGTTCAAATCTGGAGTCAATCCATCCACAGGAAAATTTCAAAGCATACGGTTAGTGAAAAAACTGGTTTCATCGATGACTATGCTTCTGGACCATATAAAAGGCCCATCGGAGAAAGTTTTAAGGTAAGGTAAATATACCCACGTTTATATGTAAAAAGTATGAAATAATTAGTTTACATTTATGTATTAAAATGTGACTTCTTATTTCAGAGAAAAAAGGTGTCTAGCCCCCTTAAATGCTTGAAAAAAATGAGAAATTTTTAGAGATTTCCTTTGTCCATTTTTAATAGACTATAACTTTTTCTAAAATCGAAATTTTTAAATGAAATTACAGCTTAAATTAAAGATTTTTTTGCCTTCTTTTATAAATTTTTTAGCCCATTTGTATGACCGAAATATTAAAAAATCTATTACTAACGAAAGAATCCCCATTTTTATCGAAAATTGTTCATTTTAGACATAAAGTAGCTTGTGTTTCGAAAAATAAGGCCAATTCACAAAAACCCCGAGACACGTGTTTATCACGTACTGTGCATGAAGCTAAAGTCCTGTTATAATGAGAGTATCAGTACGGAAGCTCGGCAGCTTGATTTTATTGATTACAGGCATACGTCCGACTAGTTATCGCTAAATTAGCTGCTCGAGGAAGCCATTATTTTCAGTGTTCAATAGCAAATGCATCTGTGCAAGCCCGATTACTTTATCACCTACTGTGCATGTAGCTAAACCCCTGTTTTAATGACAATAGCAAGGACGAAAGCTTGGCTGATGGCTTGAACTGTTTTGTGGTACACGTTCGCCCAGTTTTCGCTTAATCGCCTGCGCAAGGCAGCCTCTATTTTTAAAGTTTCAATAGAAAATGTATTTGTACAAGCCCGATTACTATATCACCTACTGGGCATGTAACTAAAGCTCTGTTACAATTGGAATAACATAACGAAAGCTCGGCTGCATGCTTGAATTGATTAGAGGAAAGGTTCGACTAGATTTCGCTTAATAGTTTGCCCAGGGGAGCAATTGTTTTTGTGTTCATACATGAAAATAAAGTTGTGCAAGCGCCAATCCTTCGTCATCTACTGTGCATGTAGCTAAAGCTCTGTTATAATGAGAGCATCATAACGAAAGCTCGGCGGCTTGCTTAAATTGATTAGAGGTATACGTTCGACTAGATTTTGCTTAATAGATTTCCCACCGCAGCAATTATATTTTAGGTCATAAATGAAAATGAACTTGTGCAAACCCGATTACTATATCACCTACTGGGCATGTAACTAAAGCTCTGTTACAATTGGAATAACATAACAAGCTCGGCAGCTTGCTTGAATTGATTAGAGGAAAGGTTCGACTAGATTTCGCTTAATACTTTGCCCAGGGGAGCAATTGTTTTTGAGTTCATACATGAAAATAAAGTTGTGCAAGCGCCAATCCTTCGTCATCTACTGTGCATGTAGCTAAAGCTCTGTTATAATGAAAGCATCATAACGAAAGCTCGGCGGCTTGCTTAAATTGATTAGAGGTATACGTTCGACTAGGTTTTGCTTAATAGATTTCCCACCGCAGCAATTATATTTTAGGTCATAAATGAAAATGAACTTGTGCAAGCACGACTCCTTCATCACGTACTGTGCACGCAGCTAAAGCTCTGTTACAATTGGAATATCAGAACGAAAGCTCGGCTGCTTGCTTGAATTGATTAGAGGTACACGTTCGACTAGGTTTCGCTTAATAGTTTGCCCAGGGGAGCAATAATTTTTGAGGTCATAGATGAGAATGAAGTTGTGCAACCGTCATTCCTTCGTCATCTGCTGTGCATGTAGCTAAAGCTCTGTTATAATGAGAGCATCGGTACGAAAGCTGGGCGGCTTGCTTGTATTGATTAGAGGTACACGTTCGACTAGGTTTTGCTTAATAGATTTCCCAGCGCAGCAATTATATTTTAGGTCATAAATGAAAATGAACTTGTGCAAGCACGACTCCTTCATCGCGTACTGTGCACGCAGCTAAAGCTCTGATACAATTGGAATATCAGAACGAAAGCTCGGCTGCTTGCTTGAATTGACTAGAGGTACACGTTCGACTAGGTTTCGCTTAATAGTTTGCTCAGGGGAGCAATAATTTTTGAGGTCATAGATGAGAATAAAGTTGTGCAACCGTGATTCCTTCGTCATCTACTGTACATGTAGCTAAAGCTCTGTTATAATGAGAGTATCGGTACGAAAGCTGGGCAGCTGCCTTGAATTGATTTGAGGTACACGTTCGACTAATTTCCCCTTAATCACCTACGCAAGGCAGCGTTTATTTTTAAGGTTTTAATAGAATATGCACTTAAGCAAGCCCGATTACTTTATCACCTACTCTGCATGTAGCTAAAGCTCTGTTATAATGAGAAAATGAGAACGAAAGCTCGGCCGCTTGCTTGAATGGATTAGAGGTACGCATTCGACTAGGTTTCGCTTAATCGACTGTAAAGGGCAACATTTATTTTTAAGGTTTCAATAGAAAATGTATTTGTGAAAGCCCGATTACTACATCCCCTACTGTGCATGCATCTAAAGATCTGTTACAATTAGAATATCAGAACGAAAGCTCGGCTGCTTGCTTGAATTGATTAGAGGTACACGTTCGACTAGGTTTCGCTTCATAGCTTGCACAGCGCTGCAATTATCTTTGAGGTCATAGATGAAAATGAAGTTGGGCAAGTGCGATTCCTTCGTCATCTACTGTGCATGTAGCTAAAGCTCTGTTATTATGAGAGTATCAGTACAAAAGCTCGGCGGCTTGCTTGAATTGATTAGAGGTACACGTTCGACAAGGTTTCGCTTAATTGCCTGCGCAGGGCAGCAATTATTTTTGAGGATATAGATGAAAATGTACTTGTGCAAGTACGATTCCTTCATCACCAACTGGGCATGTTGCTGAAGCTCTGTTGTAATGAGAGTATCAGATCGAAATCTCTGCGCCTGGCATCAATCGGTGGGAAGTACACGTCCGACTAGTTTTCGCTTAATCACCTGCGCAAGGGAGCTTTCATTTTTAAGATTTCAATAGAAAATTCTCTTTAGCAAGCCCGAATACTTTATCACCTACTGTGCATGGAGCTGAAGTTCTGTTATAATGAGAATATCAGATCGAAAGCTCGGCCACTTGCTTGAATTGATTAGAGGTACGTGTTCGACTAGGTTTCGCTTAATCGACTGCAAAGGGCAGCAATTATTTTTCAGGTTTTAGATGAAAATGCACTTGTACAAGCACGATTCCTTCATCACCAACTGTGCATGTAGCTATAAAGCCCTGTTTTAATGGGAATAGCAAGGACGAAATCTTGGCTGCTGGCTTGATTTGTTTCGTGGTACACGTTCGACTAGGTGTCGCTTAATCGCCTGCGCAAGGCAGCGTTTATTTTTAAGGTTTCAATAGAATATGCACTTAAGCAAGCCCGATTACTTTATCACCTACTCTGCATGTAGCTAAAGCTCTGTTATAATGAGAAAATGAGAACGAAAGCTCGGCCGCTTGCTTGAATGGATTAGAGGTACGCGTTCGACTAGGTTTCGCTTAATCGACTGTAAAGGGCAGACTTTATTTTTAAGGTTTCAATAGAAAATGTATTTGTGAAAGCCCGATTACTACATCCCCTACTGTGCATGCATCTAAAGATCTGTTACAATTAGAATATCAGAACGAAAGCTCGGCTCCATGCTTGAATTGATTAGAGGTACACGTTCGACTAGGTTTCGCTTCATAGCTTGCACAGCGCAGCAATTATCTTTGAGGTCATAGATGAAAATGAAGCTGGGCAAGCGCGATTCCTTCGTCATCTACTGTGCATGTAGCTAAAGCTCTGTTATAATGAGAGTATCAGTACAAAAGCTCGGCGACTTGTTTGAATTGATTAGAGGTACACGTTCGACGAGGTTTCGCTTAATTGCCTGCGCAGGGCAGCAATTATTTTTGAGGATATAGATGAAAATGCACTTGTGCAAGTAAGATTCCTTCATCACCAACTAGGCATGATGCTGAAGCTCTGTTGTAATGAGAGTATCAGATCGAAATCTCTGCGCCTGGCATCAATCGGTGGGAAGTACACGTCCGACTAGTTATCGCTTAATCACCAGCAAAGGCAGCTTATATATTTAAGATTTCAATAAAAAATGTTGTTTAGCAATCCCGATTATTACTTCACCTACTTTGCATGTAGCTAATGTTCTGTTATAATCAGAATATCAGAACGAAAGCTCGGCGTCTGGCTTGAATCGGTAGGAAGAAGACGTTCGACTAGATTTCGCTTAATTGTCCGCGCGTAGCAACCTTTATTTTTAATGTTTTAATAGAAAGTGCACTAACTTGCGCAAGCCCGATCACTTTATCACCTACTGTGCATGTAGCTAAAGCCCTGTTCTAATGAGTATAGCAAGGACGGAAGTTTGGCTGATGGCTTGAATCGTTTCGTGGACGTTTGTCCAATTTTCGCTTAATCACTTGCGCAAGGCAGTCTTTATATTAAATGTTTCAATAGAAATTGTATTTGTGGAAGCCCGATTACTCCATCACCTACTGTGCATGTAGCTAAAGATCTGTTACAATTAGAAAATAGGAACGAAAACTCGGCTGCTTGCTTGAATTGATTAGCGGTACGTTTTCGACTAGTTTTCCCTTAATAGCTTGCCCAGGGCAGCAATTATATTTGAGGCAACAGATGAAAATGAAATTGTGTAAGCCCGTTTCCTGCGTCATCTACTGTGACTGTAGCGAAAGCTCTGTTATAATGAGAATATCAGAACGAAAGCTCGGTTCCTGCCTTCGATTGATTAAAGATACACATTCGACTAGTTTTTGCTTAATCGCCTGCGTAGGGCAGCAATTATTTTTGAGGTTTTAGATGAAAATGCACTTGTGCAAGCACAATTCCTTCATCACAAACTGTGCATGTTGCGGAAGCTCTGTTGTAATCAGAGTATCAGATCGAATGCTCTGCGCCTGGCATCAATCAGTAGGAAGTACACGCCCGACTAGTTTTCGCTTAATCACCTGCGCAAGGGAGCTTTTATTTTTAAGATTTCAATAGAAAATATGAAGCTGAAGTTAGCAGCGAGATCTATCAGCGACAAGCAATTTTGCAGTGGCTCTCAACCCAAAAATACAGCTACGCTTAATCGAGGTATACAATCATTTTAACGTGGATTTTCTACTACTGGAAACCAAAAAAAGTATTTCGAAACAAAATCACGTGTTATATAATTAATTACAATGGATTATTTATTGATAATACCATAATTGCAAAATCAAGCTGAAAATATACGTCTTTTCCATGTTTCCCCGCTTCCTATCGAAAAACTAAAGGTGTACATTTTCTAAAACTTGGCAAAGATATTCGAGGAACTCCAAGAAAGAAGGTAAAAGAGTTTCGAAAAATGTACACCTTCCATTATTTATTTATAAGAGCTTAATTGCAAAATTAAGCGAAAAATATACGTCTTTTCCATGTTTCTTCGCTTCCTATAAAAAAACGAAAGGTGTAGATTCTCTGAAACTTTGCAGAGATATTCAGGATGATCCTAGAATGAAGCTGGAAGAGTTTCAAAAAATGTACACCTTCCATTATTTATTTATAAGAGCTTAATTGCAAAATTAAGCGAAAAATATACGTCTTTTCCATGTTTCTTCGCTTCCTACGGAAAAACGAAAGGTGTACATTCTCTGAAACTTTGCAGAGACATTCAGGATAGTCCTAGAATGAAGCTAAAAGAGTTTCAAAAAATGCACACCTACCATTATTTATTTATAAGAGCTTAATTGCAAAATTAAGCGATAAATATACGTCTTTTCCATGTTTCTTCGTTTCCTATGGAAAAACTAAAGGTGTACATTCTCTGAAACGTTGCAGAGATATTCAGGATAATCCTAGAATGAAGCTAAAAGAGTTTCAAAAAATGCACCCCTTCCATTATTTATTTATAAGAGCTTAGTTGCAAAATTAAGCGAAGAATATACGTCTTTACCATGTTTCCTTGCTTCCTATCGAAAAACTAAAGGTGTACATTTTCTGAAACTTTGCAGAGATATTCGCAAGGATGCCAGAAAGAAGCTAAAAGAGTTTCAAAAAATGTACACCTTTCATTATTTATTTATAAGAGCTTAATTGCAAAATTAAGCGAAAAATATACCTCTTTTCCATGTTTCTTCGCTTCCTATACAAAAACTAATGGTGTACATCCTCTGACACTTTGCAGAGATATTCAGGATGATCCTAGAATGAAGCTGAAAGAGTTTCAAAAAACGTACACCTTTCATTATTTATTTGTAAGAGCTTAATTGCAAAATTAAGCGAAAAATATACGTCTTTTCCATGTTTCTTCTTTTTCTATGGAAAAACTAAAGGTGTACATTCTCTGAAACTTTGCAGAGATATTCAGGATAATCCTAGAATGAAGCTAAAAGAGTTTCAAAAAATGCACACCTTCCATTATTTATTTGTAAGAGCTTAGTTGCAAAATTAAGCGAAGAATATACGTCTTTATCAGGTTTCCTTGCTTCCTATCGAAACACTAAAGGTGTACATTTTCTGAAACTTTGCAGAGATATTCGCAACGATGCCAGAAAGAAGCTAAAAGAGTTTCAAAAAATGTACACCTTTCATTATTTATTTATAAGAGCTTAATTGCAAAATTAAGCGAAAAATATACCTCTTTTCCATGTTTCATCGCTTCCTATAAAAAAACTAAAAGTGTACATTCTCTGACACTTTGCAGAGATATTCAGGATGATCCTAGAATGAAGCTGAAAGAGTTTCAAGAAATGTACACCTTTCATTATTTATTTATAAGAGCTTAATTGCAAAATTAAGCGGAAAATATACCACTTTTCCATGTTTCTTCGCTTCCTATAAAAAAACTAAAGTTGTACATTCTCTAAAACTTTGCAGAGATATTCAGGATGATCTTAGAATGAAGCTGAAAGAGTTTCAAAAAAATGAACACCTTCCATTATTTATTTATAAGAGCTTAATTGCAAAATTAAGCGAAAAATATACGTCTTTTCCATGTTTCTTCTTTTTCTATGGAAAAACTAAAGGTGTACATTCTCTGAAACTTTGCAGAGATATTCAGGATAATCCTAGAATGAAGCTAAAAGAGTTTCAAAAAACGTACACCTTTCATTATTTATTTGTAAGAGCTTAATTGCAAAATTAAGCGAAAAATATACGTCTTTTCCATGTTTCTTCTTTTTCTATGGAAAAACTAAAGGTGTACATTCTCTGAAACTTTGCAGAGATATTCAGGATAATCCTAGAATGAAGCTAAAAGAGTTTCAAAAAATGCACACCTTCCA
Source organism: Torymus aiolomorphi (assembly GCA_036365515.1). Lineage (NCBI taxonomy): Eukaryota > Metazoa > Arthropoda > Insecta > Hymenoptera > Torymidae > Torymus > Torymus aiolomorphi. The sequence continues at coordinate 213,637,630 of CM070873.1, read as the reverse complement.
TTATTTATTTGTAAGAGCTTAGTTGCAAAATTAAGCGAAGAATATACGTCTTTATCAGGTTTCCATGCTTCCTATCGAAACACTAAAGGTGTACATTTTCTGAAACTTTGCAGAGATATTCGCAACGATGCCAGAAAGAAGCTAAAAGAGTTTCAAAAAATGTACACCTTTCATTATTTATTTATAAGAGCTTAATTGCAAAATTAAGCGAAAAATATACCTCTTTTCCATGTTTCTTTGCTTCCTATAAAAAAACTAAAAGTGTACATTCTCTGACACTTTGCAGAGATATTCAGGATGATCCTAGAATGAAGCTGAAAGAGTTTCAAAAAATGTACACCTTTCATTATTTATTTATAAGAGCTCAATTGCAAAATTAAGCGGAAAATATACCACTTTTCCATGTTTCTTCGCTTCCTATAAAAAAACTAACGTTGTACATTCTCTGAAACTTTGCAGAGATATTCAGGATGATCTTAGAATGAAGCTGAAAGAGTTTCAAAAAATGTACACCTTCCATTATTTATTTATAAGAGCTTAATTGCAAAATTAAGCGAAAAATATACGTCTTTTCCATGTTTCCTTGATTCCTATAGAAAAACTAAAGGTGTACATTTTCTGAAACTTGGCAGAGATGTTCGAAACAATCCCAAAAGGAAGCTGAAAGAGTTTCAAAAAATGTACACCTTCCATTATTTATTTATAAAAGCTTCATTGCAAAATTAAGCGAAAAATATACGTCTTTTCCATGTTTCCTTGATTCCTATCGAAAAACGAAAGGTGTACATTTTCTAAAACTTTGCAGAGATATTCAGGATAATCCTAGAATGAAACTGAAAGAGTTTCAAAAAATGTACACCTTCCATTATTTATTTATAAGAGCTTAATTGCAAAATTAAGCGAAAAATATACGTCTTTTCCATGTTTCTTCTTTTTCTATGGAAAAACTAAAGGTGTACATTCTCTGAAACTTTGCAGAGATATTCAGGATAATCCTAGAATGAAGCTAAAACAGTTTTAAAAAAATGCACACCTTCCATTATTTATTTATAAGAGCTTAGTTGCAAAATTAAGCGAAGAATATACGACTTTATCATGTTTCCTTGCTTCCTATCGAAAAACTAAAGGTGTACATTTTCTGAAACTTGGCAGAGATGTTCGAAACAATCCCAAAAGGAAGCTGAAAGAGTTTCAAAAAATGTACACCTTCCATTATTTATTTATAAAAGCTTCATTGCAAAATTAAGCGAAAAATATACGTCTTTTCCATGTTTCCTTGATTCCTATCGAAAAACGGAAGGTGTACATTCTCTGAAACTTTGCAGAGATATTCAGGATAATCCTAGAATGAAGCTAAAAGAGTTTCAAAAAATGTACACCTTCCATTATTTATTTATAAGAGCTTAATTGCAAAATTAAGCGAAAAATATACGTCTTTTCCATGTTTCTTCGCTTCCTATGGAAAAACGGAAGGTGTACATTCTCTGAAACTTTGCAGAGATATTCAGGATAATCCTAGAATGAAGCTAAAAGAGTTTCAAAAAATGTACACCTTCCATTATTTATTTATAAGAGCTTAATTGCAAAATTAAGCGATAAATATACGTCTTTTCCATGTTTCTTCGTTTCCTATGGAAAAACTAAAGGTGTACATTCTCTGAAACGTTACAGAGATATTTAGGGTAATCCTAGAATGAAGCTAAAAGAGTTTCAAAAAATTTACACCTTTCATTATTTATTTATAAAAGCTTAATTGCAAAATTAAGCTAAAAATATACCTCTTTTCCATGTTTCTTCGCTTCCTATAAAAAAACTAGAGGTGTACATGCTCTGACACTTTGCAGAGATATTCAGGATGATCCTAGAATGTAGCTGAAAGAGTTTCAAAAAATGTACACCTTTCATTATTTATTGCTAAGCGCTTAATTGCAAAATTAAGCGGAAAATATACCACTTTTCCATGTTTCTTCGCTTCCTATAAAAAAACTAAACGTGTACATTCTCTGAATCTTTGCAGAGATATTCAGGATGATCTTTGAATGAAGCTGAAAGAGTTTCAAAAAATGTACACCTTCCGTTATTTATTTATAAGAGCTTAATTGCAAAATAAAGCGAAAAATATACGTCTTTTCCATGTTTCCTTGATTCCTATAGAAAAACTAAAGGTGTACATTTTCTGAAACTTGGCAGAGATGTTCGAAGCAATCCCAAAAGGAAGCTGAAAGAGTTTCAAAAAATGTACACCTTCCATTATTTATTTATAAGATCTTCATTGCAAAATTAAGCGACAAATATACGTCTTTTCCATATTTCCTTGATTCCTATAGAAAAACTAAAGGTGTACATTTTTTGAAACTTGGCAGAGATGTTCGATACAATCCCAAAAGGAAGCTGAACTACTACCTCCACGTTGGTTGGCCTTGGGTGACGCTGAAAGTAAGCAAAAGCCGATATTGAATATTAATCCAAATTATTAATACATGCCTATTTTGATATTACGAGATATCTTTAAACACGTCAATTAACGCATTATTCTACCTACATTCATGATTATTTATGCGAAGAAACACTTACAAATAAACAAATGGTCGTAGTATTTGACTTAAACTTTTGTGGGCACTTTCTGGGGGTTTCACGAATACCTCTACGAAGTTTCAATAAATGTACACCCTAAGTTTTTTCATAGGAAGCGATAAACCATCGCCAATACGTATATTTTCCGTTTAATTTTGCAATTAAGCTCTTATAAATAAATAATGGAAGGTGTACATTTCTTGAAACTCTTTCAGCTTCCTTTTGGGATTGTTTCGAACATCTCTGCCAAGTTTCAGAAAATGTACACCTTTAGTTTTTCGATAGGAATCAAGGAAACATGGAAAAGACGTATATTTTTCGCTTAATTTTGCAATTAACCTCTTATAAATAAATAATGGAAGGTGTACATTTTTTGAAACTCTTTCAGCTTCATTCTAAGATCATCCTGAATATCTCTGCAAAGTTTCAGAGAATGTACACCTTTAGTTTTTTTATAGGAAGCGAAGAAACATGGAAAAGAGGTATATTTTCCGCTTAATTTTGCAATTAAGCTCTTATAAATAAATAATGGAAGGTGTACATTTTTTGAAACTTTCTTAGCTTCATTCTGGGATTATCCTTAGTATCTCTGCAAAGTTTCAGAGAATGTACACCTTTAGTTTTTTCATAGGAAGCGAAGAAACATGGAAAAGACGTATATTTTTCGCTTCATTTTGCAATTAACCTCTTATAAATAAATAATGGAAGGTGTACATTTTTTGAAACTTTTTTAGCTCCATTCTGGGCTTATCCATAGTATCTCTGCGAAGTTTCAGAGAATGTACACCTTTATTTTTTCGATAGAAAGCGGGGAAACAAAAAAAGACGTATATTTTTCGCTTCATTTTGCATTAAGCTCTTATAAATAAATAATGGAAGGTGTACATTTTTTAAAATGTACACGTTTTTCTATAGGAATCAAGGAAACATGGAAAAGACGTATATTTATCGCTTGATTTTGGAATTAAGCTCTTATAAATAAATAATGGAAGGTGTACATTTTTTGAAACACTTTCAGCTTCATTCTAAGATCATCCTGAATATCTCTGCAAAGTTTCAGAAAATGCACACCTTTAGTTTTTTTATAGGAAGCGAAGAAACATGGAAAAGACGTATATTTTTCGCTTCATTATGCATTAAGCTCTTATAAATAAATAATGGAAGGTGTACATTTTTTAAAACTCTTTCAGCTTCCTTTTGGGATTGTCTCGAACATCTCTGCCAAGTTTCAGAAAATGTATACATTTAGTTTTTTTATAGGAAGCGAAGAAACATGGAAGAGACGTATATTTTTCACTTAATTTTGCAATTAAGCTCTCATAAATAAATAATGGAAGGTGTACAATTTTTTACAACTCTTTCAGCTTCCTTTTGGGATTGTCTCGAACATCTCTGCAAAGTTTCAGAGAATGTACACCTTTCGTTTTTTCCTAGGAAGCGAAGAAACATGGAAAAGAGTTATATTTTCCGCTTAATTTTGCAATTAACCTCTTATAAATAAATAATGGAAGGTGTACATTTTTTGAAACTTTTTTAGCTCCATTCTGGGCTTATCCATAGTATCTCTGCGAAGTTTCAGAGAATGTACACCTTTATTTTTTCGATAGAAAGCGGGGAAACAAAAAAAGACGTATATTTTTCGCTTCATTTTGCATTAAGCTCTTATAAATAAATAATGGAAGGTGTACATTTTTTAAAATGTACACGTTTTTCTATAGGAATCAAGGAAACATGGAAAAGACGTATATTTTTCGCTTGATTTTGGAATTAAGCTCTTATAAATAAATAATGGAAGGTGTACATTTTTTGAAACACTTTCAGCTTCATTCTAAGATCATCCTGAATATCTCTGCAAAGTTTCAGAAAATGCACACCTTTAGTTTTTTTATAGGAAGCGAAGAAACATGGAAAAGACGTATATTTTTCGCTTCATTATGCATTAAGCTCTTATAAATAAATAATGGAAGGTGTACATTTTTTAAAACTCTTTCAGCTTCCTTTTGGGATTGTCTCGAACATCTCTGCCAAGTTTCAGAAAATGTATACATTTAGTTTTTTTATAGGAAGCGAAGAAACATGGAAGAGACGTATATTTTTCACTTAATTTTGCAATTAAGCTCTCATAAATAAATAATGGAAGGTGTACATTTCTTGAAACTCTTTCAGCTTCCTTTTGGGATTGTTTCGAATATCTCTGCCAAGTTTCAGAAAATGTACACCTTTAGTTTTTCGATAGGAATCAAGGAAACATGGAAAAGACGTATATTTTTCGCTTAATTTTGCAATTAACCTCTTATAAATAAATAATGGAAGGTGTACATTTTTTGAAACTCTTTCAGCTTCATTCTAAGATCATCCTGAATATCTCTGCAAAGTTTCAGAGAATGTACACCTTTAGTTTTTTTATAGGAAGCGAAGAAACATGGAAAAGAGGTATATTTTCCGCTTAATTTTGCAATTAAGCTCTTATAAATAAATAATGGAAGGTGTACATTTTTTGAAACTTTCTTAGCTTCATTCTGGGATTATCCTTAGTATCTCTGCAAAGTTTCAGAGAATGTACACCTTTAGTTTTTTCATAGGAAGCGAAGAAACATGGAAAAGAGTTATATTTTCCGCTTAATTTTGCAATTAACCTCTTATAAATAAATAATGGAAGGTGTACATTTTTTGAAACTTTTTTAGCTCCATTCTGGGCTTACCCATAGTATCTCTGCGAAGTTTCAGAGAATGTACACCTTTATTTTTTCGATAGAAAGCGGGGAAACAAAAAAAGACGTATATTTTTCGCTTCATTTTGCATTAAGCTCTTATAAATAAATAATGGAAGGTGTACATTTTTTAAAATGTACACGTTTTTCTATAGGAATCAAGGAAACATGGAAAAGACGTATATTTATCGCTTGATTTTGGAATTAAGCTCTTATAAATAAATAATGGAAGGTGTACATTTTTTGAAACACTTTCAGCTTCATTCTAAGATCATCCTGAATATCTCTGCAAAGTTTCAGAAAATGCACACCTTTAGTTTTTTTATAGGAAGCGAAGAAACATGGAAAAGACGTATATTTTTCGCTTCATTATGCATTAAGCTCTTATAAATAAATAATGGAAGGTGTACATTTTTTAAAACTCTTTCAGCTTCCTTTTGGGATTGTCTCGAACATCTCTGCCAAGTTTCAGAAAATGTATACATTTAGTTTTTTTATAGGAAGCGAAGAAACATGGAAGAGACGTATATTTTTCACTTAATTTTGCAATTAAGCTCTCATAAATAAATAATGGAAGGTGTACATTTTTTGAAACTCTTTCAGCTTCCTTTTGGGATTGTTTCGAACATCTCTGCCAAGTTTCAGAAAATGTACACCTTTAGTTTTTCTATAGGAATCAAGGAACATGGAAAAGACGTATATTTTTCGCTTAATTTTGCAATTAAACTCTTATAAATAAATAATGGAAGGTGCAAATTTTTTTAAACTCTTTCAGCTTCATTCTAAGATCATCCTGAATATCTCTGCAAAGTTTCAGAGAATGTACACCTTTAGTTTTTTTATAGGAAGCGAAGAAACATGGAAAAGTGGTATATTTTCCGCTTAATTTTGCAATTAAGCTCTTATAAATAAATAATGAAAGGTGTACATTTTCTGAAACTCGTTTAGCTTCTTTCTGGCATCCTTGCGAATATCTCTGCAAAGTGTCAGAGAATGTACACCTTTAGTTTTTTTATAGGAAGCAAAGAAACATGGAAAAGAGGTATATTTTTCGCTTAATTTTGCAATTAAGCTCTTATAAATAAATAATGAAAGGTGTACATTTTTTGAAACTCTTTTAGCTTCTTTCTGGCATCGTTGCGAATATCTCTGCAAAGTTTCAGAAAATGTACACCTTTAGTTTTTCGATAGGAAGCAAGGAAACATGATAAAGCCGTATATTCTTCGCTTAATTTTGCAACTAAGCTCTTATAAATAAATAATGGAAGCTGTACATTTTTTGAAACTCTTTCAGCTTCATTCTAGGATCATCCTGAATATCTCTGCAAAGTTTCAGAGAATGTACACCTTTAGTTTTTTTATAGGAAGCGAAGAAACATGGAAAAGTGGTATATTTTCCGCTTAATTTTGCAATTAAGCTCTTATAAATAAATAATGAAAGGTGTACATTTTTTTAAACTCTTTCAGCTTTATTCTAGGATTATCCTGAATATCTGTGCAAAGTTTCAGAAAATGTACACCTTTAGTTTTTCGATAGGAATCAAGGAAACATGGAAAAGACGTATATTTTTCGCTTAATTTTGCAATGAAGCTCTTATAAATAAATAATGGAAGTTGTACATTTTTTTAAACTCTTTCAGCTTCCTTTTGGGATTGTTTCGAACATCTCTGCCAAGTTTTAGAAAATGTACACCTTTAGTTTTTCTATAGGAATCAAGGAAACATGGAAAAGACGTATATTTTTCGCTTAATTTTGCAATTAAGCTCTTATAAATAAATAATGGAAGGTGCAAATTTTTTTAAACTCTTTCAGCTTCATTCTAAGATCATCCTGAATATCTCTGCAAAGTTTCAGAGAATGTGCACCTTTAGTTTTTTTATAGGAAGCGAAGAAACATGGAAAAGTGGTATATTTTCCGCTTAATTTTGCAATTAAGCTCTTATAAATAAATAATGAAAGGTGTACATTTTCTGAAACTCTTTTAGCTTCTTTCTGGCATCCTTGCGAATATCTCTGCAAAGTTTCAGAAAATGTAGACCTTTAGTTTTTCGATAGGAAGCAAGGAAACATGATAAAGACGTATATTCTTCGCTTAATTTTGCAACTAAGCTCTTATAAATAAATAATGGAAGGTGTACATTTTTTGAAACTCTTTCAGCTTCATTCTAGTATGATCCTGAATATCTCTGCAAAGTTTCAGAGAATGTACACCTTTCGTTTTTCCATAGGAAGCGAAGAAACATGGAAAAGACGTATATTTTTCGCTTAATTTTGCAATTAAGCTCTTGAAAATAAATAATTGAAGGTGTACATTTTTTGAAACTCTTTCAGCTTCATTCTAGGATTATCCTGAATATCTCTGCAAAGTTTCAGAGAATGTACACCTTTCGTTTTTTTATAGGAAGCGAAGAGACATGGAAAAGACGTATATTTTTCGCTTAATTTTGCAATTAAGCTCTTATAAATAAATAATGGAAGGTGTACATTTTTCGAAACTCTTTTACCTTCTTTCTTGGAGTTCCTCGAATATCTTTGCCAAGTTTTAGAAAATGTACACCTTTAGTTTTTCGATAGGACGCGGGGAAACATGAAAAAGACGTATATTTTCGGCTTGATTTTGCAAGTATGGTATTATCAATAAATAATTCATTGTAATTAATTATATAACACGTGATTTTGGTTCGAAATACTTTTTTTGGTTTCCAGTAGTAGAAAATCCACGTTAGAATGATTGTATACCTCGATTAAGCGTAATTGTATTTTTGGGTTGAGAGCCACTGCAAAATTGCTTGTCGCTGATAGATCTCGCTGCTAACTTCAGCTTCATATAGAAAATTCTCTTTAGCAAGCCCGATTACTTTATCACCTACTGTGCATGGAGCTGAAGTTCTGTTATAATGAGAATATCAGATCGAAAGCTCGGCCACTTGCTTGAATTGATTAGAGGTACGTGTTCGACTAGGTTTCGCTTAATCGACTGCAAAGGGCAGCAATTATTTTTCAGGTTTTAGATGAAAATGCACTTGTACAAGCACGATTCCTTCATCACCAACTGTGCACGTAGCTATAAAGCCCTGTTTTAATGGGAATAGCAAGGACGAAATCTTGGCTGCTGGCTTGATTTGTTTCGTGGTACACGTTCGACTAGGTGTCGCTTAATCGCCTGCGCAAGGCAGCATTTATTTTTATGTTTTTAATAGGAAATGGTCTTTAGCAAGCCCGATTATTTTTTCACCTACTTTGCATGTAGCTAATGCTCTGTTATAATGTAAATATCAAAACGAAATCTTGGCTGCTGGCTTGATTTGTTTCGTGGTACACGTTCGACCAGTTTTCCCTTAATCACCTTCGCAAGGCAGCTTTTATTTTTGAGTATTGATATTCCTCTCCGTATTAACAAGTAGTGAAATGATAACACAGCAAATGTTGGAGGACAACCCAAGCCTTAAATAAAAACTCCTTTAGTTAATTTTTTTCCATAAATACCGGCAACGTTTCGTCCCTGGTATGGAACCTCTTCAGGTCTTTATTAAAAAATAATAAAAATTATAATTGTATAGTAATGTTTTCACAATAAATATGGATGTTATAAACTTTGTTATTGTATAAAAGTCAAAAAATTAATGGTCATACCATAATACTTAAATAACTAATATCACATCAGAGACGAATACGTCTCTATCGTCGTACGCGTTTTCAGTCTATGGCAGTCATATAATAGATGTAAGTATGTAACAGAGTCAACGCAGGCGGAGATACCCGAAGGTACCCGAACTTACTTATTCACGTATACATAGAAAGCCATAATAGATCATCTTCACACAAACAAAGAGAAATTTCAAACAGAGAATAGTTATATTTAGGAATCTGGTTTATTTAAATATCTATTTAATTTATTATATTGTTTACTAATAGTGTTAAAGTCTTCTTGTTTATTAATGTTATTATTATTGATATTAATAAAAATATTTTCCGGAATTAATCTTTTAAAATTATTTGGTTCTTTATCTAAAATTTTAACATTATCATAATCAAAACTATGTGAAAAATTATTTACATGAGTCGGAATTGGTAATATTTTGTCTAACGGGGTTTTTTTGTGCTCATATATTCTCTTTTTTAAACATCTCTTTGTTTGGCCAACATAAGTGGCATTACAATCCTTACACGCAATCTCGTATACCACATTGGTCTCACACCATTTTTCCAGCTTATCTTTACCTAACTTAATAATGCTATTTAATTTGTTTGACATACAAGGCACTATAGTAAAACCATACTTTTTGAAGGAAGACTTACATGTAACAAATAATTTATCATGAAACGGAATCGATATAACATTTTTGATTGTAGACATATTATTATTAAATTTTGAATTGCCATAAGTGTGATATCTCACGCGATAACGAATACAACTATCAATAAAATTATCAGGGTAGCTATTTTTGGCGAGTATTTTTTTAACCATAATCAAATTTTCATTATGAAATTGTTGGTGCGAAAGAAGAAGAGCTCTATCTACTAGATTGTAAATGATATTGCGTTTTAATTGAATTGTGTGGTTTGAATTAAAATTTAAAACTCTATTAGTGTTTGTGGGTTTTTGATACCAATTAGTAATAATACTAGTATGAATTATTGTTAAAGTGACATCAAGAAATGGAATCATGTTATTGTTATGTAACTCGTGTGTAAATTGTAAATATTTATTATAACTATTAATTTGTTTAAAATTAGGTCTAGCTCTTCTTCTTTCACACACAAAATTGTATCGTCAACATATCTAAAATAGAACAATGGTGAGATATTATGATTATTTTTTAATTCACTGAGAACTGTGATTTCTAAGTCTTCCATAACAATATCTGCAAATAACGGTGAAATCGGAGAGCCCATGGGTGTACCAAAGATTTGTTTATAAATTATATTGTTAAACAGAAAGTAAGTATTGTCAAAAAGAAATTTAACTATGTATATTATGTTATCAAACGGAATTTTTGAGTGACATTGAATCTTATGAAACCGTTTATCTAAACTACACAAAACTAATTCTACCGGTATGTTAGTAAACAAAGAAATGACATCTAGAGAAACTAAAATATATCCATGGGGAATATATATATTCGTCACTTTTTCTTTTAAGGTAAAACTATTGTTAATATGTAAAGCAGGTTTATTAAAACAAAGTCTAAGGGTTTTTTCAATGATGTTAGCTAAAAAATGAGTGGGACTATTTATAGTTGAGATAATTGGTCTTAAAGGTACATCTTTTTTGTGACTCTTAGGTAATCCATAAGCTCTAGGAAGAACCGTATTAGTTTGTGTTAATTTAAACCTATCATATTTGAATTCTGAGCAGTCACTATCATTAAGATCTGTTAAAATATTATATACGTTTTTCTTGCATTAATGTAAGGGCATGGTGTGGTTTGTGCACATAAGAATTATGCACATATTTATTGTGCACACTTTAGCATTGGTGTATATCTATATCTATGTGTATACTCCAATGCTAAAGTGTGCACAATAAATATGTGCATAATTCTTATGTGCACAAACCACACCATGCCAATGTAAGAGGGTTCCTTTTTACAATTTTATAAGTATTTTTATCACTAAGTAGATTAGACATTTTTTCATAGTAATCATCATAATTAAGACACACAGTTATATTGCCTTTATCCGCTCTAGTAAATAATATAGATGGATTCTTAGAACAAAATTCTTTGGTTATAGTTACTTTTTGGTTAAATTCATTATCAAAACTATTACATCTTAAATTATTATTGCAAGCTGACTCAATATTTTTGATAAGTGTATCTCTAAGTAAACATTTGGCTTCTGTCTCTAACATATAAATACTACTTTCAAAGTTTTTTATCGTTGTGATAATATCTTTTTTATTAAGCTTAATGTTCTTATTAAAATTAGGACCCATCGAGACAACATCAATCACTTCCAGAGGAATTTCAGTATTTGAAAGATTAATTACCCATTTTTTGTTATTATTAATATCACAATTTTTAGATCTATTATTATTAATTAAATTATTAAATTTTTTTCCTAGTGAATTCGATAGTTGTAAGTACATATTTGAGCATTTTTTCTCTGTAAATTCAAGAAACTTATCCAGATGGTTAACATCAAAGTGTAAAGTACTTAACACATGAGCTATCGCATTAAGTCTTTTTTTTAAAAATTCAACATGTACAAAACTATCATTTATTTCTAATTTCAAAATTCTTAAACAATTTGTTACTCTGAAGTGATCGAACTTTTGTTGACAGAATTTGCTCTTGAAAATAAATACACGTTGAAAACTTCTTGAAATATGTATAGGTATTACACTTGCCTTCTTACATTTTATTAGGAAAGATAATCTGGCATTAGACTTCGCCAACTGACATCTAAAATCCGACAATTTTTTCAAAATATTGCAGTAATGTCCTCCATATTTTGTAAAAATAAAACTATAAAAACTCATCCTAGTTTGAGTCTGGCCATTCTTCCTTTGTAGGCCGTAATTATAAGTATTGATATTCCTCTCCATATTAACAAGTAGTGAAATGATAACACAGCAAATGTGGGAGGACAACCCAAGGCTTAAATAAAAACTCCTTTAGTTAATTTTTTTCCATAAATACCGGCAAGGTTTCGTCCCTGGTATGGGACCTCTTCAGGCCTTTATTAAAAAATAATAAAAATTATAATTGTATAGTAATGTTTTCACAATAAATATGGATGTTATAAACTTTGTTATTATATAAAAGTCAAAAAATTAATGGACATACCATAATACTTAAATAACTAATATCACATCAGAGACGAATACGTCTCTATCGTTGTACGCGTTTTCAGTCTATGGCAGTCATATAATAGATGAATAAGTAAGTTCGGGTACCTTCGGGTATCTCCGCCTGCGTTGACTCTGTTACATACTTACATCTATTATATGACTGCCATAGACTGAAAACGCGTACGACGATAGAGACGTATTCGTCTCTGATGTGATATTAGTTATTTAAGTATTATGGTATGACCATTAATTTTTTGACTTTTATACAATAACAAAGTTTATAACATCCATATTTATTGTGAAAACATTACTATACAATTATAATTTTTATTATTTTTTAATAAAGGCCTGAAGAGGTCCCATACCAGGGACGAAACGTTGCCGGTATTTATGGAAAAAAATTAACTAAAGGAGTTTTTATTTAAGCCTTGGGTTGTCCTCCCACATTTGCTGTGTTATCATTTCACTACTTGTTAATACGGAGAGGAATATCAATACTCAAAAATAAAAGCTGCATTGCGAAGGTGATTAAGGGAAAACTGGTCGAACGTGTACCACGAAACAAATCAAGCCAGCAGCCAAGATTTCGTTTTGATATTTACATTATAACAGAGCATTAGCTACATGCAAAGTAGGTGAAAAAATAATCGGGCTTGCTAAAGACCATTTCCTATTAAAAACATAAAAATAAATACTGCCTTGCGCAGGCGATTAAACGACACCTAGTCGAACGTGTACCACGAAACAAATCAAGCCAGCAGCCAAGATTTCGTCCTTGCTATTCCCATTAAAACAGGGCTTTATAGCTACATGCACAGTTGGTGATGAAGGAATCGTGCTTGTACAAGTGCATTTTCATCTAAAACCTGAAAAATAATTGCTGCCCTTTGCAGTCGATTAAGCGAAACCTAGTCGAACACGTACTTCTAATCAATTCAAGCAAGTGGCCGAGCTTTCGATCTGATATTCTCATTATAACAGAACTTCAGCTCCATGCACAGTAGGTGATAAAGTAATCGGGCTTGCTAAAGAGAATTTTCTATTGAAATCTTAAAAATAAAATCTCCCTTGCGCAGGTGATTAAGCGAAAACTAGTCGGGCGTGTACTTCCTACTGATTGATGCCAGGCGCAGAGCATTCGATCTGATACTCTGATTACAACAGAGCTTCCGCAACATGCACAGTTTGTGATGAAGGAATTGTGCTTGCACAAGTGCATTTTCATCTAAAACCTCAAAAATAATTGCTGCCCTACGCAGGCGATTAAGCGAAAACTAGTCGAACGTGTATCTTTAATCAATCGAAGGCAGGAACCGAGCTTTCGTTCTGATATTCTCATTATAACAGAGCTTTCGCTACAGTCACAGCAGATGACGCAGGTAACGTGCTTACACAATTACATTTTCATCGGTGGCCTCAAAAATAATTGCTGCCCTGGGCAAGCTATTAAGGGAAAACTAGTCGAAAACGTACCGCTAATCAATTCAAGCAAGCAGCCGAGTCTTCGTTCCTATTTTCTAATTGTAACAGATCTTTAGCTACATGCACAGTAGGTGATGGAATAATCGGGCTTCCACAAATACATTTTCTATTGAAACATTTAATATGAAGACTGCCTTGCGCAGGTGATTAAGCGAAAATTGGGCAAACGTTGTCCACGAGACGATTCAAGCCATCAGCCAAACTTTCGTCCTTGCTATACTCATTAGAACAGGGCTTTAGCTACATGCACAGTAGGTGATAAAGTGATCGGGCTTGCGCAAGTTAGTGCACTTTCTATTGAAACATTAAAAATAAAGGTTGCTACGCGCGGACAATTAAGCAAAATCTAGTCGAACGTCTTCTTCCTACCGATTCAAGCCAGACGCCGAGCTTTCGTTCTGATATTCTGATTATAACAGAACATTAGCTACATGCAAAGTAGATGAAATAATAATCGGGATTGCTCAACAGCATTTTTTATTGAAATCTTAAATATAAAAGCTGTCTTGCGCAGGTGATTAAGCGAAAACTAGTCGGACGTGTACTTGCCACCGATTGATGCCAGGCGCAGAGATTTCGATCTGATACTCTCATTACAACAGAGCTTCAGCAACATGCCCAGTTGGTGATGAAGGAATCGTACTTGCACAAGTGCATTTTCATCTATATCCTCAAAAATAATTGCTGCCCTGCGCAGGCAATTAAGCGAAACCTCGTCGAACGTGTACCTCTAATCAATTCAAGCAAGCCGCCGAGCTTTCGTTCTGATATTCTAATTGTAACAGATCTTTAGATGCATGCACAGTAGGGGATGTAGTAATCGGGCTTTCACAAATACATTTTCTATTGAAACGTTAAAAATAAAGGTTGCCCTTTACAGTCGATTAAGCGAAACCTAGTCGAACGCATACCTCTAATCCATTCAAGCAAGCGGCCGAGCTTTCGTTCTCATTTTCTCATTATAACAGAGCTTTAGCTGCATGCAGAGTAGGTGATAGAGTAATCGGGCTTGCTTAAGTGCATATTCTATTGAAACCTTAAAAATAAACGCTGCCGTGCGTAGGTGATTAAGGGAAAATTAGTCGAACGTGTACCTCAAATCAATTCAAGGCAGCCGCCCAGCTTTTGTACCGATACTCTCATTATAACAGAGCTTTAGCTACATGCACAGTAGATGACGAAGGAATCACGGTTGCACAACTTCATTCTCATCTATGACCTCAAAAATTATTGCTCCCCTGAGCAAACTATTAACCCGTTTCCGCCGAGAACGCCACTCGCGGTACCCCGGTATTTGAAAGTTTGTAACTGACGTTAAAAACGTCAAAAAAAAATGAGAGGGTCATATTCTGAAAGTTTAAGATCTGCTCTTTTCGATGGTGCCCATCAAAATTTACAAAAAAATTTTTTACTATTACAAAATGCAGTTTAAAAAAAAAAACATGAATTTTTCATCCATTTTTTTTTTTTAAATCGAGTTTTCAAAAGGTTCCCCGAGTGGAATCGACTCGGAACCTCATTAAACGGTGGAATAAATGTTTGAATATGAGGAACTCATGGTTCGCGGATCGATTTTTCACCTGGGGATTTTCAAAATGGCGCCTTGATTGCAAAATTTTTGTCAATATGTTTATGAATTTTTTACTCAATAACTATGGGGTTATGGAAAAATTATGAAGAGAGAAAAAGTTCTTAGAATTACTCAAAGAATGAACCCGAATTTTTTCAAAACGTTTCAAGAAAATTTTTGTATTTTTGCAAAAGGTAAATTTATGCAAAATTCAAAAGTTGCTCAAAAAATCCAAAAAAATTTCCATGTATTCTACGGTTGATTCTAAGAACATTTTATTCTTACAACTGTTTTCATAATGTGCATTCCTAGTAAAAATTCTCGTCCCATACGTACCAAAGTGGTATCAAAGTCTATCCTTCGTCTGTCTGCCGTAAACGAAGTTTACGTTGCCCAACTATCACCATCGTGGAGGTCGACGAATATAGATAGTCTCTTTCTTTTTTTTTTTTACATTTTAGTGATTTTTATATTTTTTTTATATTTTTGTTTTTTTTTTTTAATTATTTACGATCATTTGAGTGAAAAAAATTAATCCACATGATGCAAACGGGAAAAACAGTGCAAGCAATAGTACTTGTCGCAATCATTGCAAAATCTGCTAGTTCTTTGACGACACCCCTCGTAATTACATAATGCTCTAGTTCTAGTTTCATACTTGTGAGATTGGAAATCGCCTAATTTAGAATTCGACAAATACACTCTACTGATTTCTTTACATAAACCTTTTGTTGTTACATGTGTAGTTTTGTCGTTATTGCAAATGTTCCAAAGTGTTAAAGCATTTGTGACTGAAGCTTCAATGATACGTACAAAAATTTTGAATGTCCATTTTTTTGAGCTTATGCTTGGGGAAGCTTTTTTACATCGAAAATCGTGCAAGTCTACGCCTCCAATAAATTTGTTGTACAATGAAATGGCAAAAGGAAATCCTATTTCTGTTCTGTCTTTAGCAGTTCGTGAATACCTTTTCATCGGTTTTAAAGGTGTAACACCAACTGCTGTAGATAAAACAGATACCTGTTTCGAGTCAATCACACTTATAAAGTTCATGCCACTGTTTGTGTCATGATTCACTTTGAATGTTCCTCGCGGAGATTTACTTTCAAAGCTATGCTTTTCTTTGACTCTATCTTTACGGACAGTTCCTGTCGATCGTAATCCATATTTATTCAAGTGGACGATTAAATCAGGACTAGTAAAATAATTATCGAAATAGAGGTGATAGTCTGATAGCTTTCTTTTTGAAAGGCTGAGTAAAAGAGGATTGATCATTTGTAAGACTACTCTGGAGCCAAGTGGACATGATGCTAATTTTATTCCAATACTAGTATCATTTTTACCACAGTAAATGTCCAGATTGAATATATATCCATTTACTCCACACAAGCCCCAAAGCTTTAGTCCATATCTGTCAGGCTTGCAAGGTAAATATTGTTTTAGGCAAGTGCGTCCAAAAAATCTGACCATCATTTCATCTACCGAAAGAGCCGTCGTAAAAAAACCAAATTGTTGAATATTTTTTTTGAATAAATTCAAAATTTTCCGAACTTTCCAAGCTTTGTCATTATCATTTTTATCGTCAAGTTTTGAATATTTTATTTTTGTTTTTATTTCACCAAACCTATCACGAGTCATCGCTGAAGAAACTATGGAGCACTTCACAAGAGGGTCAGTTTCCCAATACTCCCTTTGTTCATTTCGTATGTTGTACGAAGATAGCAATAATATTCCTACAAAAGTATCAAGTTCTTGTATGGATAAATCCAAGCCATTCGCTTCGCTAGTTGCAATGATATAATTTTTTATTTCTTTAGAGAAAAAAAGTTCAAATAACTGCACAGGTGACATTGAACATATTTTTTTCTTTACCACATTACTCAACAGTAGTTGATCGTCTACGTTTCCAGAGCACACTTTTTCTCCATTACACCATGAAAATTCATGATCTGGTTCTAGTTTTTTCTGAGTTTCTGAATAGTTATAAAAAGTAGATCTGTATGAGACGGTTGGTTTTGAAATTTCTTCCTCCAAATTCTCATCATCTGACTCAGAATCTCCCTCAGACCCTGAGTTGTCTGGATCAGGTATTACAACGACCTCATTATCCTCTTCGAAATCTAAATCTGAATCGTCATATTCCCGAGCTGATTCAGATTCTTTGTTTTTTGAAATTTGTGATGCTTTTCTCTTTAGCATTGTTTTATATTGCTTGAGAGATCAGATTTTTGAGTATAGAAGTAAATAATCTTTCATCCATATACGATAAACCCAAGGAACTATACTTTCAAAAGACCACACTTCTTCAGCGAATCCAATAACGGGATAAAACTTCCGCGACGAAAATAAAATAAAATGCTGCTATCAATTCTCTCACACAAAGTGTGCGAAAAATTAGAAATTTCGCAAACTACCAGAGATAATCCAGAATCGCTCTGTGGAAGAACGCTTCATAGATGAGACCTATTCCATAACTAATTGCTCCGTTAAATGTAAAGAATACTCCAAAACAACCTGTAGCACGTTTATATTGCGTAAATGTAACAAATCCTATTGTGAATGTAAACGTAGTCACCAAGTATGAATGTAGATATCTTGGGAACAAGAAACAAAAAGTTGGACTAAGTTTGATTTTAAGAAATTTTTTATTCAAAAACTATTACATTTACAGAAAAATTTACAAGAATAAAATGTTCTTAGAATCAACCGTAGAAAACATGGGAATTTTTTTGGATTTTTTTGAGCAACTTTTGAATTTTGCATAAATTTACCTTTTGCAAAAATACAAAAATTTTCTTGAAACGTTTTGAAAAAATTCGGGTTCATTCTTTGAGTAATTCTAAGAACTTTTTCTCTCTTCACAATTTTTCCATAACCCCATAGTTATTGAGTAAAAAATTCATAAACATATTGACAAAAATTTTGCAATCAAGGCGCCATTTTGAAAATCCCCAGGTGAAAAATCGATCCGCGAACCATGAGTTCCTCATATTCAAACATTTATTCCACCGTTTAATGAGGTTCCGAGTCGATTCCACTAGGGGAACCTTTTGAAAACTCGATATCAAAAAAAAAAATGGATGAAAAATTCATGTTTTTTTTTTTAAACTGCATTTTGTAATAGTAAAAAATTTTTTTGTAAATTTTGATGGGCACCATCGGAAAGAGCAGATCTTAAACTTTCAGAATATGACCCTCTCATTTTTTTTAACGTTTTTAACGTCAGTTACAAACTTTCAAAGACCGGGGTACCGCGAGTGGCGTTCTCGGCGGAAACGGGTTAAGCGAAACCTAGTCGAACGTGTACCTCTAATCAATTCAAGCAAGCAGCCGAGCTTTCGTTCTGATATTCCAATTGTAACAGAGCTTTAGCTGTGTGTACAGTACGTGATGGAGGAGTCGTGCTTGCACAAGTTCATTTTCATTTATGACCTAAAATATAATTGCTGCGCTGGGAAATCTATTAAGCAAAACCTAGTCGAACGTGTACCTCTAATCAATTTAAGCAAGCCGCCGAGCTGTCGTTATGATACTCTCATTATAACAGAGCTTTAGCTACATGTACAGCAGATGACGAAGGATTGGCGCTTGCACAACTTTATTTTCATCTATGAACTCAAAAACAATTGCTCCCCTGGGCAAACTATTAAGCGAAATCTAGTCGAACATTTCCTCTAATCAATTCAAACAAGCATCCGAGCTTTCGTTATGTTATTCGAATTGTAACAGAGCTTTAGTTACATGCCCAGTAGGTGATATAGTAATCGGGCTTGCACAAATACATTTTCTATTGAAACTTTAAAAATAGAGGCAGCCTTGCGCAGGTTATTATGCGAAAACTGGGCGAACGTGTACCACAAAACAGTTCAAGCCGTCAGCCAAGCTTTCGTCCTTGCTAATGTCATTAAAACAGGGCTTTAGCTACATGCACAGTAGGTGATAAAGTAATCGGGCTTGCACAGATGCATTTTCTATTGAACACTGAAAATAATGGCTTCCTCGAGCAGGCAATTTAGCGATAACTAGTCGGACGTATGCCTCTAATCAATACAATCAAGCTGCCGAGCTTCTGTACTGATACTCTCATTATAACAGGACTTTAGCTTCATGCACAGTACGTGATAAACACGTGTCTCGGGGTTTTTGTGAATCGGCCTTATTTTCCGAAACACAAGCTATTTTATGTCTAAAATGAACAATTTTCGATAAAAATGGGGATTCTTTCGTTAGTAATAGATTTTTGAATATTTCGGTCATACAAATGGGCTAAAAAATTTATAAAAGAATGAGAAAAAAATCTTTAATTTATGCTGTAATTTCATTTAACAATTTCGATTTTAAAAAAAGTTATAGTCTATTAAAAATGGACAAAGGAAATCTCTAAAAATTTCTCATTTTTTTCAAGCATTTAAGGGGGCTAGACACATTTTTTCTCTGAAATAAGAAGTCACATTTTAATACATAAATGTAAACTAATTATTTCATACTTTTTACATATAAAAGTGGGTATATTTACCTTATTTTAAAACTTTCTCCCATGGGCCTTTTATATGGTCCAGAACCATAGTCATCGATGAAACAAGTTTTTTCACTAACCGTAAGCTTTGAAATTTTCCTGTGGATGGATTGATTCCAGATTTGAACTAAATTACTCCTGAATAGTATAATTCTCATATGAGTGTAGGGATTTAGGATTAAATGTCGGAAAAAATTTTTACATCAGAAAAATTATGAAAAAATATAAAAATTTTAAAAAATTAAAAAAAAAACTCTTGAAAAACAGCACGATTTTTTTTTCTCATTAGATCAAAAATCTCTACACTCATATGAAAATTATACTATTCAGGAGTTATTTAGTTCAAATCTGGAGTCAATCCATCCACAGGAAAATTTCAAAGCTTACGGTTAGTGAAAAAACTTGTTTCATCGATAACTATGGTTCTGGACCATATAAAAGGCCCATCGGAGAAAGTTTTAAGGTAACGTAAATATACCCACTTTTATATGTAAAAAGTATGAAATAATTAGTTTACAATTATGTATTAAAATGTGACTTCTTATTTCAGAGAAAAAAGGTGTCTAGCCCCCTTAACGGGTGGTATTTGAAGCTATCTTCTTACTTTATTTTTAATAGTCTATAACTTTTTTTAAAATCAACATTTCCTAATGAAACAAAGCTTAAATTAAAGCTTTTTTTGCCTTCTTTTATAAAATTTCTAGCCCATTTACATGACCGAAATATTCAAAAAGCTATTACTAAATAAAGAAACCCCATTTTTATCGAAAATTGTTCATTTTAGACATAAAATAGCTTGTGTTTCGGAAAATAAGACCGATTTACAAAAACCCCTTGACACGTGTTTATCACCTACTGTGCATGAAGCTAAAGTCCTGTTATAATAAGAGTATCAGTACGGAAGCTCGGCAGCTTGATTGTATTGATTAGAGGCATACGTCCGACTAGTTATCGCTAAATCGCCTGCTCGAGGAAGTCATTATTTTCAGTTCTCAATAGAAAATGCATCTATGCAAGCCCGATTACTTTATCACCGACTGTGCATGTAGCTAAAGTCCTGTTTTAATGACAATAGCAAGGACGAAAGCTTGGCTGATGGCTTGAACTGTTTTGTGGTACACGTTCGCCCAGTTTTCGCTTAATCGCCTGCGCAAGGCAGCCTCTATTTTTAAAGTTTCAATAGAAAATGTATTTGTGCAAGCCCGATTACTACGTCACCTACTGGGCATGCATCTAAAGATCTGTTACAATTAGAATATCAGAACAAAAGCTCGGCTTCTTGCTTGCATTGATTAGAGGTACATGTTCGACTTGATTTCGCTTAATAGCTTGCCCAGGGCAGCAATTATTTTTGAGCTCATAGATGAAAATGAAGTTGTGCAAGCGCCAATCCTTCGTCATCTACTGTGCATGTAGCTAATGCTCTGTTATAATGTAAGTATCGAAACGAAAGCTCGGCGGCTGTTTTGAATTGATTTGAGGTACACGTCCGACTAGGTTTCCCTTAATCACCAACACAAGGCAGCGCTTATTTTTGAGGTTTCAATAGAACATGCACTTAAGCAAGACCAATTACTTTATCACCTACTCTGCATGTAGCTAAAGCTCTGTTATAATGAGAAAATGAGAACATAAGCTCGGCCGCTTGCTTGAATGGATTATAGGTACGCGTTTGACTAGGTTTCGCTTAATCAACTGTAAAGGGCAACCTTTATTTTTAAGGTTTCAATACAAAATGTATTTGTGAAAGCCCGATTACTACATCCCCTACTGTGCATGTATCTAAAGATCTGTTACAATTAGAATATCAGAACGAAAGCTCGGCTGCTTGCTTGAGTTGATTAGGGGTACACGTTCGACTACGTTTCGCTTAATAGCTTGCACAGCGCAGCAATTATTTTTGAGGCCATAGATTAAAATGATGTTGGGCAAACGCGATTTCTTCGTCATCTACTGTGCATGTAGCTAAAGCCCTGTTATAAGGAGAGTATCAGTACGACAGCTCGGCGGCTGCCTTGAATTGATTTGAGGTAAACGTTAGACTAGTTTTCCCTTAATCACCTACGCAAGGCAGCGTTTATTTTTGAGGTTTCAATAAAAAATGCTCTTTAGCAATCCCGATTATTATTTCACCTACTTTGCAAGTAGCTAATGCTCTGTTATAATGAGAATATCAGAACGAAAGCTCGGCGTCTGGCTTGAATCGTCAGGAAAAACACGTTTGACTAGGTTTCGCTTAATTGTCCGCGCGTAGCAACCTTAATTTTTAATGTTTCAATAGAAAGTGCACTAACTTGCGCAAGCCCGATCACTTTATCACCTACGGTGCATGTAGCTAAAGCCCTGTTCTAATGAGAATAGCAAGGACGAAAGCTTGGCTGTTGGCTTGAATCGTTTCGTGGTACACGTTTGCCAAATTTTCGCTTAATCACCTGCGCAAGGCAGTCTTTATATTCAATGTTTCAATAGAAAATGTATTTGTGCCAGCCTGATTACTCCATCACCTACTGTGCATGTAGCTAAAGACCTGTTACAATTAGAAAATAGGAAAGAAAGCTCGGCTGCTTGCTTGAATTGATTAGCGGTACGTGTTTGACTAATTTTCCCTTAATAGCTTTTCCAGGGCAGCAATTATTTTTGAGGCCATAGATGAAGATGAAGTTGTGCAAGCACGTTTCCTGCGTCATCTACTGTGCATGTAGCGAAAGCTCTGTTATAATGAGAATATCAGAACGAAAGCTCGGTTCCTACCTTCGATTGATTAAAGATACACGTTCGACTAGGTTTCGCTTAATCGCCTGCGTAGGGCAGCAATTATTTTTGAAGTCTTAGATGAAAATGCACTTGTGCAGGCACAATTTCTTCATCACAAATTGTGCATGTTGCTGAAGCTCTGTTGTAATCAGAGTATCAGATCGAATGCTCTGCGCCTGGCATCAATCGGTAGGAAGTACACGTCCGACTAGTTTTCGCTTAATCACCTGCGCAAGGGAGCTTTTATTAAGATTTCAATAGAAAATGCTCTTTAACAAGCCAGATTACTTTATCACCTACTCATGGATCTGAAGTTCTGTTATAATGAGAATATCAGATTGAAAGCTCAGCCACTTGCTTGAATTGATTAGAGGTACGTGTTCGACTAGGATTCGCTTAATCGACTGCAAAGGGCAGCAATTATTTTTCAGGTTTTAGATCAAAATGCACTTGTACAAGCACAATTCCTTCATCACCAACTGTGCATGTAGCTAAAGCCCTGTTTTAATGAGAATAGCAAGGACGAAATTTTGGCTGGTGGCTTGATTTGTTTCGTGGTACACGTTCGACTAGGTGTCGCTTAATCGCCTGCGCAAGGCAGCTTTTATTTTTCTGTTTTCAATAGGAAATGCTCTTTAGCAAGCCCGATTATTTTTTCACCTACTTTGCATGTACCTAATGCTCTGTTATAATGTAAATATAAAAAGGAAATCTTGGCGGCTGGCTTGAGTGGATTTCAGGTACTCGTTCGACCAGTTTTCCCTTAATCACCTTCGCAGGCAGCTTTTATTTTTGAGGTTTCAATAGAAGATGCACTTAAGCAAGCCCGATTACTTTATCACCTACTGTGCATGTAGCTAAAGCTCTGTTATAATAAGACAATGAGAAAGAAAGCTCGTCCGCTTGCTTGAATTGATTAGAGGTACGTGTTCGACTAGGTTTCGCTTAATCGACGGCAAAGGGCAGCAATTATTTTTGAGGTTTTAGATGAAAATGCACTTGTACAAGCACGATTCCTTCATCATCAACTGTGCATGTAGCTAAAGCCCGGTTTTAATGGGAATAGCAAGGACGAAATCTTGGCTGCTGGCTTAATTTGTTTCGTGGTACACGTTAGCCCAGTTACGCTTAATCACCTGCGCAAGGCAGCCTTTATTTTTAAGGTTTCAATAAAAAATGTATTTGTGAAAGCCCGATTACTCCATCACCTACTGTGCATCTACCTAAAGATCTGTTATAATGAGAGTATCAGTA
The DNA here is from genome assembly GCA_036365515.1 of Torymus aiolomorphi. Lineage (NCBI taxonomy): Eukaryota > Metazoa > Arthropoda > Insecta > Hymenoptera > Torymidae > Torymus > Torymus aiolomorphi. Next base: position 213,613,972 of record CM070873.1, on the reverse strand, counting down.
CGAGAGCTCGGCGGCTTGGTTGAATTGATTAGAGGTACATTTTCGACTAGGTTTCGCTTAATCGCATGCTCAGGGCAGCTTTTATTTTTAAGGTTTCAATAGAAAATGATCTTTAGCAAGCCCGATTATTTTTTCACCTACTTTGCATGTAGCTAATGCTCTGTTATAATGAGAGTATCAGTACGAAAGCTCGGCGTCTTGCTTGAATTGATGAGAGGTACACGTTCGACTAGGTGTCGCTTAATCACCTGCGCAAGGCAGGTTTTACTTTTAAGGCTCCAATAAAAAATGCTCTTTAGCTAGCACGATTATTTTTTCACATACTTTGCATATAGCTAATGCTCTGTTATAATGAAAATAGCAAAACGAAAGCTCGGCATTTGGCTTGAGTTGATTTGAGGTACACGTTCGACTAGTTTTTCCTTAATCACCTACGCAAGGCAGCTTTTATTTTTGAGGTTTCAATAGAACATGCCCTTAAGCAAGCCCGATTAGTTTATCACCTACTGTGCATGTAGCTAAAGCTCTGTTATAATGAGAAAATGTGAACGAAAGCTCGACCGCTTACTTGAATTGATTAGAGATACGCGTTCGACTAGTTTTCGCTTAATCGACTGCAAAGGGCAGCAATTATTTTTGTGGTTTTAGATAAAAATGCTCTTGTACAAGCATGATTCCTTCATCACCTACTGTGAATGGAGCTAATGTCCTGTTATAATGAGAGTATCAGAACTAAAGCTTGTCGCCTGGCTTGAATCGGTAGGAAGTCCACGTCCGACTAGTTTTCGCTTAATCGCCTGCACAGGGCAGAAATTATTTTTGAGTTTTTAAATGAAAATGCACTTGTACAAACCTGATTCCTTTATCACCTACTGTCCATGTAGCTAAAGCTCTATTATAATATGAGTATCAGAACGAAAGCTCGACCGCTTGCTTGAATTGATTAGAGGTACACTTCCGAATAGTTTTCGCTTAATCGCCTGCGCAAGGTGGCCTCTATTTTTAAGGTTTAAATAGAAAATGCACTTGTGTACGCGTATTTCTTTATCACCTACTGTGCATTTTCGAACCTAAAAATCTCATGTGAGATCTCAGGTGAGATCTCAGGTGATTTCTCAGGTGAGATCTCACGTGATTTCTCTTGTGAGATCTCAGGTGAGAACTTAGGGGATTTCTCAGGTGAGGTCTCAGGTGAGATCTCATGTCAATATCTCACCTGAGATTCTGCCAAAGATGCTGCGGGAAACTTATCTAAATGAAAAAGCAGCTTTATCATTATTGGAAATTGCCTATTACAATGTTTTATCACCCAGATGAACTGAAATATACACGTTTCGAAGTATTTTAAATAATTTTTCATTTTTTGGTAATTGGTAATAGTATATTATGATACTATTGCCTTAAACGGCTCATCATTGCGAACAGTGGGCCACTGAAGACACTAGTGTTGTACGATATTTTATAGCACATTTACCTAAGTCCACAGTCTCGCCTATTCGGGCCTTAAGCAGTCCATTTTTGCACTCGCTACGCTCGTGCAAAAAGTCACACCAGCTAAATAATCGACTTACGCACTAGTTTCGAACGGTATTTTATACCACGAGCGCCGAAAAATCATATCAAAGTTGTGATTTTGAGGTTAGAGTGGTATAAAATATCATTTATAGCACGGTGTGACCTAAGTCCGCACTTAGGTCACTCCTATCCGTGATTTAAGTAGTCGCTTATTGCACCGTGAGGTTAACGCACTAACGTAGCGAGTGCAAAAATGGACTGCTTAAGGCCCGACTTTAGGTGGTGTGACTTTTTCGCACTCGCTTCGCTCGTGCAAAAAGTCACACCAGCTAAATAATCGACTTCCCCACCCGTTTCGAAATGTACTATTACCTGAGAACCCATGTACCGAATTTGTAAAAATTAAAGAATTGTGTAAAATGCTGCTAAACGTGTTTTGAGGTCATTTGGGAGGTAAAAAAACATCCTAGTAGGCAATTTTCAGTACTGATAAAGCTGCTTTTTAATTTAGGTATGTTTTCCGCAACATCTGGAGCAGAATCTCAGGTAAGATTTCGACATGAGATATCACCTGAGAAATCACCTGAGATCTCACCTGAGATATCACCTGAGAAATCACCTGAGAAATCACCTGAGATTTTTCAGTAGGGGTAGCTAAAGCCCTGTTATAATGAGAGTAGTAAGGACGAAAGCTTGGCGGCTGGTTTGAATTGATTCGAGGTACACGTTCGACTAGTTTTGTCTTAGTCGTCTGCGAAAGGCAGCCTTTATTTTTAAGGTTTCGATAGAAAGTGCACTTGTGCACGTGTAATTTCTTTATCACCTACTATGCATGTAGCTACAGCCCTGTTATAATGAGAATAGCAAGGACGAAAGCTCGGCTGGTGTCTTTGGTTTGTTGGGAAGTACACGATCGAGTAGTTATGTAACTCAAAATCTAAATAATGAAGTACTTCGTTGCAATTCAAGCCACCTATCGTGCTTTCGTTTTTGTTATTCTCTTTCGAAAACGTTTCGAGCTTCATGCACTAAGTGGTGTGGAAGAAATTGCTCGTGCACGAGAAACCATGGTAAATAAATCTTTTTACTTCTGCTGAAATTCTACTTCATTAATACTAGGTCAATCACGAACATGATATGAGTCGCTACACTGCCTATTTCGCAATTCAATTCATTTTCTGGTGGAATAAGTTGCATGTGAATCTACGCAGCAGGTATACAACGAATTTGCTAGGTGAAAATTGCACATATCGGAGAGTACTTCAATGATCGTTAGCCTAATCCGAATTGCAAGTAAAGTGCATCAGATGCTTATGTAACGCACTACGCAGCATGATCCAAACTCCATCCTACTGTTTTCGAGTGTTTTCTAGTCATCTGCCTAGGTTTTAGACATCATCGAGATTTTAAACAATCTTTGAAAGTATTCTATTTTTATTCACGCAGAGTTAATGCACAAAGATTAACGCGTGTACGCGAAGATTATTTTTTTTATTGGAATATAATTGTTTTCTATTAGAAATCTAATGGCAACTGCAGTAGCGGCGCGGGCGCATTAGTAATTTCGATTTAATTGTTAAAATAGATAGTACTCCGAATGCGTTTTAACTAAATTTAGCAGGTAAGGAAATGTTCTAAATACACTGAGAGAAGTATATCTCTGTAACTAATATATTTATCAATTTGAAATTCCGAATCACAATATCGCAATAGTTACTTAATTAACAGTTATATAAGGATCTCAGAAACCATAATATGCATTTACCTCTGGCTGTTAGACTGATAATCTTTGATCCACAACCGTCACTGTGTAAAATTTTGTAACATTTTCTACTGCTTTGTAACTTAGAAATCTAATACATTTAATAACTTTATTGTGTTTACATATTCATACAATCTGTATAATACCCAAAAGAAAAAGTATGTGTTTAATGTAATATGTTACATTTTTAATGTAGCTAAATAATCCTGAGAAGGGATTGATAATGCTTTAATAAAGAAAAAAAAATTAAAAATTAAAACATAAAAACAAATAACAGTTCTATTAGGTATTTTTCATCATATCTATACATGAGCATATTAATATAATTATTACAATGCCATATTGCGATCAAAGAAAACGTTCTCTCAATGTTATTTGTCTTTGTAGCTTTTAAGTTAAGGGGGTCATATACCTATAGGCCTTTGAGGCCAAAACCACCTGAAAAAATAAAAAAAAAATATAATTAGTTACATATACTAATAGTATATTATAAGTAGGTACAATTTCTGATAAAATATATTAGCCCAAGATATAATCTGTAGACCAATTTTACTCAAAGACATTGCATTTCCAAGATTTTTCCTTTGGCGAAGCTTTTTAAAACAACTACTCGACAAATTTTCATGGGACAAGGCCTAAAATACTCTAAATTTATCCAGTTTCCTACGTAAGAGTTGGAAATTTAACATTTTTGGTAATTAATATTTTTGAAATGCTAAAATCCACAAAAAAACATAAAAATTCATAAAATTCATGAATTAAAAGTGGTTTTTTCCATTAAAAAAATTTTTTGTTTCAAGAAATGTAATATTTCCAACTCTTAGATAGAAAACTGGATGGATTTAGAGTATTTTAGGCCTTGTCCCATGATAATTTGTCGAGTAGTTGTTTTTAAAACTTACGCCAAAGGAAAAATCTTGGAAATGCAATATATCTGAGTAAAATTGGTCTACAGATTATATCGTGGGCTATTTTATAAAAAAGTGTACCTACTTATAATATACTATTAGTATATGTAACTAATTATATTTTTTTTATTTTTTCAGGTGGTTTTGTCCTCAAAAGCCTATAGCTCTATGACCCCCTTAAGTCGTCATATTTTTATCTACATGTCCGGTTTACAGGGGACATGGTTATTAATATTTTAACGAATAATACTTTAACGAATCGCCGTGAATAATACTGTTCTTCAAAGTAAATTTGTTTTTGTGACATGGTTCAATATTCGAAAATAAACAGTTTCTCTAAAAATATAATGTTTTATTTTTACATGAATAATTTTATTAATAATGAACGTTGTAGTCCATTGGTAATGAGATCTTTGAAACGTAATTACCATATAGCACTAGTTTGGTGAACATTTACATTCCTTGATATCGACATTGACAAAGGTACTTTTTACAAATTATTGGCATCGAACATGATACATGCCCTGTCGTAAATTATTAATGTTAATAACAGTTAATAATTGTTAAAAATTATTTATAACTCTTTGGAACGGTATAAAACTGTTTACAAATGTTACAAAATGTAGTATTTTGGACTATTTTTTTTTTAATTATAATAGTTTATAAAAGTTTAAAAACAGTTTCTAGTACTTTTAAACAGTTTCTAACAGTTAAAAATAATTTTGAATTTGATATTTAAGAACAATTTTATGATTAATTAATTATTATTAATAATAATAATAATAATTAATAATTAATCATTTTTTAATAGCCATATTATTTATACATTCATATAAATCAGTTAATAATGAATTGTATATTAGTTAATACTTTTAGTTTTTAGTTTTTATTTAATTACTAATAACTAATAATTAATTATTATTAATAAGTAATTAATATTTAATAATTATTAAATAATGTAATATAGTTACTGTTAAAAACTGTTAAAAAATGTTACAAACATGTTTTTAATAGTTTTTAACTGTTACTAACAGTTTTTAACTTTTGGGAACAAAAATATTTTCACTAGGATGGTTATCAATTAAAAGTTTTATACAATATACAGTGGTTGAGTACAATTTTGACTATATAATAACAATTATCCTTGCTAATTGTCGTAGTTATGTGTTAACAAAATTTTTTCTGATCTTTATACGAGTGATCTATACAACAATATCAAAATTTCTTGGAAAATGTAGTATCACATAGATATCTGGTAGATATACATATATCATAAAGTCTCCTTATACATTCTAAACTATTTCATCCTGATAAGCTTATCAATAATCCATATTTTTAATCCACTGTTAAAACAATAAATTTCCACCAAGTTACTGCACTTAAAAAAGTGACACTAGTTTTATTATTTATTTTGCAATGAAAGTTTAGTACTTATCTGAATGATGTTATCATGTATGTATATAATATAAATTGGTACATGACACATATCTCTTTTCTCTTGTAATCTCTGGTAAAAAATATAAAACAATATTATATGGGTTAAACATATGTATTTGTTACATATACATAAGGTTTGTACGTACATGTGTGTGTGTACATTTCATCCAAGCTATTTTATCCCAATGCGCTTGTAACTAATTTACATTACTGATCCACCGTGAAAAAGTTTCCACAAAGTAACTATACTGAAGAACATGACACTAGTTTAATTAGTTATTTTCCTATGAAAGTTGGCTACTTATCTGAATGGTGTTATCATCTATGTATATAATATGAATGGATAGATCATACATATCTCTTTTCTCTTGTGACCTCTTGTAAAAAATAAAGAACAATATTGTATGGGTTACGCATATGCATTTCTTACATACATGTGTATGTGTACATTCCATCCAAGCTATTTTATGCAGATGCTCTTGTAACTAATTTACATTTATAATCCACTGTAAAAAAGTTTCCACAAAGTAACTATTCTTAAAGCTTGACATTAGTTTAATTATTTATTTTAGAATGAAAATTTGATACTTATCTGAATAATGTTATCATGTGTATGTAATATAAATTTGTAGATAACATATAAGAATTCTTTTCTCATTTAATGTCTTGTCTGTTGTCGATATCTCTCATCTATATATATCTTGTGCTGTGGTATACTGATTTTCTTTTCAAAGTTTTTGTTTGCCCGCTCACTTTTTCTTTCATATATTAAGCATAATGTTATACTTTTCATCGTGCACTCATATTTCTTCATAGCAAAACTTTAAAAATTATCAGACCTCACAACTGCTTTTTAATAAGTCTATAATCGCTAAGGCATTGGAGATGGTTATTGAGATGTTCACTTTCCTGAATTGTTATACATCAACGACAAAAATTTTAATTCAATAAATAAATACACAAAGGCATTATCTATGATCAACTGCTTCTAGCTTCTTGTGATATGATCTTGCATCAACTACTCGAATCATCTATTTATTTCTGAAATAAAAAAGTTCACCTAAAGAATCTTGTTTTTAATTACAGTTAAATTAAGTTTGAACATCTTATACTTATCTAATTATTGATTGGCCGAATTCTTCTTTCTGAAGCTGTGTCAAGATGTTGTACTCGACAATCTTCAACAAGTTGTTTTCTATCTCACTGATATTCCTATAACCTAACGTCCTCACGCTTGTCGCCAACTCACCGATCGGCGCTCACGTGGTTAAACAGCTGTTGTTTTGATCGGATCACGCGCGTGTTCCAAAAAACATTCTTTTTGTCGCGACCTCCCGGTCTGATCGCTCTGAAAGTAGCTAACATCCGGGTGAAAATATTTTGTCTAACACCACTGTAACAGTCCCCCCCTTCTTTCAGAACGCGAACCCATGGTTTGCAGTGATTCTTTTCCAAGCCGTCTCCGATTTTCGAGATACTAACAGAATTTATTCCTTCCTCAATCATCGCGGTCCGAAGGGAATCTAGACACTGAATTATTATAGTCGCGCTGGCTGTTTCATCTGACTTTTCTTTAATGAATAATGAGTATATTATTTTACCGGTTGACAATTTAGTTTGCACAATCGCACCTACACCAATGGGCTCGTTTCTCAACTTATTTATGTTTATCATTTCCAAATCGACTAGCTGTTGGCAAATGGAGGTACTTATTTCGCAATCTACTGATAAGAAATGCGCGATATTATCTTTCCTTATCAAAAGTTGATCCCGGGAGTATTCGACGGATGTTATCATTAAAATTTGTTCAACATTATTCACGCGAGGTCGTATAACACATGTATTAACCTTAAGTATCATAGGACGAATCTCCTCGTCATCCGAGGTGTCGGGACTCTCTGTTTGATCTATCGAGGTCTTAGGTAACTCTGCCTCGCTATCTGTCTCGATATTGGAGCTCTGGGGTCTTTTCGTCTTGCTAAGTGAGATCTTGGATGTCTCTGCCTCGTTATTCGTCTCGATATCGGGGCTCTGGGGTCTTTTTGTCTTGCTAGGTGAGGTCTTGGGTGTCTCTGCCTCGTTATTCGTCTCGATATCGGAGCTCTGGGGTCTTTTTGTCTTGCTAGGTGAGGTCTTGGGTGTCTCTGCCTCGTTATTCGTCTCGATATCGGAGCTCTGGGGTCCTTTTGTCTTGCTAGGTGAGGTCTTGGGTGTCTCTGCCTCGTTATTCGTCTCGATATCGGAGCTCTGGGGTCTTTTTGTCTTGCTAGGTGAGGTCTTGGGTGTCTCTGCCTCGTTATTCGTCTCGATATCGGAGCTCTGGGGTCTTTTTGTCTTGCTAGGTGAGGTCTTGGGTGTCTCTGCCTCGTTATTCGTCTCGTTATGATCGTCAATGGTATAAGTATAGTTAATGTTTATGTTGGTTCGGTCTTCATTGTTTGTATGTGTTGTTTTAGTTGTGCTGTGATTTATGTGTACTGTTTCGTCCCTACTTTTGCCTGACGGGATTTCTTGATAGGAATTTTCCTGTTGGTCCCCGGCCCTATCCTTCTCATGACCCGCAGGAGCTTCGGTCGTGTAACCTACAACCGGAATCTTAGCTGACCATCCAGTAATGCCAGACGGGATTTCTTGATAGGAATTTTCCTGTTGGTCCCCGGCCCTATACTTCCCAGAAATCATGAGAGCTTCGGTTGCATCCTTCGCACCTGGTTCATTGTCCCCCACCTGTCGAGGTTTCTTGATAGGAATTTTCCCGTTAGCCTCCGGCCTGCTCTCGTTAATCTTGAGGCCTTTCGTCGTGAAATCAACGCTCATTTTCTTAAACTTCCCTGAAATCGAGGGCTTCGGACCACGGTTCTCGTGCCGGGCTAGATCTAACTTCCCTTCTCCAAGGGCTTCAGGTGCGACCTCTATAACCGGTTCCTTAAAACTCATATCCCTGTTTTCAAGGGCGATTGCGCTTTCCGCAACCGTTGTGTCAGTGTGATTAATCCCATGACCGGGATTATTTAGGTGTGGTATTGGTGTGTGTCCGTGGTCGTTCGTAAGTCCGTTGTTCATTCGTATTAGGGTGTGGCTCGATTCATAATCCTCGTTCCCTTCAGGAAGTTGCTCACAAGATTTGGCAGTTGATTTAGTAAGGAGAAATACCTTTTCGATACTTTCCACGGGGAACAATCCCTCCGGGTCGAGGGGTGGTTGTGTGGGTACGGGATTCCTTGAAAGCGCGTCTGCGTTCATATTGATTTTTCCAGGTTTATGGATTATTTCGTAATCATATTCTCTCAAGAGCATTTTCCAACGGCCTACGCGTGAAATGGGGTCTTTTAAGCTATGTAGCCACAATAATGGCTTATGATCAGTTACAAGGGTGAATTTCATTCCGTATAAATAGGGCCTAAACTATTTTACCGCGTATACTACTGCTAGGAGTTCTTTTTCCGTAGTGGTATAATTTATCTCTGCGTTAATTAAGGTTCTAGAGGTATAAGCGATAGGGAGGTCTTTACCTATAGGTCCTTGGCTTAAGACACCCCCTAGAGCGTGATCTGACGCATCCGTTGTTACTACGAATGACTCCTTAAAATTGGGATACTGTAATAAGGGTCTGGAGCAAAGTATTTGTTTAAGGGCACAAAAGGCTTCCTCCTGCGCATTCGTCCATAAAAATATTCGTCCTTTCTGTAAAAGAAGGTTAAGGGGTTTGGCGATTTTTGCAAAATCCGGAATAAATCTCCTATAATACCCTGCCAAACCTAGAAATTGTTTGATGTTCTTAGGGTTTTTCGGTCGCGGGAATTCCGACACGGCTTGAACCTTTCGAGGATCGGGCCTTACGCCTTCCTCCAATATGATATGACCGAGGTAAGCGACTTCGTTTTTCAAGAAAAGGCACTTATCAGGCTGCAGGGTGAGGCCAGCTGTTTTTAATCTACCAAAAAGTTTTCTCAGTTTCTGGGTGTGTTCCTCTAAAGATTCTACATACACTACTATATCATCCATATAAACAAATAATTCTATTCCCTGCAGCCCGCTAAGAACCTTGTCCATCAGCGCTTGAAAAGTGGCGGGAGCGCCTTTTAATCCCATAGGCATTCGTTTATACTGAAGGTGATGAAAAGGGGTTGAAAACGCGGTTTTGGGGGCGTCAGCGGGATTGATAGACTGATGAAATCCGGAAACTAAGTCAAGGGTAGAGAAGTATTTACTTCGGCCTAATTGATCAAGGATTTCGGTTATATTGGGAAGAGGCTATGCGGATGCGATAGTTTTTTCGTTTAGAGCCCGAAAATCTACCACTAATCGCCATCTTTTGTTACCCTGCGAATCTGGCTTTTTCAGAACTATCCATAAGGGCGAATTATACGGTGATTCAGACGCTTCTACAATGTCATTGTCGATTAATTCCTGAACCTCTTTTTGAACTGCTTCGCGCAAATGAGGTGGGTGACGGTACTGTTTTACATTAATGGGAATATTGTCCGTGGTGGGTATTTTATGAGTGATTTTAGAGGTTTGGCTAAGTTTATCCTTCGGCAAATGAAACTGACAAGGGAACTGAGAAACTAATTTTATTATGCTATCCTTTTCTGGCTGATTGAGCCCTTCCAAATTCAATAATTCAGTTATTTTATTAATTCTGCTTTGGTGTTCTGCCTCTGTGTCAACCCCATTGGTTACCCTAATAGAACGGACGGGTTTTATTGTACCATCATAGCATTCTAAAACGACAGGGGGTATACTTAATCTAAGGTTCTCGGTTGTCGAATTTATTGCAAACAAACTAACCTTGCTATTAATATTGGTAACTAGACATTCGCCTATAAAGACACCTGGTCCGGCCTTTATTCTCGGAACGTACCCAGTCCGGCGCGCAGGGTTTTGAACCGCGACTTGGATTAAGGTTTTTGTTCTAGCAGGTAGATAAGTGATATTGTGCTGAAGAAAGGGTATTGCCTCTCGTGGTTGACCCCAAGTAAGAGTAGAATCCTTAAAGGATAGGGTGGCTTCCTGTGCCCGCATGAATTCTACGCCGAGGATCCCGTCGGTTTCTACAGGAAAATCATCGGACACTACATTCAGCCGGCAGGGTACCTGATCAAGTTTGATTTGTATATAACCCTGAGTTTCCGTCAACCCTTCGCCGATTCCGGCTAATCTATACAAAATATCTACAGAAATGCGTACGTTGCTTTTCACTAGACTGCGTTTTATAATATTTAACTCAGAACCTGTATCTAAAAGAAAACGTGACATACCCTTAACTAAATCCTGGCTCGCGAATGCAACAATGGGAGACTTTAGGTCCCGCGGGGTGGTGGCGGCAAGGATAATGGCGCGTGTCTGGACATCAGAGACGGAGGGGTCTGGGGGCTCGCCATCGCGCCCGTGTGGCGAACCACTCCCGAGTTTAAAGGACGCCTATTATTGATATCATTATTATAGGGATACGATCTTTGATACTGATTGAACCGTTTCCTGCATTCATCAAAATTATGCCCGGGGATTTTACAATAATTACAGAATTTCGATTTTCGTTTACCTAAATATACGGGACAATGTCGATAATTATGACCGGGGTTACCGCATTCAAAGCATTTAAATTTTTTCTTTTCCGGCTCTTCTTTTGCTTCCGATTCAGCAAGGTGACAGTAGGCCCGTTTTTTGTTATCGTTTGAGGTCTCTCCATGTAAATCATTCCTCTGCTGAATAAAAAGTTCTCCCTCTATCGCCGTACTAATCGCGTTTTCGAACGAAGTTATTAGTTTTCCCGCCATTTGTGCCGTTATTTCGGGTCGCAATCCTAATTTGAAACATTGCGTAGCGGTCTCAGTCGCATCTTCAATTAAGCCCTGTACATTAGCTGAATTAGAATTTTCTATTATCTCTTTCATTTTCTAGAGAATATCAGTAACTCTCAAACCATATTCTGATACCTTCTCTTGGGGGCCTTGCATAACGCGCGCGAGGTCTACTTGTAACTGAGGCAGATTTTTAGTCGGTGTAAAGGCTCTTTTTAATTCCGATAATAATTGTTCTAGATTATCGAACTTCTTAAATTGCAGGTAGTTCCGAGCTTCGCCGATAACGCGAGATTTTACAATTTTTAAGAAGAAATTTTTATCATTCGGATTCACAAATTCTTCGGCGTCCCTAAATTCCCTTATAAATTCAGTTACCGATATATTTTTTCCGTTGGAAAGATTCGTGCTATTTCGTTAGATTTTTTGTAATTATTTTGCGACTCGTTTCTGACAACGGAATTATGAGAAACCGAACTACTTCTATTGTTAAAGAAAGACGTCTGTCGTGGTGCTAATGATTCCCAGTTCGACACTCTATCACTATTTCCGCTTAGGTCTAATGCTTCTGATGATAACAACCCGTGTAAAGGATTACGGACTAAGTCTTTATTCACGTTTACTACTGTCAAATTGCCTGCAGCAGCCGCGGAACCGGAGGGTGTTTCACGGTTATTCGACATTTTTTTTTTTTTTTTTATATTACGCGTTCGCTCGCTCAGATTACTTAGCCTTTAATTTTCTGCAGGTGGCCTTGATGTTTCAGGCAGGAGCTGGTGATTTGTGAAGGACGCTGGTGAGTCGTAACGGCGCTGATAGGTTGAGGTTCGGGACTAAGATGTTGAAAACTCGTCGATGATGACTCGTAATTTATGCTGGTTGTTAATTACACTGATGCTGACAATGCTTGCAAGCCGGTGGTGTGGAGAGGCAATGTCCCGATCGTAGATGATGCTGGGAATGGAGCTGATATGGGCTTCATCTGCCTTGAGGTCGCCGCCTAGGAGCTGGCCTTAGATCTGCGTCGTTTCCACTCCCGTATCCTGAGTCGGGAGTGCCTTCTCTTGAATTAGGTGGAGTCACTACGTCGTTTCTCATGAAGTCTTTTGGATTGATTTGAGGATCTCACTTTGATTCTTGCCGTGGACCCAATTCCTCAAATCGGATGTTCTGGCATTCGCCCGTGGTCCAGGGGAAACCACGGCTCAAAAACCCTGGACAGAACACTATACACTTCACTTAGTTCAGTCTTTTTCACTCGCGAACGCCTTGAACGAATCCCACCGCTGTCACCAAAATGTTATGACCCGAGTCGGGGTCTGAGAGCAGAAAGGCGCTTCTGCAATGGTCGCCAAGTTGACCAATCGGAACGTGGAATTCGTTTGCTCAATTAAGCGCTAAAGCGCATGGAGTTGCAGGAAAGTTGAAATAAAACTCGAACTCGATAGACTAAACTTAACTTGGAGTTTATTAAATAATTAAATACTTTGTTAATTTCACAATCAATGAACTTTAGAACCGTGACTCTATACAATTCAATGACTATTTAAAGCTTCTGGGCGCAACATGCACAAGGTGCAGCAGAGTACCAAAAATATTGATAACGACCAAGCTCTATCTACTAAGCGTCTCATGTGCTCGGTAGCGACTGACTCTGGCGGCCCAGAGCTCTCCTTTTATATCCCTGGCGCGGACTTCGAGCCGTTGACGAGAGGGTATGGAAGGAGCCCGCTTCTCCGGTGGTGGGAAATCAGTATGAAGTAGAGGCTGTAGGGCGCCAGGTTGCCTCGGAGGCCATCCCACTCCGAAGTAGGGAGAGCGGCGGTGGGGGTGCCTCAGATCCGTAAACAGGGCCGAGAGCGCTGTGCGGCGAGTGACGGTTGGTGGCGGAGGGGGCTACTGGTCCCTGATTGGCTGTTCTTCTGTTTAGCCGTTACGCTCCATGACGTAGAGCTCCAGGAATTGCCTGCCAGCTCTCCTGGCTCATTTGCTAATGGATTCCGGGAACTGGTTAACCGTTGGTGTTTACCCCAACCTGCTCGCTAATGGATTCCGGGAATTGGTTGGCCGTTGATGTTTATCCCAGCCTCCTTGCTAATAGATTCCGGGAATTGGTTGGCCGTTGATGCTCATCCCGGCCTGCTCGCTAATGGATTCCGGGAACTGGTTGGGTGTTGATTGTCGTCCTGCTGACTGTCCTTAGAATAATTCCTATAAACAGAGCCTTCCCTATCTGAGCGAGCTTCTTGAGTTATTGTTATTATAATTATTTGTCTCGATTATTGATAACGTAATTATTATTTCTTATCGCAATAGTTAATGTTTTAATCGCAGATTACTACTGTTTATTTAGTCTCAATTAATTAATGTATTGACCTTGCTATTGTTTAATTGAATTATACGGGCGCAATTATTAATTGTTAAAAGTAATAAATTCATTACCGCTTGGTTTTATCTTAATCGGCTAACGCTAATAATTGATTTCATTCTTAAAGCTTAATTATTGTTTTATGGTTATTAATTTTTATATATTCCCGAGGGTTATTGTAGGGTGACCCTAAATACCGCGCCACTCGCTTACGCGAACGTAGTTCATAACAGGGTAAAGCCAACAAGCCAGCAGTGTCACCGCCATCACGTGATTGGCGATGCTATACACGTTACCCATGTGAATAGATGTTGTTGTAATTTTTATATCGTTTATTGCGATTATTGCGAATTGCGTAAAATCAAGCTCGCATTGTCATCACTGCATAAACAGCTATATATTATATGTAATACGTTATACACGAACAATATGACATGACTTGATAACCATTGCGCGGTAACATGTCTCTAAGAGACGGTCACTAATGTTTTTTAGACGGTAAATTTTTCGCTTATTTACTGTTTGCCATATGGTAACAAAAACTATTTTTTTTTTTTTTAATAGTATGCAAAATCATGAGTGCATTGCCCTTCGTAATGACATTATTAATCAATTTTCGCTTTTATAAAAATACAAGGTTCTCCTGAGTATTGCGGTCGTGCCTATTATGTAAAAACGAAGTTTTTACATAGGGAGTGGGCGGGCGACGAGCGAAGCGAGGAGCAGGTGTGTGTGGGGGCGGGGGGGGGGGGGGCGTGCCGAAGGCACGCTGGGGGGCGCAGCCCCCCTAGTTTTATGTGCTGTTTCCTTTCTGAACTTTTCTTCTCCTTGTTCAGATATCCGGTTTGCAGCTCTTACGACACTTCCGGTTGTCGTCTATTTTACGCTTGTATATCTATATATATTTATATATATAGTACATATACAAACCCGTATCTGGTCGACGCCTAACCTTATACATATAACATGTCAGTATTTTTATATACAAATGTTATCATTTAGTGAGTTAGTGAATAATAATAATATATCTCAAAGATCTCAAGAAATCAACTAATTATGAGAAGAATTATGTGTATTAATCAACGGGGAAAATAACTTTTATTAGTTAGATAAGTATTTATTATATATATACATACAGATACATATACAGATTATTTCATTTTGGATGAATTGGAATGGATTTGATTGGAAAAATATAACCTATATAAGCAGCTGTGAATATCAATGGGCAATAGCAATATGTTATAATCAGATAAGTAGCAAACTTTTATTATATAGTTATAAATCAATAAAGTTTATAATAAGTATTGTTACTTTGTGAAATCTTGTTTTTATTTTTACAAAGTATATCAGAAAATGTAAGGATTATTACCAAGTAAATCGATAACTGTTAATAAGGAAGAATTCATTAATTATTATCTTACAGTCTTACAGATATTATACCAGAAGATTTTTTTCGATTCATTTTGGAAATATGGAGATATATGTAATATAGCCAATAATGTTGAGTTCTAATTGTGTACTGTCTGAAAAATCTAATTTTGAATTATCAAAAATGAACGAGTGCCCTCATGACGCTGGTGGTTACTTTATTATTAATGGACAAGAAAAAGTTATTTTAATACAAGAACAGACGCTTAAGAATAGAATAATTTACATTAAAGAAGATAGTAAGAATAGAGTACTACTCAAGAAAGAAAAACCAAACCAATATTATTATGGAAGAGCAGGCAAATACTATTTACGACACAATATTTTTTAAGATGTATCTATATATTCTTAACATGAAAATTTTTCATATGAGATATAATTTTAGAAGAATGTTAAAAATTTGTCTTCATATTTGACAGGGCAAATAGAGTACGTAGATGCCAATGAAAAAAATGACAGTTTCATTGCTTTCAATGAATCACACATAAAACAAACAACAACTAAGATGTTAATTTAGACAGTATTGGACTCAAAGTACGAAAGAAGTATTATGTTTTGAAGTAAGTTTTTCAAAATAAGAAATGAAAATTGTGATTTTCATAGATCGTCTATCTAGTTGAAAATTATATTGATAATAAAAATGTTGTGATTATTACAAAATGACATCTAATCAGTGTTTTGTGTAATAAATAAAATAAAATACCAATATGATGTGTTGCATGAAGTGCACATATAATCAAATTTTATTGATAACAAATAACATAGTGATTAAAAAATGGCATGTAATCAGTGTTTTGTGTTAAATAAAATAAAATACCGGTATGATGTGTTGCATGAAGTGCACATATAATCAAATGTTATAGATAACAAATAACATAGTGATTAAAAAGTGGCATCTAATCAGTGTTTTGTGTAATATAAAAAAATAAAATACCGGTAAAATGTGTTGCATGAAGTGTTATATCAAATTTTAAAACTTCTACTTAAAATCAGTTTGAAATGTTTTGAAAATACGTATGTATTAATAAGTAATTACTAGTTATGAGGTTCATAAACTTCATAATACGTTTTTGCATAGAAGAAAATATTGCCGAGTGATACACGAGGTTATAAATATACAATATAATTTTCAGTGTTTTGTGTAATAATAAATAAAATATAGAATGTCGTGTTACATGAAGTGTTTATAATCAAATTTTAAAACTTCTATTAAAAATCAGTTTCAAATGTTTTGAGAATAGAACAAGTGTTTATTGAATAATTATGTGTTATGAGGCTCATAATTTTCATAACAAGTTTTTGCATAGAAGAAAATATTGCTGAGTGACATGTGAGGTTATAAATATACAATATAATTTATGATGTCAATTTGAAATATTGGTCTGAGCCTTGGTTTAAAAAGCATCTGTCATCTTCAAAAAACTTAGTCGATATCAGTGCTGTGCTGTTGTACATATTTATTCAAGTGCCAATAAAAAGATTATACCTAATGAACATGGGAATACTGAAAAAAGTAAAAATGATATGTTATTGTGAAAATTTCAATGAATAAAAGTGCTCTGTTAATCTAATATATGATTTCTCACCATGGGAGACGTCAAAATGTTTCAGAGTTCTTAGCAAATATTTTTCTAGACAAGATTCAGATAATAATTTCAACAACTTTTATCTATACAAGAATGTCAAGAAAGCTTTTATTCTCAGTGATTCTTAGTTCATAAACAGGTTGCATTTTTAATTTTACAAGATTATGTGTGGCAATGATAGGTTATTAATTTAAGCAGTTTCAATAATAATTTCAAGAACTTATATCTCTACTATAAAAGAATATCGAGAAAGCTTTTTTTTTCACATTTTATAAGTCATGTAGCAATGATGGGTTATTAATGCAAGTGGTCGAATCTAATCTACTGAAATCTGTGTAAATCCACCCAGATCCAGCTGGATTTCCCATGTGATATAGAGCCAACTGGGTTTCCTAGCTGGATATTTTTGACCGGGTTCTAGTGATAATTTCAACAAATCCAAGTGTTGAGAATAATATAATTAATTATTGGCTCATGATGCCAATAATTCATTGCGAAGCTACAAAAATAATTAATGATATTATCATATAGCAGTCTTATAGTAGAACTAATTTAAGGCTTTAATAATCAATTTCTAGTACCAAAAAATGAAAATACTTATAATATGCTCTAGCTGAAAAAAAATTATAAAAATATGAACTAAAAGCTTCGTTTTAAGATCTAATTTGTTCAAAAAAATATCGATCCCTTTAGTATTTCTGTAATTTGTCTTCTCAATAATAATCTTTTAAAGTATAAAATAAGGTATGTATATAAGTTTTTCCTGCAAACTAAAAACATAAAAAGAATAATATTTTCATATGACTTTACAATAATTAATAGTATTGTTAAATTATCATCATACCTAAGAATATACGCATTTGATTATATTATTTCAAAAAATTTTATTAATGTAATCATTTTTCGAGCTCCTTGAAGAAACATTCAAATTTAAAACTTTTGTGAATAAAATACTATCATTTACTAATGATATTAAAAATATACTATACTATAATAAATCCTCATAATGTTATCACACTGTGTAATTATTATTTTCTCTTAAAAAGTTGTGAAATATATCTAAAAAACATTTTACAAAAGTTTAAACTCAGACAAGTATTAGTCTCTTCCACCCTACCTCCCTTTATCTCTCTCTCTCTCTCTCTCTCTCTCTCTCTCTCTCTCTCTCTCTCTCTCTCTCTCTCTCTCTCTCTCTCTCTCTCTCTCTCTCTCTCTCTCTCTCTCTCCCCACTCCCCTCTCTCCCTCTCTCTCACCTTCCTCCAGTACCAAAAACTTTAATGAGAGCTTAAATATTTTTTTAAAACAATCAACACGTTTTTTAAAAGCTATTTTTTAAGTACGTTAAATTCTAACAACACAATTTGTCTAGTCCTTTTATTTCTTTTAGTCTCATCTATTCAATAAGGACTCTCTACAAATGGTAATAATTTTTTTCATGACTGTATAAACTCTCTCCCTCCTTCTCTTTCCCACCCCACTCTCTCTCCCTCCCTCCCTCTCTCTCAATATCCGTCAACCTGAGTACCAAAAACTTTAATGAGAGCTTAAATATTTTTTTTAAAACAATCAACACGTTTTTTAAAAGCTAATTTTTTAAGTACATTCTATAACAACATAATTTGTCTAGTCCTTTCAATTCTTCTACTCTCTTCTATTCAATAAGCACTCTTTACAAATGGTAATAATTTTTTTCATGACTGTACAAATAATAATATTGCTAATATAAAACTTTCTACGAAAGTATAAAATAAGGCAAGTATAGACGTTTTTTCTGGATAATCTATAAAAAACAACACAATTTGTCTAGTCCTTTTATTTCTTCGAATCTCATCTATTCATAAATTTTTTTCATGACTGTACAAATAATCTATAAAATAATAATATTTATGATTTTGTAAAAGAAATCAAATAAATACGAATGAAAAAGTCTTTTAATTCTTTGAGTCATTGTATGCTGAACAAATTATATGTAAGTACATTCAAATTGTTCACTGCAAATCAAACAAACGTAAGTTGTGAAATCAATTATCGATAGTCAAGTAATGCAAACAACTCTCGGAAACTACTGTATGATTGTTCTCAGAAATATATTCAAATTTGTTCATCTTTCTGAGCTATACAAATTAAACACAAGAAAGTACTGAAATCAATTTATTGTAGCCAAGTACCGGCGATAAGTTAACTTGACTGACATAATAGAACTTTTCGTATCTAGCGTGTAAAATTACATTTTACGCCCACGTTGTAACTTCAAAATTATTCAGCCAGCGGGCATAAACTACTACTTAGCGCCCAAGAGGCCCAATAGCTCACATACTCTTACAAAACTTTATAGAACCTACGCACTTTACGCCCGTGTGGGCGAAAATTATTTTAATTATATAACTATAATGCCATCTCTTTATTTCTAAAATTCATAAGAATTTTTTTAGATATTTACGAAAAGTCAAAGCCTATATAAAAAAATTACATAGTTACCAACACTATTTTTCATGATTCTTTCTCAATTTTGAACTTTCTATAATATTACGCACCTCGGGAGGAAAAGAGAAGTCGAGAGCTGCTCTAGCAGGGGTGGTCCTCCGATCTCTCATACATACTTGGCGGGCCCGACGTTTGCAGTTTACCAGTGGGCTACTTAAATATAGAATACAAAATTTTTGCATAAATTCATTAACAATATTTATACCTATAAGTCTACTATAAATAATTACATTGGCTTTAATTTTTAATTGGTACCGTTAAGTACAACATCCCTATATGTGCAGAATCATGATTTACTTTTATTACCCTCAATATTTTTCTTTGTGTCCGTCCTTTTTAAACGAGAATAAAATAAAAAATTCATATAAATTTATAGTCTACTTCTAAAGTGCTTTACATTTTACTAACAGTTTTATAAGCAACCTATTGTGTATCCTTTTCTCGCGTGTAAATATCGTATAAGATCTCATATGAGAATTTCAGGCATCGCATATCTCGTATCAGATCTTGATATGCGATGTCATCTGCAATTTTATATATTATGGGATTACATATGAGATCTCATATGATACTTTCAGGCGGGTTTGCACTTTCTATTTAAAAACAGAGTGATAGATTCTCGGATCAGTAGTTAATATGTAGAAGCAACCCATTTATATATTTTATCTGATCTTTAAACATATGAATATTTATATGAAAATGACCATGTCTTACACCTTGAACTGCAAATCGTCGGGCCCGCCAAGTATGTATAGGAGATCGGAGGACCACCCCTGCTAGAGCAGCTCTCGACTTCTCTTTTCCTCCCAAGGTGCGTAATATTATAGAAAGTTCAAAATTGAGAAAGAATCATGAAAAATAGTGATGTGTTGGTAACTATGTAATTTTTTTATATAGGCTTTGACTTTTCGTAAATATCTAAAAAAATTCTCATGAATTTTAGAAATAAAGAGAAGGCATTATAGTTATATAATTAAAATAATTTTCGCCCACACGGGCGTAAAGTGCGTAGGTTCTATAAAGTTTTGTAAGAGTATGTGAGCTATTGGGCCTCTTGGGCGCTAAGTAGTAGTTTATGCCCGCTGGCTGAATAATCTTGAAGTTACAACGTGGGCGTAAAATGTAATTTTACATGCTAGATACGAAAAGTTCTATTATGTCAGTCAAGTTAACTTATGGCCGGTACTTGACTACAATAAATTGATTTCAGTACTTTCTTGTGTTTAATTTGTATAGCTCAGAAAGATGAACAAATTTGAATATATTTCTGAGAACAGTCATACAGTATTTTCCGAGAGTTGTTTGCATTACTTGACTATCGATAATTGATTTCACAACTTTCGTTTGTTTGATTTGCAGTGAACAATTTGAATGTACTTACTTACATATAATTTGTTCATCATACAATGACTCAAAGAATTAAAAGACTTTTTCATTCGTATTTATTTGATTTCTTTTACAAAATCATAAATATTATTATTTTATAGATTATTTGTACAGTCATGAAAAAAATTATTACCATAGAAAATACTTTAAAATATAGTTTTTAAAAGTGTTTATTATAATTGTTTCAAAAAAACATTTAAGCTTTCAGTCAAGTTCTTTGTAGAGAGTTGGACAGTTGTTGAGAGCAAGATTGTTTAGATAAAAGCATTAAACTTTTATTAGTATTTCAACAGAGAATTTAAAGTTTTTAAAAAAGATAACAATAATATATTTTTTCTTTGTAGCTATCGCAAGGAATAAAAGAAAAAAGTACAAGTTCTCAGAATTACAATTCAAATCTCTGTATCACCTGATTCTCTTGCTTTTATAAAACTCGAAGCTCAAAGTTGGCTGAGAAGTTGAGTTCTCATGTCAACTGCCAATTTCATAGCAGCGGGCGGTACAAAGTTTTGTAAAAACTATTCTTTCGCATCTATTTCTCTGAAATCACCTAATCCTCTAGCCTTTACAAAATGCGAAGCTCAAAGTTTGCCAAGTTAACTACCCTTACGTAACAGCACCTGATACTAAGTTTTTTTACAAAACACTCTTATGCATCCATTTGCCTTTGTTTTTTTTTGACAAATTATTATTACATTATTAAATTTGTGCTAAAATTTACCTTTAGCCTTCTATTGCACATTCTGAAGCTGGAATTCGTTTCATTATTTTGATATCCTCATATTTCTTTTTCATAATATTTTATCAAAGACTTGCAAGGGTACTAGATCTAATAATCATACTACTGCATCACAATCAGCTAGCAAATTATGATGTTGGTTGCATATTCAAAAAGTAGCCATTACAGTAATTTATATTATGGTTTCATGTACTGTATATTCACAGAACAAATGGCTCCTCTGAAACATTTGGCGCCTCTCACCATAAGCCAATCATTAATTACATTATTTTCAACACTTGCAAAATTAAAAACAAAAGTTTATGAACTAAGAATCATTGGGAGAAAAAAGCTTTCTCGATATTCTTTTATAGTAGAAAATATAAAACATCTTAATTTAATAACCCATGATTGCCACACATAATCTTGTAAAATTAAAAACAATCAGTTTATGAACTAAGAATTACTGATAATAAAAGCTTTCTTAACATTCTTGTATACTTTTTCAAATAATTATCTGAATCTTGTGAAGAAAAATATTTACTGAGAAATCCTCTGAAACATTTTGACGTCTCCCGCCGTGAGAAAATTATAAAATTAGATTAACTGAGCACTTTTATTCGTTGAAATTTTCACAACAATAACACATCATTTTTGCTTTTTTCTGTATTTTAATGTTCATTTGGCATAATCTTTTAATTGGTGTTTAAGTAAATAATAATGACAACATTATTTATTTTTTTCTACTACAGGAGGTTGTGTGCTTTGACAGACTTGAAATTAATCTTTTCGTGGCCTTAATGCATAATAATAATGATTTTGATTCACACCATTAAACAAGAAATTTGTAAAGAATACTAAGTAATAATAACATATGTTCAACTCCTGAACTCTTCTATGTTACAAACTATTTAATCATGATCTACTTGTCAATTATACTTTTCCTTATATAACTGTAACAATTTTCTACTACAGGAAGTTGCGTGCTTTGATAGACTTGAAATTAATCTTTTTGTGGCCTTAATACATAATAATAATGACATCAGTATTTCTTGTTTTTCTACTACAGGAGGTTGCGTGCTTTGACAGACTTGAAATTAATCTTTTCGTGGACTTAGTGCATAATAATAATGATTTCGATTCACACCATTCAACAAGAAATTTGTAAAGAATACTAAGTAATAATAACATATGTTCACCTCCTGAACTCTTCTATGTTACAAACTATTTAATCATGATCTACTTGTCAATTATACAATACTTTTTCTGATATAACTCTGTAACAATAAAAATTTATTCCTCATGAGTCGAAAATCTTTTTCTTTAAAATTTAATCAGAAAGAATGAATGTAATGTAAATTTAAAAAACCGCTGCCAATTCATTGGCCCGTTGCTTCCTCAAACATAATTTTGTGATTCCTTTAATTAATTTTTAATAACAAAATTTATAATTTTTGCAACAAATTATGCCATAATTATAATTAAATTTATTTTGAAGATTAAAAAGTATTAATTTTCAAATTTATTCATTCATTTATTTATTTATATCAACCGACAAGAATGTTCCAGGTTTAACATAATATATACATATATACATATATAACATCACTAGTATTCTCGAAGCGCGCGATGAGCGCTGTGATTTTATCGAAACTACACCACTTTTGTTTTTGTGACCTAGTAGCCCGTTACACCCACCAACCAAACCACTAATAAATTGATATCATAACTAATCCATCATTTTTTGAAGATAGGAGATAGGATAAGGAGTTATAAGCTTTTTTGAAAAAAACACGTTTTTGTTTTTGTTCATAACAAAAGAATTGTGATAGCTAGACATAAAATTTTTTTTTTCCAAATATAGATATTTTAATTCTCTTTCGAATGCTACCCATCCGATCCAGACACATAGAGCCGTTTTCGAGAAATTACGATTTGAAAAAAAAGGTTAAAAAACTTTAACCTCAAATATCTCTGAAATTTCTAGACCAATCATTTTACTCAAAGAACTCGACCGAGAACTATACGAAATCTACCTCTACAAGGAATTTTAAAGCGATTAAGTCAATTTTACTTCCGTAATCGTTGGACATAGAAAACTCGTTTTTTTCTCATTTTTCAATTTTTTTTCTCAAAAACTAATCAAAAGAATGGATTCAAATTTTTAGAGCTTATAGCTATTTATATTCTGCATTATCGTGATTTTTCTCAAAAAAATTGACCGTTTAGTTTCGGAGTTATAAGCTTTTTTTTAAAAAGACATGTTTTTGTCAATAACAAGAGAACCGGGATAGCTAGAGAAAATTTTTTTTTGGAAATTATATGTTTTTTTACGCTCTTTCGAATGCTACCCATCATATTTAAATAAATATCTCCATTCTATCATTGAAAAAAAGGCAAAAACAATTTTGAGAAAATCGAAAATTCGAAATAAAACACAAACGAATCGGCCCAATAATAAAACGGATTTTTGACCCGCCATCACACAAAAAAAACAAAAAGAATGAGACCTGTCCGGTTAAAATCGATCGAGTAGAAGCTGAGATCTAGGCGTACATACACACACACACACACACACACATACACACATCCATACAGCCATTTTCACTAACACCTCGAATATCAATTATAACATGTTTTTACAACTCAAAAAATTACTATCACAAAGCGTCCTCTAGGAGGAAGCAATATTTGACCATGATGCACTTTTAATAATCTGAGAAAATCTTATAACTCACTTTTTCCAGGTTTTAATGATGCTAGTTTACCTTTCGAAATCATAGGGCCAGTAAAGCATCCATAATTAAAACACCATATAAAGTAGAACGAGGCTCTGCTAGAGGAATATTATCTGCAACAATATTTCTTTTGCTTCCTCCTAGAGGAAGCTTTGTGATAGTAAATTTGAGTTGTTGTAAAAACATGTTATAATTGTGTTCCGAGGTGTCAGGAATCAAAATACATGGTTTTTGAAAAATGTCTGTAGGATGTATGTGTGTGGGTGTGTGTGTGTGTGTGTGTGTGTGTGTGTGTTTGTGTGTGTGTGTATACGCCTGGATCTCAGCTTCTACTCGGTCGATTTTGACCGGACAGGTCTCATTTTTATTGTTTTTTTCGCGTGATGGCGGGTCAAAAATCCGTTTTTTTGTTGGGGCGATGCGTTTTTGTTTTTTTTCAAATTTTCGATTTTCTCAAAACTGTTTTTTGATTTTTGCTTCCTCCTAGAGGAAGCTTTGTGATAGTAATTTTTTGAGTTGTTGTAAAAACATGTTATAATTGATATTCGAGGTGTTAGGAAGCAAAATATATGATTTTTGAAAAATGTCTATGGATGTGTGTGTATACGCCTGGATCTCAGCTTCTACTCGATCGATTTTAACCGGACAGGTCTCATTCTTTTTGTTTTTTTGGGTGATGGCGGGTCAAAAATCCGTTTTTTGATTGGGCCGATTCGTTTTTGTTTTATTTCGAATTTTCAATTTTCTCAAAATTGTTTTTGGCTTTTTTTAAATGATAGAATCGAGATATTTTAATCTAATGGGTAGCTTTCGAAAGAGCGTAAAACACCTATAATTTCCAAAAAAAAAATTTCTCTAGCTATCCCGGTTCTCTTGTTACTGACAAAAACGTGTTTTCTTTAAAAAGCTTATAACTCCGAAACTAAACAGTCAATTTTTTTGAGAAAAATCTCGACAATGCAAAATATAAATAGCTATAAGCTCTAAAAATTTGAATCCATTCTTTTGGTTAGTTTTTGAGAAAAAAATTGAAAAATGAAAAAACGAGGTTTCTATGTCCAACGATTACGGAAGTAAAATTGACTTAATCGCTTTAAAATTCCTTGTATTTAATGATAGGATCGAGTTATTCGAATCTAATGGGTAGCGTTCGAAAGAGAATTAAAATACCTATATTTTCTAAAAATAAAAAAGTTTCTAGCTATCACGGTTCTTTTGTTATTAACAAAAACGTGTTTTTTTTTTTTAGAAGCTTATAACTCCTAAACTTAACGGTCAATTTTTTTGAGAAAAATCATGATAATATAGAATATAATAGCTATAATCTGTTAAAATTTGAATACATTCTGTAAGCTAGATTTTGAGTAAAAAATTGAAAAATGAAAAAAATCAGTTTTGTATGTCCAACGATTACAAGAATAAAATTGACTTAATGGCTTCAAAATTCCTTTTAGAGGTAGATTTTTTGTAGTTCTCGGTCGAGTTCTTTGGGCAAAATGATTGGTCCATAAATTTCAGAGATATTTGAGGTTAAAAATTTTTTGACATTTTTTTAAAATCGTAAGTTCTCGAGAACGGCTCTATGTATCTGAATGGGGTGGATGGCATTCGAAAGAGAATTAAAATACATATATTTTCTAAAAAAAATTAATTTTCTATCTATCACGGTTCTTTAGTTATCATCAAAAACAAAACTGTATTTTTTTTTTTAAACATAACTCCAATGATGTTATCATCAGTATATTATAAAAGTATATAGTATTGGCGTCAACTGTGGGTTAGTCACGAATCCAGCAGTACTGCATACACGCCTACACGGTGCGGTGCGTCGTGCGTTGTGCGTACATATAAGGGATTTTCTAGTGCTTTGATAATTTGTCGCAATATTGGAAATTATAGGAAATTATATCATAGGAAATTATGGATTAGTTTGTCCCGATATTGAAATGTTTAAAAATTATATTTATTATAATCTATTATAATTATGAATTATGCATTATGAGTGCATTATATTCTGCATTATTATAATTTATTTGTGAGTTATGAACTTTTTTAAAAAAACACGTTTTTGTTAATAACAAAAGAACAGTGATAGCTATAATTTTTTTCTTCTTAAAAAATATAAATTATGAAATATAAAAAAAAAACACGTTTTTGTTAATAACAAAACAACCGTGATAGCTATTTGTTTTATTATAAAATATAGATATTTTACTTCTATTTCAAATGATACCTTCTGTCAAAAAAGTACCCGGAAAAGTTTTTTTAAATCTCCCGCGTTATAGATATTTGAAATTCTTTTTTTGTTGTATGTTGGCATCACTGTACCAAATTATGATGCCAAGTTTGAGCGCGTTCCATCAAGCAGTTTGTTTACGCCAGCTGTTATACTCAGTTAAGCTCAGTAGTGCGTCACGATTTTCACAATGAATACAAATATTGAACAAAGAGTTTGCCTCAAATTTTATGTTACCAACGAAATTTCGTGCGCGGAATCTTTGAAAATGTTGGAAAAGACTTATGGGGAATCAGTTTTATCAAAAACACAAATTTACGATTGGTACAAAGCATTCAAGGAAGGTTGAGAAGTGTGTGAAGATTTGCCTCGGTCCGGACGGCCATCGACAGCATCCACCGAGGAGAACATTAAAAAAGTGAAACAAATCGTATTGGAAAATCGCCATTCAGGCTTAAGAGAAATAGCACAAGAGCTAAACATCTCCCACGAGTCAGTTCGTACGATTTTGGTGGATGTTTTGGGCATGAAACACGTCCCCGCTCGACTTGTTCCAAAAGAGCTGAATTTTCTTCAAAAAGAGTATCGCAGACAGATCTCTTTGGACATGCTGGATCGTGCTAATTCCGATCCTACATTCATGGAACGCATTATAACTGGAGATGAGACATGGATCTACGAGTTTGACATGCAAACAAGTCAACAGGCATCTCAATGGCAAACAAAAGACGAGCCAAAACCGAAAAAACCACGTCAAAGTCGAGCAAAAGTGAAAGTCATGCTGACTATTTTCTTTGATATTCATGGTTTGGTGCATCATGAATTACGACCAGAGGGATAGACGGTCAATAGACAATATTATTTGAGCGTTTTGAAGCGTTTCCGTGAAAAAATCCGTCAAAAACGGCCAGAATTATGAAAGAACAATTCGTGGATTTTTCACGACGATAATGCACCACCGCATAGAGCCGCAGTTGTAACCGAATTTAAGGCCAAAGAATCAATAAATACAATCGAGCAACCACCGTATTCACCAGATTTGGCCCCATGTGACTTTTTTCTGTTCCCGAAACTAAAATTACCTCTCCGTGGAAAACGTTTAGAAGCGATCGAAGCCATAAAACAAAATTCGTTGAGGGGACTGAAGGCCATCCCAGAAAACGCTTATAAAAAATGTTTTGATGATTGGAAAAATCGTTGGCACATGTGTGTTGCATCAAATGGGGCCTACTTTGAAGGCGACAAAATAAATATTGATAAATAATTGAATATTGTGTGTTTTATTTAAAAAATTCCGGGTAGTTTTTTGACAGATAGTAACTTTATTTATCAGCTCAAAATTTATATAAATTTGATATAAATAAATAATAAATAAATAAATACATTTAAAAATTAACAACTTTTAATATTCATAAATGAATTTAATTATAACTATGCAATAAATTTTTAAAAAAATTATAAATTTTGTTATTAAAAATTAATTAAAGGAATCAACAAATTACGGTTGAGAAAGCTACGGGCCAATGAATTGGCAGTGGTTTTTTTTTAGTTAATATAAAAGCCTTGAAAATTGTATAAAATCTTTCAATTTCTCGGGCAACCATTTCAAAGTATATGTAACGCGGTCGACCCTCAGATACTTGCCTTCGGTGCGCTCCCGCGCTCCTTGATGTTAATATGGGTAGCCACCTCCACTAAAATTAAAATATTTTTTATTTTTTTAACTTTTAATAGTAAATTTGAGTCAAAATAAGCATTACAAAATTAAAAATCCAAAGGAATGTTGTGATTAATTTTTTTAATCACTAAAAGATAAGTAACTATTTAGTTACCTTTATATTTATAACATAGGGGTAGCTCACCCCTTCTATGTGTTTTTTTAAACCTCGAAACAGGTCAACTATAATTTCTAATTTTCTTTACAACATGGCATTTTTTTACCAAATATGGCTGGTCAAAACTTCGTTATTTCAAAAACACTGTGAAAAAAATTATATTTACCCCCATAAAAACAGGAGGTGCAACCCCTTATCATTAAAACTGTGTCCAAATACTCGTCTTTTTATAAGAAACAAGTAGGTGTTGGTTTCATTACAAAATTCTGATTCCATCTCGAGATATTAAAAAGAACTGTTTTTGGGGGTAAACTTTAAGTGTGGGTTTCACCCTCAGATGTCTTCGTCCACAGATAAAAAAAAAATACGTGTGAAATATTTTTCGATACTCTAACCAGTTGCAAATTTTCATGAAAATCGGAGGCAGACACTTATAAAAAGGTAATTAATTAAATTAGGGGTAATTCACCCCGTCAACGTGTTTTTATTTTTAAATCTCGAAACAGGTCAACTATAATTTTCAATTTTCTTTATAACATGGCAATTTTCAATCAAATTTAGCTCATTAAAACATTTTTATATCCAAAATACAAGGAAAAATATCATATTTACCCTTATAAAAAATAGGGGATGCAACCCGCCAGCTTTAACACTGTGCAGAAAAACTCAACTTTTCATAAGAAACAAATAGGTGTTGGTTTCATTAAAAAATTCCGATTCCATTTTGAGATATTAAAAGAAAAGCGGTTTTTGGGTGTGAACTTTAAGGGCGGTTTTCACCCCTTAAATATGTTTTTCCGCAGATAAAAAAAAAAAGTGTCGAATATTTTTTGACACTCTACTCATATGCGAAGTTTCATGAGAATCGGAGGCGGACACCAGGTATCCTTTCCTTGTCAGTCCAGCAACTGCTGAGTCAAACCCAGCGAACGTCCACTCCACCCCGACGAAGACCCAGTCCACCTCGGCGAACGCCTACTCCACCCCGACGAAGGCACAGTCCACCCCGGCGATCGCCCACTACACCCCGACGAAAACTCAGTCCGCCCCGGCGAACACCCAATTCACTCCGGCAAACGCCCAGTCCACTCAAGCGAATACCCAGTTCACCCCGACGAAGGTTCAGTCCACCACGGAGAACGGCCAGTTCACACCGGCGTACTTGTAGTCCGTCCCGGTAGGTACTTGATCGAACCCGGCAAACGCCCAGCCAAACTCGTCGGTCGCTGTCTTGATCTTATCTATCGCCACGGGTACTAGAAAGAACTCGGTGAAGTCCTAGCCGAACTGATCGGTCTCAGTCTCATTCGCTGCTATCAATTTATCGATCCCGGCGTGTACGAGAAAGAACTCGGCGAAGTCCCAGCCGAACTGATCGGTTGCAATCTCCATCGCTGCTATCAATTTATTAATCTTGGCGGGTACGAGAAAGAACTCGGCGAAATCCTAGCCGAATTGATCGGTCGCGGTCTCAAAATCGACATCCGGACACGCCATTATGGCACTTAAGCAGTTCTCCGTGCAAACATCGCATCGACTAACAGAAAAAGTGCCATTAATAATTTCTATTCTATTCTAATGTTCTTCATTACACGTTTTGTTATATTTATTCGTTAATCATTGTAATTGGTATAATCTCTCCATTCTAATAAAATAATAAATTCATTTTACGATAGTAATTATTTATAAATAATTATTGCCCTAGAAATTTTGTTGGGAAAAACATGGGAAATTTTCTTTTTTGGAATAATTGTGGAAAATTATTATTTGAAAAAATTGTAGTAACAAAATTTTATGGGAAAATTATAGCTCGCTGCGTGACAATTTTTTGGGATAAACCCGTATAAAAGACCCAAGGTTTTCACACAATTAATAAGACGCCAGATATCCTTAAAACAAAAATGCAAAAATTTTTCCACGTTTTTTGGGAAAATAACCTCTGGCAAATCCGTGACTCCTGTGCATTAGTCAAATTTAACCCACTATTTTCCGGGGAATCCAGCCATGATTTTCCCATAAAATTTTTTACTACAATTTTTTCAAATAATAATTTTCCACAATTATTCCAAAAAAGAAAATTTCCCATGATTTTCCCAACAAAATTTCTAGTGCAATAATTATTTATAAATAATTACTATCGTAAAATGAATTATTTTATTTTATTAGAATGGAGAGATTATACCAATTACAATGATTAACGAATAAATATAACAAAACGTGTAATGAAGAACATTAGAATAGAATAGAAATTATTAATGGCACTTTTTCTGTTAGTCGATGCGATGTTTGCGCGGAGAACTGCTTAAGTGCCATAATGGCGGGTCCGGATGTCGATTTTGAGACCGTGACCGATCAATTCGGCTAGGACTTCGCCGAGTTATTTCTCGTACCCGCCAAGATCAATAAATTGATAGCAGCAATGGAGATTGCAACCGATCAGTTCGGCTGGGACTTCGCCGAGTTCTTTCTCGTACCCGCCGGGATCGATAAATTGATAGCAGCGAATGAGACTGAGACCGATCAGTTCGGCTAGGACTTCCCCGAGTTCTTGAAGAACATTAGAATAGAATAGAAATTATTAATGGCACTTTTTCTGTTAGTCGATGCAACGTTTGCGCGGAGAACTTCTTAAGGGGGTTTCACCAACGAGGCCCGAATCCACAGATCACAGCGCCCCGTGCGACGCGTACAGGCTGTCGCATGCGCTCCCCCTCTCTTTCTGCTGAGAGTTGCTTGCTACGGGACTGAGCACAGACACCGAGAGACGCCTGTCTGTATGTGCGCAGCAAGCGTGCGCGCCAGCGGCGCTCCCGCTCTCTCTCCCCTTGCCATGCATGCGTCTCACGCGCGCGTGAAATCTAACCTGATATTCCGCACTTTCAATTAACGTATCTCACGAACGAGACCGCTGGGCTTTCTCAGATTCGAATGTCTTGTTCTAATAGATGTCATTAATAACATTTCGGTTTTTAGAAAAATTGCTAAGAAAACTTTTCGAGTTACAGACGAAAACGTTCATTTCGCGCGGGCCGTCCCATAAGGCGCTGTGTTAAAATGCGCGACTTTGATATTTAATATCTCGAGAACTAAACCGCTGGGAGTCTTTAGATAGAAATATCTTATAGGCAATAGTATTATCAACACCTGCTCAAAATTGAGAGAAATTTCTAAGAAAAAGCGTTTTGAGTGAAACCCCCTTAAGTGCCATAATGGCGTGTCCGGATGTCGATTTTGAGACCGCGACCGACCAATTCGGCTAGGACTTCGCCGAGTTCCTTCTCGTACCCGCCAAGATCAATAAATTGATAGCAGCGATGGAGACTGCAACCGATCAGTTCGGCTGGGACTTCACCGAGTTCTTTCTCGTACCCGCCGGGATCGATAAATTGATAGCAGCGAATGAGACTGAGCCCGATCAGTTCGACTAGGACTTCACCGAGATCTTTCTAGTACCCGTGGCGATAGACAAGATCGAGACCGCGACCGACGAGTTTGGCTGGGCGTTTGCCGGGTTCGATCAAGTACCTGCCGGGACGGACTAGAAGTACGCCGGTGTGAACTGGGCGTTCTCCGTGGTGGACTGAACCTTCGTTGGGGTGAACTGGGCATTCGCTTGAGTGGACTGGGCGTTTGCCGGGGTAAATTGGGTATTCGCCGGGGCGAACTGAGCTTTCGTCGGGGTGTAGTGGGCGATCGCCGGGGTGGACTGTGCCTTCGTCGGGGTGGAGTGGGCGTTCGCCGAGGTGGACTGGGTCTTCATCGGGGTGGAGTGGACGTTCGCTGGGTTTGACTCAGCAGTTGCTGGACTGACAAGGAAAGGGTACTTGGTGTCCGCCTCCAATTTTCATGAAACTTCGCATATGAGTAGAGTGTCAAAAAATATTCGACATGTATTTTTTTTTATCTGCGGAAAAACATATTTAAGGGGTGAAAACCGCCCTTAAAGTTCACCCCCAAAAACCGTTTTTTTAATATCTCAAAATGGAATCAGAAGTTTTTAATGAAATCAACACCTATTTGTTTCTTATGAAAAGTCGAGTTTTTCGGCACAGTTTTAAAGCTGGCGGGTTGCATCCCCTATTTTTTATAAGGGTAAATATGATATTTTTCCTTGTATTTTGGATATAAAAATGTTTTAATGAGCTAAATTTGATTGAAAATTGCCATGTTATAAAGAAAATTGAAAATTATAGTTGACCTGTTACGAGATTTATAAATAAAAACACGTTGACGGGGTGAATTACCCCTAATTTAATTAATTACCTTTTTGTTAGTGTCTGCCTCCGATTTTCATGAAAATTTGCAACTGCTTAAAGTATCGAAAAATATTTCACACGTATTTTGTTTTTATCTGTGGAGAAATACATCTGGGGGTGAAAACCACCATTAAAGTTCACCCCCAAAAACAGTTCTTTTTAATATCTCGAGGTGGAATCAGAATTTTTTAACGTAACCAAGACCTATTTGTTTCTTATAAAAAGACGAGTATTTGGACACAGTTTTAATGATAAGGGGTTGCACCCCCTATTTTTATGGGGGTAAATATAATATTTTTCACAGTGTTTTTGAAATAACAAAGTTTTGACGAGCCATATTTGGTAAAAAAAATGCCATGTTGTAAAGAAAATTAGAAATTATAGTTGACCTGTTTCGAGGTTTAAAAAAACACATAGAAGGGGTGAGCTACCCCTATTTAGTTACTTATCTTTTAGTGATTAAAAAAAATTAATCACAACATTCCTTTGGATTTTTTATTTTGTAATGCTTATTTTGACTCATATTTACTATTAAAAGTTAAAAAAAAAAGTATTTTAATTTTAGTGTGGAGTTCTAATTGTGCTCTCGATAAGAGTAGACGTGTTTACATCGAGCTCCAGCCAAGTATGTAAATACTAGTTCAAGTGTGTTACTGTGTATAAGTGCGAATGTTAAAATCACTGATTTTCTCAATTTTGAATATAAATAGACATAAACTGCTAACCAAAATTCAAAATTTTATCTTTTTAATAAAAGTCAATCGGCTAACATGGCCGCTACTGAAAAAGTCACTTTGGCTTCGCCGATAAACACCGATAATAACGAAAAGTGGAACTCAGTTTATAAAAAACGACAAAGAAACAGCCCAGATGAAATAAAAGCTAATTTTAAAAAACGTCAAACGCAAATCAGAGACTACTGGCTAAGTAATCCAGTGGTGACTCAAAACAATTATGAAAAACTAGAACTCGCAGAGGATGTAGTTCCTGCAGGAGAAAATAGTGAGAATTCTAGTAAAGCGAGTGCTCAAAAATCACCACCAATCTTCGTAAGCGGAGTGGAGAATATAGCACCTTTGAAAACCCTTCTCGATAAAATAGCTGAGAATAACTACACTTTGAAAATACTTTCTAATAACGAGGTGAAAATTCTACCAAACTCCTCAGAAAAATATCTTCCAATAGTAGAAGAGCTCAAGAAGAAAAAAAACTGAATTTTACACATACCAGAGGAAGCAAGACAAAAGTTATAAAACTGTTTTAAGACACATACACCCGTCAGCTGATACTGGAGAAATACAACAGGCAATAGAGGAACACGACCATAAAGTATTAAGAGTAACAAATATACGAGATCGATACACGCAAAAACCGTTACCCTTGTTCTTTGTAGAAATTCAACCCAATGATAACAATAAGGAAATATACAATATAGATAGATTATTGAATACAATCGTTAAATTTGAACCACCATATAAAAAAAGAGATATACCTCAGTGTATTAAATGTCAAGGATTTGGTCACACCAAAAATTACTGCTACAGGAGTGCGGTATGCGTTAAATGTGCTGAAAAACATTTAACAAAAGACTGCTCGATAAAAGAAAAAATACAAGATGTTAAATGTGCAAACTGTGACGGTAATCATCCTGCTAGTTATAAAGGATGCATTGTTCGTAAGCAACTGCAACAAAAATTATTTCCTAAACTCAGAGAAAAACCGTAGTGCAAAACTCACAAAGTTATCCTCCAAATTTAAATAATTTTATTAAATCTAATATATCTTTCGCTCAAGCCACAAGCAGTCAACCAAAAAACATCATAACAGAATCTATACAAACAGAGACAGAATCCCAAATAATAACAAAAATAGCAGAAAAATCAAACACAAATAAACTCGAAGAAATGATGCTTCAAATGATGACAAGAATAGATACAATGTTAAACCTTCTTACAAGTTTGATAAATAAAATTCAATAATGAAATAAAAATAGCAGTCTGGAATGCGAACGGTTTAGCACAAAGAAGTCTTGAATTAAAGAAGTTTCTAATCGAACATAATATTGACGTAATGTTAATATCAGAAACTCATTTTACATATAAAAACTACTTGAAAATTCCAAACTATTTCATATATGATACAAAATGTCCTACTGGGAAAGCGCGCGGCGGAACTGCAATTATCATTAAATCTAATATTAAGCATTATGAAAATGTAAAACACATGGATGATTATCTGCAAGCAACCAGCGTAACTCTGGAAAATGTAAAAGGATCAATCACTCTATCAGCAATATATTGCCCACCTAAGCACATTATCATAACAGAGATGTTTTCAAAATTCTTCGTAAGTCTTGGACACCGTTTCATTGCTGCCGGAGATTACAATGCTAAGCACCCATGGTGGGGGTCTAGATCTTCGGCTGGAACTCCACGAGGTAGACAGCTTTATGCAACTATGCAGTCACAGAATTTATTCCCGATTTCAACCGGAGAACCCACCTACTGGCCTACTGATAAAAATAAGACGCCGGACCTCCTTGATTTTGCCGTAGTAAAAGGTATCAACCCCGACTGTCTCACAGCTACATCCTGCTTAGATCTTTCGTCAGACTACTCACCGATCATTATTTCTTTTAAACAACAACAACTTAAAATGAACCAAAAAACACCACATTTGTACAATAAAAATACTAACTGGGGAAAATACAAAGAATATCTAAATAATAATCTAAACTGCAACATCCCACTTAAATCTATAGATGAACTCGAAAATGCAATAGAAGAATTCAACATACAAATACACAACGCCGCTAAAGAAGCTATCACATTATTTGAACATCCGGAAAAACAACAGCACATTGCTAAACACATACTTGAAAAAATACGTGAAAAGAGACAGTTAAGAAAAACTTGGCAAATTTATAGATCCAAACATATAAAAACTAAATTAAATAAATCAATTAAAGAATTAAAAACCTTGCTTATAGAAGAAAAAAATGTCGGCATCCAAAATTACTTACAAAACTTAACTGCAAATGAAGCAACTGAATATTCCCTCTGGAAAGCCACTAAAAAACTTAAACGTCCACTGCAACATATACCACCAATCAGGAAATCTAATGGAGATTGGGCCAGAAGCGAAACGGAAAAAGCTGATACGTTTGCAAACTATCTCAGTGAAGTTTTCAAGCCAATAAATCGAGAAATTACCGAACCACAAGAAGAATTGTTTAAACAAGAAGATCACCATGCCCAAGTTAGTCCTTCAATAAACATCAAAATTAAAGAAGTGCAAAAGATAATCAAAGCCCTTAAGAACAAAAAATCACCTGGATACGATGGAATAAATGGCAAAATAATCAAGGAGCTACCACAGAAAGCGATCCGATTTCTTACTATTATATTAAATGCAGTCTTTCGTTTGTGTTATTTTCCAAGCCAATGGAAAGTTGCACAAATAATATTAATAGAAAAATTAGGCAAATGTCCAGACCTCGTTACGTCATATAGACCTATCAGTTTACTGCCAGCTATTTCAAAAATCTGCGAAAAACTTATTCTCAACAGACTCAATCCAATTATTCATTCCAAGAAGTTGATTCCTGATCACCAATTTGGCTTCCGCAACTGTCATGCTACAATTGAACAAGTTAACCGATTAACTGTAAAAATACAAGAGACCTTCGAAAATAAACAGTACTGCTCTGGAGCTTTTCTAGACGTTGCCCAAGCCTTTGACAAAGTATGGCACAAGGGATTACTCTATAAACTAAAGAAGTACTTTCCAAAAAATTTATATAAACTATTAAAATCATATTTAACAGACAGAATATTTCAAGTAAAAATTAACCAAACCGTAACAAAACTGTTCCCTATAAACGCCGGAGTACCTCAAGGAAGCGTGCTAGGCCCTACTTTGTATCTGCTGTATACTTCTGATCTACCTACAATGCAAGAAATCACTACAGCAACATATGCAGATGATACAGCAATTCTCACAAGTCATTCAAGTCCTGAAATAGCATCCGAAAAACTACAAAAATATTTAGATCTGATCAATATATGGTTTAAACAATGGAGAATTAAAGTCAATGAAACAAAATCAACTCATGTTACATTCACACTTTGTAAAAAGACTTGCCCGCCACTCCTGCTAAATGATAAACCCATACCGCAAAGTGACAACGTTAAATATTTGGGAATACATCTGGATCGTCGCCTCACTTGGAGAAAACATATATGGACAAAACGAAAACAACTAAATCTCAAACTAAGAAAAATGTACTGGATACTAGGAAATAAATCTGAGTTAAAACTTGAAAATAAAATACTTATATACAAAACTATTCTTAAACCAGTGTGGACTTACGGAATTCAACTCTGGGGATCTGCAGCAACTTCTAATATTGAAATACTCGAAAGATTTCAATCCAAAATACTTAGAAACATAGTGCATGCTCCTTGGTTTGTCACAAATGAAATCATTAGGAATGACTTGAACATACGAACAGTCAAACAAGAAATAGAAGCACACTATAGTAGGTACAAGGAGAGACTAACAGAACATCCGAACCATCTGGCAGCAAATTTAATTGATGTAATCCGATCCAGTACAAGACTTAAAAAATATCAAATTATTAATGTGTAGTTGTAAAATGTTCTGTATACTAACGTATCATTATATTATTATAATATTATATTACCATAAATATTGTTCTCTTGTAAAAGCCTATATTTAAAGGATTTGTAACAGTATTAACCAGTGGGTCTAATACTCTCATGTTATTGTAAATACTTGTATACTATTTACTTATTGTCAACTAGACAGATTGTAAATAAACACGGTTGAAAAAAAAAAAAAAAAATTTTAGTGGGGGTGGCTACCCCTATTAACATTAAGGAGCGCGGGAGCGCACTGAAGGCAAGTATCTGTCCAATGTAGAAAAAGCCTGAGGGTCGACCGCGCTACATATACTTTAAAATGGTTGCCCAAGAAATTGAAAGATTTTATACAATTGTCAAGACTTTTATATTAACTAAAAAAAAAACCGCTGCCAATTCATTGGCCCGTAGCTTCCTCAACCGTAATTTGTTGATTCCTTTAATTAATTTTTAATAACAAAATTTATAATTTTTTAAAAAATGTATTGCATAATTATAATTAAATTCATTTATGAATATTAAAAATTGTTAATTTTTAAATGTATTTATTTATTTATTATTTATTTATATCAAATTTATATAAATTTTGAGCTGATAAATAAAGATATCATTTGAAATAGAAGTAAAATATCTATATTTTATAATAAAACAAATAGCTATCACGGTTGTTTTGTTATTAACAAAAACGTATTTTTTTTTTATACTTCATAATTCATATTAGGTCGAAAGCGAGGGGGGTCGAGGGGGCCGAAGGGGAGGGGGGGCTCTGTCATACTCAAAATAACGTAAAAAAATCACAATTTTACGTTATTTTGAGATATGTTTGATCAAAGTTTACGATATTTTTGATCAAAGTTTTGATAGTGTTGGAATATATATTAGAAGACGTTTATTTTCTCATGGTCAATTATATGTAGCATTATCAAGATGTAGAAACCCAGATAAAATTTGTATTGAAATTAATTCAGAAAATAAAGAAGAAATTTTTATAAATATCGTTTGGAAAGAAATTTTTGATAATTAATTTTTTTTTTAAATTACATAAAATTAATTAAAAACAATATAACTATTACAAAAAAATATATTACTATTAGGGAATAAAAATAAAAAATGTCTTTACATTTAATTAAAGAAATAATTTAAGTCTGAGACATTCTTTATTTTCATCCATAATGTGTATATATATATTTTTTTACTTAACAGAAAATACAAAATTTGCGATCAGGTTAAAGTAATACTTTCAGTCGCTAGACAAACAAAAATCATTAAATTGAAAGTATTTAATTTACAAACATTTTTCATTTTAGAACATGTCGGCTACATATAACGAAAGTAAATTATAAATGACGTGCGGGCATTCTCCGACGCTTTCCCGCTGCCCCCATACCTTCTCCGAATCCTCAAGGACTATCTACGAGACAGTTACATTACATACGGGACGCAGACGGGGGTCAAGAAAAGAAAAATGACGGCGGGAGTAGCGCAGGGCTCGATCCTTGGCCCCGATATTTGGAACGTAGGTTACGATGAGGTGTTGGATCTTCCGATGCCGCCGGGGGTCTATCTGGTCGGCTACGCAGACGATCTGGTCATCGTCATCACGACCAAGGATACACGACTGGCTCAGATGAGGCTGACCCAAGCCACGAGACGGGTGGATGAATGGATGCAAAGTCGGGGACTACAGCTGGCCATGCAAAAGACGAAGTTACTATACCTAACTAGGAAACGGATAGACACGACGATACCCATGACGGTGAGGACGTCCGTTGTGCATCCTGGGCGGTCCGCCAAATATCTGGGGGTGACCCTGGATACGAGGATGGCCTTCTGGCCGCACATACGTGGCGTCGCTGAGAGAGCGGCGTTAAAGATTCACCTAGTACCTCGGAAAAACAAAAAAAAAAAAAAAAATTATAAATGACAACAATATATTTTTTCATTATTCAATAATAATAATAAATACATAATAAATTATTAGTTTTAGACTATTTAGAATATGAACAAAATTTTATGAAATACATGATTAATTTAGAATCAGATCAAATTATTCAAAAAGATAAATTAAGGAAACTAAATCATCAGTAAAACAAATAAGAAAACAACAGAACAATAAAAATACAAAACTCAAAATTGGAAAAGTTAAAGTTGAAAAAATTTTAGAAAGATTTAAAAATCTTTCTTTATAATAATTGAATTTTGTGTTTTAGGTAAATTTTTATATAATTATTAATTAATTAATTTTTTTAATTAATTTTTAGTTAATTAAAACAATAATATTTTTTCTTTCATTTAGAACAATGGAATATATAAATAACGTTTGTAAAATTTTAAATAGTCAATCAAAAAATATTAAATATAAAAAAAAAATACATAAAAATTCAAAAATACAAATGAAAACAAACATTTCGAAGAATTTAAATTATTATCAGGTAATTTTCAAATCATTTAATTATTAAATTTAATTTTACAAAATATATATTATATTATAAAAAAATATACTTTTATTGTAACAATTTTCATGTTTTCTAAAATTTTATAGTGACAAAGACAGTGGATTAGGCCTACTGGGGACACCACTTCAAAATAAAACGCATCTTTCTATTTACCTCCAAGGTGATGTGGAAAAAATAGAATAAATTATATCGTTTTCAATATATTTTCTTTATATATAATTAATGTAGTTTTCTCAATAATCTATTCTTTCGTTTTAAGCATTACATCTGTATATACTATCATCCATAAAAGTATGAAAAATACCCTATTAATAAAACATATGAAAAATATCTACATTGAAAATAAATAAATTACTTATTTTTCAAAAGTGGGGAGTTGACGAGCGGAGCGAGTAGGGGGGGTACACGTTTTTTGGGAAAATAACCTCTGGCAAATCCGGGGCTCCTGTGCATTAGCCAAATTTAACCCACTATTTTCCGGGGAATCCAGCCATGGTTTACCCATAAAAATTTTTCCCATAGTTTGACCACAGAATTTTTTCCACACGGGGCAGAACCGTTTCGATTAGGAATTTACCCGGGTAATGGTCGCGCTAATTTGCTAGCTGTAGAGATTTTTCCTCGCTGTCCTAGGTCTATTGTTAATTAACGTATAGTTGGACGGGACTTCTTATTAACCGGACGCGCCAGTGGAAATTGTTGCTAGCGCACGCGTTGAGTATACAAAGAGAGGACCGGAATCGTTGTTGCTCACTCGTTCAAACGTGTGAAAACAAAGCAAACACAATTTCCGGCGCCTCATTTCGATTTGAGAATCAGCGCGGGGGCGGGAGCGCATGTGCGACTGTTAACCGGCTTAATTAATTCGAACTCGTCATCCGTGGCTAATCCTTTTCGCTATAATCGGCCTGTCGTCACCGCTGCCGTCCTGAGTGCAATCGAATTTAGTAAGCTATAGCATTACGCGCTAGCTTTGGTCAGGAGCCGCGACTTGCATTTGCTGCGCTGCCCTCGGCCTATCCACACTCCCGTCCCTGCTTTATTTTCTGAGGAACGGAAGGTAGGAATACATATTATATGCGTCCAATTGCAATTACAAGCTATATTTTTCTTTTCATGACCGTCGTCATAATAACAAGTAAAAAATCGCTACCAATTCATTGGCACGTAGCTTCCTCCAACTTAATTTATTGATCCCTTTAATTAATTTTTATTTCTAATATTTAAAATTTAATACTTTATCTTGTACGGTTATACTAACTAGAAGAGGGTCATGGGTCCGGATTCAGCTTAAACTGTGCGTTATACCTTTTTTCGTAATGAACCGATTTTTTTGGGCAACGAACTTGATCTGAAGATATATAAAAGCTACATCTGTGCCAAATTTCAGGACGATTGGGTAATTTTTGCTCTTGTTATCGTGCGACAACGAAAACGCAAATTTTTTCTAAAATAATTTTTTTCTAAAAAACAAATGAAGATCTCCTGAAATTTTAACCAAATATAGTCTTCTATAAATTTAATAAGTGGTTAAAATTTTAAGTCGATAAATCAAGTATTTTTTGAGAAAACGCGATTCGAAAATTTTTTTAAAAATTTTTTTACTTCAAATATCTTTTTTCGTAATGGACCGATTTTTTTGGGCAACGAACTCGATCTGAAGATATATAAAAGCTACATGTGTTATATGTTATATTGAATGCGTTATGTGGAAAGGCTGTTATAATGTGAGGGGATGTATTTTAAAAAATTTGATAAAGACAGATTTTTTTTTTCATTTTTCAGTTTTTCAAGTTTTACATTTTTGTTAATAATAAAAAACCGTGATAACTAAAAAATTTTTCTTTTTAGAAAATATAAATATTTTAATTCTCTTTCAAATGCTACCCATCCCATTCAGATACACAGAGCCATCCTCAAGAAATACATTTTAAAAATGTCTAGAAAAATTTTAACCTCAAATATCTCTGAAATTTATGAACCAATCATTTTGCCAAAAGAACTCATCCGAGAACTATCAATAATATACCTCTACAATGAATTTTGAAGCGAATAAGACAATTTTACTCTTGTAATAGTCGAACATATAAAACTCATTTTTTTCATTTTTCAATTTTTACTTTTTTGTTAATAACAAAAGAACCGTGATAGCTAGAGAATTAATTTTTTTAGAAAATATAGGTAATTTAATTCTCTTTCGAATGCCACCCATCCCATTTAGATACATAGAGCCGTTCTCGAGAAATTACGATTTAAAAAAAATTGAAAAAAATTTTAACCTCAAATATCTCCGAAATTTATGGATCAATCCTTTTGCCCAAAGAACTCACTCGATTGCTATACAAAATCTATCCCTACAAAGAATTTCAAAGTGATTAAGCCAATTTTACCATAGTTATTGAACGACAAAAAAAATCACTTTTTTTTATAAATTATTTTTTTTCTCAAAAAATAATGAATAAGAAAGCCTAAAAATTTAGTAAGTTATAGTACTTAATATTCTTTATAACCAAAAAAATATTCATTTTAATATCTTTTTTTAATTTCGAAATGTAACCTATTTACAAAAAATTACGTTTTCATCAATAACTTATGACGAAATATAGCTACCGACTCTTTTTTTTTTAATTGTAGATAATTTTATCCTATATACAGAGAATTCATGATATATAAACAATATTTGTTCTAAATATTAAAAAAATCGAAAATAAAAATTTTGAAAATTAGGAAATGGCTATAAAAAAAAAAATTAAATTTTACAAAAATAGAATATTGACCCCAATTGTGGAAGCAAAATCTAAAAAAATGATCACTCTCCCGTTAAAATCGGTCGAGTAGATCATGAGATATCAGCGTATACACACACACACACACACACACACACACACACACACACACACACACACACACACACACACACACACACACACACACACACACACACACACACACACACACACACACACACACACACACACACACACACACACACACACACACACACACACACACACACACACACACACACACACACACACACACACACACACACACATCCATACGGACATTTTCTAAAAAATAGTGTATTTCGATTCCAAATTTGCTAAATAACATTTCGAACACATTATCTCATAAACTTTTTTTTTACTATCACAAAGCTTCCTCTAGGAGGAAGCAATATTTATCACACATTAGATAATCGGCGCTGTTAAAGGGAGGTTTTTCATTCTCTTAGAATAACTCAGATAGAATTAAAATGTTTCAATATTCAAAAGAATTTCTTAAGTTTTTAGCAAGTTGAAAAAAAATTGCGAACTCCTCAACTTATTTTTAACTTTGTTGATTCAAACAAGTTTTTTACTTACAATAGTGCCAGTAATTTTGTGGACGGTACATACATAAATTTTAGATTCATCGATTCTTTCAGGTTCATGGCTTCATCGCTGGACAAATTGTTGTCATATATACTTGGAGAAGCTTCCTATCTTGGAGTGCACGTTCGAACAAGATGGTCTATCCAATGAGCTAACTGCGCTCTTAAAAAGTAAAGGAGTTTGCCTGTCCGACTACGTCTCATCATTTGAAAAACTAGGAGAAACAAATCTTCCATCGAAAAATAATTTCTTCAGCAGCCAATAATTTCGGCACGCACATTAGTGAAAACGATTATGACCTTACCCAGAATGTTTGTCAGAGTTTCAAAATTCAAAATTGTAGGCAATATTCTGACTTATATCTCAAGAAAAACGTCATATTATTGACCGCAATTTTCCAATTTAATAAACAACTGCTTTGAGGCTTACGAGTTGGATCTTGTACACTGCTGCACTACGGCTGAATTGACTTGAGATGCTATGCTCAAAAATACTTAGGCATTAATTAAATTATTAAAACTATCACTTCATTATTCTTAAGTAAATTTTTTTATAGATTAAACTTGAACTTCTCATGGATGTAGGAATGTTAATATTTATTGAGCGTGCAGAAGATTGTTATGGTGGGGAAGATGAGAAATATTTAATGTATTTCGACGTCAACAATTTGTACGGTTGGGGAAGAACTGAACCGCTATCCTATGGCGGTCTTGAGTGGGTGAAGAATGTCGACAAACCAAAATTCTTTAAAATTCCTGATAACTACAATGTTGGATAATTCCTTGAAGTGGACTTGAAACACCCTGGAACATGATGCTCACGAAAACCTACCATTCTGTGCTGAGCACATGCCGTCCTCTGATGACCATGCTTCACGGCAAACATCGTTATGTGCTTCCCTACTCTCTAAAGTTTAATTAGTGGCATTTTCAACAATGGCGGGTCCAAAATGCTGTCCGAAAACCAAAAAATTCTGAATTTTCCATTTTTGTTGTTCTTTTTGTTGTTCAAGCTAGACTGATTCAACTGTTTGACAATTATTAATCAATTTTCATTCACAACTAAGTCCTTTTGAGTTAATATACATAAGATTTGAGTGAAATACAAGATAGCTGTACCAAAATGACGGCTAAATAGTCTCAAAGCTCTTAAAAATCGATGAATTGGTAAGTTACTCTATGTTTTGTCCCAAAATACTAATTCATATATACATGTACAGGTGCACGATCACATTCTTCTGAAATATTATTTTATTAAGTAATATCAATAAATATTTAAATTAGGAGAATACATAAAAACAATTAATAATAAACCCGGGAAAAAATGATCCATATATCTGATGCAGGCATGTTAGCTCGGGTAAAAGAGCAGAACAGCGCACGAAGGTCGGCGGAGCGCCAACTGTGAGCTTGCCTACATCAAGGGCTGCTCAAAGCGCAAGGAGGCGCCATAGATCGCGGGTCTGTGGGGATTGAAGCCCCACGGCTCTCCTGGTTCCAGAGGAAAAGGGGAGAGAGAATGAAAAGAGTCAGGAATTAACAGCAACAGGAGGTTTATTAGGAAGGTGTACAGCGGACGCACATCCGCATGCTCAGAGTATCGAGCACTGACTGCCGCTCGCAGGCGGCTTCTCGCCGTACGTAACATGGCCGCTCCCCCCACTCTACCGCATTAGAGTGAGAGAGAAGATCGCAGTCCCCATACACTCCCCCCCGAGTGTCAACGCTACACATAAATAATAAATAAATATAAATTTTCAATTTATTGTGCTCGGTCGCACTTGCAAAGTACTAATACTGTGTATCACAGTCGAGTTAAGCTTTAGTTGC
The DNA here is from genome assembly GCA_036365515.1 of Torymus aiolomorphi. Classification (NCBI taxonomy): domain Eukaryota; kingdom Metazoa; phylum Arthropoda; class Insecta; order Hymenoptera; family Torymidae; genus Torymus; species Torymus aiolomorphi. Next base: position 213,569,184 of record CM070873.1, on the reverse strand, counting down.
AGGAGAGAAAGTTACCTTCTTCCTAGTGTCAGTTTTTAACACCGGTTGATCAACGGCGGTGGGCTGATTGCCTTTTAAATTACCACCGGGAGGCACATCGGGAAGACTATCAGAGATCAAGTACGCAGGTTTCAAAAGTTCAACTGACACGCTACGCGACGTGCCATTGACTTGGATATCAAAGACGCGATCAGACGGACGCTTTAATACTTTATACGGGCCCGTGTAAGGCCTTTCTAATGACTTTTTAGCCATGTTACGCATAAATACATGTGTGCAACTGTACAAATCTTCGAAACAAAACGCACATTTCTTGTAATTGTGTGCGACAGTGACTGGACGAACGTGACGCATATATTTGCGAAATTCTTCAATAAAGAAATTCGGATCGGGTGTAAAGTCTTCAGGGAGAAAAAACTCACCTGGAAGGCGTAAGGTGGTTCCAAACACGAACTCCGCAGGAGACGCGTTCGTGTCCTGACGGAGGTGATAACGTAAACCTAACAAAACTGTACTTAGCGTACGGGTCCAGTCCTTGTCCACGTGACACATAATCGCTGCCTTAAAAATACGGTGCCAGCTTTCGATTAGGCCATTCGCCGCCGGGTGATACGCAGTAGTGCGAATGCGTTCGCAACCTATTAGGGACAAGAGGGCCGTGAATAGGCGCGATTCAAACTGCGAACCCTGGTCTGAAATGATAACCTTGGGCGCACCGTAGCGCGAAACCCAAGTGTCGTAGAACGCTCTAGCTACCGTCTGCGCTGAAGTTTCACGCAAGGGAACTGCCTCAACCCAACGCGAAAAACGATCGATCATGGTGAGTACGTACTCGAAACCATTGCGATTGGGCAGGGGACCGACTAGATCAATGTGAACATGGTCGAAACGACCATCAGGTGCAACGAATTTATTAGGAATAAGTTTTACATGGCGAGAGATCTTTGACTGTTGACAATCCAAACAGTTTTTACAAAAGCGAGATATATCACGGTGTATATTAGGCCATACATAACGCTGATGAATGAGTCTGTCGGTGACTTTGGGACCTGGGTGAGCAGGCTTATGGAATATATGGAAGACCATCTCACGAAGGAACTCAGGGATATACGGACGAATGGCTTCACCAGTGATTTCGCAATAAATAGTAGTGTGAGCAGGGCCCCACTGAACACGCTTCAAGGAGAGTGGGTAGTCAGAAGATTCACGAACGGCCTTGAGCTGCTCATCAGCTTCCTGTTTTTCGGTAAGCTCATTAAGTTTAATTTCTACGGGGAGTCGGATGGACTCTACCCGAGAGAGTGAGTCAGCAACTGTATTTTCAGTGCCTTTGATGTACTCAATCTGAGTAGTATACTGTGCGATAAGGGATAACTGACGCGTTTGACGAGGTGAAGCCTTAGGGGTTTATGATCTATTAAGATCTTGAAGTCCCTGCCTTCAACGAGAAATGAGAAGTATTTAACAGCTTCGTACATGGCCGTGAACTCACGGTTATATGCACTGTACTTCCGCTGTAAAGGGGAGAACTTTTTCGAAAAGAAAGCTAAAGGTTCCCAAATTCCAGTGAGGGACAGCTGTTCAAGGGCAGCTCCCATTCCAGAATCGGAAGCATCAGAGACGATGCGTATTTCCGCACCAACGCGGGGGTGAACAAGCAAAGCCGCTGCTGACAACTCCTCCTTTACTCGTACAAAAGCCTCTTCAGCTTCAGGCGTCCACGGAACGGGATGTTTATCATTTTTGCGAGAATCACTAAACAGAGCATTGAGGGGAGCCTGGGAAGTTGCAGCACGAGGCATGTTACGGCGGTAAAAATTCACGGTGCCGACAAACCTGCGCAGTTCTGCTATAGTTTGAGGTTTGGGGAAGTTTAGGATGGCTTCAACCCTACTGGGAATGGGGCGAATGCCCTCACCATTCACCAGATAACCTAAAAACTCTAACTCTTCAGCAGCGAAAGTACATTTCTCGACATTTAAACGAAGGTGAAACTTCTTAAGTCGTTCAAAGACCGTGCGAAGGTGAGCATAATGTTCTTCAATTGAAGATGAAGCGATAAGAATATCGTCAATATAAAGGTATACGAAATCGAGATCACCTAGCGCGCTATTGATGTAACGCTGGAAGGTTTGACTCGCGTTGCGAAGCCCGAAGGTCATATACATGAACTCGAAAAGGCTGAAAGGGGTGATAATGGCCGTTTTCGGTATGTCTTCAGGGGCTACAGGAATCTGATTGAACGCCTTATGAAGATCAAGCGCCGAAAAGATTTTCTTACCATACAGATTATTCGTACAATCATGAATATGAGCAGTCGGATACTTATCCGGGACCGTGGCGACGTTGAGACGCCTGTAGTCACCACACGGTCTCCAGGAGTTATCCTTTTTCAGCTTCATATGGAGGGGGCTTGCCCAAGGGCTGCTGGAGGGGCGGCAAATTCCTGCCTCAATCCAAGCATCGAATTCGGCTTTCGCCGCTTTCAACTTGTCTGGAGCAAGTCTACGAGGACGCTCCGAGATAGGGGGACCAGAGGTCAAAATATGGTGGAAAACATTGCTGTTTCTGGGGATTGTGGGTTTAGAAACGCCTGTGATCTCCGGAAAGTCAGCGAGAATCTTCGCATACTCCGAACTGGGAGCAACTGCGAAAACAGAGTCCAAGGAAACATCTTTTACGACTGCAAGAGTATAGATATTAGTGCAAGAGTCAATTAGACGACTTCTTTTGAGGTCAACAAGAAGGCCATAATGGGATAGGAGATCAGCACCTATGATAGGATGAGGAACATCCGCGATGCAAAAGCTCCAGCGAATTGGGCGTCGAATGCCCAGATTAAGCGTGAGCATCGATTCGCCGTAGGTACTAATTAACGAATTGTTCGCTGCAAAAAGCTTAAAGAAGCTGGGCTTGCCGCAAGCCTTAGGATTTGCTGGAACGAGCGAAATGTCCGCACCAGTGTCGATAAGGAACGACTTGCACGAAATACGATCTCGAACATGGAGACGTTTAGACACGCGAGGGCCTTCTGAAGACGTCTCCTCAACAGAAGGTTGAGTTAGTTTTTTGGCTGAGGGATTTTCGCTTGCCACTCAGCATATTTGGAGCACCACTCCCTGCACGATAGAGGGTTATTAGGATATTTCTTATGGGCGAGGCATAAACCAGAGGAATCGCGGCTAGAAGAGCGAGCGCGCCTGGACCTACCCCTGGATTGAGAACGAGATGAGTCTTTTGAAGATCCTGAGATATCATCTACCTTTTTAGCAAGTGCCTCAAACCTTCGTTCAAAGCGATCAAAGCGCTTGAGAACAGCTTCAAGGGAAGCGGGAGTTGATTGGTTTGAAGAGACTTCATTAATCTGGGAGTCAGCTCCGGAGGAAATTTCAGCGATTTTGTCAGCAGCTTCTACTAACTTGTCAAGATCTTCATAAGTCGAGGAAGCAAAAATCGCACGGTGTTGCGACGGAAGTTGGTCAAGGAAAACGGACTGAATAATTTTATCGTCGCAGGAACCTTGATTAAGGGCGCGAAGCCTCTGAAGAATTCTCGAGGGCTTGCCATCGGTCAGCACTTCACCTTTTAAAAGCTTGCGGAGGTTATGTTCGGCGGAGCTTGCGAAAGTAGAAATAAGACGCTCTTTAACTTGTTTGTATATATCCGCGGGAGCGGGATCCTTTTTGATTATGTCCCTTATAGCCGATAAGACCTCACCCCCGAGCGCCGGACAAAGATAATCTACTTTTGTCGAATCTACCGTGATGTTCGAGTTACGAAATGTCGCCTCTACTTGCAAAAACCACAAGTCGGGATCGGTTTGGATGAACGGCGGGATCTTCGGCAAACGCGCGCCTTCGACCCGATTACCTGCATTGCTAGCTAAAAGCCGTTGCATCTGCTATTGCAGGGCTTCGAATGCTGCCTCGTCTACGGGCATTTTGGCGAAAAAGAATATGCACGAGCCTGGAAACTAATGCGTAAATAATTACCTCTACGTGACTCGAGAGTGCGCGTAGAAGGTAAGGAAAGGTTCGGTTCCTCTAACGAGGATCGATCGTGAACCTAAATTACCTTACGCCGCTGCGTATTACAAAGTCCTAGTTAGTACTCGCAGGTACAAACAATGGTTTAAAAAGCTAAGCCTATGCTAACACTTAAAATTGATTATCGACATTACAGCACGTTGCGTGAAGGATTGAGATCACTTCCCGCTAAAAAAAAATTTAAGAGAATTTTATTAAAGCATGTTACCAGACGATGCATAAACTCATTGAAATTGAAAAAAAAAAATCCGATACACGTGACTCAAGACTACTAAAGGGTTTTTCGTGTCACCTTGCGCAAAAGCGAGCTTGAAAACACGATAGCGCGAAAGCTAAAATGGCCGCCCGTTCTCGGAACGCGAGATCGTTGCGCGCGGAATCCCGCGAATTCAAAACTCGCGAGTAAACACGCGCCAAGCGAGAACAATTCTCGGAATTCAAGACGCACGCACGCGCTTGATTTTCTATGACCTCGCAGATCACACCCGCATACCTTGACGGAATAAATGAAGTCTGAAGATTAGCTGCCTCGGAGAAGACTCGACGAGGTGCTGCAGCAGCCGACCTCCCGGTGCTCGACGGGTGCGGTAAAAAGGCGCCGGTGACGGTGGCTTCACGCACGGCCGCACCCGGAGATCCGCTTCACGTTGCTCGACAGGTGCGTTTGAAGGCGCCGGTGACGGTGGCTTCACGCAAGTACGCACCTGGAGATCTGCCAAAGAAAGCTGCGATGCCTCGGAGAAGACTCGACGAGAAATGATGATTGCGCAGCTGTGCTAAATGCTCTCGGCAGTTGGTTTTTACACGTGTACGCCGGCGTGCCAGCACGTACACGACGTAATTCGACAAAGGTCGAATTTCCCGGTGCGCCGGCATACCTGCACGCATCCGGGAGTAAAGAGGATTATTGATCCTCTTACGTATCCCTCACGTTTCTCGAGAGAAGACGTGCGGGATAAAAAAGGTCTGTGTGCGCCGGCGTGCCAGCACGCACACAGAGAGGTCGACTGCCAGGGGCAAAAGCCTACCCGGCTAACAGCCGATGATGACTACTCTTACCGACTCGAGAGTACGTGTAAGAAGTAGTGGAGAGGACGAAGTGACGCACAGACGACGGCGGCGGCGAAGACACCGCGACAGGTCCACACCTGTCACTCCTCCTCGGCAACTTGATGTCGGGGTCACCAATGTGGGGGTTGAAGCCCCACGGCTCTCCTGGTTCCAGAGGAAAAGGGGAGAGAGAATGAAAAGAGTCAGGAATTAACAGCAACAGGAGGTTTATTAGGAAGGTGTACAGCGGAAGGACGTCCGCACGCTCAGAGTATCAGCACTGACTGCCGCTTCTCGCCGTACGTAACATGGCCGCTCCCCCCACTCTACCGCATTAGAGTGAGAGAGAAGATCGCAGTCCCCATAGGTCGAGCTGCACTTAAAGTACAGGCGCGTCTATTCGGTGAATCCATCGTCGACACTCTAAGAGAGTGTGTGCGGGGACCGGCGGAGCGATGAGCGCTTCTCCTTGAGCGGGGATAAGACGAGTCCATCGTCGCACTCGAAGGTAGATCGGCGGAGAAAGGTTGCTCAAACGCCGATCGGCGAGCAGAAAGGCGAGCAGAGCTTGCTCGCTGAAGGTGCCTGAGGGAGTGCTACGCAGACCCGCCCACAGGCGTCTTGTGGTCTGAGTCGCTGCGTCCCCTGCCCCCGCTGTACTCGCTGGAGGTGCACTCCTAGAGCGGCGAAAGTCGTCGAGGCTGCCACAGCTAAAAGCACAGAGCAGAGAGCGCCCGCAGAGGCGAAGTCCCACGCTGCCGGTCGCTGGGACCGTTATCCACCGCTGAGGCTTCTACGTTGGGTGTGGGAGGTCACAGCACTAACCCCACACCTAGTTTGCACGGATGTGCAAACCTAGAAGCTCGGTGTACACAGACACGCTGGCTCAACTAGTGGAAGGTGTTGAAGAGGGAAGGGAATGGAGTAGGAGGATCAGGAGTGATCCCGTCGCCAAAAACGAGGTAAGGGTAGGAGACCTTGCACCTCGTGGATGTTAAATAAAAACAATTATTTAACTATCAAAAATGAGTCTTTATATTCAGCTCAGTATACTAGGCAGGGTGCCGAGACCATCTACGCGAGGAAGATGTCCGAGTGAAAGAAGCCCGTTGGAGCTGCGGCCGTGCGCGCCTATATCCCCGCGAGTCGCCGGATTGACTGCGGGAGCCGCGCGGTGAGGGGTCGCGCCGCGTAGCGGCAGCTCGCGAACTAGACTCTCGCCGGCGCCGCGCGCGAGGCGGGAGATTCAAATTCGAATCTGGCGCGCCCTTATAATTAGGGTACGTTCGGAAATGAAATTTCGGTTAGTAGTTAAGTTGGTACCCCTACGTTGAGCTAACCGAGCCGACGTTCAGAGCATGTAAACAATGGTTAACGGTTAACGCACAGCTATGAGAGACGCCTCGCGGTCGGGTGATGGCAACGCGAGCGCTCAACTCCAAAAGCCTTCCGGAGCACTTGGAGGCAGGCGATCAGGTTATGTTTCCTGTACTTTAATTTACAAAAATTGTAGTGAAGATGAGTTGACATTAAAAATATGCAGAAATGTTTCATAGATTTTATAATGAAATTTATTGTTTTAAACTTTAGAAATACTATTCAAGAAATTCATCATCTTTTTACACACCAATATATTTGTTATATATTGTTAATGCTATTCTTGTAATTTTAAACATTAATCAGTCACTAAAAGAATATTAATATGTATATCAAATCATAATTTGAGGCGCACACAGTACAAATTATATCAGGTGTAGTAGATGAATCTGTTGAATCCTTATGAGCTTTTATGTTTCATTAAAGATTTTGCATTAATACAACAGAGAATGTAAAATTACTTTTCACTATAATCAGTAGACATTGCAACTGCACTGGATGATTGATTAGTTTTACGTGCTGTCCTTCTTGTTTCTAATCATAACATAAAGCACGAAATAGAATATTATGATGCTTTCACTCATTTACACTTACACATTATTGTTAATATTTGGTGATGCATCTAGATATTTCCAATTATTCTCATAAGATTTATTATTTCCTTTGGGTTGTCAATTGAAATTGAGTTAGTTCATCTCCCCACGCTTGAGATTAATTGCACAGACTAACTCTTTCAAGCTAAAGCCTAATTTTTATAACTATTTAACAATCTTGATGGTTGAGGACTGTAAACTTAATGCATGTCCTCATTTTCTTCTTTACATCTGCTGGCCTATTTGATTGAATGTAAAATCTTCTGAAATAAAAAGAAAAACATACACAAAGTATCTATTCAAAAAAATTTATATTGTCGAAGAATGTTTTGAGTATTTGAATGATGCAAAAGTATTTTATTGCTTTCAGAATTATTCAAATACACAAAATAATTTTAATAATAAGTAAAATACTTATCTAATTTTCTCTCCGTCGTTGCTAAAACGCATTTCTGCATATTTTTAATGTCAACTCATCTTCACAACAATTTCTGTAAATTAAAGTACAGGAAACATAACTTGATCGCCTGCCTCCGAGTGCTCCAGAAGGCTTTTGGAGTTGAGCGCTCGTGTTGCCATCACCCGACCGCGAGGTGTCTCTCACAGCTGTGCGTTAACCGTTAACCATTGTTTACATGCCTTGAACGTCGGCTCGATTAGCTCAACGTAGCGGTACCAACTTAACTACTAACCGAAATTTCATTTCTGAATGTACCCTTATATTGCAAACCGGCGCGAAGAGTCTTTACAAACTAATAATAATAATAATTATTATTTAGGCGTATATTATATCGATGGGTCCAATTCGAACAGACTTATCTTCCATAAATGGTTGGAAAAGGGCTTATCTCGTCGAGGCGGTTCGAAAAGACATATCTCACATAAGCGTATCACGTGAGATACGCCTTTTCCAAAAAATTTATTACAAATTTTAGATCAAGAAGGATTGTGTACTGTATCATAATTAGTAAGCGGGCAAAGTGTTGGAGCGAAATTTTGAAACACTAGGATCAGTTTTTATTCCTATAGTGGCTAATTACTTATGCATTGATACTCGCCGTTATTTGATTAATTTATTATGTTACAATTATAAAACATCTCTTTTTACAGATTCTTTTGACAGTTTCAAAAATGATTTACATAGTCGTTATTTAAGATTTAATAGTCCTTTTATACGTCTAATTCTTATACTACCTAACTCTTAAGATAAGCTCTTAAGATGGCCAATGAATGGTATATTTATCTTAAGCCCATGAATGATAATATATATTTATGTATGCAAATATTTCAATTTTTCTTGATGTCTGTACATGATTATTGTTGGAATGAGTGTTCTCATGTATGCGAGTGATGTGCGAGGACGTGTGTGTGTATGTGTATGTCGTGTGTATGAGAGCGGTAATACGCTTTTTCACACCTTATGGTATAATTCCCTATATGATAGTGAATTATGATTATTATTAATATCATGAATTATTATTATGATCCCTATTATCACAGTTTTTAATTTACATATGAAATGAGTTCTCCCACCCGAGACCTCTGACTCTCCAAACAATCGGTTCAATTTGTGGATCAAAATATCTCGTCTACCAGACCCAATGTATATTCTAATAAAAGCCTACGTGTATAAGGAATCTTGACGAAGTCTCTTGCGTACTTGACGAAAAGTTGGCACTTACTGGGGCGATAGTTTGGCGATATTGATTCGGAGCGGGTCCTGAGTGAAAGAGATCGAGCGCTTCTTAGTGTAGGAGCCAGGGGGTTCTCGTAGCCTTTTCGAAAGGCAAGCTGACACCAAGAGTTATTTTATGTATTTTTTCATGCTGAATCCGAATTTCTATGGTGGATTGTTGAAAAAATCTGTCTTTATTTATTATAAGCAATTTATTGCAAAAATATTAAATTTTCGACTTTTTTATAATAAAAAAAATACTATCGTATTCTTCAGGTCGTTTTAAACAAAAAAAGTCTCTTATAATTTTTGCGTAAGAGTGCATCCCAAAGCCGTAAACAATTTTCAAAGTTTGAAAAAACGCACTGATGTCAGGTGCCGTCGCCAAATTGTACGCATGCGCTCATTTTCTTAAACGTTGAGAATTTTTTGCGGCTTTGGAATGCACTTTCACGAAAAACTTGTAGGAAACTCTTTTGTTTAAAGTGATCTGAAGAATACGATAGTATTTTTTTCATTACAAAAAAGTCGAAAATTTAATATTTTTGCAATAAATTGTTTATAACAAATAAAGAACATCGAAATTCGAATTCAGTATGAAAAAAAACCGCTGCCAATTCATTGGCTAGTGGCTTCCTCAAACTTAATTTGCTTATTCCTTTAATGAATTTTTAATATCAAAATTTATAATTTTTGCAACAATTTATGACATAATTATAATTAAATTCATTTATGAAGATTAAAAATTATTAATTGTTAAATTATGTATAAAATATCAATAAAATAATAGGTATGATTTTAAATTATGTGTGAAAAATAAATAAAATAATTAATTGTAATATTATCGTCAAAACCTTTTAAAATTCCTAAATAACCTTTACTTCAAATTATACTTTCCTTGTAAAATTTCACACACAGGGTACTTGTCTCTATAGGATGCCTGTCCGTATTTGTGTGCTCTTTCTGGAATGTAAGAAAAAGGTTCTAACCTTAAAAATAATAAATGGCTATTATAAAACAAAAGCAGGTATACAACACGCGCGCATCGGCGCATAGCGCATGGCACATGTCATTTCCATTTTCTTGTATACATAAATGCGTTCCCGAATAATTACGATTTTGAAAGAGGGCTAAAATAGTTTTAACCTCAAATATATCTGAAATTCATAAACGAATTCTTTTACCCTAAGAACTCTTCTAATAAATAATATACAAACTCTACATCTCCACCAAATATCAAAGAAATTAAAATAATTTTAATGTAGTTTTATTGTGCGACAACAAAGAAAGTCATTTTCAAAAGTACTAAAATTTTAAATATCAAACATCTCAAAAAATAACCATATAATCTGAATGAAATTTCACACAGGTATTGCCTATATCGCATACAAAATAGTCTATAAATTTCAAGCTGATACATGAAGTCGTCATTGAGAAATTACGATTTTGAAAAAAACTGTAAAAGAATTTTAACCTTAAATATCTCTAAAAATCGATAATATATAGACTCTACATCTCCACAAAATTTCAACAGGATTAAACCAATTTTTGTTTTCTCTAGTCATCATGCGACAAAGAAAATAACTTTGTACAATACGAAAATTTTGAAAATCAAATATTTCAAAAAGAAAATTCGCACACATATTGTATATATCAAATGCAAAATTGTCTATAAATTTGGAGCTGATATGTGGAGTCGTTCTTGACAAATTACGATTTGAAAAAAAGGTTAAAAAAATTTTAACCTCAAATATTTCTGAAATTTCTGGACTAATCATTTTGCCCAAAGAACTCGACCGAGAACTATCCAAAATCTACCTCTACAAGGAATTTCAAAGCGATTAAGTCAATTTTACTCTCGTAATCGTTGTACATACAAAACTCATTTCTTCACATTTCAATTTTTTTCTCAAAAACTAGTCGACAAAATGGATTCAAATTTTTACAGATTATAGCTATTTATATTTTGCATTATCATAATTTTTTTCAAGAAAATTGACCGTTTAGTTTAGGAGTTGTAAGCTTTTTAAGAAAAAAAAAACACGTTTTTGTTAATAACAAAAGAACCGTGATATCTAGAGAAAATTTTTTTTTTAGAAAATATAGGTATTTTAATGCTCTTTCGAATGCTATACATTCGATTCAAATATCTCAGCAATTTTTTTTTCTTTATCTAATAATTTTCCTCAATTGTACACAAGCTCATCTGTAAGTTGCTAAATTTTTAAGTCGCTAAAAATTTTTTTCGCGAAGTTCTACGATTTTGACACAAAATTTTCCAGTTCTGCCTACTGTGCACCGTCACCGTAGCTGTCTCCCGGCTCTGTAGCCGCTCGATCCTCAGCTATTTTGATTAAGAATTCTTCTTCATCAAGAATATTCAACTCTAGAATGAACTTTTCGCTTAAACGTTTGTACATACTACTGTTGACGATAGCATCCACGTGTAGCTGTGCTTTTTAGTTTTGAAGAGCCACGTAATAACGTACAAATACATATGTTACTGTCTTTATGGGTATCTACCAGTTGTAAAATTTCAACAGTGAACATACTCGTGCTTGTATTCAGAATCCTGAATAATCGACTACTGGTTACTGTTGTAATGGTCCTAAATTTGCCCTAGCAATTATAGTAGTTTCTTGGTGAAATTTGAAATTGTTAAATTAATTATGTTTATTCTTGAATTATTAATACTAATATCTAGTAAAAAGCTCTAGTCGCACTATAAGACAATTCGCTCAGCTGGAGTTGATAATGTGATTCAGTTCATGAATACACTGGTATATTCGTTGTCCTTTCGACGCACCTATTACTAGTCTATTAGTTGCGGACTACTAAACAGGTAAACACCCTTATCTTCAAGATTACGTATTTATTAATCTTAATAAATTACGTATTCCAATTTATCCAACGTAATTAAGTGTTTTTATGAAAATTATTTTTCTAAACACTTGAACTATATTGCGGTTTTCGCAAATCTATGGCATGTGTATTCTATTCTGCTCTCGCTTTAGCGTTGGTTGATAGTTTTATTTCACGTTGTAAATAAATTGACAATTTTTAATGGTTCATACTTAACAATGCTAGCTAACCAGTACGAGAATTAGGTCTTTTATTTTTTGTTACATCTATTGTTACACTCGGTTACAAGACACTATTCTTTAATGTTGGCAAATTTGGAAAAATCAAGAAATAGCAGTTTTTGGTAAATTTGAAATTTTTTAAAAAATGTATGTAAAAGATTTTCGAAATATGATATTTATGATATTTATCGCACTGACCATACTATCTGATTTTTAAATTCTGAACCTCGTGAAAAACTTTTGTAACAATTAAGCGTTCTTGCACTTAGTGCTTGTATCGAAATTCCAGTCGTGAAGTAATTAATACACTTATATATGTCAGGTCTCGTCTGTAAATTTTGATTCACCTTTCATGCACGAAAGATTGATAGATCTACAATAAAGAGAATTAAATTTTACAATTATTTTATAATTATTAAATTCGAAATGATAATCTCAAAAATATTTAATAATTTGTCATTACGATTTCGTATTTTTGTTGGATTACAAATGTAGAATGATATTTAAATTCAAAAAGGGTAAGACATTTTTTCCAAAATGTCATACATTTGTCTATATATCCATAATCTATTTTTTATTGTCAGAGAAAAGTTATAAAATATAGTTACACAAGACAATGATTCTAATTTGTATACGGAATAAAACGCAACATTAGGGGAAGGTGGGGCGATATGGGTACTTCGTGGGGTGATGTGGGTATTTTCGGTTTTAAAAATATTAATCGAAGTTTGAAAAATATTGTAACACGCCTAAAGTATTCAGCGATTCTCCATCTGCAAATAAATACACTTCATTATTTATATTAATGCAAAGATATTGAAATGTATTAATATAACGAAGACTATCACTGGAAAACCCATATCGGCTCATGTGGTTTGCAGGTGGGGCAATATGGGTTTCCCCGTGTAAATCATATCAAATGGAGTCAGGCGGCCATATTGCTAAAAGATTTCCATGTGGGGCTATATGGGTACTTTATTTTTTAAATTATTTATACTTTACTGTTACAGTTTCTACCACTTCAAGTACATTTGTTACAACTTTAGCCATAACCAAAAAAATTTTTCAGCGTAAAATAGTTTCTCATTTTTTAAATATCGTCAAAACCTATGTCGCCCCACTGCCTATGTCGCCCCACTGCCCATTTCGCCCCACCTTCCCTTACCTCTTAAAAAGTTGTATATGAGGCGTTTCACGTCAACTGTCCCAGCCCGCGGCGCGCGAGCCCCAAAACCTGCTATTTCTAACTCATGTTTATGATACTAAAAAGTACTTAAAAAAATTGTTTGATATGCGTTTTCGACGTATTTTTTCCTCAGCTTTCCAATGATGTTGGTAGTTTTTTCAAAATTTGACATTTTCATCTTCAAAAACTCTTTTGCAGTCTATTTCTCGCAAAAAACATCTCGGACACTCTTTGGAAAATATCTTTTCCTACGTAAAAAATGCTCAGCTTTCGATCTAGAGGGTCAAAAAAAATATTAAAAATACACTTTTTAAGATATAACATGTTTTGTACTTTTTGAAGGTGAAAATTGAAAATTTCGGAAAAACTGCTTACGCCATTGGAAAGCTGAGGAAAAAATACGTCGAAAACACTTATCAAACAATTTTTTTAAGTATATTTTAGTACACGGAGAAAAATTTGATTTGGAAAATTACCATTAATCTTATCAAAGCGAAGATATACTCTGATTCTGACGCTTTTTACTACTATTATAGGATTGTCTACCATTGTAATGTATTCCTTTTACAACTTTCATTTTAAATATTACAAGTGTCGAGATAACTTTCTACTATATTTATATAGCAAAAAATATACATATTGTAATATACTATTAAAAGTATCTTCTTTTTTTATAAAAAATATGAAACATTACTATATTTTATGGCAAAAACTGCGAAGACTTGATATTCGAATGCAGGAGTTACAAAAATTTTGATATTTAATTCTAAGTTTTACAATGATTTATGGTAAAAATTATGATGTATGAAATGCGGATGCGCGCGGCGAACACACGCAGTCTGCTGCTCTGTCTTACCGACGTCCCTAATTTTCAGGTTATCTAGATCTCACACAATATGTTTTGCAACACAAAACTGGTCGGATATAATAAATTCCTATTTATTTTTACTTTTATAAATACATTATCAGTTGCTAATTTTCCTTTACGTTAATTATAATGCCATATATTAATTGAAATTCAACAACGCGTCTAACTCAAATCTGCCATACATCTAGCGATAGCTAATGTAAAAGTTCCAAAAATTTGTAGTCTAATGTTGTTATGGGTAAGTGGTTAGAGCGTCCGACTGCCGTGCCAAGGGTCGAAGGATCGAATCCGGCCTCCGTCGAAAAAAAATTTTTAATTTTCTTTATTCTTTAATTTATTTCTTGTATTAATAATATATGTGTGAGCAACCTTGAAATATATAGAATATCACGAATAACCACGATAACGGAAATGAAAATTAAATTTTTAAAATTTTTAACTCGAAAAATATTTCCTATACGAGTTGTTATAAAATTTACCATATTGAATTGGAAACATTAATAGGAAATTTGTCTGTCTTCATTTTACTATGAAAATTGTAATTTTTCCTATAGAAATTTGTAAATTTTGCTACACGATTTCTCTCCGTGTATCATAAACGTGAGTTAGAAATAGCACGATGTGGGGCTCCAGCGGCGCGCGCTGGGATAGTTGACATGAAACGCCTCATATGTTAACACATGTTAACAAGTCAGAACGGCCGACATTTTTTCGCCGAATTTTTATATTTCGGAAATGCGACGAAACCGATTTACGAATTCGCGCTTATATACAGAGCAGAGACGAGTATAGATGGGGAACCAAAACAATAACACCCATTCGTTAACATTTGAATTTCCTTAGTACCGGAAAATATGATTTATTAAGAGTAAGTATGTCTTCTTTCTTATTTATGTTATTGTTGTGGCATTTGATATGCATCATTTCGGACGTTAATCTTTTTTTATAATTACTCTCATTATACAAAATTTCAGCTCCCTCCCAGTCAAATTGATGATTAAAAGAGTTTTGGTGTATGACAACTACCGAATCTTCACTTTTGTTATTTTTATGTTCATTGACACTTTTTTTTAACGTTTTAGGATTGACTATAATTTTTTGTAATTGTTCTTTGTATATGGCAGCTGAATTTTTGGAAGATTTTTAAATTTATCCTTGCTTTTTTTACGCTTGTGTTTGAGAGATATTTTCCGGTAGTGTATGTTTTTTTTTGATAAATTCCAACGGATAATCATTGTCCAGTAACATACTTTTTTTTTGATAAATTCCAACGGATAATCATTGTCCAGTAACATTTGACTATTCATAAATTATCCTTGTGGAATCTTTTTTGTGAGAATAGTATTGCTCAGTCGACAAGGTTATAAGTGATGTTTTTCTTTTATTGCCCTGGATGATTTGAAGAAAGTAAGTTTATTACTCTCCCGGATGACGTTAATTTTTTAAACTAATTTGTAATTAATCTATTACTCATTTTTACGATGGTTATATCCAAAAAATGTATACTATTATTGTTTTCTAATTCATATGTAAACTGTAAATTTTTGTAATACGAATTGAAAGTGTCAATAACATACTCTACATATTCTTCTTTTATACAAATAATAGTGTCGTCTACGTATCTGTAGTAAAAGCATGAGTAGTAAAAGCGTAAGTGTATGCCTGCGGCATGCATAGGGGAAACAAAAAGAACGTTAAAAAAAAGAGTCAATGAACATAAAAATAACAAAAGTGAAGATTCGGTAGTCGTCATACACCAAAACTCTTTTAACCATCAATTTGATTAGGAGGGAGCTGAAATTTTGGATAATGAGAGTAATTATAAAAACAGATTAACGGCCGAAATGATGCATATCAAATACCACAACAATAACATAAATAAGAAAGAAGACATATTTACTCTTAATAAATCATATTTTCCGGTACTAAGGAAATTGAAATGTTAACGAACGGGTGTTATTGTTTTGGTTCCGCATCTATACTCGTCTCTGCTGTGTATATAAGCGCGAATTTGTATATCTGTTCGTCGCATTTCCGAAATATAAAAATTCGGTGAAATAATGTCGGCTGCTCTGACTTGTTAACATGTGTTAACATATACAACTTTTTAAGAGGTAATGTTGCGTTTTATTCCGTATACAAATTAAAATCATTGTCTTGTGCAACTATATCTTATAACTTTTTTCTGACAATAAAAATTGTAGCCTGAAGAGGTTGACAGGCGGGATCGAGAAAAGCATCATTTCTACAATACAATTATGGAGGCCCTGTTGGAAACTGACTTCATTATTTGCCTAATAAATAGCTAGTTTTAGTGCAGTATAACCAAAAACTAGACATTTTTCTTGTCTATTTCTGTCTATCGATGAAACGATTTTTCAAACATTATTCAACCATTTAATAGATTGAAAATAGAAAGACTTTTTTTTAAAGATGTCCACAAGCTTGTTCTTAACTATTCCAAAGATATTAAAATTGGGGAGAAAAAGAAACTGTTGGTCAGTTTATTTAGTTAGGAAATGGCTAGTAGAAGGCTTGTTCTTATGACGAGGAGTGAGAGAGACAGTATCTAATAAAGGTTAATATCTAAGAAAGGAATGCTATAAATATTTTTTAGTCTGTGTTTATTGTTTACATTTTTGTAAGCTATCTGTTACAATTCAATGTAACGTCAAGTTTATAAGTAAATTTAAATTCAATATTTTGAGGTTATGCCATTCTTTTTCCAATCTATTAAATGGTCGAATAATAGGGGAAAAAGAATTTCAATATAGCCATTAACTAGCCATTTATTCTAGCTATTTACTAACTTTCTGACCATTTCGTAATAGACAAATTTCTACCAGGGGGTGAAAAAATCTTCAATTCAACCGCCAGGTTCTTATTTTATTTATTTGTGCATAGTTAATGATTAACATTATATTGAAGTTTATATTTAACAGTATAAGCATTACATGCGTAGACGGGTTGACCGCCATTGACCGTCACATTACGGTTTTGCTTTATGATAAGCGGCTGCCTTTATTTAATTATAATTGTTTATAGTTCTGTTGTATTTAATATAATAAATAATAGTCGGCAGCTGAATCATTTAAATAATAAAATTTTCTTATCTAGAACATTCTTATTATTAAATCTATAGAATATTTAATACACATACAAAAGTTACAAATAGGATTCTTTGCTATTTTTTGTGGTATTTTTTACAAGAAATTAAAATTTATGAAAGTGAAACATTTGTATACTTTATTTCATCAAAGAGAAAGACTTTTGTACCACTCTAACCTTAAAATCATAATTTTGATATGATTTTTCGACGCTCGTGGTATAAAATACCGTTAAAAACTAGTACATAATTCCACACCCGTGTCGAAAAGTGCTATTTAATTTTATGAAAAGATATTTTATTTAATAAAGAAAAATTGAACACAAAATATAACAAAATAAAATTAATACAGTTTAAAATTAAAATTGAAAATTTAAAAGCCCGGGGTTTGCTAACCAATAGCAGATGAAACTAATCTATAATATAGAGAAGCATTATTATCGTCATTTTTATAACTTTATTGTAGTTTGTCAACTGTTGACAAAGTTTTACTTCTTTTTCTGTTTATTCTCATATGTGAAATCATATTTCAGAATAGTTTTGGTATACCTATAGATCTATAGATAATTTGCGTTAATTACGTGCCTGTGACTTAAGTAAATTTATTATTTCACGGTGTAATAATGGGCTGTTTAAGTCACAGGTAAGCGTGACTTAAGTGCGAATTTAGGTCACACAGTGGTATAAATTTTATATTTTATACCTATATAGAATTTTTCAAATTTTCCTGGTAAGATAAGCCAAATTTCATCATACAATTTTTGATGTGTTGATTAATAGCTATAGAAAGTCTTGGTCACTCCTTAGAAATATTCGGAAATATTATGAGTCCAATCCTGGTGGAAATTTGTCTATCTGAAATGGTCACAATCTCAATAAATAAGTAGGAAAAATGGCTAGTTAATAGACCCCGGTGAAACGCTTTTTCTCCCATTATTCGCACATTTAATAGATTGGACATAACCTCCCAATTTTCGTTTTAAGTTTACTTAAAGAATTGACGTTAAATTGGATGGTATTCAACTGTAACTGATAGCTTACTTAAAATATAAACAATATGAGCAGACAGAAAAACCATTTACAGCAGTCCTTTCGAAGATATTACGTAGAATGTATTTATTGTCATTAGATTCTCTCTCACTCCTTGTCATAACAACAGGCCTTCTACTAGCCATTTCCAGACTAAAAAAACTGATCAGTTTTAATACCTTTAAAGTAATCAAGAACAAGCTTGTGCTTGTCTTCGCAAAACTCATTCTATTTTTCAATCTATTAAATGTTCGAATAATAGGGAAAAAAGAGTTTCACCGGGAACTAGAAACTGGACAAGTAAAAACTCCCATTTTATAGCAAGTTTCTAATATAAATAGCTAGTTATTGGTTAGAAAATGTTTTGGATTTCCACCAGGGAAGCAATTAAGTGTTTTTACTTACTGAGGCGGAGAAAGGCTTGTTTGAAGGGGATTGCTACGGTTGCTAGTTTCCGATCCAGTCGTACAAAATACAAACTCTCTGTGGGCCATAAGTCTGCATTTTGTTTTGGAAATATCGAGTGTGCCCTAGAGGGGCCGCAAGCGCGCATCGAAGCGCGCGGATGCACACGGCGGGGGCTTGTCGCTGCCGACTGTGTGTTAAAACGATTACGCGCTGTTCGAACCATCCGCTTGTTCGCGCACCCCATACCGAGAAAAGAGAATTTCCCGAATGCGAACGCGCTCACCGGGTATATGCACGCGCATACCTGTATGGGTGTATATTCTCCACTTATCGCATCGACGCGGCTTCGCTTCGACAAATCGCCTCAACGAGCTTTCTGCACATTCTCGCGCATTTTTTTTTCTGGTACCTGAAAATGAACGCTCGCTAGCCTTGGCGATATCGAGTGCAACGAGTACTTGAGGCTTCTCTCTCTCTCTCTCTGTCTCTCTCTCTCTCTCTCTCTCTCTCTCTCTCTCTCTCTCTCTCTCTGTCTTTCTCTCTCTCTCTCTCTCTGTCTCTCTCTCTCTGTTCTTTTTTCTCATTTCTATCGCTTATAAAGAAAAGCATGATGAAAAGAAAAGGTATTAAAGTCCATATAAAACATACGAAACCAGCCTCAAGAAAACATTTGGAT
Source organism: Torymus aiolomorphi (assembly GCA_036365515.1). Lineage (NCBI taxonomy): Eukaryota > Metazoa > Arthropoda > Insecta > Hymenoptera > Torymidae > Torymus > Torymus aiolomorphi. The sequence goes on along the minus strand of CM070873.1, from coordinate 213,550,087 downwards.
GTACATTATTAATCTAAATTAATTTTATTAGTACGTTACAGTGAAAACAACAAGCTAAATTTCAATAGACACTTGACTGTCGATAAAAAATCCCAAAAGCAGACAAGCTGTATAGAATGTATGGAGGCTGCTAAAATAAAAAATTATCGCCGGGATCGCTCAGTAGCTACACAATGAACGAGGCTGCCGACGAGGGCTAAACGTGGACGCAGCCGTTGTCATTTGCGGCTTGAATTTGCATAGCACGTGCGGATATCTTCTGCTTTTTTCGCGTCCGCGTGGGCGAATGAATTTTCGAGAAATATAGCGTGTCGGCATGACACGTTAATTACTCCGGCGCGTAGGAGTAAACAGTGAACGACAACTACCCCGGCCCGTTGCAACATCTGTTCGAAATTGTTAACAGCACTGGCTCTCTATCCTCTCCCGAGAGGACCGCGTACCACACTGCCGCGCTACCGCGTTTAGGGGAGGGCGGGGCACGTGTGACACCCTAACTTTGATTAAAAATAACAACTAAACCGTGTATTATTTCAAAATGTACAAAAACGGAATAATTAGATCAGAAAAAAATAAAATAAAATAAACTATTAACTTTTTTTTCATTTTCTTTTAATTATTGATAAAATACAGGAAAGAAATTCTGAAAAAAATGCTCTACGTGCCCCACCGCCGGGTGGATTGTGGCACCCGACGGGGCACGCATGGCACGGTCAAATTTAATATTTTACTATAGGTATTTTTCAATTCTTTTTTCCAGTAATCAATACTTTAATAATTATGCCATAATAAAATTTTCAAAAATCAAATAATTAATCAGTCTATTGAAAATTTAAAATTTTATTTTTATTAAGGAACATAACAATTTTTATTTTAAAATAAATTATTACATTTTAATAAATGATTTTATATTATAAATTCCTTCTTATAAAATATGATCACAACATAATACTTTTGTTTGATTAACAAATTATCATTATTATTACAATAAGTTTAAATTTAAAGATTTCGCATCATTTTCATCTATGTAGCATATTTGAACTACCTGACCATTGAAAAAGGCAGTTTGAGTATCTACAATTGATTCTTCAGATATTACTTCTCTAAAGTAGTTTTCATTATTTACGGAAGCTGAATTATTATTAACAATGGATAAATCAAGCTGATTTGTGTTTAAGTCTTCAAGTGGCTTTTTTCTACTCTAAATATAACTTAATACGCAGTCGAAATAATCGTTATTTACTTATTAATGTAATAATTGAAACTAAAAACTACTTAAAACTAAATTATTGCACTGCGTAGTTGTTAACCCATCTTGCTCCGTTTTTGGTTTGTAGGTTACATCACTTCGCTCGGCGGCTGCCGCGGCGCACTGATACGCCCGAGTGTGCCACGCGTGCCCCGCCAGGGTGCCACGTCATGCCTCATTTTAATACCATTTTCATTTTTTAATTATATTATTTATAAAGATTTTCTGAAAATAACAAAAACAGAGCTTGAAAGATAAAAGTTGAAACTATCAAATAGGTTTGGTCTCATTTAGAAAAAAAATCATTTTCTCGTTGCTCCAAGCGACTTAAAAATGAAGTCAACCTTGTTTCTAAGCACCGATTTTCAATCTTATTAAATTAAATGTTAAACATTATCTATAATCTCAAAAGTATAGAGGAAAATTCTAAAAGCATATCTAATTAAGTTTACGTAAAAATTACATTTTTTGCATTCATTAATATTAAAAATATGAGGGTGCCAAACTTACCTACCTGACACGTCATGCCCCGCCTTCCCCTATATGTTTAAGGGGGCTAGACACCTTTTTTCTCTGAAATAAGAAGTCACATTTTAATACATAAATGTAAACTAATTATTTCATACTTTTTACATATAAAAGTGGGTATATTTACCTTACCTTAAAACTTTCTCCGATGGGCCTTTTATATGGTCCAGAACCATAGTCATCGATGAAACAAGTTTTTTCACTAACCGTAAGCTTTGAAATTTTCCTGTGGATGGATTGACTCCAGATTTGAACTAAATTACTCCTGAATAGTATAATTCTCATATAAGTGTAGGGATTTAGGATTAAATGTCGGAAAAAATTTTTACATCAGAAAAATTATGAAAAAATATAAAAAATTTAAAAAAATTTTAAAAAAACTCTTGAAAAACAGCACAATTTTTTTTTTCTCATTAGATCAAAAATCCCTACACTCATATGAGAATTATACTATTCAGGAGTAATTTAGTTCAAATCTGGAGTCAATCCATCTACAGGAAAATTTCAAAGCTTACGGTTAGTGAAAAAACTTGTTTCATCGATGACTATGGTTCTGGACCATATAAAAGGCCCAACGAAGAAAATTTTAAGGTAAGGTAAATATACCCACTTTTATATGCAAAAAGTATGAAATAATTAGTTTACATTTATGTATTAAAATGTGACTTCTTATTTCAGAGAAAAAAGGTGTCTAGCCCCCTTAAACAAGTGCGACCGTAAATTAAACGCTCTATAATTGTGCATATTTTGGTCTCGTTGAGCTTGAGTGGGACTTGCTCTTCTATCATTTTCTCTACTTGCTTTGACAACTGCCTCCACTATCTTTCTCTTCGTGCACGCCTCTTTCTGTTAATTATTTTACTCCCAGGAGAACGAGTAGCGTTTTACAGTCATATTTTGACATATCATCTGTAAAGAGCTTGAAAACGCAGGAAAATCTATAAATGGGACGTTGGTAGCTGACACGCACTAAATTATTGAACGATATAATTAATGAATTGTTGGGTATTAATGCTGTTTCGAAATAGATTGATGCTCGCCCAGTAAATGCAGAGAGTTTTCATTAGCTACGTAGAAAATTTGAAAAATGAGATAATTATTAAAGTTGAACGAACGTAGGCACATTTTTCTGTCCACTCTCCGCATTAGATCGACGCGGCTGGAGTCGTAGGTACAGTTTTGCGTTAAAACACTGATGCACAGGCGCAGTATGGGTATACAGAGAGAGAGAGAGAGAGAGAGAGAGAGAGAGAGAGAGACAGAGAGAGAGAGAAAGAGAGAGAGAGAGAGAAAGAGAGAGAGAGAGAGAGTCTCGCGTCACTTCGCGAGTCGAAATGACGCTGGCGCATTAGTCCGCTGGTCCAGGCTGGTGCGCTGGGAATGGCAGTCGCTCTCTTTTCTATACCTCTAGCGTGCGCAGCCGCGCTTTCGAAAAGCCCTCGATATATCCGGACGGATGTGCGGCAGCTGCACGCCCGCCCGCCAAATTTCGTTAATACTTATATAAAATGGAATTAACAAACGAACGAATTACAGTACGCTTGCACGCGCGCGACAGGGAGAGGGAGGGGAAGCGAGGGCGGCCATTTTCGCGCCTATATAATGTTTAAATGTAGATGCGATCGACATTATTGAATTATCGCGATTTATGAGCACACACGCAATTGCAGGGGCTTGTTGTTTTTAGGGTAAAATGCGAGCTCTCTCTCTCTCTCTCTCTCTCTCTCTCTCTCTCTCTCTCTCTCTCTCTCTCTCTCTCTCTCTCTCTCTCTCTCTCTCTCTCTCTCTCTCTCTCTCTCACACACACTTTCTGTTGAACGATTCATTTTTTATAAAATACATTTTTTCTACTTTTGTTTTCAATGAATAAAAGCAAATGTAAAAAGTATTATAGAGACGAAAAAAAAAGATTGAATACAGTTACCGACTGATTGGTTGAAAATGTCCCATCTATTCAAGTATTAGTCAGGTGAATCATTAAAATGGTTATCACGAGCAATTATTGGTTACTGTCACTATTTTTATTGGTTTGCCTTCCTATTTTGTTCCGTCTATTAAACAATATTATTTGCACGGTATAAATTTATCATTTATCAAATTATCTTTGGGGTAATGAAAAATAATATCTTTAAATGCTTCAAGTTCCACGAACATGCTTATATTGCACATAATAGAAGTTCAATAATTTCCGTATAAGAAAGCTGGAGGTGGTCTTAAAGTCCGCGTTGAATATCGAATCCTGTTAAAACTAGGGGGGCTGTGCCCCCCTGCGTGCCTTCGACACGCCAACCCCCCCTCGCCCCCACACACACCTGCTCCTCGCTTCGCTCGTCACCCTCCCCCTCTCTATGTAAAAACTTCGTTTTTACATTATAGGCACGACCGCACTTCTCAGGAGATCCTTTGCATTTCGAATCTTTTCGAAAAATGTAACATTTTATTAGTTTTACGATAAATAGAAACTAGGTATAGGTATGTCGAAATAATTTATTAATTTTTGTATAACTTGGTAAAAAGTACATAAATTGTAACCCGCAGTCGGGCTGCGGGAAATAGGGAAGTGGGCTAGGATAGACGAAATGAAAGCTCCAACAGTTCCGATGGAATATTAATAAAAAAAAATACAATCTTAAACTTTATTTAGTTTTAACGAAAGGTGGACGTCAGTCGCTTACGCGACCCTGTTAAAAAAATCATATGACAATCACTTGATGAATCACGCCAAAAAGTCAATTAATTTTCTTATGATTGTTATATGATTGTCATATGATTCTCATGTGACTCTCATGTCCCCAATTTATTAAATATATACATTCAAATAATTTTGTATAATTAGTCAATAGAAGATTAGGGAAATTAAATCAATGTAAATGATTTATTTAAATCTACTGTAATACAGAATTCAGGAGTGGTCCGTCTTAAATACCTAGGTAAAGAATTTAACGGTAACAAATGCTGTAAAAGGCTTAAAGGTTAAAGGAAATATCCGAAACAGACAAGTAAAAGCAGTAATAGGTCAAGTCATCATAAGGGACTGTTCACATAACACCATGCCATGCCTTCCATGCCTTCCATGCCGTTGATTCCGGAATTGGTTCGTTCCATGGCCCGTTCTATTCTGTTTGTCTTGGCCTCGTACAGTCTATACGAGTGCATTCTAACGATGTGCAAGCCTAGACAAACAGAATAGAATGGAGTATGGAACGAATCAATTCCGGAATCAATGACATGGAAGGTATGGAAGGCATGGCATGGTGTTATGTGGACAGTCCCTTAAGCACATCCAACAAAACAAAATTTTTATATATTGAATACCGTGGGGAAGGATGTTTAAAAAACAACGGTGTATACGAAAAAAGAAAGAAGACTCATGGTTTTTGACATGAGCTTTCACGGCTCCAGCCCAGTGGCGGAATCCTGCAGGAAGAAGAAACGTCAGAACGGAAAAGGACAATGAAGAGGGTAGATACACATAAAAGTCTTTTTGCTTCCTCATAGAGGAAGCTTTGTGATAGTAAAAAAAAAGTTTATGAGATAATGTGTTAGAAATGTTATTTAGCAAATTTGGAATCGAAATACACTATTTTTAGAAAATGTCCGTATGGATGCGTGTGTGTGTGTGTGTGTGTGTGTGTGTGTGTGTGTGTGTGTGTGTGTGTGTGTGTGTGTGTGTGTGTGTGTGTGTGTGTGTCCGTATACGCTGATATCTCATGATCTACTCGACCGATTTTAACGGGAGAGTGATCATTTTTTTAGATTTTGCTTCCACAATTGGGGTCAATATTCTATTTTTGTAAAATTTAATTTTTTTTTTTTTATAGCCATTTTTTAATTTTCAAAATTTTCTTTTTCGATTTTTTTAATATTTAGAACAAATATTGTTTATATATCATGAATTCTCTGTATGTAGGATAAAATTATCTACAATTTAAAGAAAAAAAGTCGGTAGCTATATTTCGTCATAAGTTATTGATGAAAACGTAATTTTTTGTAAATAGGTTATATTTCGAAATTAAAAAAAGACATTAACATGAATATTTTTTTGGTTATAAAGGATATTAGGTACTACAACTTACTAAATTTTTAGGTTTTTTTATTCATTATTTTTTGAGAAAAAAAATAATTTATAAAAAAAAGTGATTTTTTTTGTCGTTCAATAACTATAGTAAAATTGGCTTAATCACATTGAAATTCTTTGTAGGGGTAGATTTTGTATACCAATCGAGTGAGTTCTTTGGATAAAAGGATTGATCCATAAATTTCGAAGATATTTGAGGTTAAAATTTTTTTCAATTTTTTTTTAAATCGTAATTTCTCGAGAACGGCTCTCTGTATCTAAATAGGGTGGGTGGTATTCGAAAGAGAATTAAATTACCTATATTTTCAAAAAAAAAATAATTCTCTAGCTATCACGGTTCTTTTGTTATTAACAAAAACGTAAAAATTGAAAAATGAAAAAAAAAGAGTTTTATATGTTCAACTATTACAAGAGTAAAATTGTCTTATTCGCTTCAAAATTCATTGTAGAGGTATATTATTGATAGCTCTCGGATAAGTTCTTTTGGCAAAGTAATTGGTTCATAAATTTCAGAGATATTTGAGGTTAAATTTTTCTAGACATTTTTAAAATCTATTTCTTGAGGATTAATTTATAATTTTTTTTTAATTTAGTTTATAATTAAATTTAACTTAATTTATAAAAAGATAATTTTAGTTTATAATATCTCTGAAAATTATGAACCAATCATTTTGCCAAAAAAACTCTGCCGAGAACTATCAATAATATATCTGTACAATGAATTTTGAAGCGAATAAGACAATTTTACTATCGTAATAGTTGAACATCCAAAACTCATTTTTTTTTTATTTTAAAATTTTTACATTTCTGTTAATAACAAAAGAACCGTGATAGCTAGAAAATTAATTTTTTTTAGAAAATATAGGTAATTTAATTATGTTTCGAATGCTATAAATTACATTCAAATACATGGAGCTCGAAATATCAGTTGCAAATTTATAGGCAATTGTGATATATATTTTATGTATGTAAAATTTTGTGGAAATCTATAATCTATAAAAATTTGAATAAATTATGTTGGAGTTTTCTTATTTCTGTCTTTCTGAAGTATTAAATTTTAAATATTGGAATTAAAAATTAATTAAAGGAATCAGTAAATTAAGTTTGAGGAAGCTACGTGCCAATGAATTTTACTTTTAATAACAAATATTACCAACAAATTTTTGGGACACCTATGGGTTCTCCAATCTCTCCGTTTTTTGCTGATCTAGTCATAGAAGATTTAGAAATTGCTTGTTGGAAGAAACTAAAAACTGAATTCAACATAATACCTATGTTCTATTTTCGATATGTTGATGATTCGATTTGTTGTATCAAAAAAGACGATATTCATATATTGAATCAATGTTTTAACAATTTTGATCCCAACCTTAAGTTTACTTATGAAATTGAAATTAATAACAATATTAACTTTTTGGACGTGTCTCTCATTAAACAGGATGGTAATATTATCACTGACTGGTATTCAAAATCGATGTCATCTAATAGAACTTTAAACTACTACAGCAACCACCCGATATTATTAAAAAAGAATATAGTTTTTAACTTGATTGATAGAGCTATCCTTTTATCAGATAAACGTTTTCATAATAGAAATATATTGCGGGTTAAAAATATACTTAAAGAGAACTCATATCCACCAGAGTTTATTGACAAACATATAAGATCTAAACTATTTAAAATTCGTTTTCAAAATAAAACAAACAGTTCTGTAAATACTAACCGCCACAACATTAAAGTATCACTTCCATTTTATTCAAAATTTTACAACAATTGTTCAAAATTTGTACGGAAACACAATATTGTAACGATCCCAAATATAGTTAATAAACTCTCAAAACTAGTTGTTCTTGGTAAAGATAAAACCAACAAACTCGATCAAACGAATGTGGTTTATGAGTTCCCTTGTAAAGATTGCAATGCACGGTACATAGGCGAGACAAAACGTGCCCTAAATAAACGAATTGCCGAACATCGCAAGAATAATAATGATGAGTTGGTTGTCAATATACATAAAAATGAATATAATCATGAATTTGATTTTGAAGCAATAACAATTAGAGATATTGAAAATAACTTTAATAAAAGACTTATTTCTGAAATGTTATTTATTAACAGTACACCAAATACAATAAACAAAAAAGAAGATACACAGAATCTCAGTAGAGAATACAAATCTATCTTTAAGCTGTTACATAAAAAGTAAAGTATATTCTCGATCTAATTCAAAATTTGTTATTGTTTACGTTTTGGTAGGAAGCGAATCTATATATATATATATATATATATATATATATATAAAGAAAAAAAAAAAAAAAAAATATATATATATATATATATATATATATATATATATGTATATGTATATATATATATATATATATATATATATATATATATATATATATATATATATATATATATATATATATATATATATATATATATATATATATATATATATATATATATATATATATATATATATATATATATATATATATATATATATATATATATATATATATATATATATATATATATATATATATATATATATATATATATATATATATATATATATATATATATATATATATATATATATATATAGACCAATCATTTTGCCCAAAGAACTCGACCGAGAACTATACAAAATCTACCTCTACAAGGAATTTTAAAGCAATTAAGTCAATTTTACTTCCGTAATCGTTGGACATAGAAAACTCGTTTTTTTCTTTTTCAATTTTTTTCTCAAAAACTAACCAAAAGAATGGATTCAAATTTTTAGAGCTTATAGCTATTTATATTCTGCATTATCGTGATTTTTCTCAAAAAAATTGACCGTTTAGTTTCGGAGTTATAAGCTTTAAAAAAAAAAAATGTTTTTGTCAATAACAAGAGAACCGGGATAGCTAGAGAAATTTTTTTTTTGGAAATTATAGGTTTTTTTACACTCTTTCGAATGCTATCCATCAGATTTAAATATCTCGATTCTATCATTGAAAAAAAGCCAAAAACAATTTTGAGAAAATCGAAAATTCGAAATAAAACAAAAACGAATCGGCCCAATCAAAAAACGGATTTTTGGCCCGCCATCACACAAAAAAAAACAAAAAGAATGAGACCTGTCCGGTTAAAATCGATCGAGTAGAAGCTGAGATCCAGGCGTACACACACACACACACACACACACACACACACACACACACACACACACACACACACACACACACATCCATACAGACATTTTTCAAAAATCATGTATTTTGGTTCCTAACACCTTGAATATCAATTATAACATGTTTTTACGAATTTATGTTGTAAAAACATGTTATAATTGATATTCGAGGTGTTAGGAACCAAAATACATGATTTTTGAAAAATGTCTGTATGGATGTGTGTGTGTGTGTGTGTGTGTGTGTGTGTGTGTGTGTGTGTGTACGCCTGGATCTCAGCTTCTACTCGATCGATTTTAACCGGACAGGTCTCATTCTTTTTGTTTTTTTTTGTGTGATGGCGGGCCAAAAATCCGTTTTTTGATTGGGCCGATTCGTTTTTGTTTTATTTCGAATTTTCGATTTTCTCAAAATTGTTTTTGGCTTTTTTTCAATGATAGAATCGAGATATTTAAATCTGATGGATAGCATTCGAAAGAGTGTAAAAAAACCTATAATTTCCAAAAAAAAAATTTCTCTAGCTATCCCGGTTCTCTTGTTATTGACAAAAACATTTTTTTTTTAAAGCTTATAACTCCGAAACTAAACGGTCAATTTTTTTGAGAAAAATCACGATAATGCAGAATATAAATAGCTATAAGCTCTAAAAATTTGAATCCATTCTTTTGGTTAGTTTTTGAGAAAAAAATTGAAAAAGAAAAAAACGAGTTTTCTATGTCCAACGATTACGGAAGTAAAATTGACTTAATCGCTTTAAAATTCCTTGTAGAGGTAGATTTTGTATAGTTCTCGGTCGAGTTCTTTGGGCAAAATGATTGGTCTAGAAATTTCAGAGATATTTGAGGTTAAAGTTTTTTTAACCTTTTTTTCAAATCGTAATTTCTCGAGGACGGCTCTATATATCTGGATCGGATGGGTAGCATTCGAAAGAGAATTAAAATATCTATATTTGGAAAAAAAAATTTTATGTCTAGCTATCACAGTTCTTTTGTTATGAACAAAAACAAAAACGTGTTTTTTTTCAAAAAAGCTTATAACTCCTTAATCCTATCTCCTATCTTCAAAAAATGATGGATTAGTTATGATATCAATTTATTAGTGGTTTGGTTGGTGGGTGGAACGGGTTGCTAGGTCACAAAAACAAAAGTGCTGTAGTTTCGATAAAATCACAGCGCTCACCGCGCGCTTCAAGAATACTAGTGATGTTATATATGTATATATGTATATATTATGTTAAACCTGGAACATTCTTGCCGGTTGATATAAATAAATAAATGAATGAATAAATTTGAAAATTAATACTTTTTAATCTTCAAAATAAATTTAATTATAATTATGGCATAATTTGTTGCAAAAATTATAAATTTTGTTATTAAACATTAATTAAAGGAATCACAAAATTAAGTTTGAGGAACCAACGGGCCAATGTTTATATATTATATTTAAACAAGACAATTTATATATTATAATTAAAGATGCTTCCTGCACGCCGTGTATGCTCTTGTAGAAAACTGGAAACCCAATTATCAAATTTGTGTTCAAAGAAAAACATCGCTGACCAACATAAAGGGGTTTATGTATTCATTTATTAATGTCCATTTTTAACATAAAGTTAATGTTTAAAAGACTGCTTAGTAATAAATAAATTAGCTAGTACAAACAATAATCGAATTTAATTTGTAGTGAAATCCAACAATAACGGTGATGCTTCTGATAGACGGAGTTTTTACATCCATAAAATGGCTATTTATGCTTTTCCTAATTTTTCGTTTAATTTTTCCATATTAATTTTATCGAATATATTCAATGTATGCTCACGTTTTTGATAAGTCGACACATTCATTTAATAAAATATAATTAATTTTATACATATGTTAGAGTTACGATAGTTCTCAATCGTTTAATCAATATACCTCAATTCAAATTAATAAACAAAATATCTATGAGAGATCTTCATTTACAGATACAATAATTCATAATGCATTAGTTTATTAATTATGTTCTAAGTCTTGTTTCTTTAATATTCATTTATAGCTATTGTATTGATCCATTTACCATGTATCATATTTTTATTTTAATAATATCTTTAAATGAAACAGAATATACAATAACTGACGATACATACTACTATAAATTTTTATTTAAAGAACAAATTAAATGTAGAGAAAATTACTTTTTCTTCGGGAATTCTTTGTTATAATTATAATCATGAGAATGATTATTTATGTTGAGTACAGCTATATATATACCGAATCTTATGGTACATAAATATTACTACACTACTGGCTCGTACACAAAATAACTATTTAAAAAACTTCGTTTTCTATCAAGAACTTCTTACAAACTCAGGGATCTTTATCCTTTTTATAATTTTTTTTATGTTTTCTCTTCATTCGTTTAATCATGAATTCTGTCTATCTTATGTGAATTATGCTATTGAAATTTATGCCACATATTGTCAACGAATTTTGATATATCTATTTAGTCATTTCTAGTTTACATTAAGCAACTAATACAAGATCTTAATTAAATAGTTGAGGACGATCTTTGGAGGCAAAATGAAATGATCTTATTTCTTTATGGCAACGTTTCTTAGTACTTTTGGCTTAGTACGCCAACCTCATCAGGCCTTTATTCAAAACACAGAAATAAATTAACATATAAAACTTTTTTTTAAAGACAATTAAACCACAAAGTGTAAATACAAAAATCAAAATTACCGAAATTATAAACGTATATATCATACGTCGATCAGATGTTATTCTCGACTGAAAACAATAACACGTACACTGTATTTATATACGCTGGACAATGTTTATATAAAGAGTTATACAGCATCAAGTTCGTTAATAATAGGAAAATACATTGTACTTAGTCTTTGGATATCTTCCTTTTTATTAATACTATTTTGATTGCTTTTTATATAGATCATTTCGGAAATCAGTCTTTTTTGTAATTGCTTTCAAAATCTAAAATGGATGTATTTTCCCAATCGAACTCATGTTTGTTTTCTAATCGATGTGTACTGACAACAGACTCTTTATTTTTGTTTATTTTATGTTCATTAATGCGTGTGTGTAACGATCTTTTAGTTTCTGCTATGTATGTAGCAGAGCAATTTAGGCAATCAAATTTATACACCACATTAGTACGATCCCATTTTTTGGTTATGTCTTTGCCTAACCGAATGATCGAAGACAAACTTTTATTCAATAATGGGATTGTACAAATGTTATAAGATTTTAACATATTAGATAGACTATTAAAATCTTTGGTAAACGGTAAAGACAATTTTGGTCATTTTTCATAGCAATTTTGGTGCGTATTATATGTATAACCATACTTAAGTTTTTTAAATCTAATTTCGATATGTTTTTCTATAAACCACATAGGATAATCATTGTTACGTAAAATCTTCTTTATGAGTTTTATATTATCTAAGTGAAAATTAGAATCTGAGAGTAAAAACGCCCTATCAACTAGGTTAAAAATAATATTCTTTTTTTGCTGTGTTGGATGATTTGAAAAATAATTGATTACACGCCCCGATGATGTCGGTTTTTGGTACCAATTTGTCAAAATTTTATTATCAGTTCTAATTAATGTCATATCTAAAAAATTAATTTTTTTATTCTCTTCTAGTTCATAAGTAAATTTTAAATTTATGTCATAAGCATTAAAAACTTTTATCACTGTGTCAATATGTTGTTTTTTAACACAAATAAGCGTGTCGTGAACATATCTGTAATAAAAAATAGGGATACAGTCATAATGTAGTTCTAATTCTCGTAAGCAATTCTTTTCCAAATCATCCATTACAATGTCCGCAAATAATGGTGAAATCGGTGAACCCATCGGGGTTCCATAAATTTGTTGATAGGTTTGACCATTAAAAGTAAAAAACGTATTATTAAACAGAAAAGCAGTGCATTCTTTTAATTCATCAAGCGGGATCTTACAGTGATTATGGATGGAAACCGCTCTTCTATCTAAACTATCCAACACTAATTCGCACGAGATGTTTGTAAATAACGACGTTACGTCTAATGACAGTAAAGTGTATTCATCCGTTATTATTATATTTTTTAATTTTTCTTTCAATTCAAAACTGTTATTGATATGTGAACTAGGCTTAGGTATCGCATTCTTAAGTTCTTGATATACTATTTTTGCTAAGAAATACGTGGGGCTATTAACTAATGAAACAATAGGATGTAACGGTACATCAATTTTATGAATCTTTGGTAATCCATAACATTTTGCCAGTGTCGTATCAGATTGAGTTAAACTATTTTTATGAAAATTTTTGTACAAAAAAACATTATTATTTAAATAATTTAACATACTAGATGTTCCAACTTTTAACCGTTTCAGTGGATTTTTACTTATCTTTTTATATGTTTTATCATCCGATAATAGATTCACCATCTTTTCTTCAAAAAAAAATTTCTAATAACGATATAGTTAATACAATAAAAAATGTTGAAAACTGTCTCAATTCAGTACATATTAACAATGACGAGAAAAATGAAATACGGAAAAAGCTCACAAGATCTTTAAAAAAGGCTGTTAATACTGATATACATGTACCATATACAGACATAGCTTTATCAAAAAACCTAAAAATAACCAAAAACTTTCTAAAAATGCATAGTGATATTTTCTTTACAAAAGCAGATAAAGGCAATGTAACGGTTTGTTTAGAAAAAAAAACCATCTTTTCGTTATAGATGTATTCTGCAGAGATGCGTTTGCATCTGTACGCAGACAGGTAACGTCAATATATTTTTATTTTCTCAATTATTTATTATCGGGTTACATTAAGCAACTAATACAAGTTTTGAAGTGTTTGCAATACGTTCGTAGGTTTTAATTATTTTAAGGAGTTAAAAACGGACTCGAGACGAACCAATTTTGTTTGATGAATTTATTTCGCCAACGTTTCGAAAGTGTTTTTTTAACTTTCTTCATCAGGGCTGCGAAACTAATACAAGATCTTAAATTAGCATTTACTAAATTAAGACTGTATTCTGCAGATATACGCTTGCATCTGTATACAGCCAGGTAACATCAATATATTTTTATTTTCTCAATTATTTATTAGCGGGTTACATTAAGTAACTAATACAAGATCTTAAATTAGCGTTTAACTAAATTAAGACTGTGTTCTGCAGAGATGCGCTTACATCTGTACGCAGCCAGGTAACATCAATATATTTTTATTTTCTCTATTATTTATTACCGGGTTACATTAAGTAACTAATACACGCCCTTAAATTAGCGTTTAGCTAAATTAAGACTGTATTCTGCAGAGATGCGCTTGCATCTGTACGCAGTCAGGTCATATGAATATATTTCAATACAGTACCGTGCAAAAGTTCTTGAACGCTTTAAACAAAATTTTATTATTTCAAATTACGATATTACAGGTTCTAAGTGGGTTAGTGAAAAAATTAAAAAATAGTACATTACGATACGTGTGACTTAAGTGGCCCATTATTGCATGGCGTAAGGTTAGCGCGCGAGCGCAGCGAGCGCGATAAACACGGTGCAATAATCGACTACTTAAGTCACGGATAGGCGTGACCTAAGTGCGGACTTAGGTCACACCGTGCTATAAAGCAGTTTTATACCACTCTAACCTCAAAATCACAACTTTGGTATGATTATCTCGCTTCGCTCGTGCGAAAAACGTCACATGAAGTAAATTATCACCTTCCGCACCAGTGTCGAAATGTACTATAAAGTAGACGCCAAGAGCTTTCCTTCTATATGTGTTGCTTATTTTTAGGAATTTTCTTCGAGTCCTCACACCGTTCGGAAAACAGGCTTTCTTCGGTATTTTTTAAAGGTTTGTTCAATCGCTTGTCGTTTTTCGGAAAATTATCGCAAAATAATTTCGCAAAAAGAATTGGAAAGCTTGAAGCAAGAGCTTTAATTTCCATGTTCGTCAAGTTGTTAAAAATTATTAAAAAGATAGTTTAGTGATTCAAAACAAAAATTAAATTTTCTTTTTTCTTGTAATTGGCTCTTTCAATGTTTAACAACTAATGAGTTTAATATGTTTTGAAATCGATGATATTTTATGTTTCAATAATGGTGAATAGTTATACTATGGAATAATAAATAATCAATTAAACGAAAATAAACAATTTATTTTATTATCAGGTTCATTATCACATTAATGGTATACATATACATGTATATGCATGTACCTTGCCGAACAGTAATAAATACATAAATTCTTAATATTATAGTTTGAATGATATATTATTCACCAGTTGGAAAGTATCTCTTTGAACCTTTACATTGTAAAAAGAAACATACAAAATATCATCGATTTTGAAACATATTAATCTCATGAGATTGAAAGAGCCAATTACAAGAAAAAAGAAAATTTAATTTTTGTTTTGAATCACTAAACTATCTTTTTAATAATTTTTAATAACTTGACGAATACGGAAATTAAAGCTCTTGCTTAAAGCTTTCCAATTCTTTTTGCGAAATTATTTTCCGATAATTTTCCGAAAAACTACAAGCGATTGTAACCTTTAAAAAATACCGAAAAAAGCCTATCTTCCGAACGGTGTCAGGACTCGAAGAAAATTCCTAAAAATAAGCCACACATATAGAAGGAAAGCTCTTGGCGTATACTTTAAAATGCTTTTTTTAATTTTTTCACTAACTCACTTAGAACTGTAATATCGTAATTTGAAATAATAAAATTTTGTTTAAAGCGTTCAAGAATAATACTTTCAAAAAAATTATGAATAATTTTAAAAATTTTTTTAGATTCGTCTAATAATATGCTCATATTATCATTTATAAATTCTCTGCAAGCAAAGTATGTAAAAAACACGAGAAAGACGAAAAGTCACATTGCGAGTACTTCACTATCATTTTAGAATTTTGATTTAATGTGTGAAAGAACATTATTATTTTCATAATATAAAGTCCATACAAAAATAACAATGATTGTAAAATAAAAACCGCTGCCAATTCATTGACAAGATGCTTCCTCAAACTAATTTATAGATTCCATTTTTTAAATTTAAAAAACGAAAGTAAATTTTATACAACAAAACTTTATTAATAAATAAAACTGTTTTCTTTGCGGTTCTTTGTTGTTTGTTAAACAATTTGACTGAAAATAAAAAATATCTTTCTTGTTTTTTCATTTATATATCCTATACAAACAATTAGTTATTGATATAAAAAAATTTAAAGAAATACATTAGTTTGAGAAAGAAAAGAATGTATTGGCAATAATCTCATAAATATTGGTTTTGAAACAGGTATTTAACTACTATCCTGCTCGACTTAGTGGTTTAAAGTTAAATCATCATCGTAATAATCATACAAATATAATAACTAAGTTATACTTCTTAACAAAAGACAATGAATCGTTTTGAAATTCAACAGAGAGGTAGTTTTTTTCATATTTAAGAATCGATATTTTTATGAAACATTTTTATGAAATTTTTACGAAATTCAATTATTATCGTTGCCCTAGTACACGTTGCCGCGAGACTCAATCTGAAATTACTTTCTCGGGGATATGCCCTAGTACACAATAATTATTTTATTTATATATGATATACAAATTAAATAGAACTATTGCATATTTTGCTCTAAAACTTTATATTTGTATTTTGGGGCTAATTTGGAATGAGTAAAAAAATTTTGACCAACATAACATTTTGAAATTTTAACACAATGTTGTACTCGCTAAGTGTAATAAGTGGTAAAATTTTTGAGTCAACCAATCGAATATTCTTTTTAAAAATGCAAATATACGAAATTTATAAAAAAATTTTAACCTCAAATATCTTTGGTTACAACGGTCAGATTTTTTTCGGCAAAGAATTGAATCCTTAGATATAAAAAAGCTAATTCTTTGCCCAATTTTAAAACGATTCATTGACTTTTACTCCTGATATCGTTAACGAAAGAAAACGCACTTGTTTTCAAAAATAATTTTTTTCTCGAAAATAAATCAACATAACCTCTTGAAATTTTAACACAATGTTGTACTCGATAAGTGTAATAAGTGGTAAAAATTTTGAGTGGAAAAATGAAAAAGTTTATGAGATATTAAATAAAGAAATATAAACATATTTTCATAAATAACAAATGACAGGCTAGAGATAATTTAAATTTAAAAAAAAGAAATTGTAGATAATTTAAATACCTTTTAATAAAAATTTAGTTTATTAAGTAATACTGGCTGAAACGAATTAAAAAGTCAATAAAACGAAAAAATCTAAATCGTTTTTTGGTTATAACAAAAAAAAAAATCGGTAAAATCAAAAAGCAGGTTATGTTCTCTCTATTCTCCTCCGATGTAAATCGGTCGATCTGTTCAAAAGTTATCGCCTGTACACACACACACACACACACACACACACACACACACACACACACACACACACACACACACACACACACACACACACACACACACACACACACACACACACACACACACACACACACACACACACACACACACACACACACACACACACACACACACACACACACACACACACACACACACACACACACACACACACACACACACACACACACACACACACACACACACACACACACCACACACACACACATACACGCACACGCACACGCACGCACACCCACACACATACAGACATGAAATTTTTTTTATCAAAAACAATGAATTTTAGCGCCAAAAGTCTTAAAACATGTTTTTGAACATTTTTTGTTTCAAAAATTTTTTTCGCCGTTACAAAGCTTCCTCTTTGAGGTAGCAGTATTTTCGACTTTTGCATACTTTCTTTATTTTTTTTAACCGACTTAATATTATTCGATCGGGCAGACAAAAATATGGGTAGATAGAAAATGTCAAGACCTTTCAGAAAATGGGCCCACTTCCGAATGATATCCAAACCCAGCGACGAATAAATTATTTTCGATTTTTCCATATTTTTCGTTACTTTTTTTTAACAGACTTAATATTATCCGATTGGGCCGACATAAATATGGATCGATAGCGGATTTTAAGGCCTTTCAGGAGATGGGCCTACTTACGACCGATATCCAAATCCAGAGACAAAAAAATTATTTTCGATTTTTCCATATCTTTCTTTATTTTTTTAACCGTCTTAATAATATCTGATCGGGCCAAAAAAAATAAAAAAATATGGGTAGATAGGAAATTTCAAGGCATTACGGAAAATGCCCCAACTTCCGACCGATATCCAAACCGAGAGACAAAAAAATTATTTTTGATTTTTCCATATTTTTCTTTATTTTTTTTAACCGACTTAATAATATCCGATTGGGCCGAAAAAAATATGGGTAGATAGGAAATTTCAAGACAATTCAGAAAATGGGCTTACTTCCGATCAATATCCAAACTCAGAGCCAAAAAAATTATTTTCGAATTTTCCATATTTTTCGTTACTTTTTTTAATCGACTTAATAATATCCCATCGTGTCCAAAAAATGGGTAGATAGGAAATTTCAAAACCTTTCAGAAATTGGGTCTACTTCCGGCCTATATCCAAACCCAGAGCCAAAACAAATTATTTTCGATTTTTCCAAATTTATCTTTATTTTTTGCTTCCTCCTAGAGGAAGCTTTGTGATAATAAATTTTTGAGTTGTTGTAAAAACATGTTATAATTGTGTTCCGAGGTGTTAGGAATCAAAATACATGGTTTTTGAAAAATGTCTGTATGGATGTGTGTGTGTTTGTGTGTGTGTGTGTGCGTGTGCGCGTGTGTGTGCGTGTATGTGTGTGTGTGTGTGTGTGCGTGTGCGCGTGTGTGTGCGTGTATGTGTGTGTCTGTGTGTCTGTGTGTGTGTGTGTGTGTGTGTGTGTGTGTGTGTGTGTGTGTGTGTGTGTGTGTATACGCCTGGATCTCAGCTTCTGCTCGGTCGATTTTGACCGGACTGGTCTCATTTTTTTTGTTTTTTTTTTTGCACGATGGCGGGTCAAAAATCCGTTTTTTAATTGGGGCGATGCGTTTTTGTTTTTTTTTTTCAAATTTTCGATTTTCTCAAAATTGTTTTTTTATTTTTTTTTAATGATAGGATCGAGTTATTCGAATCTGATGGGTAGCGTTCGAAAGAGAATTAAGATACCTATATTTTCTAAAAAAAAAAGTTTCTAGCTATCACGGTTCTTTTGTTATTAACAAAAACGTGTTTTTTTTAGAAGCTTATAACTTCTAAACTTAGCGGTCAATTTTTTTGAGAAAAATCATGATAATACAGAATATAAATAGTTATAATCTGTTAAAATTTGAATACATTCTGTAGGCTAGATTTTGAGTAAAAAATCGAAAAATGAAAAAAATCACCTTTGTATGTCCAACAATTTTACAAGAGTAAAATTGACTTAATGGCTTCAAAATTCCTTTTAGGGGTAGACTTTTTATAGTTCTCGGTCGAGTTCTTTGGGTAAAATGATTGGTCCATAAATTTCAGAGATATTTGAGGTTAAAAATTTTTTGACATTTTTTAAAAATCGTAATTTCTCGAGAACGGCTCTGTGTATCTGAATGGGGTGGGTGGCATTCGAAAGAGAATTAAAATACCTATATTTTCTAAAAAAAATTAATGCTCTATCTATCACGGTTCTTTAGTTATTATCAAAAACAAAAACGTGTTTTTTTTTTAAACTCATAACTCCAATGATGTTGTCATCAGTATATTATAAAAGTATATAGTATTGACGTCAAAATATAATATGTTTGAATTTTCAAGATTAAATTCTTGAGTTTAAGTATTCAAAACTGATGAATAATTAAAATAGTATAAGAGTAGGTGGCGCTCCGATCGGGGTAGCGTGTAGTGCAGTATGTATTCCGGCCGGGTCCAACAAGCTGTGGGTTAGTCACGAATCCCGCAGTACTGCATACATGCCTACACTGTGCGGTGCGTCGTGTGTTGTGCGTATGTACCGGGTGTCCCATTTTAAAACCACCAGGCAAATATCTCGAAAACTAAGGGAGATGGAAAAAAACTTTTAATACAAAAGTTGTAGGGTTCAGAGGGGCCCAACTGATCGTGACCTTGGTTATGACCTTGAGGTCAATGATTAAGTTCATTTGAAGGTCAAATCGATTTTTTCAAATGGGAACCCCCACTTTTGACCTCGTAAATGGAAAGAGCGGAAAATTTTACGTTCAGATATGTCCTTGAGTCAAGGTCATGGCCATGGTCATGGTCATGGTCATGTTTAAAATCAAAATCAATCAACGCATCCAAACATTCCCATAATTGCGCATACGAGTGTTAAATACAGAAGTTGTAGTGTTTGGAGGGGCCCAACTGATCGTGACCTTGACCATGAACTTGAGGTCAAGGATGATGTCGTTTGAAGGTTAAATCAATTTTGTTTAACGGCAACCCTCACTTTTGACCTCGTAAATAGAAAAACCGAAAAATTCTGATATGACCTTGGGTCAAGGTCATGGTCAAAGTTATGGTCAGTTTCCGTGCAGTTAAGAGCAAAGTCGGAGATGACCCGGTCACCTAAGGCAAGGTCGGAGATTACCCGGCCAGTTAAGGCAAGGTCGGAGATGACCCGACCTGTTAAGGCAAGGTCGGAGATGACCCGGCCAGTTAAGGCAAGGTCGGAGATGACCCGGCCAGTTAAGGCAAGGTCGGAGATGACCCAGTCAGTTAAGGCAAGGTCGGAGATGACCCGGCCAGTTAAGGCAAGGTCGGGGATGATCAGGCCAGCTAAAAATTCATTGGAAAATTCCACGTTCATGTGTATTTAGTCATAGGATCCAAGTAACTACTAAACGTATGTGCTCGGTAGCGACTGACTCTGGCGGCCTGGGGCTCTTCTTTTATATCCCTGACGCGGACCTTGAATCGTTGACGAGAGGGTATGGGAGGAGCCAGTTCCTCTGGTGGCGGAAAGCTGAAGTCGGTTCCGAGGCCCATAGGTGCCTAGAAGGGCCGAGTGCTTCCCCCTCTTCTCTCAATCACGAGCGAGCTTCGTGGTGGGGGAACACCTGTAGATGCTCAGATCCTGGCCGAAAATCCCCTCTCGACTTGCGGCGCTTGTGCCTGCCTCCCGATTGGTTCCCCTCTGTAGGCCGTTACGTTGTGATGTAGTAGCTCCCGGTTGGTAGTGGGGACAGTACGATGTAGAGGCTGTAGGGCGCCAAGTTGCCTCAGAGGCCTCCCCCACTCTGAGGTAGAGAGAGTGGAGAGAGCGGCGGTGGAGGGGCATCAGACCTGAAAGTAAGGTCGAGAGCGGAGCTGATGCAACGTTGCCCAACGAATTCTAAGAGTTGTTGACTGTTGATGACTCATAGCTCGTTCCTTGCCATGTTCAACCGTCGTGCATTCCAGAGGCCCTTCGCTAATGGCCCTTCTCTGAATTGTTTATGCGCTGCTGAGCCGTTGGCTAATGGATTCCGGGAATTGATTGTCCGTTGGTTGTCGTTGCGCTGGCTAATGGATTTCGGGAACTAATTGACCGTTGATTGTCGTCGTGCTGGCTGTCCTCCTATAAATAGAGCTTTATCCTACCTGAGCGAGCTTTTCGCTAGCTATTATTATTATTACAGTTCGTCCCGTAATTATTATTTATTATCAGAATAGTTATTGATTTAACCGCAGATTATTATCGTTATTTATTGCTAAATCCCAATTTGTTTGTTAACGCATTGCTATACGGGCGCAATTATTATTTGTTAAAGTTAATTAGTTAACAAATTCAGTATCGCTTGTTTATCATCAATTTCTATTCGAGTTATCGTTAATTACTTGTTTATAACTGGGTTAGTTAACTAAACAATGTATAGATTAATCTTTGGTATTTATTTAAATTATCTTATTATTTATTTGTGGGAATGTTCCGGAATCATTGTAGGGTGACCCTAAATGCAACGATACTCGTTCGCGTGAACGCAGTTCATAACAGCCCCCCCCCCCCTTCTTTTAAAACACGAACCGATGGTTCGGGCTTTTACCATATTTAAAATTCAAATTTTCGCGCGCTTATGGAGCTGTTCTTGCCCTCACTGCGAGTCCGAGCGATGGAGCCACGGTCCGCGCCGGCTACAGCAGCTGCTTGCCACTAGTCGTCTGCTGCTGCCTGTCAAAACAAAGGTTACTTTAATCCTAGTGAGGAATAATTATTTACAAGTTTCTTGATTTCTGGAGCAAAACAATTTAAACGGATCGAAAGGATATTTCTTAGCAAATGAAAGAGATAAATCAACTCCTCGGCCAAGCCATCAATTAGTCTATCAGATAAGTAGATACTATTACTCTCCTTAATCCTTGGGCAGGATGCTTTGTGAAAAGGTTTCCCTATTTATTTTCAGAAAGAAGAATTCCTCCTGGCTTATCAAGGAGACGAATAATTAATCAGGATGAAGCAAATGCTTAGTAATAAAAGGGACGATACTTGATTTGGATACTGGAAGATTGATATCTACATTGAATTCTTTTGCTGTAATATTGAAACCCTATTGCTAGCAATATTTAAACAAATGGAATGATTATGAAGTAATTATAAGATATAGCAGGATGCTATTACATGGTTTTCTAAGGAAATGCCGGGTTTTTAAAGATGTTTACAGAAAATAAAGAAGAGTGAGGCCCAAGAAGAAATGAAAACCATTTATAAAGGCAGGAGTACTGACATCGGATACAATTGGCTCATAAATCAGAAGCACAAACTAAACCCGGGTGAAGAAAACTGTGAAACGAATATATATATAGTAGGATGGCTTATCATAGTGGTTACAGCATCTCTATCCCAATTCTACCTAGCAATTAAAGAATGATGCTATACCGCAAATTATTACTACCAACAATAGCCAATAATACTGCTTGGAAAGGTTACCTGGACACGCTTTCTCCCATCACAATGGCTCACAACTGCTGGCAATGGTCCAAACAATAAAATAATGATCAAATCGACTAGAAACACACTCACAATACCACCAAAGTGTCCGAAACCTGCCAGTGACGAAGATAACTGTGTCAGAGCGATACAAGCTTTTAACTGTCTTACAAAATCCAATCCAAATCTCAGAACTCCAGCCAAAAATATGGATTGGCGGCAATATATTACAGAATACAAATCCAACTTTCCATTATGGGTAAGAAAATCAACTGTGGACCAAGTATACTGCTAATAGTGGAATCTGCGATTCCATATCCAGTTTGCAAGCTACCGCACCTATGTACAAGTGTTTTGTGTACCTCTATAAGAGGTCACTTAGGTTAGACATGAACTCCCAGTAGAAAATATGAACATGAACACTGACACTCCCGCAGAGAAGGAACAATAGGTGCATAAATTTGAATACAAATACATAATGCGGATATTACATTAAATAAACACTTATTATTATTATTTTTCTTCTTTATTTTAATTTGGGTTTAGTACAGGGCAATTACAAAAGGTTAAATATATATATATATATATATATATATATTTTTTTTCTTTTTCCTTCCCTCCTTGTTTCCCTACTTCAAAACCACATGGCATTGAAAATCCTGCCCCCATGAATTGGCAGCTGGTGTAATGAATAGATAGAGCTGCATAATTTACATCGGTGTACGGGGATGACCTCGTGCGGGTTCTTCCCACATCTACAAGTAGGGGTGCTTAAACACCGGAACAGGCCCACTAGGTGGCTCCTACGGGTCTGCCATCCGGGTCCAACGGTTGCTTGGCAGTCGAGGCACCGCTACTCATCATTTTCAGGGGACACCAGGTAGTCCATGCGACAGTGGCCCACCTGGGACGCTTTCCTCAAGTGTCCATCCAATTTGCCATTCAGGATAGCCCGATGCTTCTTCCTGTCTTTTTCAAAGTTCTCAGGCGCGGGTAGGGACGCGTAGGGCATCTCCCATACTGATGGCATCGGTGTCTGCCGGCGCGAGACCACTAAAACTGGTCTCAGGCGCAGCGGAGCCACCCCTGGCCGAGCCGGCCCCTGCATCTTCAAGGGCATCATACGGATTCTGGGCGGGGACTGTTCCTGCTGAGGAGGCGCATGCACTGGCATCCCAGGCAGTCCCTGAGAGAGTCCGGAGGGCCCGGGCCGCAAAAAATCCTCTGGTGGTGGCGGTATAAGTGATTGGCGCAGGGTGAATGAGGCCAGCGGGTCGTTTTCACCCATCCCCTCATCCGTCACCTCTATCTCTTCCTCTTCGGGTTCGGTTTTTGTTGTAAGAAACCCGTGAGCGATCTCAATTGTACAATCAGGATGAAAATTTCAATTACTTACGATTTGTAATAACTTTTCCTACTTTGTGGCTTCTGCAGTTTCCCTTGAACATGTCCTGTTCAGACGGGTTCTAACGGCCGAATTGGCAGAACGGTAGGGTTACGACGAAGATTTGAAATGAAGGGTAGTGGATTCGAATGCCCTCTACATTCGGAATCACCCAAAAGAGGGCGACTCGGATATCGCGGCTGAGATGAAGGAGCGCTGAAGAAGCTGGCGCACCCCACGCGCGTACTTACACGCCCCCCCCCCGCCCCCCCCCCCCCCCTGACATCTAGACATTCTTTTTGATTTCGAGAACTCTTAAATAAAAGTATACCTAAATGTTACTCGCAATTATGTCATCATCCGATCGTCGGATGATGCCTCAATCTACTAGTTTTAATTAATTGATTGTTTACACAGTTGTGTATACCGTCTGATGGAGACGTTCAAAATACATTTTTTTAGCACGCGCTGTCGCGCGATGCGTATAGCTCTATCAGAGGGTAAACACACGTGCCTTATTCTTTTGAATTCTTCTAAAAATACTCGCGCTTAATTAAATATTTTTCGCAATCGAAACATCATCCGATCACCGAATGATGGCTCGATTAATTGCTTTTTACCGATATTGTTTACACAGTTGTGTATACCGTTTAATAGAGACGTATTTATGAAGTATATTTTTCGGGTTTTTCCCACAACGCGCTCTCGCGTGATGCGTATGACTCTATTGAAGGGTAAACACAGGTGTTCTCTTTTTTGTAATATTTAGTATAAAAGGGCTTACAAAATGCTCCTCTATGTCAAACAGTATAAGATAGTCCGCAATACGCGACTCAGCTCAGGCCCGAGACCTCTCGTAAAAGGACCACCGATGGAACAGTAGTCCGCGATACGCGACTCCCGCTAGGTAACTAACATCATAAATCATTTTTCATAAAAGACGCTTGCTACGAGTAGACGAAAGTCAACTCAAGTACAGCTCCGTTTCCGGGTCAAAATATATTGTAAAGGTGCCAGCTGCACCTCGGCTTTTACTTACATAAATTAGTACCAGACTCCCTCACCTAAAGGGATCGTCAGTTTAGCTTCTACTCTCGCCGAGTACAGTCCAAATATTTCACATAAGTGTCGTGTATATCTAAATTCAGTGAAATAATAAAATCAATTTTTCCAAACGACAAATCGTATTTAACTTGTTCTCCACCGCTCCTCGCTCCGACTATAAAAACCTTGTAATATACCAATCAACTGAAGGAAGGACGCAGATAAGAAAGGTAAGAATCATATTACTTATCCTTAACATTTTTCCGCCAAAACGATTTTCGAGTCGTTCGACAAACACCACCCTCTTGACGCCTTCTCGCCACGCTATTCAATTCTCGTCAGCGCAAACCGCTCGGCGTTGAACGAGACTGTCACATCTTCCGCGTTAACGTTTATTTCACAATTTTAATTTAACAAAGGAAATTCTGAATTAGCGACACGCGAACGTGAGAACTAATAAAAACTGGTGCCCAGCGGTGGGATTTTTCTCGAACGGAAAACCTTATTTCTTTTATTAATTGTCTTATAATACTTTATACATTTTTTTTTTCTCTGTTATTTTCTCTTTTTTCCTATCGCATTATAACAGTTAATAAAAACTAGTGTCCAACAGTGAGATTTTATTTTAAAGTTTTCTCTCTACATCAATTAAAAATATATGATACAATAATTTTATGTCTGAAAATTTTATAAGAAAAATTCAACATTCATATACTTTACGATTCTTTGGAAAGTAATTTTCGCCGTGTTCGCGTGCCGTCGGATCGTGTCAATCTCCCACAAAACTTATATCTTATTATATTTATTCATATACCTTGTGCATGCGCATGTTATAAATTAACTATTAATATATTTATATATACACACACATATTTTCATAAAAATTTATAACATATTAAAGTGAACAATCTTTGCCGTCGGATCATACAACAAACACGCCGCGAGTGAAAAGTGTAAAATCAAATATTTAAACATTTTAACTTATACTAAAAATATCAGTTTCTTAAAAACTAACTTAAAAACTGAATGAA
Organism: Torymus aiolomorphi; assembly: GCA_036365515.1. NCBI lineage: Eukaryota > Metazoa > Arthropoda > Insecta > Hymenoptera > Torymidae > Torymus > Torymus aiolomorphi. The sequence goes on along the minus strand of CM070873.1, from coordinate 213,523,731 downwards.
ATACAAAATTAATAACTAAATCAAAATCTTACTTAAATTCTAAAAACCTATTTTCAACACTCTATAATAAAAATATAATACAATCATTTTATAATTACGATTTATCGAAATATTTAATAATTCAAAAATTAAGTTAAAGTTCTGTTTAAAACAAAAAAAAAGGGTAATAAATAAATAAACTCAATATATTATAACTTTAAGACTTTCACTTACTTAAAACTCAAAAGTCAAAGGGACTAGATATTTTGACCTGACCTTTCGATCTGGATCGTGTACACAATAGGAAACGACCAGGTGCGAAAGTCACCTACAACTTTCATCTTTCTACCATAAATCACTCAGGTCAAATTGTACTAAATCAAACGGATTTTCGAAAAATTAACATAACTCAAAATATTTGAAATTTAAAGAAAGTTTTCTTCTCTGGAGTCACTAACTACTCCAAGAATAAACCATAAAACATTATTTTATCGCGAATAAATAAAATTATTTTTCAAACACTTTAAAAAAAATTATTGTGGTGCAAAACGTATAACAAAAGGATATAAATATTATAGATACCTATAATAAATATTATAAATAATAATATTATGAATATTAAACGGGAATGTGCATAAACTGGAAGTTAATAACATCACCCAAATACAAGTAAATTATTGTGCGTCGACTAAAAGCCAACCGCAATTAATAATAATTTTTTTTTGTGTGTGATATCATTGTTTCATTTTTCGGTCTATGAGATAAAAAAATTTAACTTTGATACAAAGAGGAAAAGAGGTACAAAAAGTTACCGATAAATAATAAATAAAGATATAAAGAATTATTATAAATAAGGAAAAAGAATACAAGAAGATTGAATAAAACAAAAAAAAATAATAAATAAGATTAACAAATAAATTAATTGGGAAAAATATAACCCAAAAATATAAGAAATTTTAATATGAGAAATTGAATAATACGAAATGAAATAAAAACGCAAAAGCGAAATAAATAAAAGAAATTAAAGCGCAAAAGCTAAATAAAGAAATAAATTAAAATACGCAAAAGCCAAATTAAATATGAAAGACGAATAAAGTCAAAAATAAGATATTACTGTGAAACGAAATAAAATATTAAACGGGAATGTGTGTAAACTAGAAGCTCAATACATCACCTGCATAGAAACGAATACTTGTGCGCGGACTTAGAGTTAACCACCAGTTTCGGATTAAGAAAAATACTTTTCGCCTAAGCAGTGTGTTGACTGAGAGTCGATCACTGCTTAAATAATCAAAGAATAATAAAACCAATTTAAAATAAATCAATAAATAAAAATCAAATTAATAAAACAACAACTTAACGAAAAGGAGAAACTCTCACCCCATAAGAAGAAAACCTTTATATCTCAAGTTTTAGAAGAATAAAATTAATCAACAGAATACATATAGACATATATTTGTTCAAATAAAACCACATTGAACTAAAAGAATATAACTAAGTACGAACACTTTCGATATTACTAATAACTCTGATTAATTACTAAAAACTAATAAACTTATTACAAACCAAAACAACATATTCATTAACTTTAAATAAATAAACGTGCCATTTTTATCAAATTTGTATCTACTTTAACTATAATAACCTTCTTGACTAAACTCAGATTTTTTTTTTTTTTTTTTATATACATACTCTCTTCTTGCTTACTTGTTGACGCGGATTAAAAAGATCAATTGTTTTAACAAAAGGGATTGAAGGAATCACCATCTTGTAAGGTCACTACCATTTCATTAGAACTCGCTTTACTGGCGAGGATACGAGTACGCTTTACTGGCGGACTGAAGGGAACTCATTATTTATTAGAACTCGCTTTACTGGCGAGGATACGAACTCGCTTTACTGGCGAATTCGAGGGAAAAACATCTGCTATTAGTGACTTAGGGACGCTTGCACCGGCGGCCCTTGATGCAAAGGTGATCCTTTCTTTCAAAAAAATTTGTTTTTCTCAAAAGCTAACGAAAACTATTTCGGATAAATGACAAAAGATAGTAAAAAGAGAGGCGGAAATAAGAAACAAGCTAAAAGAGCTGCGCTCTTGGCAGGTATTCCCCCTGCAAATATAGATTTATACATCGAAATTGAAGAATTAAACGACTTATTAGAAAATAACAAACAAACTGAAACCGAAGAAGAGAAACGTAAATTCAATCAAATAGTAGATTATCTAATTTCACATTAACAATAAGGTTACCAAGCCTTCGATTTAAAACTTTGCAAAAAATTTTTCTTTTTAATTCACAACAATTTTTTTTCTTTTCTTTTGGCTATTAACTGATTCTGTGAGATTTTGACTTGACATCTATCAACCTCCCTCCAAACGGATTCGTCAGGTGCAGCCCAGTTGCACTCGAATCTTCCTCAACACAGATTCGTAAGGTGCGGCACTTTCGCACTCGAATCTTCCTCAATACAGAGTTGTCAGGTGCAGCACAGTTGCACTCACCTCTGTTCCTTTCCCATACCAAATCCAGATAGATACCACGACAAAGACGAGCAGGAAGAAAATACCAATTACGGAAAATCCAAGCCCAACTTTTAGAACCTTTAGTAAATCACAGACATTACTACGAAAAACCAAAACAAATATTAATACCTTTACACAACAGAGAAGGACTATACAGAACACATACAGCACATTAAAACCAATAAAAAAAAAAACAACAGTTCAAACAAATGACTATTTAATTAGTAATCATTTTAGTTTACAAACAAAATTTTTTTTTTCTTAATAATCATAAGGCGATGTGGAGTTGAAGTGAAAATTTCTACGTTACCGACAGGTCGGTAATAATCTACTAAAACAGTAATAAAAAAAATCATGGCAATTTGTTCGGAAAAAGAAGGTTGTCCCGCCCTCGATAATGCTATCAAGATTATTATATCAAATTTATAGTTCGTATCTCACAAGTCTGTATGACTTATACTTGTTTAAAAATTTCAAACGAGTCTACAGGTTAGAATATCCATCGGATTTATCTAAAATTTGATGAGGATAATCTTAAACAGATATCTGAGGGCCGGACAACCTTCTTTAATCGAAATTCAACAAAAAGTATAATTTGATATTTTAATATTAATATATCCAAGGCATTATGCTTAAAGGTTGGTGAGACTGTTTTACAGTCAGCGCAGAGTGCTGAGTGATTGAGCTACAAAATAAGGGCTGCCAACCTTTGTTTCACCTTTCATATTTATTATTTACTATTTGAACGTTTTCCGAAGTGACCATAGATGGCGCTATCAGTAGATTTTGTGGATGTAGGAGTGAATTTTACCGATGGTGACCCCCACCTCGAGCCGCATTTCCCATTGTTCGGGCTAAATTTACTTCGTAATATTGAAAATTAATTTGCTAACAAATAATATAATAATAATAATAATAATATTAAGGGGTCTTACACCTAAAAATGTTCAAAAAATCAAAATTATTTTTATTGAATTTTTTAATTAAATATGTTATTCTGAACCTAAAAAAATTGGTTTGGATTAGAAAATCAAAAAATTTACTTGATATTCCTTAGAAGGCTTGTTATTGTAAAAATAACGAAAAATTGGTTTTCGTTTTTTTTGTATTATTTTTTCATTTCTAGACTACCGATAGAAAAATATTTACCACAATGTTTTTTAAAACATCAAATAATATTATCTAAGTTATATGAGAAAGACGATAAGTAGAACGTAATGAAATTTATTTTCAGAATTTCATAAATGTAAAATAAAGTATTCTGTTGAATTTGAAATGAAAACGTATTGTGACAACTTAGTTCTCGTAAAGTGACTGTTAATGGTAGAGAGTGTAATGAACATACCATGTGAATACACTCTTTTGTATTTATACTCCATGCTCCTATAGATATGTATACAAACATGTCTGCTGGCTGACAATACAGTGCACTGCAGCATCACAACAATATAAATAACTAACAGCTTATGCTGGAAGGATATACATATCAATGTTCTTTCAAAAGTTTATTATACAGTTTTTTGCTTTATTATACAGCTTTTTTCATTCTTTTCATAATTTGTATTAAGTACAATTGTAAGTGAAAAATCTGATTGTACGTGTGGGTGTAATTTGAAAAGTTATTATAAGTGATTTAAGTAAGATTGCAGTGGCAGTTTTGTTGAAATTTGGCTAAATTACAAAACAAAAATAAAAGTATCTACAATTCAAGACAATATTATGTGAAAATCAAACACATATTCTGACAAGATTTTACTTAATGTAGTACAAGAGCAGTTACAAAATAAAGTGTTTATTAGAAAGATAAAATTGAATTCATTGAGTTTATCTTGCTCCAAGAAAACCATATTTGATTCCAAGGAGTTGGATGTTGTAATAAGTGTCTAAATCGACTTAAACATTTAAGTGGCAAGTTTGCTTACAACATATACAAGAGGTGTAGAATAAACAATTAAATGCAAGATAGTTATTGTGTAGAATACATAAATATATATGCTCAAGTGGTCAATGCGAAAGTGGTTCAGCGGCTTCTACATACTTTTGACCATGAAAGTGATCTTTTCAAGATTCAATTGTGATATTATATTCCATAACATCTGCTACATATTCTTTTTAATTCTGAGCATTATAACTAATAATATAAGAAAGTACAATGTCTGTAAAAGTTATTTAACATTAGATGGTTTAGAAATAAAAACATGAAGAACAGATTGTTAGAATTAAATGACTTGAATCGAAGGAATATCATTCGGATAAGAGTAGACGACTAATACATGTAAGATGCTAGGTTTCTAATATGACAATTTCTTGTGGAGAAACTGATCTCAGATGTAGGAAAGTGAGTTTTTAAAAGAAGAACAAATGAGGGACCTAATGATTGAAGAGAAAGAGAAGTTTTATGATACTTTTCTTTACAGGCTTATTTCTCAAAATGTCATTTTTGAAAGTTTGGCGTAACTTTTTATGAAAACTATTGCATCAATTTTAATGGGAGAGGGACCAAATTACTTTAAATTCATCCAGTTATGGCGGAACGAGTTGAAAATATAAGATTTTTGGAAAAAACTATTTTAGAAATGCTATAAACCATAAAAAAACATGAAAATTCATAAAATTCATGTATAAAAAATAATATTCATAAAAAAAAAAAATATTCTTGTCCAAAAATCTTATATTTCCAACTCGTTCCGCCATAACTGGATGGATTTTAAGTAATTTGGTCCCTCTCCCATTAAAATTGATGCAGTAGTTTTCATAAAAAGTTACGCCAAAGTAAAAAAATTGGAAATGCTATCTCTGAATAAAATTGGTCTACAGATTATGTCTTGGGCTATTTTATCAGAAATTGTGCATATTTTTTGGATATATATTGTATGTGGTTTAAACAACATTTTTCTTTCTCTTTTAGCAATTTTTAGGCTGGAAAGCCACTAGGTGTAAGACCCCCTTAATTTAATACAGAGCATAAATGGCTAAAACAAAAGAAGTGGATAAAAAATAAGTGAATTTATTAAAAAATGTATTTCAAAATAAATTGATGAAGTGTCTCAGTAAGCAATAATATCAGTGAACATCTTGACTGCTTTTTTTACAAGGAAATTTTAAATTACAAATGGACTGTATAGTATAGTATATGATAAAAATATGCAGTATAACGCATGTTTTCGATACGACAAGAATCCCTGCAATGAGTTCATATTGCATGTGAGCAAATGTTAATAAACAATGAAAATTTTAGCATAGAGAAAGACATATCGGCTATTTGTGAATTACTTGTTTTTGTAACATAAAACTATGACGTTTCCAGTCAAATGAATTTGTGGACTTTTATATCAATAAAAGATACAGATCATTTTGCATATTTAGATAAAAGTGTTGTTTAATACAGAGTATAAATGGCTAAAATAAAAGAAGTGGATAAATAAGTAAATTTATTCAAAATTGTATTTCAAAATAAATTGATGATGTGTCTCAGTAAACAATATCAGTGAACATCTTGACAGCTTTTAATTACAGGGAAATTTTGAATTTATAATGGACTGTACAGTATGATAAAAATATGCAGTATAAAACGTGTTTTCAATACGACAAGAATTCCTGCAATGACTTCATAGTGTACGTCAGAAAATGTTAATAAACAATGAATATTTTACCATAGAGAAAGACATATCGGCTATTTATGAAATAACTTACTTTTGTAACATAAAACTATGACGTTTCCAGTGAAATAAATTTGTGGACTTTTATGTCAATAAAAAATACAGATCATTTTGCATATTTAGATAAAAGTGTTGTTTAATACAGAGTATAAATGGCTAAAATAAAGGAAGTTTTATATATATATATATATATATATATATATATATATATATATATATATATATATATATATACACACACAAACACCCACACACACACACACACACACCCACACCCACCAACACACCCACACACACACACACACACACACCCACACACACACACACACACACACACACACACACACACACACACACACAGACACACACACACACACACACACACACACACACAAGAAATACGATATTAACATAAAAAGAAACTAAAAATTGATCAATTACATTGCATGTCAATGCGTCAAAGAATGAATTATCAAGTATTTTAATACATTAAGTGATGGTTCATTATTCTGAGAAATCACCACGCAAACATATTACCAAACTATATAGACTGTATCTTATTTTCATAGATAACTTTAATTGTTTGTAGTTTAAGTTAGTTGTTTTGATATGAGTTGAAGATGTGATGGTGTGAATCTCAATCATTTAGGCTCCTGTATTTGCTGGAGAGAGGAAACCAAGTCATGATAAAACCTAAAAAACAAAGAAAATAATATTTATTCTATCAGGATTCAAATTTCAAAATTCTTTTATATCACTCTAACCTAAAAACTGGAACTTTAACATGACTTTTAAGCTCTCGTGGTATAAAATACTGTATGAAACTCCTGTGTAAGGTTATTTTTACCACATTTGACTTTTCTCACTTGCTTCGCTCGTGCAAAAATGTCTCATGCGGTAAATCACCTTCCACACCAGTCACAATGTACTCTTACATTTTGTACAAAAATATATAATTAATATTTGGTATTACAAATAAGTATGATACAACTCGAGATTTTACATAGTCAACATCATTGAAAGATTCGAATTGAACAATTTAATTCTACAAACCTAGGGTAAGAAGAGTCATGAAGAATACTTGGATACCAGATTCCAAAAGCACCGGTAGTAATATTCCTTTTCTTGGAGACCCAAAAAACATTCGATTTCCAATTATTCCAACCAAAACTTTTATAAAAATTATAGCTGAAGTGTAACCTTCTGTTGACACCAATACAACCATACGAGACCATAGCACACGACATTGAGGCTCCTGTATTTCCTGGAGAGAGAAAACCAAGACATGCAAAAGCTAAAAACAAAGAAAATAATATTTATTCTATCAGGATTCGAATTTAAAAATTCTTTTATACCACTCTAACCTAAAAAATGCAACTTTCACATGACTTTTAAGCTCTTGTGGTATAAAAGACTGTATGAAAGTCATGTGTAAGGTTATTTTTACCTCATTCTACTTTTCTCACTAGCTTCGCTCATGGAAAAAATGTCTTATGCCGTAAATCACCTTCCACACCTAGGTAAGAAGAGTCATGAAGAATACTTGGATACCAGATCCCAAAAGAACCGGTTATAGCAACATTCCTTTTCTTGCGAACTTTCTTGGATGGCTGCAAAATTTTTATCACAAAATTGCAATCAATACGAAAATTTCATTTTAAGCTATTTTAATAAAATATGAAAATTCAAAATTTTTAGAAAAATTTGATTATAGTTGCTAAAAATTTTTTACATCATTCGTTGATCCTCTCGAAGAGAAAGCTTTTTTATTATTAAATATCTTCTCATTAATTAACTTTATTTATTATAAGGTTTACACTTTTGTACTTTTATGAATTGTATTTTATCAAAAGTAAGATTATGATCCCATGGCGTTCCAAAAAATTAGATTCACGAAAGAATCTCTCTCTCGCACTCACGGACTTAAATGGTTCCGTCTAATTTTTCGGTACGCCATGGGATCATAATTTTACTTTTGATAAAATACAATTCATAAAAGTACAAAAGTGTAAACCTTATAATAAATAAAGTTAATTAATGAGAAGATATTTAATAATAAAAAAAGGCCGAAAAACCATATGTGATTTTCGTAATAGTTATAATTTACAAAAATATAACTAATTATTGTCGCAGACAAAACAATTCGGATATTTTTTTAACGCGATACCGTATACCGAAAAAGGTAGTTCGTTTATTATCCACAAAGAAAAATGATAGTAATACTAATTATTAATCAATGAACACTAGGAGGCAGACTTTTCGTATACAAAATTGAAAACAAGATTAACTCTAAGAAATGATTTCTCATTGAGTTACATATCGATGTAGGATATCACCTGGTTAATCGTATTTCTTACTATAGCGAATTACTATAGCGATTACTATCTTTTTTCTTCGTGTAACAGATTAATGTTTCGTCGGCTACATGCAAGATACTGACCTAGAGACTACGGACGGCGTGTCTCTCGTCACTGATGAGTCGGGACTGTGGGCTTGTAACATCTTGGACGGCGTCGCTGGGTAACTACCACCAGGGCCGCCCTGACTGCCGGGGCCCACGCCGATGACTGATGAATGCGAGGGTGTTTGACCGCCCATCGGTCTGCTCCAGCCTGGCACGTATTAAGATGAGAGGCTTAACACAGGTCGCCAGTGTTTCCTCTGCCTGCTTCTTTCTAACAAAGCCCAAAATGTATCCGTCATTCTAGGGTCCCCGTAAATGTTCCTTTGTAAGCTTCATGACGGCGTAAAACGATTCCCAAAATGTGAAATTTCTTTCGTGTAGAGTCTCTTTGTAGAACTGTAACCAACTTAGCATTAAGTTTGACAAATCCTGGCAACCTGGAGGACCACCTCTGAACGCTTTTTCTCCTAAAAATCGTAGATTATCGTCCGTCAGTGCCCTTTCCGTTACGATTTTAAACTTCATGTTTAGTGCTTCCGCGACTTTAGGCCAAGGAACTTTTTCAGGCACTACAAATGGATCACGAATGAGTGTTGCAAAAGCGTTATCCCACGTGACTGTTGCCCATGCATGTGATTCTTGGTTACAGTGAACTATGACTACAACCGGCAAACTCATTGACCAGACCTGAATCATGATGAAGAATTGAATTTTCAATATAAAATTATTCTAAATGGCTTATTTAAAAAGTTTAACAAACCTGGAATACAAGTTCCCCTCCTCCTACACTGAATTGGGATTGAAATAGAAGAGCAAACTTCTCATCCATAACTGACTCAGTACCCTTCTTTTCAGCTCTTTTGATTTTTTTCAGTTTCATATTCCGGAAGCTAACTGAAAATTGATGGTAATCAATGTTTGCTTGATGGTAATCCATTGTACCCGAGATATTTATTATTTCACCACTAACTTCACCTTTATTGACATTAACTTTCTTACTCCTGATTATTACATTAGCTTGTGCTTCACTGATAATGCTGACCTTTACTTGTTGTGGTGTAATATGTACACCCAATTTCCTGCCAACTAATAATGTGACTTGTGCTTTACTACTTGTTACCAGCTATAATACAAAACCAAAGCACACATCATCATTCAGGCTGTATTTGCTGGAGAGAGGAAACTAAGTCATCCAAAACCTAAAAAACAAAGAAAATAATATTTATTCTATCAGGATTCGAATTTCAAAATTCTTTTATACCACTATAACCTAAAAACTGCAACTTTGACATGGCTTTTAAGCTCTGGTAGTATAAAATACTGTATAAAACTCGTGTGTAAGGTTATTTTTACCACATTCGACTTTTCTCACTCGCTTTGCTCGTGCGAAAAATGTCTCATACGGTAAATCACCTTCCACACCAGGCACAAATGCACTTTTATATTTTGTACAAAATTATAAAATTAATATCTGATGTAACAAACAAATAAAATCAACTTAATAAACATAATCACTTATCAACATAATAAACATCATTGAAAGACTGGATGAGAGTCATGAAGAATACTTGGATACCAGATCCCAAAAGAACCGGTAGTAACTTCCTTTTCTTGGAGACCAAAGAACATCACCATGTACAAGTTTCCATCCAAATTCTTCTTGAGCATCTTTTCCTGATTCAATCTGAAAGTAAGTATGCGTTATGATAACATAGACGTGGTGACGCTTTGAGATAATGCACCTCTGATGAAGTACTACAATTTTCTTTTATGTTGAGAAGATTATGGCCAAAGAGGTGGAGATATAAGTAATTTTAGTTGTATGGAATGTTTAGTAGAATTTTAATATTAAATTTGGTTTCATAAGTCAAAAATTGTCATACTTTATCAAATAAGGTACATTTATTACATTGAAGATAGCTACAAAGTTAATCTGTAGTTATTATAATAATAATGGACTGTTGTTGAACGTCCGACAGATGGAAAAAAATATGTTCCTGTCGTAAAAAGTTCAAAAAATCATAACATTAAGAGTAGTGTCGTAATAATTAAATACAAATGCATAGACTGTCAAGATATAATTAAAACAAATAATAAATCGATAATAAAACTCAAATCTGTTGGATAATCTGTCACAGAGCAGAAGCGTTTATCACTTTTAACTATGGGTCTGAAGTTTGCAACGTTCCAGTGCAAGGAAATAAAAAGAATTTGGTTTTATTTCAAAGTTATATTAATTACCATTAATTTTGCACGTAGATTTAAAGTTTTATAGTGTAAAATAACTCTATGACAACGGTTTAAACAAAATTGTCATTGCTTTATATAATTTTCATCAATTGTAAAACATTGTTTCGTTGCATTCCAACGATGCAAACATCACTCATTTTTAACCTCGAATTTGTTGTAAACTCATAGATCAGAAAAATAGATTCATATTATAATTAATAATAAACATATTATTCATAACTACATGTTCACTTTATCTTCAATACAATAAATGTACCTTATCTAATGAAGTACTTCAATTTTTTATAACACTTTTCACTTATGAAACCAAATTTAATATTAAAATTCTACAAAATATTGTACAAAACAATTATAAAGTGTTGGACATATTATTATAGCACTCACTTTCATATCGTACAGGGGCAAACTGTAAGTCGGTTTACGCCTCTTATCATCGCCGCGGATAGCCCTCGTGAGTATCTCCCTTCTGCGCTGGGAATCGTCGTCGCACTGCCCACAGAATCCACGCACCTCGGCTCGGCACATCAAACATCACAGACCCAAGCTTCTGCCATGACCACGGTACACCTGCAAACCCGCAGCAGCCAGCACGAGCAAGTATACACAGCACAGACAGCACATGCACGCACCGACCAAGCCGACAAGCTTTGTTTATATTTTTGTAGGGACAATCTACGTAATCACTGTGTCGTACCTTGCTCTTGTCGTGCCTTGCCGCTTCGTTCCTATTTCTGGGGCTTGATTCTAAAAACGTCTCGGCGTCGAGACACACAAAACCGAGAATTATTTGTCTCGTCGAGAAGTATTTGTCTCGTCCGAGAAGTATTTGTCTCGGCTTTTTATAGTAAATATATATTAAACAAATTTTATTTTAAAAATTCTCATTATTATAATAATTGACTTGCCTGCACTTAATTGATTCCACCAGTTTCATGAGTTTATTTTTAGTAGTACTTACGATTTTTTGTTATAAAAATAATAATTCCATATTTCTATGTTACAAAAATATACTTGTCCATACAAAATAATAAAAATTGATTCCACTTCTTTCATGTGTTTGTTTTAAACTATGATATTCTTTTGGGGGAGAGAGGGGGAGAAAGAGAGACAGATGGAGAGAAAGAGGGAGAGAAAGAGAGAGGAGAGAAAGAGAGAGGAGAGAGAGAGAGAGAGGGAGGGAGAGAGAGATTACAAATACACTACTTATACTCGCCAAAGTTTTACTTTTGTAAAAAGTGTTATTTTAGGGAGATTAATTTTACTTCTAAGAGTACACAGAATTTGTTTTACTATAACAGGCATAGCTTACTCACTAATATATCGTTCACACATTTAAGATTGTACTGACTATATAAGACGAAAATAGTGACAAGTTGTTAAAAATTTGATAGTCAATAAGGACGTTCTTCGACTCAAATTCATTAATATCGCGAAAATTGTGATTTTAAAATATTATTTATAATGAAAACCCTTCATGAGTCTCTATACATTACTCCAAAAATAAAAAAAAAAGTCAGTGTAAGATAAAAGGTGTCAATATGATATTTAAATAAATAGCATTTACATAGGGTGACTATATATAGATATACAAATAACATGGGAGTTTTTGTTTACATTGCTATATCTCTGAAATTAATATCGCTTGCTATATTGAAAATTATACCATTTTATTCCTCTCGATTTCTAGTGTTATGGTTTACGGTTGAAAAAAAAAACACAAAGAAAACTTTTTTTATAGTAAATTAAAATGTAATTTTAAAACTAGCTTAGATAGGGATCCCGTGTTAACACAAAAACTTTGAAGTTAAATATTTCTATTTTGAATACCGCTATGGACGTGGGGCTTTCAAGCATGTATTAAGCACAACAAATCAAACGTTCTCTGTAAGTTTCAGGAAAATTACAAGAACATCGTTTTCTCGGAGAACGTCCTTAAATATCATAAATATAAATAGCTGTGCAAAATTTTAGAGGCTTTACGAGAATGGTTACGGAATTATTGCATTTAAATTTAACATTAGCCTTATGGGAATTTTCAAAGTTAGCAACTAAATTAAAAAAAAAACATAGATGCCATAGTGTCATAGCTTTCAAAGTTCGTGTATCGTCAATGTATGTTAGATAAAAAGTTCCATTTTTTTAAATGTCCTTTTCGAGAATATTTTCTGAAATATAGCATAAAAACTGTGAAATACGGCGTACAGTCATGCTAAAAAGTGAAAAAATGATTATTAAAATGTTCTAAAATCGATGTAAAATTTTCTTCACAGTTCCAAAAACATTTTATATATTTTTTTTACTCTTAGTACTGCAGAATATTACTGTTTTTGATGAATTATACGACCAAATTATTTGTCTTAAATTTTTGAATGAGATCTTACGGCCAATACACTATCCCTTTAACGCTACAATTGCAGTTTTGAGTACTCAATATTCAAGGAAGTGCCAATTGACGAAAACATGATGAAACTTACTCAAAATTCATACCCGACTACTTTGGGGTATGTTCTTTCGATTGGTCCGAGCCAAAATTCCGAAAATTTTGAAAAAACCACTAAATTTTTAGATTTAAATAAAAAAAAACAGGATTTTTTGGATACATTTTTTTCAAACGTTATTTTCACTTTAAAGCACCTGTTATTTTGCCACAAAACCTATCAAAATCGTGCAATTGGACCTCGAACTTCAAAAATATGGACTTCAAAAATTAATTTCTTGTTTCTAATTTAAAATGGCGTCCAAAATGGCACAAAGTCAAGTTAAACTTTCATTATTTTTTAACTCACAGAGGACCATTTTTTGGAAAAAATTTTATAGAACAAAAAGTGTTGAGAATCATGTAAAAAATACGTATGAATTTTTTTCATATTTTTTGGAGATGTTTTTGAGTTTTCAAAAAAACATCTATATCCAAAAATCCAAAAAACTCGCAAAAAATTCTGAAAAAATTCATACTTATTCTACGAATAATTTTAAGCATTTTTTGTTCTATACAATTTTTTCCTAAAATTGATCATTATCGTTTAAAAACCATAAAAAATGAAGAAATCGGTTATTTTTGCTAATTTTATATATTTATGGTTTTTAAACGATAATGATCAATTTTAGGAAAAAAGTTGTATAGAACAAAAATGCTTAAAATTATTCGAAGAATAAGTATGAGTTTTTACAGAATTTTTTGCGAGTTTTTTGGATTTTTGGATATAGAAGTTTTTTCGAAAAACTCAAAAACATCTCCAAAAAATATGAAAAAATTCATACGTATTTTTTACATGATTCTCAACACTTTTTGTTCTATAAAATTTTTTCCAAAAATTGATCCTCTGTGAGTTAAAAAATAATGAAAGTTTAACTTGACTTTGCGCCATTTTGGACGCCATTTTAAATTAGGAAACAAGAAATTAATTTTTTGAAGTCCATATTTTTAAGTTCGAGGTCCAATTGCACGATTTTGATAGGTTTTGTGGCAAAATAACAGGTGCTTTAAAGTGAAAATAACGTTCGAAAAAAATGTATCCAAAAATCCTGTTTTTTTTATTTAAATCTAAAAATTTAGTGGTTTTTTCAAAATTTTCGGAATTTTGGCTCGACCAATCGAAAAACATACCCCAAAGTAGTCGGGTATGAATTTTGAGTAAGTTTCATCTTGTTTTCGTCAATTGGCACTTCCTTGAATATTGAGTACTCAAAAACTGCAATTGTAGCGTTAAAGGGCTATACTGCACCGGAGCACTCCACTGACCTTATAATATGAAAGAAAGGAAGGATATCAGCTACAAAAATTCTTGAAAATTCGATCTTTGAGGGCCAATCCGTGGAATATGGAGTAAAATAAAATTTAAAACACTTCCATATAAATTATCCTCAGCATGAGTATAATTTATATGGAAGTGTTTTAAATTTTATTTTACTCCATATTCCACGGATTGGCCCTCAAAGATCGAATTTTCAAGAATTTTTATAATAATGGAGGGTGTTCAAATAAACAAAAAAGATATCAGCTACATATAAGTAAGATGACAATTTACCTCCTGGCGATGGTTCTCCCTGGCATTGACTGTCAGCGACGAAATTCTTGCGTGGCGGTTGTTCCACTTCCTAACTTGGTCCTTGTCCTTGTTGACCTAGCTACAAAAAAGAAGTAACAAAGCTAAAGGCAACAATGAAAAAACAATGGTTTTCATAAATTATAATTCGTACATTTATTATTTCATATAATACAATGTTCTTCTTATATCTGGAATATTTCATGTAAAGTGAGCATCTCTAAATTTAAAAATCGCTTAAACTTTTAGAATTTGCAGTATTTTGTGAAAAAAAAAAATTGTTTTGTAACATTGTAGATCAATATTTCAATAATTACAAAAATTATGCTACATGAAAAATTATTATTTTTTCCCTAGTGGAAATCGTTTTTATGAATGACTGTGAATAACTGTAAATAACTGAAAATAACTGAAAATAACTGAAAATAATTGTTTGGTTTTAGACCTAAATAATGCTTATTTTCAGTTATTTACAGTTACTTACAGTTATTCACAGATCTTTACAATTACTTACAGTTAGTCACACTTTTGTGAATTAACAATTATAGAAAAAAAAAGTACTAAGAACAGTTATTAACAATAATTTACAGTTCTTTGCTGTTATTTACAGTTATTTAGAGTTAGTTACAGTTATTTTCAGTTATTTACAGTTATTTGCAGTTAGTTACAGTCATTAACAGTTTTTTACAGTTATCTACAGTTATTTACGGATATTTGCAGTTATACACACTTAAGTTTTTAGCTATAATAACAATTTTATTTCGCACCAACAAAATTGTAAATAACTATAAATAACTCTAAGAAACTGTAAATATCTGTAAATAACTATAAAAAAACTGTTAATAACTTTTATCAGTACCATCATTTCAACAATTATTATTTTACAAAACCGAAGATAGTATACAACTGTAAGTAGCTAGCAATAACTGTAAATAACAGTAAATAACAATAAATAACTGTAAATAACTGAAAATAACCGTTATTATTACGTCTCAAACCCAAACAATTATTTTCAGTTATTTTCAGTTATTTACAGTTATTTACAGTTATTCACAGTTATTCAGTTTTTTTTTTTTTTTTTTTTTTATTAACATTTTTCATTTCCGCTAGGGTTGCTATGTTTGGTGAAAATTAAACTTTTGTCTTTTTTTTTACGCAAAATCTAAAAATTTTTTGTATAGTTCATTGATTGGAAAAAAGTTAGCATTTTACTTTTAGAATGTGCTAGTATTTTTGTTGTGATCCATTTTGAAAGTCTCTGATTGATTGCTTCATAGTATGACAAAACTTTGATTTTCAAAAAAAATTGCAAAAAATAACTGCTGCTCACTTCACATCAAATATCCGATATTTCATCCGATATTCATCATATATATAGTGTAATCTGTCAGTTCGAGAAGAAATTTTGATATATACGCATAGGAATTAGGCAGTTCGGGAAGCCCGCGTCAGTTTTGGAAGATTTTCGGCACTTTGGGAAGTTTGCACTATATTGCAATTGGGCAGTTTGGGAATCCGCAAGAGTTTCGGTACCCAGAGAGGGGTTTATTTCTTTCGTCAAGCGCCTCGAGCTCTGAGCATCGAAACCCTAGCTTCCCAAACTGACACTTTGTACAAAATGTGTGTGTGTGTGTGTGTGTATATATATATATAAAAAATAAAATCTATACTGTAAACCACATAATTTGTAAACAAAACAACACACGCACAGGCATACGTAACACTTACTTAATTTGTATCATTATTACTTTGGTTCATTTCTCATCTTATTCATATGTGTATATTGCTGATGGAAATTTAAAAATGTTGTTTACATTGGAATTTGGTATACATAATAATGCACCCTTGCTTGCACCTATAACCTGCAATAAAATTATAAAAAATGGATTTATCAGTGTGTGTAACAAGTATTATAAATAATGCATCTTACCTAATTAAATTGTTCATAAATTAACAACAAAAAAATTGAATTTCTTGGGAGTGATCGATGACAGCAACTTAATCTGGTTTATATAAAGATAATACATAATAAATTTTTATGGGATAGTACACCCGCCTCCACCCCCGTTGTCATGAATCTTTCAAATCAACGGACTTCTGTTATAAATAAAACACTACTGTTTTTCGTCCAATAGGACTTCCATTATGTCTATACATGCAATGCTTTCAGTATTAACAATCAATCATTCACAGTTTTTGAATTAATCATCTGTATGATTTGAGTGGGTTTCCACTTATATATAACTGTATTCAGTTCTTTCATATTATATTAGCATATTTATATATTTATAGAATTCTTCTATAAGATACCCTCCTCCACCCCTGCACTAGACAGGCTTCTTTTATGTGTATATAATTATCAATGGTACTTTGTTAAAATATTGAAAGCATGCGCTCATATCATGCTATTACATGCTGATTAATAAGTTCAGAAAAAAATAATTCAAAGAAAGGCATGCTTCTACATTAAATTTTACTTTTTAATAAGTAAATACTAATTTTCTATACTTGCCTTCGGTGCGGTCCCACGCTCCTTGATAGATAGTCAAACTACCTATAAATTACTACTACTACTACTGCATACAATATAATATAAATACCTGCAATTATTGTGTATGCCATGCTCGAGGAAAACATTGTAATTGGCGATTGCTTATTACCTTAACTAAGTGTTGTCTCATTACCAAAGCATTTTGAGAATAATTTATCACCGATGGGTCTGTACCTAAAGCTATTTCAGTAACAAACGCAGCTGCATAAGCGCCACAACTGAGTGAGTCTGGTTGTCTTGTCACAGGAATAAATACTATATTATCTGGTTTAATGTAATTATACCGTCTTTGTAGATACTGTCTTTCATCTTCATGCAGAAATTCGTATTCTAAGCGATTGAGACTGTCATAAATAAACAAATTACATCCATTAAAATATATACATATCCAATGATGATATCGGTTACCTCCCACAATTTGAATATGTTTCATTTTACTTGGAGGTTTCAGTAAATTCAAATAAGCAAAATGTTGAACAACGTGAATTTCAAAATCAGGTAAATGACGTCTAACTATTTTCATAAATGTTTCAATAGTAGAGTCGTCTAACATGTCATTAATGTCCATTATATTTGAAATAACATCATTAATATTTATTGCTGAATTACATATATCAATGTCTGCTTGACATTCCTCATTACTCAAACCAGAATGTGGATCATTACAACTTTCTTTATGTTCAGATATATTGTGGTGGTTTGTTAAATTTAGTCTTTTCATATTTAGGTTTGAAGTTGATTCATCATTTTTTCTCTTTCGTGATCGAATATTAGATATTTTTTGTAATTCCTTTCTCATTTTATTAATTATGGAATTCTTTTTCACTTTAGATTGAGCCGGTTTTAAAACTGCTTTCGCATGAGTTTCCCCTACACTATCGATACAGTAGGTTATTTCATGCGTATTTTCATTTTCAATCACAGTTATATCGATTTTCTCGTTTTTAGACTTTTTTTTTTCTGACATTTCTTTAACCCTGTTATTATTTTTTAATTTTTCTTGGGCAAGTTGAGATGCAATTCGATCTTCTTTTTTCTTTAGAGCATTTATAATATAATTCGGTTCTTTGATAGGCATGTTTCTACGTACGCGACTATCAACGATTTCTGGTAATAAACATTCCATATAAAATCTGGTTAACTTCGGTTCCATTTTTAATTCCCAAAATTGTCTGTCGTATTCTTCCCTTACGATGTGAATGCCTTTTGGTGTGTACAGAATGAATAAGCAATATTTTCTTTCACTTACATGAAGTGATCCTTGAACTTGATAATAATAATTATGTTTTCTATTTAACTTTTTTATATTTGTAAGCTGAAAAATATCTCTAACAATTTTTATCTGTTTTACAGCTTGTAAAGGTGTCAAATCTCGGGCGACGTACGGCGATTTTATTTCAATCATTCCATCTTCACTTATCTTTCCATCTAAGCTTGCGGCTAAATATGGTTTCTCAATATCGATCAATAAACCAGCTGGCTCGATTTTAATGTTCATTTTCTTTTCTACTAGAGGAATAGCGATTTTTTCCATTTCATGCCCATACTGTAGCTGAGGTAAATCTAATGGAACAGGGTATAATATACTCGTAACATTCACTCTACAGGATGTTGTATCTCTTGCTTTGCAAATTATACCAAATTTAGATGCCGTCAATAGCTTCCTTCTCCGCTCATACCACTCGTCGGATTCGTTCTGTTTTACTGTATTTCGTTCAATTTCTTCTCGATTGTCCCTATCTATTTCTAACTGTTGGAAATGAGCATCAACTAGTTCATCATATACTTCCTTTGATACATCTGGCTCTTGATGGTTATCTCCATAATGTTTGTCATCGTCTCCAAAAGAAATTTTTTTCTTTGGTCTACCTTTTGATTCCCTTAATACTCTATTCCCGAGTACTTTAGCTGTGTATTCTTCCTCTAGATGAATAGCAACATCAAGATCTTCCGGAATATATTTACTTAGTGTTGTGTATACTGCTCCAGTATTATATTGTACTGCCGCAGTTAAACATCTTGTATAATAAGAATCCGCAAAAGCGTGATTTTTGCGTTTTCCATCAATAACTTTCGCAACTCTCGAATTATAATTTTCTGAAGCATTCGTTGTTACTTTACGTAATAAGCTTTTCGTAAAGCAGCTAAGTCTTGTAACTGCATCTTTTATTGTTTCATAAATATTACAAGCTTTTAAAACAGGGATCCAATTTTTTTCCTGTTTTCTTGCAGTGCAACTTAAGCCTCGACTCTTACAATGATTATGTTGTCCAAAAATGTGATTTACAACATTTAAAATATCTCGTTGTAATTCTTGTACTTTTTCTTGTTCTGAGCAGTTATCTTTTATTCGTCTATTTACATGAAACATTATTGCCTTGCGAACTCTGAAAGCTGATTTTTTAATAAAGTTTCGAAAACTTAAAATATTACCAGTCACTTTGCCTCTATTGATTTTGCCTTTTGAAGAGTCGACAATTTTATTACACATATTCCTAAACAAATGATTATAACAATATAGTCGACCAACACGGACACCATACTTTCCATAAACATCATTATCTATCAAAGATTTGTAGGTTGCACTGTCTCCATCACCAATATATATTTTATATATTAAATTATGTGTTTCTACACTCTTCTGGAAGCCTTTTAAAATACAGTCGGTTTCCATACTGGAAGAACTTTTGTTATAACTCCAATTCTTGAAACACCTATGCGCATGTGGTTTTACTTTACGTTTTGCTGCTTTGAAGCATGTCAAACAAAATTTTTGTCGTACTTCTACAGAGAGAACCTTTTTAGTTTCAACGCCGATAATAACACCGACACAAAGCAAGGAATCATATTTACCAGATCTATAACTTCTTTTACCGTATCCGCCGTCTCCTTCAACTTCTATCCACGGGATTCCATTGATAACGTGTCCTTTTTCTATTGCAATGTTTCTTTCTATTTCACCCGCTTTTTTCATTTCGTCCATAGCTGCTTGCTCTATAATAGGTACTAATAATTTTCTAAGCTTTATATACGTGAAGGTCGACATGCATGATATATTCATTCCTGCACATAGTTGCCGTATACCTTCATAACCTGTACCACTAACCAACGTTGCTAGTACACTCATTCTGTTGATCGGGAAACTTTTTTGCTTTTCCTGTTCGGAAGAGATCCATTTTTGAAATTTACAATTTCTGCATTCAAAAAATATTTTTGTTCCTAAACCTTTATCTACAGACTCCGTTGCATTTAGATCAACCTTATGACATTTACTTAATGAATGTATTCTGTACAGATTAACAAAAGCTTTCAAAAAATAATCAACATCGACTATTTTTCTGCCCTTGATATTTAACTCATTTAAGAAATCATCAGAAACGTTAGCAATTGCAGTTGCCTCATTTTGAGATATATTATCTATAGCAGTAATTGTGCAATTCTCTTTTGAAATCGAAATGTTTTCATTTCCTATGCTAATTCCTTCATAATTAGTACTTATTTGTTGATTTTCATCAGAAACCATTTCGATTTCACTGTTGACAGGATATGACACGTCATAATTATTTTTGTTATCGCAAGTAGCATTTTGAACTCTGATACAAGCGTTTTCGTCATCTTCTATTAAGTTAGCGTATTCAATAATTTCAACTGCTTCGATTACTTCATTAATATTATCGCGCGAATCATGTTGTTCAGTCGCATTTTTAATTTGTAATTTTGCTTGTCGCCTGAAAACAAGAATGTAATTAGTGCAAATTGTAACTCAAATTCATTGTTGTAATTCAGTTCTCGTATAAGGTAAAAAGCAGAATATAAGTATACTTATGTCCACCTTATCCGAAAATTTAATAGCAACTATGAATTGAAGTCGATATAATAGACAAAAAATATTATATTAAATAAACTTTACTAAGAGTACTGCGATGATGCCACTGTGAAGGTTATTCATAGAAGCTTATTCGAAATTGTGAAAATGCATAATAACAATGAAAAATAATAAAGAATTTTTATTTGATTTTTAACGTTTATTAGAAAAAGATACTAAATAAGAAATGGATTATTTTTTTCAAAATCTTTACAAAATAATTTAAATAACTTATCACATCATACATTAATGTTGTATTTGAAATTTGAAACGAAACTTCTCAAAATAGTCGCCAGACTGACACCACGCTGTCTTTAGGTTATTCTATCGTATGTACAATTATCAACTAATAAAAATCGATAAATTTTGCTGTTCACATAAATGATAACGTTAGAAAGACACAGTAAAATTACACTGACAGAAAAGAAAAGTTATAATAAACTTAATATCTTAACTATAAATATATAGAATTGAAAATCAAACCAAACTTACATATATTTATAGTTAAAGTGCCTTTTCATGCAGCGAATAATTCGCAGCGAGTAGCGAGTAGCGAGTAAATGCGAGTGAAGCAACTATTATACGCAACTAAGCAACTATTAACAAAAAAGGATCGTTAATTATTGTTTTTTTATAGAAAATAAAATACTAGTAGAATAGAAAAAGTTACAATCGTTTAAAGTTCAATTGGAGGTTTAAATAAGTGTATAATGTATCATTAGCAATATTTCAACTGGATATTAAATTGGAGTAGTACACAAATAGCTTACAGTTATCAAATACAAAGAAAAAGAAAAGCTCATTGAAGAGTAGCGAACACTCGCGTTCACTCGAAAAAGTACCACGCGACGTCTACTCGCAGCGAGTAATTCGCTGCATGAATTTGAGCCGTTAAGATATGACGGTTAATATGAAGATACAGAAATTTGGATTCAGAATGTATCTTAATTATTAATATACAAAAGGTTACTATAACCTTTTCAAGACTGATATGTTCAAAGATATCAATATATTGACTATTATAATAATTTCTCTCAGTGTATTTTTGACCAAGGGTACATAAGAGGGCCAACGAAAGGCCAATCACTGATACTCACGAAACAAGTTATAAAACTAATATGCTTTGTGATCAAGAAAATAGTAAGATCATTAACAAGAACAGAATAAAATTTATTGACCACCACAATATTTGTAATCGTTTGCTAAAATAAACTATCGAGCAATTTTTTTATAATAAAAGAAAAGTTAAATACGGTGCCAGATCCGTAGGTACATCCAAATTTACGTGACTGTTTAAGTAACTTATTTATAGACCAAAATCTTAATTAATACTGTTCAAATGTTATACGTCTCTTCCAGTCGAAAATTTATTAAAAAATTTATTTATTTAGAAGTGATTTTCAAAATTTAATAAAAAAGACGCGTTGTGACTTCCAATGAGTGGGTATTGTGGACGCTATGATATATTAGAAATTGTGAGCTATTAATAGAGATCAGTACAAATTGAAGATGAATTGATAGTAATACCTTAATTTAAAAAAAAAAAAAAAAAAAAAATGAAATAGAAAGTACATTTTTCCACTTTCATTTTGTATAACAAACTTATGTAAATTCATATTAGAATTAGCTTACATCGAGAACATGAAATGGAAAAAGATCTTATTTTTACAAGAAGTTTCACATTAAAAATATTGTTAAACCATTGTAAATTAACATATTCCTACAGGTAAAAATATGTGAGCTGTCTGCGTTTCATGTGATTTACGCAACGTCTGCCTGCCAAACGTATTCAATTTCGGCCAACTTGTTCCGACCCTTCACTGTGTACAAATATTATAATTATATTTAATCGTCATGTTGATCATAGGAACGTTTTTCTTATTTTTCGGGTACGAACTGTCAGAAATATTTTTATATTCGAAAACGAATTGTTTGACGCAGAAATGTGCCTTTTTTTAACGGGGAAGATTTTCCTCCATTCAGCTCTCATTAAGCTTGCATAACATTAATAATATTGCAGTAACAAACATCAAAGGGGATAATTCCGACAAATATGTCGGCATTATTTCGACAACGTCTGCTTCTCCACCATATTTGACTTCGTCAAACTGGTAATCGCAAAAATTGTTATCGAAAATTAGTACATTACGATACGTGTGTCACACTAGACGAAAATCTACTTTCCCGCACTTGTATCGTAATGTACTATTTCCTCATGGTGTGCGGAAAGTTTGTTTTTTCGCACGCGTTTCCCTAACTTGTAAGGAAAAATAACGTACGCTACGTGTGCGTAATGTACTAATATTTGGAAGAACCATTTATTTATCTTACACGCATCGTATAAAAGGCTTGTTGAATCAGCGAATTTTCGGTTGAGGAGAAAAATAGGTATATTTTTTATTTAAAAAATTAATGTAATAAAGGAAAATTTATAATTTATAATTTTTTATATCATTTTATCTAAGTTGCAATCAATGCTATCTATTGACAGCACCATTTTCTGAAGGTTTCTATCCAAATTTAAAACAGCTGTCTTCAAGGCTCCGAGCGTGCGGGAGCGGATATCGCTGAGGGCTCGCACAGAGCAGCGCGCGCAATCAACTAACACGTAGAGAATCGGGGGATTCCCTGCTGGTCGATGAAGTTTTCGTATTTTCTATTCCAGTTTACGCGTGCGTTCAATTATAGCGAACAATGCAATAAACGTGACTTTAGCACTGCATAAAATAAAAAAGCCATTAACCATAATTATTTACAATTGAATTATTTACAATTAAAAATGTATAAGAAGCTCCTCGAATGACCAAATATCTGATTGCCTAGCTTATTATATTAAAATATTATTAATTATTTAAAACTATTAATTTAGTACAAGAACAAACTTATTTATAATTTTCTAAACCTTCTATCTAAGCTGCAATATAACTATAGGGCTTTCCTCCGCATGACCCCTACTGGAAAAGCTCAGCTGATTACCAGCTGATAATCAGGTGAAAATCATGTTGATATTTGCATTTATTATTAATTATTATTATTTGTTAACATAAATTATTATCATCGTTCGTTTATTGTAATCTACGAACAACTAATGTGTTTAAAAAATGTAGATGCTGGCTAAGAAGTTATGAATTATTTGTCATAATTTAGGAAAGTAAAATTAATTATAAAAAATTCAAAACCAACATTAATGAATGATAATAATAATTAATAATAAATCAAAATATCGACATGATTTTCAAGTGAAAATCAGCTGATGATTAACTGATAATCAGTTGAAAATCACCTGATAGTCACTTGATTATAAGGTGATCCTCAGCTGATATGCACCTGAAAATCATGTTGATATTTGCATTTACTATTATTTATTATTATAATTTATTATTGTTAGTCTCAAATTTTTCTTTATTTATTTTTACATTCTTAAATTATGACAATTAATTCAAAATATCTTTGCCTTATCATCAACATTTTTGGAGACACATTAATTAATTGTAGATTCAAGTTTATTTAGATGATAATAATTTATAATAATAAATAATAATAATTCATAATAAATGCAAATATCAACCCGATTTTCAGGTGAAAATCAGCTGATAATCGGGTGACGTTTTGGCGTGGTTTTCACCCGATTTGCACCTGATTATCAGCTGATAATCAGCTGAGCATTTTAGGTAGGGACGGCATTGGTAGAATATACAAGGTAAAACATTATTTTTGTATATGAGGAATTACACAGATTATCCGCATTTAGAGGTTTGACAACAAAAATTTTGGAGCTACACCACTGTAATAAGTTATTCCTCGTTCTTAAAGATCATACAATAGGCGAGCAAAATTACCTATACTCGAAAACCTTCTTGTAACACTGTTTTAACCACAAATCCATTTATACCTCTAACCTCAAAATCGCAACTTTGGTACGATTTTTCGGCGCTTGTGGTATAAAATACCGTTCGAAACTAGTGTGTAAGTCGATTATTCAGCTCATGTGACTTTTTCGCACTCGCTTCGCTCGTGCAAAAAGACACATAGGCTAGATAATCCCCTTCCTTCCCCACCCGTGTCGAAATGTACTATTTTCTTATGAAAATTAACATGGGAAAAATGGACGAACAACGGTTACTGATGATCAACCATTACTAGAAGAAAAAAGCTTTAATTTCAGATAAAAATCATTAAAATCGGACGATTCTGTACACATTTACTTGTAAAATGGCGCCTATGGAATATTGCTTTGTGATCATTTTCCGTAAATTTTTTTCATGCTAAATTTCCATAAGAAAAATGGATGTGTGGTTAAAAGTAAGAATGTCCCAAGATGGTTTTCAAGTTTGGAAGTTTTTTCCGTTTGTTATATTACCTAAAGAACGAGACAAAATGTATTACAGTGGTGTGGCTCCGAATTCTTCTTTTTTAGTTTTTAAACCTTCAACTATGGATTATCTGTGAAATTCCTCATATCTATAAATTGGAGCTGCACGCGCATGCATAAATATAGATATATAATAGTACTAGGAAAATTCAAACGCGCTGCGCGCATACTATTTTGATTTTTAGGTTATGAATATATAATATTTCATTTTGATTTCATTTTAGTTGGTTTAAATGATATAGGATAATCAGAGCATTTTTCAAAGCATGACAAAATAAATCTTTTTATTCTAATTTGATTTCATTATTTAGTTTTAAATAGTTAAGAATAAAAATTCAATTTCAAAAATTGAAATATAGTGGAAGTAGAGAATTTTCGCGCCTATTCCTTACAGACCGCAATCAAAATGACTTTTTAAATGTTTTACAACATGCGGCCATCGTTTTTTACGGCCCTTCCTCAATGTGAGTGACAGCGGACAGATTACATGTCCGTTGTTACTCGAAACAAATTTCGTTGTCCAATATCTACCATTGATTATGAATTTGGTAGTTATTGTACAACGAAATTTTTTTTCGAGCAACAACGGACATGTAACATGTCTGCTCTCACCCGCATTGAGGAAGGGCCGTTAAAAGAGAGGATATTTCGATAAAAGTGTGAAAGCCCAGTTGAAAGTAACCAATAAAATCTAATAAAAAAAAATTTGCATAAGATATTATAAGTATTTGCACCAGTAAAATCTTATGAAATCAAATAAAATATGTGTGCTAATCGGCATAAACTAATGTTTTCATTAGCTTAAGCCAATCAATAGATTATGCCGATGTTATTTATGCGGATGAATAGACAAATTTTATTTGATAAGATTTTACTGGTGCAAATACTTATAATATCTTATGCAAATTTTTTTTATTGGATTTGATTGGTTACTTTCAACTGGTAGTGTTCATTCTATCACGAGCGGGAGGTCTTTCGCCCGAGCGAAGCGAGGGTGATAATCTCACGAGTGTAGAATCATCTTTCGCACGTCAATCAAATGATATTTTTCGATACATGGTGTGTAAAAGCGATTTTAAAAATTTACAGAATGTGTACAATCGTCAATTTTTAAATTAAAAACGTCACACCATGATTATGTGGCTATTGTCGACAAAGAATAACTATTTATACATGTGGAAATATTATATTGTAGATTCTTTAAAATATTGTGATAATTTTAAATAGTTTTAATTAAATTTCGATGTCAATATTAAGTAGAAATGTTTCCATTTGATTAACATGTTAACCAACGAAGTCGATTAATTTTGACTAGATATATAGATATCTATTCGTACCACAGAAAACCACATTTTTCTCTTCTTTATTTTGAGGTTATCTAATATGACTACATTTTATAACTTTAAAAAGAATTTGAAATGGATATCAGATCTAATTACATATTTCTGCATAAAATGTTTAATTATTTTCTTCATTTCTGTTCTATACAATCAGAACAAATGGGAAAATGTACAAACTTTTTCTATCAAAATAATTACATTATTAAATTATTGTGTATGAAATTCAGTCAGTTCTTACGCTTTTCTTGCCGTGAATTTTCTTGTCGTCCTAGACTTGTTTTTGTTGTTACCCATCCAAGATTATTGATTCACGGGATACAATAACAATAAGACAAAGCAGATTAAACTGCAGTACTAATAGTATATCAAAACGAATACTATCAAACTGTAACAGTGCGATTAATTGCACCGTTCTATCCGTAAAATTCGTGTTAGATATGATAACACAATATTTCCAGCGATATCACTTATTCCAATTTTCAGGAATCAGTGATAGTAATATGTCTTCTTCTTCTTCTTCGTCTTCTTCTTCTTCTTCTTCTTCTTCTTCGGGGGTTAGGTTGGCACCATTGACTACAATAGTAATTGTCTGTGGCAGTATACGCCGAAGTCGGACGGAGAATTGGCGCTTGCGCAGTGGCGACCTATGACCTAATCACATAAGCGCGTACGCGCGCGTTCGATTGCGGTCGGCGCGGCGGGGAAGTATACCAGCAGCCAATCACAGCTTGATTCAAATGGAAGGTACGAATGTCTACCACTGGAACCAAGCTATGATTGGTTGATGGTACGCTTCCTGCCGCGGCCGACCGCAATCGAACGCAGGCGTACGTGCTTATGTGATTAGGGCACTATAAGTACATTGATTGGCCGCTCGCTTGTGCGCGTGCACTGAAATGGCAACCGTGAATAATCTCCTGTTTACAAAAAAAACCCATCGCTAACACCAACATCGAATTACGATACTAATCCTTTTTTTCTAGCTAGATCTAACAATCACTTTGTTACCCTATCAAAAAATCTCACGTGAGATCTCACGTGAGATTCTGCTCCGGGGCGGTAAAAATCTTGCATTATTTAAAAACGAGTATTCCACAACTGAGAACTGCCTAATTGGAAGTTTTACCCCCCAAATGAATTCAAAAATACACCTTTCAAAACGTTTCAGATAATTTGACAATTTTTAAAAATTTCTCACGTGAGTTCTCACGTGAGGTTCTTCATTTTTAAACCGTATTATAGGGATGACTAGTATATTAATCCAGCTTTATCAATTGACAAGAATAAAAGCTACGTCCGTGTGAAAACTGTCGCGGCATACCTATAGGTAGCGCACGCCGCGCCCGGCATCGACACTGCCGTTATAGATCAGCTTTATGGCTTTCTGACTTTTCTAATTTAGTTGATTAACTTATCCTGTTGCGGATAAGTGATTATAAGGTTTAGTCAATAAAATACATTATCAGTTTAAATTGAAATGAACTCCGTAAAATATTTATTAAAAAAATTACCAAAAATTATAAAATTACACAAATTTGACATATTTATCGTATTTAATAATACATCATATTCTTTTGTGTGGGACTCTATTGATGATAATGAGAACAAATTATTGTACTCATTATCATCAATAGAGTCCCACACAAGAAATACCAAAAATGAGTGATAGAATCATACAAAGAAATACATCATATTATTCAAATATTAAACTTAAAAATATTTAAAATTATTTGCGGGAAGGATAGGTGCATTATACACAGGCGAATTATAGTTATACGCAGGCGAATTATAATTATACGCAGGCAAATTATACGCAGGCGAGTTATAGGCAGGCGAATTATACGCAGGCGAAGCGTATGGCACTTGCTGCACGTATGGCACCTGCTGTACGTACGGCGCCTGCTGCATGTATGGCACAGGCTGTAAATAAGGAGCCTGCTGCATGTATGGTATCGGCTGTAAATAAGGAGTCTGCTGTATGAATGGTACTTGTACGCATGCTGGGATTGGCGCAGATACAGAGACAGGCTTTGCATCTGAAGAATTGCACACAGAAATAATTTGCTGTATTCGCTAGAACATAAAATATAAAATTATTACAATACTGTATCGTACATTCCATACATTTAATGCTATCCCTATCAAAAAAAGAAACTAGCTAATAAATCAGATGATTTCGGCAGCATCCGGGTAGAATCTCAGATGACATTTTGGCATGAGAAATCATCTGATTTTTTTGTATAGGGATATGTTGTAAACAAAAATTACGTTATTAAGGCTGTCGAATTTTTCGTGCAATGTTGGCCTTTTAGAATAAGGCGAACGTTGACGGCTCTTGTAGTGCGATTCAACTCCTTTGCCGTAGTTCCAACTGCCTCCTCCATTTCTCTAAAAAGAAAAAGTCACAGTCGTCAGGTCCAAAAAAGTGATGATTTAGAAATGTAGTGTCGAAAACTACATATTCGAATTCAAAACTTTTTATAAATCTCTGCATACAAAGCAAAATTATTTACAGTGATTCGATAGGCTTCCACAAAACTTTTGGCATTGTAACTACTCTGACTAGGAGAGGCTCAGAGTTTCGGAATCCCAATTTTCTTCAAACTCGCAGAAGTTGGTGGTATACCTCAAAATGGAACTATATACAGTTATAGATCCAAACGCCTTCCCTGAAAAAAGTTAGAACCATTCTGATTTCCGAAAAAGGAAAAATCAGAATGGTTCTAAATTTTTTCTGGGAAGGCGTTAGGTCTATAACTAACTGTACAGAGTTCTATTTGAAGGTGTTACCACCAACTTCTGCAAGTTTGAACAAAATTGGGATTCCGAAACTCTGAGCCTCTCCTAGTGAGAACATTTTTTACACATACACACACACGCGCGCGCGTGTGTGTAGAGAGAGAGAGAGAGAGAGAGAGTACTCATATAGAGTACTTTTTGATAACTATTATTTACCTGCTGATAATAGTTATCGGATTTGCGCTCCTTATCCCCACGGTCCCCATGATGCCCACGTTCTACCTCGTCACGACGGTCGTATTGGACACGATCGACGGATTGCGACTGACGCCTGTGGTGGTCTTTATTCAGCGGCGAGCGGTCGCCGTGGCCTCGCTGATCGTGGTCACCATCGCCACCATCGCCACCATTATCAACAGCATCGTCTAGTACATTGGCAACAACTGGCGGACTACTACTGTCTTTGGTACTACTGGACTTTTGACTACTGGATCCGGCTGCAGAGTTCATTTTTACGACTTCGTTGTAATTCTTCCGTTTATGGCGGGTTTGCACCGTCTGCCAGTCATCATCCTTCTGTTGTTCCTGTTGCTTCTGTGTTTTGCTCGGGTCTAAATGGGAAAATACGAAAATGTTTTAACGTTAAAATGAATTTTATACCACTCTAACCTGAAAATCATAACTTTAATATGATTACTCGTATAAGTATAAAATAAGGTACAAAACTCGTGCGTAAGAAGATTTTCACTCGCTTCGCTCATGCGAAAAACGTCACATGAGTTAAATAATCACCTTCCGCAACGGTGTCGAAATGTACTATTAAAAATTCCCGTTTCTAATTCAACGAAATTTGACACGAGGACAAAAAGCACTGTTGTGTAAGTAATATTACTGCTACGAAACAGATTAGTAAAAATTACTTACTTGACATGTTGAATAATTAATCAAACGATGAAATAATGCGATGATCACAATACGTAGAGTAGTCGAACCGGCTACAGAGAGTAGCGACGTTCATGCGTTCAGCGCTAGAGTGAACGTGAAGGTGACTGTGTTATACTGTTGCCACATCACTTGTCGTGTTGGCGCAACAGTGGCACCTGTAAACGATGAAAAAGATGATTATACCACGACTCTGCAGGATAATAAGAAAATAAATGTGTAAAATTGAACTATCAGAAAAGTAAAACGAATATCAAATTACAAAGTACAAAAGAACTTAGTATGATTCAAACAGATGTAAATAAATAAACTCGACAAAGACTTAGCAATTGCTATAATGGTATTAAAATGATGACACATACTTAGATTAAATTTGTCGAGTCGCAATAGTAAGTCGCATCTAAGATATCACATATTCATTTTCTTGGCATAAGATGTGAAAGAGCCATGGGCAGTAACACTCATGTGGTTGTAAATATCAATTAGCTTAATGGAGCAGTGGAAATTTTGTTGGCCCGAAAGCCCGGTACTGTACTTATATGCACGAGTGACACAATGTATAAGTAGTTGTGTGATCCTAATATTGATTAGCTTATTTGACTCGATACTCTCGACCAGCACTTCCTATAGGCGAGCCATGCGCTATAGTAGGCCAGAACATCAGCGTCGTAGACTTATATATTATACGCGAGTGATCCGATGCCGTGCCCCGTTTACCCGATTGCTCGTCGTCGTCGCCGTCGTCGTGGGCCGTGTCTTACTGTCTTCTTTGGGGCGAGGAGAGGAACGTACGCCTATGTATGGCTCTCTCTTTTCTGTCCTATTGTTTGCAACTGCACACGTTATGCGTGTGAGGAGGCTCGGTTGCTGACTAAGTACTGACACAACGATGTTTCCAACGCTTTCACTACCGTCGCCGTCGTCGTCGTGGGCCGTGTCTTCCTCGGGGCGAGGAGAGGAACGTACGCCTATATGTATCGCTCTCTCTTTCTGTTGTTCTTTCTGCTGCTGACTAACACAACGACGTTTCCAAAGCTTTCTCTATATCTCGCTTCGATGCGTGCATGCGTCGCCGTGTCATATACAACTCGACTCTCTCGTGGCACGTATTCTCATCGGGGTCGCGTGTTGATAGCACACACACACCTTTTGATTCTCTCGCTTTTGTCGTTCTCGTAGCTGCTCCAAATTTACCATCACATCCTTCTTGACGGTACTCTAACCTGCCCATGCCATTATCGCCTGCTGTTCTATAAATGGACGATCATATACGTGTTACCTACATATCGCATATCATGCACTCGCGGATATGATGAGGGCCACACCAATTGCCAATTACATATCGAATAAGAAACTGCCGTAGTGCGCGTGTGCGTAATGCGTATACGATACGGGAGAACCCGAATGTGTAGACGTGGAGTCGGTGGCACTGTGACAGCAGTAATTAGCAGCACGAAATCCGCTGATCACCAAAACGCTCGTGTTATATATTAATATAATAATATATAGTATATACCTACAATTCGGAGAGTTTTCGCTTTTTTTTACCCGGCTCACGACTCACGACTGGCTGTATTTTTCGTGCTCGCGCAGTGCCGATGATGACCGAATGCCGAACCCCGAATCGTCAAACCCGCAGCATTGTTGCCAATACTCAATAAGCTTGCTTCTCTCATTGGTTGGAAGCTGGCGCATCGGGCGCGCACGCCTACGACGAGATACATAGAAATCAGAAATAAGTATAGAAAAAAATTGGAGACAACGGTGAGCGGCACTGCGCTTATGTATAAGTCTCAACTGAGTGAACTATGCTCTACTGGGGTCTGATTCTCTAGGCGTCTCGTACACGACATACATGAAAAACGACACATTGCTTATGTCGGTTGAAATTGTGGTATGCGCATGCGCAAAACTCCATGTTTTTGGTTTTTTAGTAGTTTTCAGAGGCGCGAATCGAGCAAGAGACGTTTTGATCATAATGTCTCGTCTCCACACTCTCGACTTACCATTTGTCACATCGACTAAAGCATTTAAAATTTCATTTTATCGACCGACTTAAAATTTGTCATAGACTCATATTTGAAAAACTTCAGTCGAGGTGACAAATGGTACATGTCGGGACGAGACATTATCATCAAGTCGTATCTCACAGTTCAGAGTCAAACTTACTCGATTCGCGCTTTCAAAAGTTACTAAAAAATCAAAAAACATGGCGGTTTACGCATGCGCATAACACAATTTCAGCCGACACAACAGTGTGTCGTTTTTTATGTATGTCGTGTACGAGACGCTTAGAGAATTAGACCCCTGTCTCTATAGTGTTGCTTTGACTAAGAAGTCCGAGGAGAACCACCTTTCTTCATGCGTAGTATACTTTTTTTTTTCTTTTATTCCAGAGGGTATCGGCAACAGGCCATATCCCTGACGTAGTATACTTACGCCATTTCTCTACTCCTCTATAGGCTGGGATTTTTGAAGCGCGCTTGCAGATCAATTAGCGGCGGCATCTACTGCGCGTACGGCTCTGTCGAACAACGACACACTATTGGCAACAGTGTATTAAGTATAATGAACACCGGAAATTTCATCGTTCTCGCTCGCTTCTCTTCTCGCTCTTTCCTGTCCTGACCACGATCGTGAGCAGTCGTACACGTACCTACCTCGTTGAGCTCATTCCTCGAGACAAAAATTGTATTTGAAGAAAAAAGATTCGTGTAATGGCAGGTAAGTTAATTATTAATATTAATTTGTAACTACGATCATTTTTATACCACTCTAACCTAAAAATCACAACTTTGAGATGATTTTTCGTCGTTCGTGGTAAAAAGTGGCGGTTAGAGACTAGTATATAAGCAGATTTTTACCTAGTGTGACTACGTTTTCGCTTCGCTCTAGCGAAAAACGTTCCATAAGGCGAATAATCTATTTTCACATCCGTGCTGAAACATAGTATTTTATAGCATAAAACAAAATTTTTAATCTTTTTTTTATAGATCGGCGAACAAGGAGCAGCAGCAGAGGCGGAAGAGGAGTCCCCCTCCCATTCCGAGGTGCTGCGAATAACTGCCAACGACAGGAACGACCACCACCACCACCACCACCACCACCGAGAGCTGTAGCAATGAACCACGAAGAGCAGCCACCACCACGACCACCGAGAGCTGCTGCTGATGGTGGACAGCATAGGCGGCATGAACCACCACTCCCAGGCCCAAGAGCTGTTGAACCTCAACAGCAAGCACCACCACCCCCAGGCCCGAGAGGTGGGGACGGTGCTCATGTGGAGGAAGAGGGCGTAGTCGCCGATATAATTGAAGAGGTAAGCAGGTTTTTTGCATACAGTACAACAGTTAGTTACATATAGTTAAGGTAGTTAACTCTTGGTCGAAACAGAAATTTTAGAATTCTTAATTTTTAAATGTTTTATTATTATGATAATCCAAGAGTTAGTATATGTAACAAATATATACTAGAAGAAACATAAAACAATTTTTTTCAAACAAGTTCCGGTAATAGTTGCTATGATATTGTTACAATTAAAGACAAGAACTTCCATAAGTTCTCAAATTTATTTGTTTTTTATACAATCTTAACGAAATAAAGTTTATTTTGTTCATTAGGAAATTTCAGGGGTAGTATCCATAGGGAAATTTATAATAAAATTCATTAAAACTTGACTTGCTTTTCTTAAATAAATTGATATTATGCCGTACTGGTAAGAAGTATCATAAATTTTCCCATGGATACTCCCCCGTAAATTAATTAAGGAACAAAATAAGCTTTATTTCGTTAAGATTATATAAAAAACAAAATAAAAATTAGAACTTATTGAAGTTTTTGTCTGTAATTGTAACAATATCATAGTAGCTATTGCCTGAATTTTTTTTAAATTGTTTTAAACCACGTTCCTTGTTGGTGATAAAATAAAGAACAGAAGTGTACATATAAGTTTTTGCATTTTTCAGAATAATCGGTACGAAGAAGACCAATATTATGTAAGTCATACTTATATAAAACAATTTAAATATTATTTTTTTTCACTAAATTTTATTTTATTTTATTTCAGAACAACAATTACTATAGAAATGTAAGTATTTCCATTTTTACATTAATAAAAATATTAAAAATATTAAAAATATTTAACCATTCATGAAATTTTCAACAGTTCAATTGGCGAGGATGGAGGGGTGGTTATGGTGGTGGCCGAGGAAGAGGTATAATACCTTATTCCCAACTCATGCGTGAAAATGCTGAACTGAAGAGGAAGAACCAGGAGATAATGAAGGTTAGTTTATAAAAGTAGTGGCTCATTTAGACACGATATGATTGGTTCTTTGAAAAAAACGCGAATATTTGAGATTTTTTAGATTAAAAATATGCTAGATATGAATTTAGATACTAAATAATTTATAGAACTACTTCATAATTAATATATAATAAAAATATTTCATTTTTTGCTTAAAAATGAATCTAATTATAAACTAATTATTATATAATTATAATTATCTCATTTTTTTGCCTGGCGGGCCCGAAAGTGCCACTTTTGCTCCCGGCGACCGATCGCAAAGGTTGTATGTTCGGCCTCGCCAGGCAAAAAAAAAATCGTATACGCACCATTGGAGCAAATAAAGAATGCCACAGATCGCATGTCAGCCGAAGGCGAGGGTAACAATTACATGCGATCTGGGACATTCTTTACTTTTGCTCCTAGGGGCGTAATATACTATAATTGTCTCATTATTATCTAATTATAATTATCTTATTTAAATTGATTAATTTTTCTAGTACTATTAAAAAATAATATTCAAAAAATAATATTTTTTCAGGACTTAGCCTATTATAAAAAATTAAAGAAGGACGAGGACATGAAAAAGCAGCTTCAACAGGCAGTGGATGAAGCACTACGGATAAGGCCGCAACAAGTCCCACAATTTCTCCCGATCCCCTGGATGGGACGCTAGGATTTATTATTTTTTTTATCATGCATATTTATAAACTAATTTATCATTCGTTTTAAAACTTTATAAACAATTTGTATTAACTTAACAGGCAATCCACATTGCATGCCTTATGCTCTATGCGCTATGCTCTACGAGTTATGTACCTATAGATTTCTCCGCTGATAGGTTCACTGATAAAGCTTAACCAATCAGCGGAGAAGTCTACACGTACTCAGCTCATAGCGCATAGAGCATAGAGCATGCAATGTGGATTGCCTGTTTACAGCCTTTTGTATAAACGTTCAATTTTGTAAAACTAAAATAAACATTTTATAAAACTTTAAAATAAATAATATTAATTTTTTATATTATTATTAGATTATTATTAAGGCCCTTCCTCAATGCGGGTGACAGCCGACAGGTTACATATCCGCTGTCACCCGCATTGGCCGGGTCTACATAGACGCGTTGAACGCGCGTTTGTACACGCGTGTGTGTGTGCGCTGACCTATCGCAGTTCGACTTCACCGGACATGATCCTGAGTTGAGCTGTGATTGGTCAGTGCACCGTTGCACGCGCACCGAACGCGCGTTAAAAGCCTATGTAGACCCGGGAATTGAGGAAGGGCCTTATAATTTTGATGCTGTTAAAAAACGTAATACTATAAGTAGTATTTTCTAGTAAACTAGTTGCAGCCAATGAGGCCCCTGCCACATAAGCACGTAGGTATGCATCCGTACGCCCGTGCACACATCTCGTGCGGGTGCGCACGCTTGCTTCTCTCATTGGTTGAGGCCCGCTCGCCGGAACGAGCAACGACTGGATTTATGTTGGCAACAGGGCGTGCGCACGCGCTTGGCGACGCGCGATTGTGCGCTTCATTGTGGACAGCCTTTGTTTTAATGTGGCAGCGGCGAAAAGCGAGCGTGCGCGGCGCACTACCGCGGATCGTACGCGCAGGCGCAGCGCCAGTGTGGAGTCCAGACCCTCTATGTAAACGTACGCGAGGTTAAGTTTATGCTCCAAAAGGAGTACCTAATTACCTATAGCCGCACCAGTAGCCCGGGACTATATCAGACGCCGCGTTTGCGCCGCTGCCAAGGAACGACGTCGTCGTCTGGAGCTGCACGGCAATCGGCAAAAGTTACAAGCGATAAATAAGCAGCAGCCGGCACATCAACGACGCGCGCCATCCCCCGCTGACGACGGACGGGATCAAAACTTTGTACTCGACTGGCTGTGTGTGTATGTGTGCGCGCGCGCGAGACATCGTCCAGTGGTTATAACTTGATCGGCTGCAATCTCGCCGACTGCTAAGTAACTTTAATCTTTTGCATTTTTTTTCACAACTGGAGCCACGATGGAAGCTCTGATTCCAGTTATCAATAAGCTGCAGGACGTTTTTAATACTGTTGGCGCCGATGCCATACAGTTGCCACAGATCGTCGTTTTAGGAACACAGGTTTGCATTGTTCCCCTTTTTCCTCCGATATTCGCAACGTACTTTTTCTCTTTGTCCTCTTTGTACTTTTATGAGTAATCAAATGCTATCTAGAATTGAGTGTATAGCAATAATTTTACTGCTGCTTTCTTTGTTGGAAGTTTCTCTAGTTATACATTTAAATGATTCAAGAGCTTATTAACTTACTGACTATTACTAAATTAGGAATTTAAAGCCATTTGAGTTTTGTATATGCTTTACTTTGAGTTGAGGATAATTGTTATAATTTTTGTCTTATTGCATAATTTCAGAGTTCAGGGAAATCATCTGTCATCGAAAGTCTTGTTGGGCGAACTTTTTTACCTAGAGGCACAGGTATTGTAACGCGAAGACCACTGGTATTGCAATTGGTATATTGTCCAAAAGATGACAGACACTATCGCAATGCAGAAAATGGTACTCTTGACCTTGACGAATCGGGTACTTTTTACACCAGAAAAACCGAATTTATTCAGACTTTAATGATATTCGCAAAGAAATTGAAAATGAAACAGAACGCATGGCTGGTGCTAATAAGGGAATATGTCCTGAACCTATCAATTTAAAAATTTATTCCAAATCTGTAGTCAACTTAACATTGATTGATTTACCTGGAATAACAAAAGTTCCTGTTGGTGATCAGCCAGTAGATATTGAGAATCAGATTCGTTCATTAGTTCTTAAGTACGTTTGTAATCCTAATTCGATTATTTTAGCTGTTGTAACTGCTAATACAGATATGGCAACTAGTGAAAGTTTAAAGTTAAGTAAAGATGTTGACCCTGAAGGAAGACGAACATTAGCCGTTGTTACAAAGCTAGATCTTATGGATGCTGGTAAAAATACCTTATAACAAATATGCTTTTATTAAAAAAGGTGCTAGTTATTAATATTAATATCTATGGTTTATTATAGGTACTGATGCCATTGACATCCTGTGTGGTCGAGTCATTCCTGTAAAATTGGGAATCATTGGAGTGGTTAATCGTTCTCAACAAGATATTATGAATAATAAGCCTATACAAGATGCATTAAAAGATGAATCTGTATTTTTACAACGTAAATACCCTACTTTAGCTAATAGAAATGGAACACCTTATTTAGCAAAGACCTTAAATCGCTTACTAATGTATCACATTCGAGATTGCTTGCCAGATTTGAAGGTAAATAAGTGAATTAAATAACATCTAATTATTTAATATTAATAAAATTTATACATTTACAGACACGTGTGAATGTTATGGTTTCTCAATATCAAACATTACTCAACTCTTACGGAGAAGATGTTGAAGACAAAAGCCAAACATTACTTCAAATAATTACGAAATTTGCAAGTAGTTATTGTTCGACTATTGAAGGTACTGCGCGAAATATCGAAACCACAGAATTATGCGGAGGAGCAAGAATTTGTTTTATTTTCCATGAGACTTTTGGAAGAACATTAGATTCCATACACCCGCTGGCCGGTTTAACAAAATGGGATATCCTGACTGCTATTCGAAATGCTACAGGACCACGACCTGCTCTCTTTGTGCCAACAATAGAAGTACCTACGAGTGATGTGGTTGCTGATCTTGCGTTTGAGAAGGACTTCACGTGCTGCTGAGGTTTTTCAGAGCTTTCAGCCATCGTTGGTCTATAAGTACAGCTGCCAGATTTGGGGGTTATGTTTCCCTTATTTACTTCTAGGTGAGACCAGTGCACTCACACTTCCATGTATCTTTGTTTCTGTCTCATGCTTCTTAATTTGTAGTGGTGCTGCAAGTGAGCTGTGCATAAGCTGGGGAAGCTGTTATCTACTTTCTGGAAATCGTAGTGACTTGCAGTGTAGTGTAATCTACTTGCAATCGTAGTGATCTCTTCTGCATGATCCATGCTACACGCACTTGGTTCTGTTCAAGTCAGATCCTTTTATACATTTTTTGAGGTCTTCAGCTGGTGAGTAACATTCCAATATTTTGTAGTTTTCTATTGTTTCTTCAGACACTTTTCTTTTCCGTTCTCTTTTCTTTCTCAATCGTCTCCTATTTTGTTCTTCTTTCTGCTCTATTCAACATTTCATCAATGCTTAAGATTCCTTCTCTTCCTACCATTTCTCTCTTTCCTCCGATGTACGTTAACAAAAATGTAACCATCATTAGCAATGTATGTGATAAATATTCAATAATTTTTCTCTTGTTTGTAATAGTTATTCAATATTGCAGCCTTCTTCGATGAAGGGCACAGGAATTTATTGGATGATGTGGTTTGGTGTCATGATCCCAACATATTGGTAATGATTATTCAATATTTATCCCATAGATTGATAATGCCAATTACCAATTTATATAATAGTACATTTCGTCACGGGTGGGGAAGTCGATTATTTAGCTGGTGTGACTTTTTGCGAGTGAAGCGAGTGCGAAAAAGCCACACCAGCTAAATAATCGACTTGCGCACTAGTTTCGAACGGTATTTTATACCACGAGCGCCGAAAAATCACATCAAAGTTGCGATTTTGAGGTTAGAGTGGTATAAAATACTTTATTTGTATTGCATTTTTATTATTAATTGTTTGGGTTATCTGATTTGCCTCTCTCTCTCTCTCTCTCTCTCTCTCTCTCTCTCGCTCGCTCTTACTCTCTCCCTCTCTCTCTAATGGATAAACGAACATTTTTTCCCAGTATGGTTCTTCAGCATCGAATAAGACAGGAAGCTTTTCAGAAAATAGCACCAAATGGATAACTGGAACTTTAATAAAGACAACAACGGCATCACAGTGGGTAACTTTGAGTGAAGGGCTTCCTGACACACGTATCTTGACAGCTTCATCTTCTTGCAGATTATCCATGGAACCTGATCTGTAGTATGTATTAATTTTAGTACACTATGACCACTTTTTGGTCGCTTGTTAGAATCATTATTATTTCAGTTATCTACTGCTTTCGGCAAGTTACAAGGTTGAGATAATGTGTTTTACTACTTAATTTATAACAGTATAAGAATTATAGAAATTGGTTTCTATAATGCATTTCAGGCATCGCATGTATTTTTAAGCTGATTTGATCTTTCTGTAAGTATACGTATAATTTAATAAAAAAAAAAATTAAACTGGAATTTTTCAGATTTAAATAAGACACTGCTTGTGTATTTTTTTGAACTGTCAAACTGAAAAATTACATTTAATTTTTTTATTAAATTATATCTACTTTCTGATTGATAAAGTCAACTTAAAAATACATGTGATATCTGAGATGCATTACAAAAGCGGATATCTGTCATTTTGATATTCTTTTGGATTAAGTATGAACACATCACCTAAAAGTAAATATCGATAACCTCGAATGGCCAATAAATCTGACAGGTGACTTTTATATTGTAGGAGCCGAATGAATTTGCTTTTAAGTTTCCAAATTTTGGTCCATATAGTGTATTGCAGTGTGAGTGGGTCTGAAAGATCTATAAATCTACAGGCCCGCTGTAACAGCTATGTCCACAAAGTGGAAGACATCAAATTGGTAATTTAACAGGGCATCGCTAAAGAATAAATGTGAGTGCATATAAAAATTATGAAAAAGTTATTTTAACAATTAAAATTTAGTTTGATTGTAGTAGGTAATAAATAATTAATGAACATTAACTGACTTTTAGATGTTACAGTCATCTTTTCATAATTCTGACAGATACCCACATTTATTATTTAATCATACTCATTTAAAGAAAAAATTAAATACCATATTACAAGCAGGCTTGTACAGCTATAGATCTTTCGATTAGACTCACACTACACGAAACCTCAGATTTCATAAGAGAAAAAATATTTAATTAAATAGGCTGAAATTTACAACTTGAATGGATAAATTAATCCTGCTGCTGTAATACAATAGTCACCTCTCAGATTTAGCAGATGTAATCATCATTCAGTGTTGTTGATGTTTACTTTGAGATAATGTGTTTTACTACTTAATTTAAAACAGTATGAGAATGATAGAAATCGGTTTCTATAATGCATTTCAGGCATCGCAAGAATTTTTAAGCTGATTTGATCTTTCTGTAAGTATAGGTATAATTAAATAAAAAAAAAAAAAAAATTAAATTATGCAATTTTTCAGATTTAAGTAAGACACTGCTTGTGTATTTTTTTGAACTGTCAAACTGAAAAATTACAAATTTTAATTGTTTTATTAAATTATATCTATTCTACTTTCTGATTGATAAAGTCAACTTAAAAATACATGAGATATCTGAGATGCATTACTAACGCTGATATCTATTATTCTTTTAGATTTAGTACGGTCACATTACCTCAAAGTAAATATCAATAACTTTGTATGGCAAATACACCTGCTTAATCTGACAGGTGGCTTTTATATAAATTGTAGGAGCAGGATGAATTTTTTGTTGAAGTTTTTAATTTTAGCCCATTTAGTGTAGTGTAATGTAGTGTAGTGTGACTGTGTGAGTCTGCCCGAATGATTTATAGATCTATAGACCTGCTGTAACAGCTATGGTTCACAGTGAAGATTATTAATTGACTTGTAGAGGTTATATTGTATAAATTTTTATTATTAATTGTTTGGGTTATCTAGTTTGCCTCTCTCTCTCTCTCTCTCTCTCTCTCTCTCTCTCTCTCTCTCTCTCTCTCTCTCTCTCTCTCTCTCTCTCTCTCTCTCTCTCTCTCTCTCTCTCTCTCTCTCTCTCTCTCTCTCTCTCTCTCTCTCTCTCTCTCTCTCTCTCTCTCTCTCTCTCTCTCTCTCTCTCTCTCTCTCTCTCTCTCTCTCTCTCTCCCCCCAATTCTTTAGTTTTTTCTTATTTAATGAAATTATTTTTTATATTAAATCAAAAAAATTACTATTTTTGCCTTTTTTCCCACCAAAAGATACTATATTGATATCAAATTTTCTGATTTTCCTTTTTCTTTTCTACACGTGTCAGGGTACTCAAATATAAAATAACAACTGTTATATACTAAACCAAAATTTTTTCCCAGTATGGTTCTTCAGCATCGAATAAGACAGGAAGCTTTTAAGAAAATAGCACCAAATGGATACCTGCAACTTTAATAAAGACAACAACGGCATCACAGTGGGTAACTTTGAGTGAAGGGCTTCCTGACACACGTATCTTGACAGCTTCATCTTCTTGCAGATTATCCATGGAACCTGATCTGTAGTATGTATTAATTTTAGTACACTATGACCACTTTTTGGTCGCTTGTTAGAATCATTATTATTTCAGTTATCTACTGCTTTCGGCAAGTTACAAGGTTGAGATAATGTGTTTTACTACTTAATTTATAACAGTATAAGAATTATAGAAATTGGTTTCTATAATGCATTTCAGGCATCGCATGTATTTTTAAGCTGATTTGATCTTTCTGTAAGTATACGTATAATTTAATAAAAAAAAAAAATTAAACTGGAATTTTTCAGATTTAAATAAGACACTGCTTGTGTATTTTTTTGAACTGTCAAACTGAAAAATTACATTTAATTTTTTTATTAAATTATATCTACTTTCTGATTGATAAAGTCAACTTAAAAATACATGTGATATCTGAGATGCATTACAAAAGCGGATATCTGTCATTTTGATATTCTTTTGGATTAAGTATGAACACATCACCTAAAAGTAAATATCGATAACCTCGAATGGCCAATAAATCTGACAGGTGACTTTTATATTGTAGGAGCCGAATGAATTTGCTTTTTAAGTTTCCAAATTTTGGTCCATATAGTGTATTGCAGTGTGAGTGGGTCTGAAAGATCTATAAATCTACAGGCCCGCTGTAACAGCTATGTCCACAAAGTGGAAGACATCAAATTGGTAATTTAACAGGGCATCGCTAAAGAATAAATGTGAGTGCATATAAAAATTATGAAAAAGTTATTTTAACAATTAAAATTTAGTTTGATTGTAGTAGGTAATAAATAATTAATGAACATTAACTGACTTTTAGATGTTACAGTCATCTTTTCATAATTCTGACAGATACCCACATTTATTATTCAATCATACTCATTTAAAGAAAAAATTAAATACCATATTACAAGCAGGCTTGTACAGCTATAGATCTTTCGGTTAGACTCACACTACACGAAACCTCAGATTTCATAAGAGAAAAAATATTTAATTAAATAGGCTGAAATTTACAACTTGAATGGATAAATTAATCCTGCTGCTGTAATACAATAGTCACCTCTCAGATTTAGCAGATGTAATCATCATTCAGTGTTGTTGATGTTTACTTTGAGATAATGTGTTTTACTACTTAATTTAAAACAGTATGAGAATGATAGAAATCGGTTTCTATAATGCATTTCAGGCATCGCAAGAATTTTTAAGCTGATTTGATCTTTCTGTAAGTATAGGTATAATTAAATAAAAAAAAAAAAAAATTAAATTATGCAATTTTTCAGATTTAAGTAAGACACTGCTTGTGTATTTTTTTGAACTGTCAAACTGAAAAATTACAAATTTTAATTGTTTTATTAAATTATATCTATTCTACTTTCTGATTGATAAAGTCAACTTAAAAATACATGAGATATCTGAGATGCA
Organism: Torymus aiolomorphi; assembly: GCA_036365515.1. Classification (NCBI taxonomy): domain Eukaryota; kingdom Metazoa; phylum Arthropoda; class Insecta; order Hymenoptera; family Torymidae; genus Torymus; species Torymus aiolomorphi. The sequence goes on along the minus strand of CM070873.1, from coordinate 213,480,099 downwards.
TTACTAACGCTGATATCTATTATTCTTTTAGATTTAGTACGGTCACATTACCTCAAAGTAAATATCAATAACTTTGTATGGCAAATACACCTGCTTAATCTGACAGGTGGCTTTTATATAAATTGTAGGAGCAGGATGAATTTTTTGTTGAAGTTTTTAATTTTAGCCCATTTAGTGTAGTGTAATGTAGTGTAGTGTGACTGTGTGAGTCTGCCCGAATGATTTATAGATCTATAGACCTGCTGTAACAGCTATGGTTCACAGTGAAGATTATTAATTGACTTGTAGAGGTTATATTGTATAAATTTTTATTATTAATTGTTTGGGTTATCTAGTTTGCCTCTCTCTCTCTCTCTCTCTCTCTCTCTCTCTCTCTCTCTCTCTCTCTCTCTCTCTCTCTCTCTCTCTCTCTCTCTCTCCCCCCCATTCTTTAGTTTTTTCTTATTTAATGAAATTATTTTTTATATTAAATCAAAAAAATTACTATTTTTGCCTTTTTTCCACCAAAAGATACTATATTGATATCAAATTTTCTGATTTTCCTTTTTCTTTTCTACACGTGTCAGGGTACTCAAATATAAAATAACAACTGTTATATACTAAACCAAAATTTTTTCCCAGTATGGTTCTTCAGCATCGAATAAGACAGGAAGCTTTTAAGAAAATAGCACCAAATGGATACCTGCAACTTTAATAAAGACAACAACGGCATCACAGTGGGTAACTTTGAGTGAAGGGCTTCCTGACACACGTATCTTGACAGCTTCATCTTCTTGCAGATTATCCATGGAACCTGATCTGTAGTATGTATTAATTTTAGTACACTATGACCACTTTTTGGTCGCTTGTTAGAATCATTATTATTTCAGTTATCTACTGCTTTCGGCAAGTTACAAGGTTGAGATAATGTGTTTTACTACTTAATTTATAACAGTATAAGAATTATAGAAATTGGTTTCTATAATGCATTTCAGGCATCGCATGTATTTTTAAGCTGATTTGATCTTTCTGTAAGTATACGTATAATTTAATAAAAAAAAAAATTAAACTGGAATTTTTCAGATTTAAATAAGACACTGCTTGTGTATTTTTTTGAACTGTCAAACTGAAAAATTACATTTAATTTTTTTATTAAATTATATCTACTTTCTGATTGATAAAGTCAACTTAAAAATACATGTGATATCTGAGATGCATTACAAAAGCGGATATCTGTCATTTTGATATTCTTTTGGATTAAGTATGAACACATCACCTAAAAGTAAATATCGATAACCTCGAATGGCCAATAAATCTGACAGGTGACTTTTATATTGTAGGAGCCGAATGAATTTGCTTTTTAAGTTTCCAAATTTTGGTCCATATAGTGTATTGCAGTGTGAGTGGGTCTGAAAGATCTATAAATCTACAGGCCCGCTGTAACAGCTATGTCCACAAAGTGGAAGACATCAAATTGGTAATTTAACAGGGCATCGCTAAAGAATAAATGTGAGTGCATATAAAAATTATGAAAAAGTTATTTTAACAATTAAAATTTAGTTTGATTGTAGTAGGTAATAAATAATTAATGAACATTAACTGACTTTTAGATGTTACAGTCATCTTTTCATAATTCTGACAGATACCCACATTTATTATTCAATCATACTCATTTAAAGAAAAAATTAAATACCATATTACAAGCAGGCTTGTACAGCTATAGATCTTTCGGTTAGACTCACACTACACGAAACCTCAGATTTCATAAGAGAAAAAATATTTAATTAAATAGGCTGAAATTTACAACTTGAATGGATAAATTAATCCTGCTGCTGTAATACAATAGTCACCTCTCAGATTTAGCAGATGTAATCATCATTCAGTGTTGTTGATGTTTACTTTGAGATAATGTGTTTTACTACTTAATTTAAAACAGTATGAGAATGATAGAAATCGGTTTCTATAATGCATTTCAGGCATCGCAAGAATTTTTAAGCTGATTTGATCTTTCTGTAAGTATAGGTATAATTAAATAAAAAAAAAAAAATTAAATTATGCAATTTTTCAGATTTAAGTAAGACACTGCTTGTGTATTTTTTTGAACTGTCAAACTGAAAAATTACAAATTTTAATTGTTTTATTAAATTATATCTATTCTACTTTCTGATTGATAAAGTCAACTTAAAAATACATGAGATATCTGAGATGCATTACTAACGCTGATATCTATTATTCTTTTAGATTTAGTACGGTCACATTACCTCAAAGTAAATATCAATAACTTTGTATGGCAAATACACCTGCTTAATCTGACAGGTGGCTTTTATATAAATTGTAGGAGCAGGATGAATTTTTTGTTGAAGTTTTTAATTTTAGCCCATTTAGTGTAGTGTAATGTAGTGTAGTGTGACTGTGTGAGTCTGCCCGAATGATTTATAGATCTATAGACCTGCTGTAACAGCTATGGTTCACAGTGAAGATTATTAATTGACTTGTAGAGGTTATATTGTATAAATTTTTATTATTAATTGTTTGGGTTATCTAGTTTGCCTCTCTCTCTCTCTCTCTCTCTCTCTCTCTCTCTCTCTCTCTCTCTCTCTCTCTCTCTCTCTCTCTCTCTCTCTCCCCAATTCTTTAGTTTTTTCTTATTTAATGAAATTATTTTTTATATTAAATCAAAAAAATTACTATTTTTGCCTTTTTTCCCACCAAAAGATACTATATTGATATCAAATTTTCTGATTTTCCTTTTTCTTTTCTACACGTGTCAGGGTACTCAAATATAAAATAACAACTGTTATATACTAAACCAAAATTTTTTCCCAGTATGGTTCTTCAGCATCGAATAAGACAGGAAGCTTTTAAGAAAATAGCACCAAATGGATACCTGCAACTTTAATAAAGACAACAACGGCATCACAGTGGTAACTTTGAGTGAAGGGCTTCCTGACACACGCATCTTGACAGCTTCATCTTCTTGCAGATTATCCATGGAACCTGATCTGTAGTATGTATTAATTTTAGTACACTATGACCACTTTTTGGTCGCTTGTTAGAATAATTATTATTTCAGTTATCTACTGCTTTCGACAATTGCTAAAGCTTAATTTTTGTGTTACAAGGTTTTCATTTTCTTTCCCGAAAAGGCAGTAATAATATAGAGGCTACCTCCATAGTTTACAGACGTATTTGTCATTCATTGATGTGGTTGATGTATACTTTTACGTTACATGTCTAGTACTTCATCCAAACGAGTACACATGAATGATAGAAATTTGCTTCTATAATGTATTTCTGTAAGTAGGTATAATATAATAAAAATAGTACATTACGATACTAGTGACAGAAGTCGCACTTCACGGCACGGCGTGTATAAGCGCCCGAGCGTAGCGAGTGCGCTTAACGCCGTGCCATAAAGAACGACTTATGACACGTGTATCTTACATTATTTTATAGCACTGACTGCATAAATCCGCCATGTCACGCCTATCCGTGCCATTAGCAGTCCAATTTTGCACCGTGCAGTATCACCCGAGCGATAGCGAGGGTGATAAGCACGGTGCAATAATGGACTACTTATGTCACGGATAGGTGTGACATAAATGCGGATTTATGCCACGCAGTGCTATAAAAATTAAATTGTACAATTTTTCAGATTTAAGTAAGACACTGCTTGTCTATTTTTCGAACTGTCAAAGTGAAAAATTATATACTTTCATTTTTCAATTTTTCATTATATCTACTTTTCGAAAGATCAACTCAAAAGTACATGAGATGTCTGCGAGCCATTACTCAAGCGGATATCTGTCATTTTTATATTCTTTTGGATTAAGTATGAACACATCACCTAAAAGTAAATATCGATAACCTCGAATGGCCAATAAATCTGACAGTGACTTTTATATTGTAGAAGCAGAATGAATTTGCTTTTTAAGTTTCCAAATTTTGGACCATATACACGGAGAAAAATTTATTTGTAAACTTTACTCTTTTTATAAGAAAATTTATTATTTTTATAGTAGTGCTGGAACATACTCGACATGTGCGATTTTTACTGTTTTAAATAGTAATTTTTATGATTTTCGTAGCAAATTCTACTATTTAAATAATAATTTTTATTATGTTTGTAGCAAATTTTACTATTTAGAATAGTACTTTTTATGACTGCTGAAAAAATAATAAAAATTACTATTTCAAATAGTAAAATTTGCTACAAAAATAATAAAAATTATTATTTAAAAAGTAAAATTTGCTACGAAAATCATAAAAATTACTATTTAAAACAGTAAAAATCCCACATGTCGAGTGTGCCAGCACTACTATAAAAATAATAAATTTTCTTATAAAAAGAGTAAAGTTTACAAATAAATTTTTCTCTGTGTAGTGTATTGCAGTGTGAGTGGGTTTGAAAGATCTATAAATCTACAGGCCCGCTGTAACAGCTATGTCCACGAAATGGAAGACATCAAATTGGTAATTTAACAGGGCATCACAATAAATGTGAGTAAATATAAAAATTATGAAAAAGTTATTTTAACAATTAAAATTCAGTTTGATTGTAGTAGGTAATAAATAATTAATGAACATTAACTGACTTTTAGATGTTACAGTCATCTTTTCCTAATTCTGACAGATACCCACATTTATTATTCAATCATACTCATTTAAAGAAAAAATTAAATACCATATTTCAAGCAGGCTTGTACAGCTATAGATCTTTCGGTTAGACTCACACTACACGAAACCTCAGATTTCATAAGAGAAAAAATATTTAATTAAATAGGCTGAAATTTACAACTTGAACGGATAAATTAATCCTGCTGCTGTAATACAATAGTCACCTCTCAGATTTAGCAGATATAATCATCATTCAGTGTTGTTGATGTTTACTTTGAGATAATGTGTTTTACTACTTAATTTAAAACAGTATGAGAATGATAGAAAATTTTTTTTTTCATTTCAGGTATCGCATGAATTTTTAAGCTGATTTGATCTTTCTGTAAGTATAGGTATAATTTAATAAAAAAAAAAATTAAATTATGCAATTTTTCAGATTTAAGTAAGACACTGCTTGTGTATTTTTTTGAACTGTCAAACTGAAAAATTACAAATTTTAATTTTTTTTATTAAATTATATCTATTCTACTTTCTGATGGATAAAGTCAACTTAAAAATACATGAGATATCTGAGATGCATTACTAACGCTGATATCTATTATTCTTTTAGATTTAGTACGGTCACATTACCTCAAAGTAAATACCAATAACTTTGTATGGCAAATACACCTGCTTAATCTGACAGGTGGCTTTTATATAAATTGTAGGAGCAGGATGAATTTTTTGTTGAAGTTTTTAATTTTAGCCCATTTAGTGTAGTGTAATGTAGTGTAGTGTGACTGTGTGAGTCTGCCCGAATGATTTATAGATCTATAGGCCTGCTGTAACAGCTATGGTTCACAGTGAACATTATTAATTGACTTGTAGAGGTTATATTGTATTACATTTTTATTATTAATTGTTTGGGTTATCTAGTTTGCCTCTCTCTCTCTCTCAGTTCGATACTCCTCTCATACGCAGTTCGATACTCCTCTCCTCATCCCCACTGCTTAACACATTATTAATATATTTTTTTTTTGCCCTAGGCGAAGAGCTCCTGCAGAAGACAACACTTAAGCTGCTGATCAGTTCATAGTTTTATATTTTTAGTTTTGCATGTTATGTTTTATAATGCATGATCATAGATAAGTAGTAGTATATGTGATTGTGTAGTTTTTGCCTGTGTTGTAACTTTTTTTTATTGATTAGAGATACTTAAAATTCTGAAAGCAGAATTAACATGTTTACAGAATTAATAGATCTCTACTGATTGTTGATAATCGACAACTTCTAATAAAAAAGTGCCATTTTAACCAAAATTATAATAATAATAATAATAAAAATAAGAATAATAATAAAGTTTACATTTCAAATAGTTGAATACCTAGTGGCTTTGATCATGACCAATTTATTACTGAATATATTACTTGAATTTATTACTGATTGAATTTATTACTGAATTTATTACTTGTTACTGAAACCAGTTTATAATTGGTTTCAGTAAACTTTCTGACGATCGTGTTATGTAGAAAGTTAAAATAATGGGTATATGGGAGAGTATATGTGTATAGTAGTGGTATAAGTAATTACGTAGTTAGAACTTGTGTTGTTGTTCTTAACATTATTTAGTACTTCAATGTACTAAGAAATTATTAAAAGAAAGAAAAAGAAAAAAAAACGAAAACAAAAAGAAAATGAAAAGAAAAAAAAAAGAAAACAAAAAGAAAATGAAAATGAAAATAAAACAGAAAACGAAAAAGAAAACAAAAAGGAAAAAGAAAAAGATAATGTACTAGAGTGTTGGTTATTTAAAATCACCTCAGCATGCAAATATAAATATCAATATAGTAGTGGTATAAGTAATTATGTAGTTAGTGAGTTACTTAGTTAGTAAGTAAGTTAGTAGTTAGTAACAACTTGTATTGTTGTGCTTAATATTATTTATTACTTCAAAGTACATAAAAAGTATTAAAAGAAAGAAAAACAAAAAAACGAAAACGAAAATGAAAACAAAAAGAAAATGAAAATGAAAATAAAAAAAAAAAAAAAAAACGAAAAAGAAAATGAAGATGAAAACACAAATGAAAACGAAAAAGAAAACGAAAAAGAAAACGAAAAGGAAAAAGAAAAAGATAATAATGTTCTAGAGTGTTGGTTATTGAAAATCACCTCAGAATACAAATATAAATATCAATTTTACAAGAAAATAACCTTGTAAATAAATGCATCTAAATATTCAGATAAATATCATTATCATATATGATATTATTATGTATGATACTACTCGACTAGTACTTCCAATCTGAGTGTCGCTTGGAAAATTTGCATATTCTATTTTTATAATGGATAATACTAGTAATAAGTAATAACATGTGATTATACAGTTAGTATCTGCACTGTTGTTGCTAAATTAATTTAGTGCTAACATTTATTAGAAGTATTTTATGAGTATATTATATTTTATGAAGTATTTTATGAGTACTTATATTTTATTTATGCATAATGAGATTCATGTTGTGGTCGAGTGTCGATTCACAAAAATAAATATTTGAAAAATAAATACTTGTGTCAAAAGTTGTAAATTATTCTCTAAAAGTATAGTAGAAATTTATAGAAATCTATACTATTAATGTATATTTCTTTAAGGACAGCGTCGGAGCCACGCTGATTGGTTGAAATTTTCCTAACCTCAAAAACAATATCATAAATAAAAAAGTATACAATCGTAAAACACAAAAATGCGGTGATCGCGTGTTCTTGTTATAATAAAGAATGTTTATGAACGTTATGCAGCATTTAATAATTTTTAGACAAACAATGGGAAATATGACGCGAGGTGAGGAATGAGAATGTCGTTTCACACAGAAAATTGTAAGATGACCGTCACTTTTACGTAATTCCACGCGTCAATTTTAAGAATATTGCATTATATAAATTATTGAAAATGCTGTAATCCCGCATTCTTTACATGATAACAAATCATTAGCTACTTAATTTTCAATATCACGAAGTAAATTTCGCGTGAATAATGGGGAAATACGGCTCGAGATGGGGGGTCACCATCGGTAAAGTTCGGTCCTACATCCGCGTAACTGTAACATGAATATATATCGCCATCTATCGGAAATGATATACAAGTTGGCTGGTTCTGTTTTACCGTTTGAGTCTTTATACTGTTTTTGTTCAGCTCCACATCCCCATAAATAAATATTTTACTTACGGGGTAAATTTAACAAATAACGACTAAATAATAATATATAAATAAATAAACAAACAAATAAATACATACATAAATTAATAAATAAATAAACAAATAAATTAATTAATTAATTTTTTTTTAATATATAAATAAATTAAGTAATTAATTAACAAATAAATAAAAAATATATATGTATATAATAATAATAAATAAGATATCTAGTAATAATCTTCATTGTTATTTTATCCAATTTTTTTATAAGAATCAGCGGTCTTTTACATTAAATCACTATTCACGAGAAAAACATAAACTTGCTATAATAATAATTTTTTTTGTATAAAATACTATAAAGGACAAATATATTCACAGTAGATTAATCATTCAGCCAATATTTATGGCTTAAATACTTCAATAAGGATTATAGGAAGCATAAATATAAGTAAATAAGTAGTAATAATAAACAGATGGATTATAAACGAATAAAATTAATAAATTATGCATATAAGAGAACAATAAATTAACAGTCGTAAATTACGACGACTGGGTCATCATTAATCAATAATTAAATAACTAAACAAATATCATATATAGTTCTAAACACCATTTTAATTCTTTCATTACTAACATTAAATAAAAATTTACTAACATTAAATAAAAATCATTTAGTAAAATAACCCTATATAACCAAATTGTATGTAACAAAATCACCCACCTAAATCTCAATCACCGCGGAGTAATTTTTTTTATAAATCCCCTCACTATTGTACTCACCGATTGTAAGCAAGTAATAACAAGGACTTACGAAACAAAATTTTCTCTACCACGAATCTTACAACTCATTTATAGTCAAGTTTTAGAAATAAACGTCGTAAAGTTTTGCTATTTTATTGCAAGAAAGAAAAAAGAGGGGGAGAATCACTACGTTGCAAAAGAGTCGAGAACAACCCTTAAAAACCTGCAATTACTCAAGTAAAATAAATCAACAAAAGACACAAATTTTATTTTTTTCCTTTTAATGTTCCCCAATACGACTTATTCGCCTGTGTCGCGACAAGAATTCTCCCAACTCTGTAGCGACTTCTAGATTTTAGACGAATTAGATACGGTTCACTGAAGATTTTCCCATAATCTAGACGAACGTCTAAATAATTTAGAGAATCAATTTGCGATTCTAAAAGAAGCCCTAATCAATATCACGAAGGTCAATATTAAATTAACCTCTGGTCTAACCAACTCTCACACACAAATTGTGAATAGTGAAGACGTTGAGAAATTGACCAAAGCACTGGAAAAGTTAAAATTAACAGATTAAAAGAACATTAATGCATCAAAAAAGAAAATTATTAAAACAAAGGAATAAACTTGTTAAACGATTAAGGGAAATTTTAAATAAACGAAAGATTTCCACCGCGATTTTCGGAGAATCTTTCACGCCGCCAAAAATACCAATAAACGATCTAGAAACCGATGTTGAAACAGACAGCGACGACAGCACAGTGGAGGAAATATTAAATCTCCCACTAGATCAACTGTCAAAGGGCCCCGAAACAAATCAAGAGGATCATAACTCACTAAGTGAGAATTTTAAAACACTATCCTTCGACATCAAGGACTTACAGAAAACAGAATTAACGCTCAAATTCGCCCTGCATACGTTTTCAAAACTAAAGGAACTCGATGATTCCCGATAGAAAATTTTTCTGTCTCTCTGAAATCTCAAGATTGGAATTCGATAACCTTCGAGAAGACGTTGACTGTTTAGATGCACTCAACACCGATCAACAATACTTACAATACTTCTCTAATGCTCTACGAACTCGTATAGACCAGCTAGAAGGGGAACAGAAAATCTTGAAGGAAGCCTTACTTGACTTAGTTAAAGTAAATATTAAACTGAGTGCAGCCTTAGCAACTTCCTTTAGAAGACCGGTCACAGAGAAAGGCGTTGAAATCCTCGAAATTGCTTTACGTAATTTAACTCTCAATGAGCAGAGTTAACAACAATTGGCGTTTTATTAAACAAAAACGAAAGAAATTTCTTGCAGCAGTAAAACGAGCCGTAGAAATTTCTGACCTAAAAATAGCAAGAGAAAATACCCCTTTTATTATAGACCATACCAAACAAGCCATAATCGGAGCCTTAAAAACAACCGAGGAAGAAGTATTAAGTGTAACCTGCTTCCCGCGTATCGGACTAAATAAATCACAATTAGAAGGATCAGTTTCGAACGAGGATACCACATCCGAATACCTTACCATAGATGAAATTGCAAGTTCCTCCGACTACTCAGACTGACTCGCGATTAATATCATTACATTTTTTTAACATCTCTACCAATATCAATATAGCAATACCAGTCATCAGAATAAGAATTTACGAGCCTTATCCTGTGCTCGAAGTAATTCCACCATTTGACTTGGAACCTCAATTAGAATCGGAACTTTTCGAAGTCATCAAAAGTGATATTCTTGACTTACTCAAAGAAGATAACTAACACTATGGCAAACAACGAAGCTATCGCTAATCTCACGCAACATCAGACTATCACGGATGCTCTGCTCACTACCATGGGTGAATGTATGGGTGTACAACAAGCTTTATTGCACATTTCTGTATACGATGGTAAAAATATGCCCCTCAAAACATTCATCCAGGATGTAGAAAATGGATATACCATTTGCCCAGCTGGAATTAGAAACGCTTTCTTCAAGGGAGTCATAGCTAAACTGCGTGACACCGCTAGAGATGCTGTAAGCGGAGTAGAAATTAATACGGTAGCAAACTTGAAGGACGCCCTCAAGGAATATTTTTCGCCTAAAAAGAACTACTCACAATTCTGCGCAGAAATACAAGGAGTAAGAATGGGACGCAACGAAACCGTAATCGAATATTACGGACGCATTAAAAAAATCATGGAAGGCGCAAAGGCTTCGTTGACTGAAAAATTCACGGTAGAACAAGTTCCACACATGGTAACATGCTTGAAGGAATTGCCTTAGAATCTTTTAAAAGAGGACTTTCAGACGAATTTCTCTATGCCCTAAGTGTACAAGAACCAGCTACGCTCGATGCTGCGCTAAAGATCGCACAACGCATAGAAAGAGAAATGATCAACTCTACCGAAAGAAAAGGATTGCTACAATTAGGATCCTCAGAAACAACACCCCAGCCACAACCTAACACTTCAACACAACCCAGGGCTCCATGGACAAATACCTACAAAAGAGGCCCAAGTGATAACGGATATCAAGTACCCTCGAATAACTACCGACCCAAACCTCCGAATGAACACAGAGGTATGAATAACAATTCCTACCAACCAAGACAAGCCAGCCAATTTCAAGGACAACAAAGGGGATACTCAACCTATCAACCCAGAACGTCACAAAACTATTCTCCCCGAGAACCTGAAAGAACGCGGCCAAATTATTCGTCAAGAGGACCAGGATATTTCCAACAAAAGAGACCACAACCAAACCTATATCAGAAAGGATGGCAAGCATTGCCTAATCTTCGATACCCCACTGAATACATGATACCCTATCAATATTACACCCCACCATATAATGGATATTTGCCCCCACCTTTTCCAACGCCATACGCCCAGAACCAAACCTTACCCATGAGACAAAATTTAAACTCATCTGCAGTTCATCAGAAGGACGCGCCGATGAACCAGCAGAACCCCGAGCGTCCACTAACAGTCAAATTTATATCTGCGGAAGACCTTGGATCCGAACCAACGGATGAGCAACCGTACCAACAATAAAACTAAAAGCAGCTGAACTCAACAAAACCACTGAATTCATCATCGATACCGGAGCTGAAATAAACTTAATTCACCTTCAAATGTTAAAACCAAAAACCATGATTGCTACTCACGAATCGATGTCAATAACAGGAATCACCGAAGACAGTTTTAATACACTAGGATCAACGGAAATTACGTTCTTCGACACCCCCATAAAATTTCAAGTAATCAAACATAGCTTGCCATTAGGCGTCACGAGAATCCTAGGCGTTGATTTTCTTAAAGCAGAGAACGCAGAAATTTCATTTCACCATAACACCCTAGTTACAAGTTCCAGACCGATCAAACCAATAAAATTTATAAATTACTAACCCGGTCCCCCTGCAAAATATGCGTTAGTAGCAAGGAGTATAACTCCCATAACTATAAACCTACAACCTACTGAACTCACAACAGGATATTTACCTCGGTTACAACCCCCCACCCCCCCAATGTTTTTATCGGAGATGCCTTAGTGACAAATATTAATAATACATGTCATGTGTATGCTATAAACTCCAACGAAGAAGACATCGAAATAGAGATACCCCCGCAAGAAGTCCAACCTTTCGATGAAATAGACGACTCAGAAGATTTCTTCGATTCAGACAACACCAGCACAGAAGAACCAAGTGCTGATGACAGACTTACGCGAATCATTAACAGTTTACGTTTAGATCATCTGAATCAAGAAGAAAAGGACCACGTTATTGGAATAATCAAGGAATATCAACCACTATTCCATCTTCCCGGAGATAAATTACCAGCAACAAATGTATTAGAACACGAAATACATACAACTGACGACGCCCCTGTATTCATCAAACAATATAGATATCCTCCTATACACAAGGAGGAGATTCAAAAACAGATGTGCAAATTATTGCACGAAGGAATTATAGAAAATTCCACATCCCCATACAACTCACCCTTATGGATAGTCCCCAAAAAGGCAGACTCTAAGGAAAATAAAAGATGGAGAATGGTATTAGACTATCGTGCCCTCAATGATAAAACAATTGGCGACGCACATCCATTACCAAACATCACCGAAATTCTGGACATGCTAGGCGGAGCCAAATATTTTTCAATATTCGATCTCGCAAGCGGATTTCACCAGATCAAGATGTCAGCAAAAGACCGTCATAAAACCGCCTTCAGCACCGCTACAGGACATTATCATTACGTCAGAATGCCATTCGGACTAAAGAATGCTCCTGCTACATTTCAACGACTAATGAACCTAGTCCTACTCGGATTACAAGACTCGGAACTACTCGTCTATCTAGACGACGTTATTATTTACGCCAGTAGTCTCCAAGAACACGAGACTAAGGTAAGGAGACTTTTTGACCGACTCTTAGGAGCAAAGTTATCCTTACAGCCAGATAAATGCGAATTTTTGGCAACAGAGGTAGAATACTTAGGCCACGTCATAGATGAAAACGGTTTGAGACCTGACACAAAAAAGACAATTGCCGTTAAAAATTTCCCCACTCCAAAAAACCAAACAAACGTCAGACAATTTCTAGGATTAGCAGGATATTACCGTAGATTTATCGAAGGTTTCTCCACCACGGCTAAACCATTGTCCGACCTATTAAAGAAAAATGCCCCTTACGATTGGAAGGATGAACACCAGAAAAGCTTTGATTCCTTAAAAAAAGCTTTATGTACTACTCCTGTACTACAACACCCCGATTTTTCTCAACCCTTCATCCTAACAACTGACGCTTCTGACTATGCAGTAGGCGTAGTTCTTAGCCAAGGAAAAATCGGAGAAGACCGACCTATTGCTTTCATGTCAAAAATGATGAAGCCCGCTGAGAAAAATTACGGCACTACCGAAAAGAAATGCCTTGCTATCATATATGCAGTGTTACATTTCAGACCATATCTTTATGGAAGGGAATTCACCCTAATAAGTGATCACGAGCCTCTGAAATGGATAGACTCAGTAAAACCTCCAGTTCAACGCTTAATCCGTTGGCGAACTAGATTAAGAGAATATCAGTATAAATTTTTACACAAGCCAGGACGATTAAACGTAAATGTCGATGCATTATCAAGAAATCCACCCCTAGAAGAAGCCGTAGCTTTTCCAACATCTGCTTCTGGTAAAATTCAAGGAACTGCCAGGCAAGCCACCTCAAGTGGAAGAGGAAGACCACCAGGCTCAAAAACCAAAAGCGCTCTACCCAACCTATCTGAATCAGGAACCCCAGGACTAACTATAGCTGAGAGAGTAAGAGCCCGACATAAACAAGTGGAACCCCCTAAAAATCAAAAACCTCCAATAAAACAATTAACAAAAAAATTCACCCCCTCAGAACCATCAACCTCTAAACAACCCCCACCAAAACCGTTAAGATCCACTAAATTCACCAAACAGGTAACCTTCAATCTTTCCAATGACTCCGGCTCTGATAAAGAACTACCTCCTGTAGCAAGGAAAAGAAACAGTGGATTTTCAAGCCTTCTACCTAATGTACCATCTACAATTAGGAAAACATTGTCTTCAACTGAAGATTCTAGCTCCGAAGAACAAGCCCAACAACAAAATCTTGCGCGCAATAATGGCATCAAGGAAGTCGAACCACCCAATAAATCAGGATCCGACTCCCTCGCATCAATGGACGAATATTGGTGGGACGAAACTCAATTAAGACACAAAAATCTACGATTCCCATTAGGAAGATCAACACCGATAGAAAACTTAACCAATATACGACAATATACCCTAGGATCTATACCGGAAACAGATCAGGAATCCAATGATTCCTCCGCAGATTTCTCTGAAGAACCAGAAAAAGTCATAGTGAGAATGCAAGAAATAAGACCTTCAGACACTATACCCCCAGAGTTATTTTACCCCACAAAAATACATAAGTCAGAACCAAGGGTAAAAATCACCCTTGTTAACCATAGCTTAACGCACACCAAGGACAACATATTACACTTTATGTCTTCAGATTGCGAATTTACCAACCCAATTGTTAAACTATTGTTCGACCTCGGTCGTATAGATAAGAATAATATCAAACAAGCCAAGCCGAAACAGGGAGAAGTAATAATTACTCCCAGCGGAAAACATAAAATACTTAGCGCAATTCTCTTAAAGAAACACTTTGAAGAATTTTCACAACAAGATCTCTGCACGGTACTTAAGAACGTAGGAGACGTTATAAAACGTCTTAAACTAAAAACTCTGCGATTATCAAAACAAAATGATTTAACAGATAAAATACCCTTTTCAACCTTCTCGAACATATTAAAAGAAACTCTGAAGGATTGTGAATGCCATATCTCTATTTGTTATGGTACAACCACCATCCCCCCGACGACATAAGAAATAAAATCATAGAAGAAAACCACGATAGCGTCATCGGAGGTCACAGAGGTATAACTAAAACTTACAGAAGGATTAGAGAAAAATACTTTTGGCAAGGTATGAAGCAAGACATCACTGAATACCTACCCAATTGCACCAAATGTCAAGAATTAAAACTAGTAAGGATCAAAAACCGAGAACCAATGATCATTACTGATACCCCTATAGAACCATTCGCAAAAATCTCCATAGACACCGTAGGACCTCTACCTATCACACCTGATGGTAACAAACACATCCTCACCATACAGGATAACCTAACGAAGTATTGTATAGCTATCGCCGTACCTAACACTCAAGCTGAAACAATAGCTGACGCCTTAGCTAGATACGTCATAACCATTTATGGATCACCACAAACAATACTCTCCGATAAAGCACCCGCACTAATTGGCAAAGTCATGCAACAATTATCAAGAATATTTAAAATAAACCAAGTCACCACTTCCGGCTACCATCCACAATTTAATGGTGCTTTGGAAAGAAGCCATTTAGTACTAACAGAATATATTCGCCAATACATTGAAAAATATGAAGATTGGGATAAAATTCTACCATTCGCCACCTTTTCATACAACACAAGTGTACACGAATCTACAAATTTCACACCATTTGAACTAATCTTTGGAAAACCCGCAAGAGTACCTACCTCACTACCAACAGATAAACTAGAGACATATACAAACTACATGCAAGAACTTATCACCAGAATGGAGGATACGAAACGAATTGCTACTAATAATTTAATAAAATCAAAACATAGAACCAAGCGATACTACGACAGAAAGATCAAATCTTGTTCATACTCTCCTGGCGACCTAGTATATGTACTCAAAGAACCCCGGAAAAATAAACTAGATAAAACCTACATAGGACCTTACAAAATAATAGAAATATTAGAAAAACATAACCTAGTTCTAGAAACAGATACTAACAAGCGTATACTCAAACATATGGATAAAGTAAAACCAGCATATCATCGATCTGTTTCAGATGATTCTTACTCTTCTGATGATGATAGTAGTACCAATTAACTGCGAACAAACACATCAAGTACAATCACTAAACCCCAACCCAGGAATATATTACGAAAGACTACAAGATATACACTACACCGAAACGGACTGGAAGATAATCGTATATATAAATACAAAACTCCTGCATTACAATGCCCTGCATTTTACCAGGACCTTACAAAAATTACGCGATTCTTGTGTACGAAGCCAAAGCTACCCCGAAATATGTGACTCACTAGTAAAAAGAATATACTTTATTGAAGAAATAAATAAAACTACTAAGAAACTGTACAACAACCTTATTGATTCTATGAAGGAAGTAGAAGAATCGGAAATGATTCCTACCCCTAAGGCTTCAACAATCAAAAGGAGCGCCCCATTCGGATTTATAGGAAGCATACGCCGAACACTTTTTGGAACACTCAATGAAAATGATGGGGAATATTACAAAAAGAAAATAGAAGAATTATTCAAGGGAGAAACAACCCTTGCCAAACTTGCAAAAGAAGAGACTCACATAGTCCAACATCAACTCGTCTCGATAAACAAAGAATTAGCTGAAATGAAAACATCCATTAACCAGAGCCTGGAGACATGTGAACGAAAAATAGTAGAAATGAACGATATAAGCAATAAATGGCACTATTTCGAAATAACTAGGCATTTTACAGAAACAACAAATGCCATTGAGACTGCTCTACATTTGTATAAGGACACATTTCAAACCTTAACACAAGCAATTCATTCCGCTCGTCTCGGTCACCTCCACCCATCATTATTATCAACTACCAGCTTACCGAACATAATTCGTCAAATTACTGACATGCACCCTGGATACGAATTTCCCATACCCATCATGCATGCAAGGACCGACAAATTGTCAGAAGTTGCCTCAGTTAAACTAGGATACAGGGACAACAATTTCTTAGCCGAAATTCGTATCCCACTGCTAAATAAATTTGCAACGGAAGTCTACCGAATGCATCCAGTACCTATACCTTAACAACACCAAGATCATTTAATATCAGCTTATATACAACCTCAAGCACCATACATATCTCTTAGACACGATAAACGCTCATACAGTTTCCTCACACAAAATAATTTGAATCAGTGCAAACACACCTTCCACTACAGAATTTGTACACACAACCAACCTATTCATGAAGCCGACGATAGTACAGCCTGCGAGTATCTCCTATTAAATCAACCAAGTGAACATAACATAAAAAAATGTAAAGTAAAACTATTACCGACGTTTAAACCTTACTGGATCCATCTGGACTCCTTAGATGGATGGTTGTTCTCAGTACACAACCCAAGCACCTTACAAGTTTTGTGCCCTGGAGAACAACACAACTTAACAACAATCTCCGGAATAGGTATCGTACAATTGAAACCAAGATGTTTCGCCAGGCACGAACACACAACAATGGTCGGAATGAAAACAATAGGCTACTCTAGCGAATTCATATACATACCACAAATTAAACTTAATGTAACAAACATAGACAAAAAATTCTTTATAAAATATCAGAGTTTAAACAAAACCCTGATTATACCTAGAATCATAGGAAATCCAAACCCCGAAAACCTCAAAACTGGTCTTACTCTAGATTCAATACAAGATCAATACGAAGCATTCCTTGTAAACCAATCAGAAGTAACATTACGATCGCACCTACTATACAGTACTATTGGATCCTACATAATTGGAACTATTATAATGGTATTTATAATAGTTAACTGTGTGAAATATTTCAAATGCATAACATGGACAAAGAAAGAGGAACCAAAGTCTGCAACTCGTTCCAATAGTTACCAATTTGACACCTTACGACCAATAAATGTAACCGAACATCCACCTCATGCACTTCGCACCTTCTCCGGTCTAAGAGACATCGACGGAACCGAACAAGCTCCAGACCACTCACAAGAAAGCGATAACTTAAAAAAAAAAAAAAAAAAAAATTATAGGGTGTGGTGCATAAATACTTTAAAGATTTATGAATTATAAGTAATACTTAAGTACATATAAGTTACGGTAATAATTCATAGGCAAGCCTCATTTTTTTTTTTTTTGCCAACAGGAAGACATGATCGCTCTACTCTTCCTGTTTCACGTAACAGCTGTTATGGCCCAGCCACAAATCACGTTACTACCTAAAAACCCCGGCCTATACTTCGAATACATAGGTAACTTGTCATTACAAACAAATCGCTACGCCGTTATCACCGAAATCAACCTTCAGGACATCATTATAGACACACACATGACATACGATCATATCTTACGTATAGCTCGTACTTGTGCAGATGATATACAATGCGAAACCAAGACGACCACACTTAAAAGAAAATATACATCAGTCATCAGAATACTACAACAAATTCTCAACCTTACGGAACCTATTCCGCCCCACCAACACAATAGAGAAGCTTCTTAAGCTTCTCTATAGTAATATTGATAATGGATTGAGAGAAAAATTGAAGATTATTCAAGAACTACGGAAATACGCAATCGATACACCTAGCTCCAGTGTGCACATACAATGGAACCTAATAGAAGCTTCTATCGACGCACAAACTGAAGTATGCGCAGCAATAGTCGAAGTTATAAAATCATTCTTAGATAAGAGGATTAGTCCCCAACTAATACCTTCCAACTTCTTAACAAATCTAAAGAAACTAATAAACGAACAGAAACCGAACGCAAAACTCCCAGATATAAACATCCACTCATTAGACTTCAAGAAGGTTGCCGACATAGATATCTTCAAAAGCAAGGGTATAATCACCTGCAAAATCAAAATTTTACTATACTCCGCCGCCGAATTTCAACTTTACCGCATACATCCAGTACTTGCACCTCAAGGAAATAAAGTATCAGCAACCATTGAGACTATAAACCATTTCATAGCCCAAAACCGAAACGAAACCCAACACATCTTACTAAAGACAATAGAAAAGTGTCTTCAACAAGACCAAACTATTTACTACAACCAACCGATACCACTTCATACCACAGCCACATGTGAGTCTCAAATATTACAAAACTCAACAATAATCAATTGGGATCTCTGCAACATCCGGGACAAAATACAAACACAAACACAGTGGATACACCTTCAAGTAACCAACGAATGGCTATTCTCCGCGCCACATATCGAGAAGATCGAAGTAAGATGCAACCAACAACAACCATCAAAACTATCGCTCCACGAATTTGGAATCCTCCAAACGGACCCAAACTGTGAGATCATCACTCCGGACATGATATTACCATATCATACGGAACCAAAGACTATCAGAGCCCACTTCAAATCTAATATACAACTAAGAGTGCCAACCACAACGCTACTGGAGAGCACACAAAGCAGCATCACAACCATTCGAATCGTACTTTACACACTCATTGTCATTCTCCTACTACTCGCTACCTCATACATTATCTTCGTTATTCATATCAAATACACCATACACTCAGCTACATCATCCGACTCTATTCATACATATACGGTATTAGATACATTGGACAAAAGTAACACTTCACCTACCAAAACCGCTACCATCGCCACGCAAACTGAATTAAAGCCTAAAACTGTGTCTTTTGACTCATCCCAAAAATATCAACTCAGCCCATCTACCACTCTTCGCCTCCCCGAACTAAAACCCTTACCTTCATTTGATGAACTTTTACAATCATGTACATCTATCGACCTTGAACCAAAAACCAATAATATTAATGAATCTTCATAAATCACTAATGGGAAAATAATTAACGCTTAGGTGATGGTCCTTAATAACTAATAATTACTAATAACTAATTAAATAAAATTTATATATATATAATAATATGCATAGTAACAATGATCAGGAAAATATACATGTACCAATTTAAATTTTCACAAATGCCATCTGCATTTATTTACGATATGCATGCGCAAATAGTATTGTAATAGTAATAAGTAACTTATGTAGATATTATACTTTTCCTATAGATGTACGTTCCTGTAGAAATTATTATCGTAGCAGTAGTATTAACAATGAAGAACGTAGCATCCTCTGCCCCTCCCTACACCCTCAACGAGTTCAACGAGTATCTTCCAGGAATCTACTTCGAATACATCACTCCAATACATACCAAGATTGATCATTGGAAACTCACGATCACCATTGATCTCAAGACAATTCAGCCACCCACTTCTTACTATACCCAGATAACAGATATACAAAAGGAATGTCCAGGCTCACCAATAGATTGCGAAACACAGCTAATGCGTTCCAAATCTTTATTCAGGAAATTAGACAACATTAGGAACCGATTCAAATCAATAGATTATTTGCTACCAGAAACCACCAACTTCGATATGAATAGTGAAATCTCTGCACCCTCTGTGGATTCTCTCCCAACCTTGGATAGAGAAAACCAAATAGCAAACCTCCAGAAGGAAGTTATCACTCATTTCGACGCCGCTACTTATGAAGCTCGTATACTCGGCAAAAATAATGCCATAGACTTCTTCAAGGCAGTTCAAACGTGGACTATGGCTATCGAAGACCTCATGGATTCCTATTCCCGAGCCTACGAAGACACTATTAGCATACTTCGAAGTGCCCTGGAGGGATACGCCAGTCCATACCTCCTCGACGCCAAAACCCTAGAACAAGCAGTGAATCACATCAACCATCGACATCCAGACAGTAAAATTCCGACCGCAGGATCAACCACAGAAGAAATCAGGCAACTTATCTCCACTACTGTTGGAAGAAAGGATTCCAGAATCATCATTAATTTGAACTTTCCCCTATACTCAGTGAATTACTACCACCTGTATAGAATGCATCCTATTGCAGTACCTCAAGGAAACTTAAGCTCTGCCTTTATCAGACCACCAAAAGAATACATAATGATCGCCCAAGGACAACACAACCACACCTTCCTCTCAAACGAAGACCTTCATGATTGCATAAAGGGACCCGGTAAATGGTACTGTCTGCCTCCAGCCATATTGCAATCGATCTCTTGCAAAGTACAACTTCTCATGGATTCAATGGAACTAAACCTCACAACCTGCAACATAGGAAATAAAAACCACGACACAACCGAATGGACTTACCTCCAAGAGAGCGACGAATGGATATATTCCGCATATGCAGCTGACGAATTAACGATCCATTGCCATCCTGATTATACAGAAAAGGTAAAAATCACCAGGATCGGCATAATAAAACTTGCAAGAAGTTGCATGGCCATTAACCATAACACCATCCTTAAACCAAGAAATAACAACCAGAAATTGGGATATGTTTATTCCTTTTCTGCTTCCATCAACCTAACACGGACCCAAAAACATCAATGAAGACTTCAAGAATTAATGAAGATATCAACCCAAGACTGGACCGACTAGATAATCTCCTTCTAATATTATATTGGATATGGCCATTATCCATAGGAATTAGCGTGATCGGAACAGCAGTAATCACGCACTTCACCTATAAACGGCAAATGATCCCGTTTAATAACGCCGTAACATATACAGTTATGGATGATGTCGACCCAATCACCCATCATCAATATTCACAAACAGATACGACATATAGAACAAGGAAAACGCAGACTTCTCTACAGATGATACCGGACGAACCAACGTACTCCTCCCCACCTCCTCCCAAGAAAGTCCACTATTCGCCTCCTATAACTTTCGATTTTTCCCAAAATCAACCCTCCACCTCTGCACCCCCTACCCCAAGTTCTATCAGGTTTAAACTGGACGCTCATAAGATTCAGGAAAAGAATACTAATATTAACTGTTCTCCCGGATCTTCTTCCAGATGAACCAAAATCTTACCGATGATCAGGTTATTCTCCTCAAGCGACTAGGATTTATGTATGGTTGGATACCATGTCATCTGCGCTGGCCTACCAACTCTAATACCACAGCCAGTTGTAACCGATGTCGCAAGCTTCGTACTCAACCTGCACCACGTACCTTCACTTACCATAGAGACAGATTCCCAGTGCACCTCACACCGGACGAAGAGAATCAACTCTTTGACGCCTTAGAACCGCACCAAATGGACGGTCTAAGCAACCACTACTTGGTCGTGGAAACAGAAGAAGCAGATGGAGACTAAGTCATCGAAAAGAAAAAAAAAGAGAACAGAGCTACCCGTTTGCTTCCCACCGATTCTTCCTTCAAATCTTCTTCCAGATGAAACCCAATCTAACCGACGATCAACCTATTTTCTTCAGGCAACTAGGATTCATGCATGCTAAGGTACCATGTCATCTTCATTGGCCCACCAATTTCGGATCAACAGCTACATGTGACAACTGTCATAAATGGTGGACTCAACCTCCCCAACGTTATTTTACGTACTGGGATAGGATTAAAGTCCGTAATACCCGACGGGGATAACCAACTACTTGACACCCTGGAACCGAACAAGATGAATACCCTAAGCGAGCACTACTCTCTCATGAATCCAGAAAAGTTGATCCTGAAAATGATTAGGAACAAGGAAATAAGGAAGAAAAAGAAGAAAAATGCTAAACACGAAAAGAACTATCGATTTCCTCCCCTTCCTACCCAAACCTTTGACCCTTCCGTAGATGTCGTCTAGTGGTTTTCTTGTTTTACTATGTTATCTTATAAGATTTTCGCGCGTACTATGTTCATTGCAGATGCTCAACACAGAGAACAATCTGGCAATCCTAGAACTCCTCGGGCTCTCATCAACCCTTATAGACTGTCATCATCAAAAACCCCGCATTATGACATTGAAGTACCCGAATCCGTGCAACTATCGTCAGCAACGCTGCTATGGAACTCCAAGGAAACTTCTGATTTTCCACACCGGATACATCAAGCCGCCCCTGCCGTTTAGCATCTACCTAGAGTTGAGACACCGCTTCTACCCCGAAGATATGGTCCGTCTAGCCAACTGCTTAACTCTCACCAAATAATCACCATCAAGAACCCGTAATCACCGCTATAATTAATTAATGATAACAACTACTGTTACCTATCTACAAGTCTACCTTTAGATATAAGCTAGTTTAGTTATAAATACATTTATACTGTGAAAGATTTCTCGAAATCCATCAAAATACGACCTTAAATCCATCGAGGACGATGAACCTTTCTAAGCAGGGAGGTGTGACGTCAAATTAAAATTTTTCCTTTATTTCTTTCTCTTTTGGTCATATTCTTTTTGATATCGAGAACTCTTAAATAAAAGTATACCTAAATGTTACTCGCAATTACGTCATCATCCGATCGTCGGATGATGCCTCAATCTACTAGTTTTAATTAATTGATTGTTTACACAGTTGTGTATACCGTCTGATGGAGACGTTCAAAATACATTTTTTTTAGCACGCGTTGTCGCGCGATGCGTATAGCTCTATCAGAGGGTAAACACACGTGCCTTATTCTTTTGAATTCTTCTAGAAATACTCGCGCTTAATTAAATATTTTTCGCAATCGAAACATCATCCGATCACCGAATGATGGCTCGATTAATTGCTTTTTACCGATATTGTTTACACAGTTGTGTATACCGTTTAATAAAGACGTATTTATGAAGTATATTTTTCGGGTTTTTCCCAACACGCGCTTTCGCGTGATGCGTATGACTCTATTGAAGGGTAAACACAGGTGTTCTCTTTTTTGTAATATTTAGTATAAAAGGGCTTACAAAATGCTCCTCTATGTCAAACAGTATAAGATAGTCCGCAATACGCGACTCAGCTCAGGCCCGAGACCTCTCGTAAAAGGACCACCGACGGAACAGTAGTCCGCGATACACGACTCTCGCTAGGTAACTAACATCATAAATCATTTTTCATAAAAGACGCTTGCTACGAGTAGACGAAAGTCAACTCAAGTGCAGCTCCATTTCCGGGTCAAAATATATTGTAAAGGTGCCAGCTGCACCTCGGCTTTTACTTACATAAATTAGTACCAGACTTCCTCACCTAAAGGGATCGTCAGTTTAGCTTCTACTCTCGCCGAGTACAGTCCAAATATTTCACATAAGTGTCGTGTATATCTAAATTCAGTGAAATAATAAAATCAATTTTTCCAAACGACAAATCGTATTTAACTAGTTCTCCACCGCTCCTCGCTCCGACTATAAAAACCTTGTAATATACCAATCAACTGAAGGAAGGACGCAGATAAGAAAAGTAAGAATCATATTACTTATCCTTAACATTTTTCCGCCAAAACGATTTTCGAGTCGTTCGACAAACACCACCCTCTTGACGCCTTCTCGCCACGCTATTCTATTCTCGTCAGCGCAAACCGCTCGGCGTTGAACGAGACTGTCACATCTTCCGCGTTAACGTTTATTTCACAATTTTAATTTAACAAAGGAAATTCTGAATTAGCGACACGCAAACGTGACAAATATTTCCTAAAAAAGGAAGAGCGTTTCCCTGAGCGATTTATGATATCTTTAATCTTAATATTATTAGACTCCTAATTATTATTAATGCTTAGATTAATTGTTATTAGTTTATTTGAATCGCAAGCTATTCATTATCAACTTGTTGATCACCTGTCCATTATTTATTTAATTACGTACGAAATTTGTATTTATCGTCAGTCATTTATTTCTATTCACGTTATCGTAAATTCGTTTATTATTTATTTATTATTTATTTACGGAACGGTTGATATAATTTATCTGAAACAAATTAATGATTTTATTCTTAAAATCTCTAACAGGTTTTTATTTTATGGGAATACGTTTCAATACGTTTGCTATTTAACTGGTTGATTTATTTAATATTTATTTTGAAATCAATCTTTTAAAAGTCGAAATTATCATCGCAGACCGATCCTAAATATTCTGCTACTCGTTCACACGAACGCAGTTCATAACAAGTGATTCCGCTGCGTCATATGCATTCATGCGCAAGCGTATTCACCTTGTTAAGACCAGCGTCAGCGCTCCTCGCGGCCAAAATTCGAACTGCTTATTAAAGGATAAACACAGCTGATTAGCATGAGCGGTATACGAACCAAAGATTATTTAATTAAAAAATAAAATAAGTAGTGATCCGATGAACGTCTTAAAATCATTTATTGATTTGCCTGATATTATCAGATATAGTGGCAATGGAACAAGGCCTTATGTGGAAGGCGAAAGAGTTTATAAGGCTAATCATATACGAGGGGTATTCAAAAAGTAAGTTTCCCTAGTCTGCTGTTTTGCCCCAGCGCCATCTAGCGAGCTGGGACCGAACATAGTTTTAGTTTAGGATATACCGATAAGAGCGGAACCGGTCTTAGCTGCCGAAAAAATTTTTTTCATCAGTACCGACTCGGAAACCATGGAGCTACCTGTGAAAAACGTGTCCACCTGTGAGTTGCGTGCAGTTATTCGCTTTTTAACTGCAAAAGGGCTTAATGGCAACGAAATTCACACTGAATACTCTCCAGATCTCGCACCAAGTGACTTTTTTCTTTTTCCTAAATTAAAGGAAAGTTTGGGTGGCCATCACTTCAATTCAAATGATGAAGTGAAAGACATCGTTAAATTATTCTTTAAAAAACAGGGCACGGATTTTTATAAACAAGGTTTGTCAAAGCTTGAGAACAGATATAAAAAATGTATTGAAGTTCAAGGGGACTATGTAGAAAAATAGTTTATAAGTCAAACAATAAATACATATGTTACTTTAACCTAAAAATTGTGTTTTGCTTTTTTCCCGGAGCAGGGAAACTTACTTTTTGAACACCCCTCGTAATATTTTGTGGGTTAGCCAAAGAAAGTAATGATTGCTCAGCAGAGATAATAGCACTATGACTAAAAACGTCGGGTTTACAAGAATCTCCTCATGAAATAAGAGTAAAGATCTCTTCAAATGTATGTGCTGATGAAAATATCATTCATTGTGTGTGCTCTTGTAAAGCTGGTATTTTGGGAAAATGCAAACACTCTGTTGTAGTTTTAATTCACCTTCAAAAGTCAGTTCAAAATTATTGTTTTGTTTATTTTCTTAATGATGAGTAAATATTTAAAGCATTTACTTATAAAATCTGTTAATTCTTTTAAGAACTCCATCATGTATTATTCAAGATGCATCTTGCACGGATTTAAAACAACAGTGGGGTAAGCTAAAACAGACAGCTTCAAAAATGTATGAAGCTGTAGAATTGAAGCATTTTTGCCACTTGAAGAAAACAGATTCCAAATTCCTCAAAGTGAAATGTTCTTGTAAACCCGACGTTTTTAGGCACAGTGCTATTATCTCTGCTGAGCAATCGTTACTTTCTTTGGCTAACCCACAAAATATTATATGATTAGCCTTATAAACTCTTTCGCCTTTCACATAAGGCATTGTTCCATTGCCAATATATCTGATAATATCAGACAAATCAATAAATGATTTTAAGACGTTCATCGGATCACTATTTATTTTATTTTTTAATTAAATAATCTTTGGTTCGTATACCGCTCATGCTAATCAGCTGTGTTTATCCTTTAATAAGCAGTTCGAATTTTGGCCGCGAGGGGCACTGACGCTGGTCTTAACAAGGCGAATTCATCTATGTGGCCCTGGCCTAGAGCGAGTCCACATAAGAGGCACAGGCCTGTGCTTTTGTGCTTTTGTACCAAGCGAAAAAAACTAGTCATCCGATATCTAGCATACTCGTTACCCATTGCTGAGGGGTTGCTCTACAGTGAGGGACTCGCCACAAATGGACCGTGCCGTACCGTGCCGTCGCTGCCCGGGCCGCCCCGTGCCATAGCGTGCCGAACGCTTTTGGAATCGGAGTGCGCCGTCTATCAAGAGTATTGCTTCCGTGGTCCAAGCCCTTTCGGACATATGAGTTTGCCATCTGCAATCTTTGTTTATGACGAAAAAAATCAAGCACAGCCTGGATTGCTCTAAAATTTGCTAATGTCAACATTATGTTAGTTTTACGGTGTTATAACACTTTTTTTTTTGTTTAATAGCATGGAATAGCATAGATTAAAATAAAATAGCAACTCTTAACCTACTGTATGTCACATGGAACTGTTGTGTCCTCGTTTGTAATAAAATAAATAATAATTTAATAAATTAATTATTAATAATTATTAATAATTAATTAATTAATTATTCATAATTAATTATTAATAGTTATTATTATTAATTATTTAATTTAATTTAATAATAATAATAATTTGTAATAAAATATATTATTGTTCATGTTTTAGTAGATACACAAAAACCCACCATCTCCTGAGTTTTTTTTCTTTTTTTTTTAATATTCGAGCTATTATCAATAACGATACTGCTGTCATATGTAGTTTACAACACGTTAACATTTTTTCCATTTTACTTTGGTCCATTCTGTAAATTAATTATTAAACAGTATTAAACAAAAAAGAAAGTGTTATAACACCGTAAAATTAACATAATATTGACATTAGCAAAATTTACAATGATTTAACAATGATTTTACCTGCAGAATATTTCGGAGCAATCCAGGCTATGCTTGATTTTTTTCGTCATAAACAAAGATTGCAGATGGCAAACTCATATGTTTGAAAGGGCTTGGACCATGGAAGCAATACTCTTGATAGACGGCGCACTTCGATTCCAAAAGCGCTCGGCACGCTATGGCACGGGGCGGCCCGGGCGGCGACGGCACGGTACGGCACGGTCCATTTGTGGCGAGTCCCTGATATACGTAGATGCGTGTTTATCGCGTATCGGCATTCGGCAAACGAGTATTGCGAGCTGACTACAATGTTTTTAGGAAGTTTAGGACAAATGTCAAAATTCAACGATGTAATCAATTCGGAAACTTTTAAGTACCTATATTAGTGAAAAATATATGAATAACAGTGATTTCTTTTTTCTCTACAACAATAAACGATAATAACGAAAAATAATTAATATTAAAAGATTTGTGAAAATGTCACAAATGTGTCAATGCAGCAATATAATAAATACAAAAACTTTGAAATCCTAATGAAAAACTATGAGTGAATTTTTATTACTCTATAACGAACAAGGATAAACATTAAAATATTTTTTCATTTTTTCATACATTGTAAATTGAATTTTGAGAAAAGAATCAGCAAGTAAAGAAAAAAATTAAATTATAAATTCTAATAATCAATATCTAAATCATTTCTTAAAAATATATTTTTTAAAATAAATATTTATTTTCTTTATTTAAATATACTTAAATTTTCTTAAATCAAGTAAAATTTTCTTCTTTAAAAATAAATAATTACTTGTTTCAAAAAACATATTTTTAAGAAATGAAGTTTTTTCGGTATTAATTAATTCATTGTATTAATTTTTGACTAATAGAATGCATTACCTTTCAATATATTTACAATGTATGAAAAAAACGTAAAAATATTTTAATGTTTACCTTTTGTTGTTATAGGGTAATACACATCATCTCATAGTCTTTTATTGCAACACAAAAGTTTATGTATTCATTATATGGCTGTATTTTTACATTGTCTATACCTATGTTGTCAAATCTTTTAATGTTCATCCTTTTTCGTTATTATCATTTATCGTTACAGAGTAAAAAAAATCACTCATAGTGATGTGTTTTATTCCCTGTGATATAAAGGTTTTCAGATTCATTAATCGCTGAATTTTTACATATGTACGATGTACGATATGAGGGACTGTCCACATAGCGTCTCATGTGCCTTGTCTCGTGTCTCATGTCTCAGGCGCGAAAAAAATCGTTGTCCGTAATCTTAATAATTTCTAATCTATGGTCATTTTTTCTGTACAATTTTCTATTGCCATAAACTATAAATGTATAAGAATTCTGACAACGATTTTTTTCGCGCTTGAGACATGAGACAAGAGACAAGGCACAAGAGACGCCATGTGGACAGTCCCTAACGGTTTTCGAATTCATTATATCGCTGAATTTTCACATTTGTACGATACATCCTAAAAACATTGTAGTCAATTCGCCATACTCGTTTGCCGATACGCGATAAACATGCATCTACGTATATCAGTGTAGAGCAACCCCCCTGAAGATTAACATATTGACCTTCTGCCATAGGTCATGAGTATGCTAGATATCGGACAACTAGTTTTTTCGCTTGGTACAAAAGAACAAAAGCACAGGCCTGTGCCTCTTATGTGGACTCGCTCTAAGGGCTCGGACACTTAAAAAGGAACAGATAAAAAGAACAAGAATTACATGGGTTTCTATATCTATATATACATCTTGTTCCTTCTGTGTCTCGCTGTTCCTCATATGGGCTATGACACAGAAAAAGGAACAGCACACAGGTATAGGCTCTAACGTGGGTTACTATATCTATATATATATAAGGAATAGGTAAAAGGAACAAGATTTTCTCGTACATATAGATATAGTAACCCATGTTAAATACTATACCTGTGTGCTGTTCCTTTTTCTGTATCATAGCCCTATATATAGATCATAGACTTATACTCATAGACTGCGCGCTCTTACGGACGGCGGACGGTGGTGGGGGTAGAGGGGAAATGGTGACGGCAGAGGAGGAGAGGGCGTTGAGGGGAACACTCTTCCCCACCAAGCGCCCATTAGAAAGAGAGAGAGCATGACCCCAGCTATTACCCTCTCTCTCTTGCCCGGCTTCAGCGCTTTACACGGGAGCGCGCAGTCTATGAGTATAAGTCTATGATATAGATATAGAGATCCATGTAATTCTTATTCTTTTTATCCGTTCCTTTTTAAGGCCCCCGCTACATAAGCGCGTTTGCACGCAAATGCACGCGTATGCGCGCGTAAGATATCTTGTTATGAACTGCGTTCGCACGGACGAGTAGCAGAATGTTTAGGATCGGTCTACAATGATAATTTAGAATTTAAAAGATTAATTTCAAGGCAAATATTAAATAAACCAACTAACTAAATAACAAACGTATTGAAACATATTCCTTTAAAATAAAAACCCGAATAGAAATAAATGATTCTGACAATAAATACTAATTCCGTACGTAATTAAATAAATAATAGACAGGTGATTAACAATTTGATAATGAATAGCGGAATAAACGATAATTAAATAAAAGATGCTCGCTCAAGGGAAAAGCTTTTCTGAGAAATATTTATTATCTTTAATTCCAGGAATTGTTTACTACACTTGTCCGAGAAATCATCAACGGAAAACAATTCGGGGAAATTTTTATTTTTAGAATAAATAGCCTTCAAGGACGAAGTCAAGGAAAAACGAAGAAACCGGATAAAACCAGATATTTCTACCCCCACTCTCGAAGATAAAAGCAGATTTCTCCAGCGGGGCCACCCCCACTCTCAAGGGAAAAACCCGTATTAAACCAGAAAAACTAGAATTCTCCAGCGAGGCCACTCCCACTTGAGAAGAGCAAACGGCTGTGATTGATCTTTCCTCCCACTACTAAATCTTTCTGAGGACTATAACTAGGGGGGCCGAGCCTCCCTGCGTGTCTCGCTGCGCTCGACACGCCAACCCACCCGCCCCCACGTACACCTGCTCCTCGCTTCGCTCGTCGCCCGCCCCATCATAGGCACGACCGCAATGCTCAGAAAAACCTTATAATTTTATTATCGCATTAATTGTAATACTTATTTTCATCGTTATTATCATTAGAATACACACAAATACATCTCTGCAGTAAAATTTAAATGGAAATTATGCATTTACTATTACATATTTATTATTTTTTTGTAGAAAATTTGCCTTATAATTCTACAAATATAGATATATGCAGATAACTTTTCAAAGTCTATGATTCATATAAATTAATTAAGTATTATTAATTGATATGATCAAAGTACACATAGGAATATTAAATATATAAGTACTATGATTGCAATTATATTTAAGAAAATCAAATCCTGATAAAAACATTATTTTCATTATTTTGTATTTGAATTATAATAATAGTTTTTATTTTTATTTATGCAAATGTTGAATAGAAAAAAGTTTTATTTCAATGTTATCAACAACTTTTTTATTTGAAATTTTTGTGTTAAGTAAAATGCTTTTGAATAACATAAGGAAAAATACCGTTTCATTATTCATGATTAATACAAAAATATAAAGTTAAATTTTACACAGTTTAATGAAAACTGTAAACTAATCGCTCACTGATGTTCGTGTAACTTATACATATACACACATGCACATATACACTAATACCGTGAATAGGAGAAAAACAAAAAGAGAAAACTCAACACTAGATCAGTGACTGATCTATTCATCTGTTTTGTTCATTCCTACGGTAAGGCAGTCCTTGAGATTGAGACAGGGCATGTTGGTCTCTATAGTATTTTCTTCTCAGATGGCTATTAGATAATTCTGAGCAGATTGGCATCCATGGAGTAGTGCCTACCCTGGGCCATCCAGCCTCATTTTGCAGCTTTCCCAGCTCTACAATGATCTTCAAGTGTTAGTGCTTTAGAATGTGAGGGGATAGATAATTAGGAACTGGCGGATATTATAAAAGTGCTGTGTGTGTGGTTAGATGCGATACGGATAAGCAGTTGCCGCTGGTCATATTAGCTCATCTAGTTAATTTCTAAGTTTAGTCAGGGTATAAGAACTCATTTCAAGGTATCTATTGTATATATAAGTGACTCTTGCCTATTTAATAGTTTTCATTTTAATTCTTTATACATATTGAACTTTACTATACTACACAATCTATAACACATAAATTACACTAGAGTTTTTTTTGTGTAATATGATATTACTTTAACATGTACTTTTATAATATTAGACAATTTTGATTCTCTTAGTTCAATCGCTTAGGTTCTGTGAACATAATTAACAGGTTAAGCTGTGTAATTTTATATGAAATTTCTATTTGTTATCAAAACAGTAAGATAACATAATTATAGATTTTTAACAACGCAATTTTTAAACATTTTTTTAATTTTGATTTTATTATATACTAAGTTCTCTAGATCATGACAAGAAATTGTAAGTTTTGACAGCTTTTATGTAACAGTTTTGTTAGTTATTGTTTTAGTTTTTATTGGTATTTAAACGATATCTAAGAGTTCTATTGGAAATCAATTCTTTGTACGATAAGCAAAAATTGTCTATTTTATGGACGTGTTCTTGTTTATGCACATACTGATTGTGCACATATTAATTGTGCACACTTTAACATTGGCATATATCTATATATATAGATCTTTACCAATGCTATCTGTGCACAATAAATATGTGCACAATCCTTATGTGCACAAACAAGAACATGCCATTTTATGTATATTTTGGCGTTTAATGTTTAATGT
This sequence comes from Torymus aiolomorphi, assembly GCA_036365515.1. NCBI lineage: Eukaryota > Metazoa > Arthropoda > Insecta > Hymenoptera > Torymidae > Torymus > Torymus aiolomorphi. The sequence continues at coordinate 213,447,856 of CM070873.1, read as the reverse complement.
TTTTATAGATTTAACTCGTCAGGTATTTATTTTACATGAAAATCTTAAATGGAAAAAAGTTTTGTTTAACTATTATCTATAACTTATGTATTGAATATTTTTGTGTAAAATTAAATACTGTCAAGTTATAGTCGAAAATCGTCCATTTTATATGTATTCTTTGGCGTTTAAAATAGATTTTATAAGTCTAACTCGTCAGGAGTTGATTTTACAAAAAAATGTTAAGTGGGAAAAAGTTTTGTTTCAATATTATCTACAACTTTTTGTATTTAACATTTTTGTGAAAAATCAAATTCTGACAAGTTATAGCCGAAAATCGTCTATTTTATGTGTATTTTGGCGTTTAAAATCGTTTTTATAAGTCTAACTCGTCAGGAGTTGATTTTACAAAAATATGCTAAATGGGAAAAAGTTTTGTTTCAATATTATCTACAACTTTTGTATTTAACATTTTTGTGTAAAATCAAATCCTATCAAGTTATAGCCGAAAATCGTCCATTTTTTACCTTTTTTGCCGTTTTTCGCAGTTGTCTTGGGAAATATTCCTCGTAGCAAAAAATGTTCAATAGGAAAAACATGTCTTTTAATTAGTTTTAGCAGATACATGGGTCAGATTTTTATTACAACTTAAATTTGTATACATTAAGCTTAAAAATCGATTTTTTAACATTCTTATTTGCTCTGGCATTTTTGTAATTTTCGATGGATTTGGCTCGGTAGGGAACCATAAGTTACATATAATTAAACGAGTATCTGGTCCAAAATTCGTTTGGCTCTATCGAAAATTCGTTGAGATAATCGAGAAACTTGAGTACATACGGACGTACAGACATACATACATCACAGAAAACGCTTAAAACGCACTCATTTTTGGTGGAAAATACTTTTTAAGCATTAAATTGTGAATTCTTGAAGTCAGACAATTTTCGCTCTGGTGAAATTATAAGGCTCTCCCGAGCAGCGGTCGTGCCTAAAAATGGAGAAGAATCAAGATCGAGAGCTCAGTTGCACTAGCGCAAGCACCTTGACCACGTCTTAGTGTCAGTCGCCATTATACTATTATTAAATCTACGTCAGTTTAATTGTATCGAGTCACGGTTAAAAGTTATTCTGTCAAAATCTACAAGTATTTATTTAATTAAATAAACACCAAGTTAAAAGTTATTTTTCTCGTATTAGACTTCTAATTTCATAGTTCTCGCAATTCATTGCGCTTCAGCGCTTAATCGAACAACGAACCCACAATTTAATTGGTCAACGAGGCGACCATTACAGAAATGCCTTTTTGCTCGCAGACCCCGACTCGGGTCCTAATATTTTGGTGACAGCTGGGGGATTGTTCGAGGATTTACAAGGAAAAGTATCCAAGGAGAAGAGGAAGAAGCGGAATATAGTGTTCCGTCCAAGATTTTTGAGCTGTGGTTTCTCCTGGAACACGGGCGAATGCCGTACACCTGATTTGGAGTTTGGGTCCACGGCAGCACTGAGAAAGAGAAATCCCCAATCAATCAAGGACTTCATAAACGCTAACAACGGATTCCGCCGAATTCGAGAGAAAGCACCTCCGATTCAGGATAAGAGAGTGAGACGGTTAATATAACTCCAAGGTTACCAGCACCTGCCACGAGTCATCAGCATCGATTACAAATCACCAGCACCTATCACGAGTCATCAGCCCCTGCCAAGGCCATCGAGGAGACGACAAACAATTAAAAGCTAAGTAACCCGAGCGAGCATTTAAAAATGTCACAGAATAATGTACAGGCTTCTGGTACTTGGTCGGTTACCGAGTACCTACCGACGCGAAATTCCGATAAAGACGTTAACAAATCTACCGAGACGTTTTCAAATTCTTTTGAAGTACTTGCATCCGCTGTAATTAATAACAAAAATACTACCAATTCAGTTGATGATAGTACGCATGATAAACCTTTAATGTGTCCGGAGTTGAGCGATCCGCAGAATCTTTCGGTTCCTAGCACGGGATTACAAATGCCTCTAAGGGACTGTCCACATAGCGTCTCATGTGTCTTGTCTCTTGGCTCATGTCTCAAGCGCGAAAAAAATCGTTGTCCGAATTCTTATATATTTATAGTTTATGACAATAGAAAATTATACAGAAAAAATGACCATAGATTAGAAATTATTAAGATTGCGGACAACAATTTTTTTCGCGCTTGAGACATGAGACAAGAGACAAGGAACATGAGACACTATGTGGACACTCGCTTAGACGCGATAGTTTAGATTTAAATTCATTGTCAGAATGTACGGGAACACAAAAACGGTATAGGAAATCATCCGAAATAGCACGAATTTTGAAGGAGTTTAACGGTCGAAATATCTCGGTAAATCAATTTATAAGAGATGTTAAAAATGTCGAGAGGTTTGTGGATCCTATGGATAAAGATTTCTTTGTAGAGCTAGTAAAATCTAAAGTAGTTGGGGATGCGCAGGCCTATCTTCAATATAAAACTTTTGCGAGTTTGGATCGGCTTTTAGCCGAAATAAAAAGAGCCTTTGCACCTACTGAGAATTTACCACAGATTCAAGCCGATTTAGCCCGAATAAACCAGAAACGGGGAGAAAGTGTTTCTGAATACGGATTAAGGTGCACAAAGTTATTGCAAAAAGCTAGAGAGTTAATAAATGAAAATCACGAGGTCGCAATAATTACGGGAATGGTTCGAGGCGCGATCAGTTCCGCGATTGAGTGCTTTTTAATTGGATTATCCTATGAGATTTCTGTTAGGATGACGGGACAGCATCCGAACGCATTGGAGTCCACTATTAGTGCTGCTATTGATATTGAACGACTCGTTAGCCAGAGAAGGGGTACGAGTAGAGGGGATCATCCGCGATCGGAACCCGCGAATCAAGTAATTTGTAATCCGATTGAATGTAAATTGGAGAAACGTGGCGATCAACAAAATTCTCGCTCAACGATTAGAGGCTTTCACTGTGGAAAGATGGGGTATATTTCGTGAAATTGTAGGCAGAATCGTGAAAAATCAGCAACGTAGAGCTTATCGCGAAGATTGCAAAACCTTGAAGTGTCCCGTAAGAGAAAGAAATACCCTTCGTTTGGGGAACCAATCAAGAAGCCGCGTTTACTAAATTAAAATCTCTATGTTGCAAATTCCAAATTTTAATGAACCTTTCATTTTAACTGCGGATGTATCGGATTACGCGATAAGAGTGGTTTTTAGCCAAGGGCCAATAGGCAAGGATTTTCCCATTACTTATTCTTCCTCAACCATGTTGGACATTGAGACGGGATATACCACGACAGAAAAGGAGCTTTTAGCTGTAGTTAGAGCAGTAACTCATTTCAGGCCTTATCTGTATGGTAGAAAGTTTACCTTGGTTGAGGATTATAGATCACTGATATGGCTGGATAGCCTGAAGGATCCGATGGCACAAGTGGGCGGGTAGAGAACTAAATTACAAAAATATGAATATGAAATGGTATATAAGCCTGGAAAAATAAATACGAATGCTGACGCCCCATCTCGGAATCCGATCCATCAGACTGAAAGAAACATTGAACATGTATTCCTTATGTCTAACCATCCTATCATTCCGGATCCTCTGAAGCTAGTCCTCAGTGACAAAAACAGTTCAGAGGACTCCAACCATCCTATCATTCTGGAGCCTCTGAAGCTAGTCCTCAGTGACAAAAACAGCTCAGAGGACTCCAACCATCTTATCATTCAGGAGCCTCTGAAGCTAGTCCTCAGTGACAGAAAAATTTCAGAGGATTCCAAACATTCCTTTATCCCAGAGTCTCTGGAGGTAGAAGTCCGTAAGGACGAGGAAAGTCCAGAAGATTCTGAATCCCTTCCTTGTGAATCGGTGTGAACGAATGATGACTTGATCAATACAAGGGACAGTGGCTCCAGTATGGATTTGTTGGATGCCGCAACAGGTGTCAATACGAGGGCCGGTGGCTCCAGCATGGATTTGTTGGATGCCGCGACAGGTGTCAATACGAGGGCCGGTGGCTCCAGTATGGATTTGTTGATGCCGCGACAGGTGCAATACGAGGGCCGGAGGCTCCAGCATGGATTTATTGGATACCGCGACAGGTGTCAATACGTGGGCCGGCGGCTCCAGCATGGATTTGTTGGATGTGGCGACAGGTGTCAGTAGGGCCGGTGGTCCCGGCATGAATTTGTTGGAACCGCGACAGGTGTCATGTGGGCCGGTGGTCCCAGCATGGATTTGTTGGGTATCACGCCAGACTGTCTAGCTATTGTTTCGAATGAGATTGATGATGCTAGTATACATGAGGTTATCTTAATTCTAAAGAAATGACAAATGAATCCTTTCTCGAAATATTCCTTGACAGTGGGCGATCATGATCCTTGTAATTCTGATACTCGTATGAATGGCTCCTCTCCTGTTGGTGTAAGCTCGACCTTCATAATCGGTTGCGTCACAAATTCCGGAGATCGGTTGTTGGTGAGGCAGCACAATATTGCCCATTTTGTAGATTATGAATTAATCACTCCTGTATGTCAACAGTTGATCGACTTGGGTATGATGGCCGTAGACGAATTACGAGAACAACATATTGGAATAGGCGCGATTCTCAAAACAGAACTTGATACTAAAAAAAAAATTATTATTTATTCACTTTTTATTAAAGGAAATGCCGCTGATTTACCCACGATCGCTACGGTTGTTGAATGTCTTATCTTCTTACAAACTAAATAATTAAATATATCGGAAATTTAAAAATTAAAATTGGCAGCGGCAAAGTCAACATTCTAAAAGAATTTTCACCTTTAATAAAATCTGGATGTATTAAAATTAGCATAAAATATATAAAAATAAGAAATTCGTAACTTCATTCTTAAAATCAAATCCTCATATGACCATAATAAAATCCTTAAATATTGAATTATCAGTAGGTGAGCGTGGAGAGTTCGGGCGCAGTTACCCTCTGAGCTGGCGCTCGGTCGGTAAGGTAGAGCGCTATCTTTCCAACGGCCGGTAATTGCAGGGTGGTTGATAATCCATCATTACCAGCAGTCGATAACCCAAATCTACCTTACCAACAGAGTAGAATTTGTTAAATAAATAAATAATTAATTAAATTTTTTTTCATTTTTTTCATTTTGAATCCTCTTTTTTCTCCATTGATAACCCAAAATTACCAGCAGTCGATAAACCAAATCTACCTTACCAACAGAGTAGAATACTATATAGGCTGTTAACCTAATTTAAAAATTTTGAATTTAGCCACATCGTGTGAGGGCAGGTGGTATTTTGTTAAATAATTAATTATTATTACTTTTTCATTTTTTTTTCAATTTTTTTGTTTTTCATTTTTTTCATTTTTTTTCTAATAAAGTCATACCATAACTCATAAAATTTTGTCCGTTTCGCCGTTCGATTTTTTCCTTTACTACTGTACAGTAGCATGACTTCTGAAAATTGGTGTCCGTTTGAGGTTATGTTGTCATTGTCATTTTGAGGTTATGTTTCCATTGATACCCACTCTTTCGTAGCGCCATCTGCAGATGAATCAGTCATCTCTACCTTATCGACAGAGCAGTATGATGCGACATCAGATAGGCTATCCAACTTTATAACCAGAGCCGTGTGAGATAGCTCCAAACTCACCAATAATTCTGATACTTGTTAGATGACATACACGACCTGCATTATTACTGCGCGCTCCACTAGGCGGCGAGCCGGAGTCGTCGCGCTGCCAACTGCTGAGTAGGCGCACTGACGCTATAAGTCAGGTTGTGCAAACCACCAACAACCACTACCTACACTCAGCCATTGTGTGAGGGTGGGTGGTGGTTTGTTAAATAATTGATTAATTAACAATATCCGGCAAACTGAGTACCAAACACTTTAATGAGTGCTTAAATATTTTTTTAGAAGAATCAACACGTTTTTTAAAAGCTAATTTTTTAATACAACTTTCTACGAAAGTATAAAATAAGGCAAGTATAGACGTTTTTTCTGGATAATCTATAAAAAATAACACAATTTATCTAGTCCTTTTATGTCTTCGAATCTTATCTATTTAATAAATACTCTCTACAAATGGTAATAATTTTTTTCATAACTGTACAAATAATCTATAAAATAATAATATTTATGATTTTGTAAAACAAATCAAATAAATACGAATGAAAAAGTCTTTTAATTCTTTGAGTCATTGTATGCTCAACAAATTATATGTAAGTAAGTACATTCATAAAATTGTTCACTGCAAATCAAACAAACGTAAGTTGTGAAATCAATTATCGATAGTCAAGTAATGCAAACAACTCTCGGAAACTGTTGTATGACTGTTCTCAGAAATATATTCAAATTTGTTCATCTTTCTGAGCTATAGAAAATAAACACAAGAAAGTACTGAAATCAATTTATTGTAGTCAAGTACCGGCCATAAGTTAACTTGACTGACATAATAGAACTTTTCGTATCTAGCGTGTAAAATTACATTTTACGCCCACGTAACTTCAAAATTATTCAGCCAGCGGGCATAAAATACTACTTAGCGCCCAAGAGGCCCAATAGCTCACATACTCGTACAAAACTTTATAGAACCTACGCACTTTACGCCCGTGTGGGCCAAAATTATTTTAATTATATAACTATAATGCCTTCTCTTTATTTCTAAAATTCATAAGAATTTTTTTAGATATTTACGAAAAGTCAAAGCCTATATAAAAAAATTACATAGTTACCAACACACCACTATTTTTCATGATTCTTTCTCAATTTTGAACTTTCTATAATATTACGCACCTTGGGAGGAAAAGAGAAGTCTAGAGCTGCTCTAGCAGGGGTGGTCCTCCGATCTCCCATACATACTTGGCGGGCCCGACGATTTGCAAGGTGTAAGACATGGTCATTTTCATATAAATATTCATATGTTTAAAGATCAGATAAAATGTATAAATGGATTACTTCTACATATTAACTACTGATCCGTGAATCTATCACTCTGTTTTTAAATAGAAAGTGCAAACCCGTCTGAAAGTATCATATGAGATGTCATATGTAATCCCATAATATATAAAATTGCAGATGACACGCATATGAGATCTGATACGAGATATGCGATGCCTGAAATTCTCATATGAGATCTTATATGATATTTACACGCGGGAAAAGGATACACAATAGGTTGCTTATAAAACGGTTAGTAAAATGTAAAGCACTTTTAAGTAGACTATAAATTTATATGAATTTTTTATTTTATTCTCGTTTAAAAAGGACGGACACAAAGAAAAATATTGTGGGTAATAAAAGTAAATCATGATTCTGCACATATAGGGATGTTGTACTTAACGGTACCAATTAAAAATTAAAGCCAATGTAATTATTTATAGTAGAGTTATAGGTATAAATATTGTTAATGAATTTATGCAAAAATTTTGTATTCTATATTTAAGTAGCCCACCGGTAAACTGCAAATCGTCGGGCCCGCCAAGTATGTATGGGAGATCAGAGGACCACCCCTGCTAGAGCAGCTCTAGACTTCTCTTTTCCTCCCAAGGTGCGTAATATTATAGAAAGTTCAAAATTGAGAAAGAATCATGAAAAATAGTGATGTGTTGGTAACTATGTAATTTTTTTATATAGGCTTTGACTTTTCGTAAGTATCTAAAAAAATTCTTATGAATTTTAGAAATAAAGAGAAGGCATTATAGTTATATAATTAAAATAATTTTCGCCCATACGGGCGTAAAGTGCGTAGGTTCTATAAAGTTTTGTAAGAGTATGTGAGCTATTGGGATTCTTGGGCGCTAAGTAGTATTTTATGCCCGCTGGCTGAATAATTTTGAAGTTACAACGTGGGCGTAAAATGTAATTTTACACGCTAGATACGAAAAGTTCTATTATGTCAGTCAAGTTAACTTATGGCCGGTACTTGACTACAATAAATTGATTTCAGTACTTTCTTGTGTTTAATTTCTATAGCTCAGAAAGATGAACAAATTTGAATATATTTCTGAGAACAGTCATACAGTAGTTTCCGAGAGTTGTTTGCATTACTTGACTATCGATAATTTATTTCACAACTTTCGTTTGTTTGATTTGCAGTGAACAATTTTATGAATGTACTTACTTACATATAATTTGTTGAGCATACAATGACTCATAGAATTAAAAGACTTTTTCATTCGTATTTATTTGATTTCTTTTACAAAATCATAAATATTATTATTTTATAGATTATTTGTACAGTTATGAAAAAAATTATTACCATTTGTAGAGAGTATTTATTAAATAGATAAGATTCGAAGACATAAAAGGACTAGATAAATTGTGTTATTTTTTATAGATTATCCAGAAAAAACGTCTATACTTGCCTTATTTTATACTTCGTAGAAAGTTTTATTAAAAAATTAGCTTTTAAAAAACGTGTTGATTCTTCTAAAAAAATATTTAAGCACGCATTCAAGTTTTTTGTACTCAGTTTGCCGGATGTTGAGAGAGAGGGAGAGATAGAGAGCCAGAGAGAGAGAGAGAGAGAGAGAGAGAGAGAGAGAGAGAGAGAGAGAGAGAGAGAGGTCGGAAAGAGAGGGAGGGAGAGATAGGGTGGGAGAAAGACTAATAGGTACTTGCCTTAGTTTAAACTTTTGTAAAATGTTTTTTTAGATAGATTTCACAATTTTTTAAGAGAAAATAATAATTACATAATGTGATAACGTTATTAGAGTTTATTATAGTATATTTTTAATATCATTATTAAATGGCTGTATTGTTATTCATAAAAGTTTTAAATTTGAAGAAACAGTCAAATTTATCTTCAAGGAGCTCTATAAAATGATTATAATAGTTAAATTTTTTGAAATTACTTTTATTCTTTTATATTATTTATTTACTAAGATTCGTCTTTTTCTATATCCGACAGATTGATAGAACCACCTTCATAATTAATGCCATACTTTAGATTGCTGTACGACAAAAAACTTCTAAATCTTTTGTCTATAATGCTTTTCATATTCAGACGTACATAAAAAATAAGATTCTTCTTTTTCTACATCCAACAGATTGATAGAACCTCCTTGATAATTAATGCCATACTTTAGATTGCTGTACGACAAAAAACTTCTAAATCTTTTGTCTATAATGCTTTTCATATTCAGACGTACATAAAAAATAATTCTTCCACATTTTCTATAAATAACCATAAATCTGGTACGCTGTAAAAAAGTTTCCACAAAGTATAACAATTCTTTAACTTTAAAAGCTTTCTCGACATTCTTTTATAGTAGATAACTTAATCGTGTGTAGATCATGTACTTACAGAGATGTGCTTCACTGGAGAGCATCATGTTTTTATATAACAAAAACAAGTTATTTCACAAATATCATGTAATAATTACTCTGTGCCAATTTCCGGTGCTTTTTCCAAACAGTTTTTTTCACACACATAATAAACTCATGTTCCAAGGTTGATTTACATATAGACCATGGATGTATTTAATCATTTATGCTTTTCGCTATATAACTCATTTTCTAAAATATACAAAAAAATTGTATATATTTTACTAATATAAAGACCCACAGATTAATTTCACTGGTAAGCATCATGATTTTATATCACAATACTAAGTGATTTCAAGATTATGCGATGTTTCATTTTTACTCACATCCACTATAAACTTGTTTAGGGATTCTTCTCATATTAATTCTGGATCCATATATTACTTAAACTCACTTATCATTCAACTCAGTTTGTTTTAGTTATTTAGGTTCTGTATTATATGACACTTTTAGCAAAATTATTGTTACTAGTCCAAGCTATTTCACAATTACTTGATGTTTTTTGTCTATAATTCGATAATTTTCAACTCTTATAATAACAATCTAACTTTTTAACAATCTTATAATAACAATCTAACTTTATAACAATCTTATAATAACAATCTAATTTTATAACAATAAGTTATAGTTATCTAAACAATTTGCGGATCTAGTTCTCTTCATCAATTTCTAGTGTGTTTGTTTTGAGATTAAGTATATAATAATCTTCTTCAAGCTGCATTTGTATTTTAAGCAAACAATGGAGTGAAGCCAGAGTCTGAGAGAAGTAATGTCATCAACAAATATTTAAATACTTTTTGCATTATGATGCACTTCTAATAATATCAAAATATTATCTCACTATTTCCGGATCTTATAATAATTGTTAGATATTCTTACTTTAATTGTCATAATAACTGTCAGAAAGGCTTCAGATAAATTTTCTTATATTATTTTAATAATAGTGAAAACCTTGCATCTCTGTTCTCATATTTTAATTTGACAGACGTGTAATTTATGTATTTGTTAACAGTTCTACTTATAAACTGTTCAATCAAGATCTTCTTATCCATATGATTCATACGTTCTGATACTCTGTAAAAATAAAAACAAAATTTCACAAAGTAACAATACTTATTATTATATTAATAACAGTTTTCTACTATATAAAAGTTTGCTACTTATCTGAATATTTATATTTTCATTTCAAAGTACAAATATACTTCTGATCTTGCATGTAATAACCACTGTCGAAGAAAAAGAACCTACTATGGAGCGCACCACCTAGACCTCGTCAAAGGCTACCTCGAACACCTGGACCTACTATTACATGCGCCCTGACATCTAAGTGCAAAAAACTACGGAGCGCAACACCTACACATCGTCATCGGCTACCTCGAACACCTGGACCTCCTATTACATTCACCCTGACATCTCAATGCAAAAAACTACGGAGCGCACCACCTAGACATCGTCATCGGCTACCTCGAACACCTGGACCACGTATTAGATGCACCCTGATATCTAATCGCCAAAAACTACGGAGCGCACAACCTAGACTCCGTCATCGGCTACCCCAAAGACCTAGACGACGCATTCGATGCGCTCCAATACCTAGAGGTAAAAAACTACGAAGCGCACCACCTAGACATCGTCATCGGCTACCTCGAACATCTAGACTTCCTGTAAAATGCGCGCTGACATATAAATGCAAAAAACTACGGTGCGCACCACGTAGACATCATGCTCGGCTACCCCGAACACCTGGACCTCCTATTAGATGCGCCGTGACATCTAAATGCAAAAAACTACGGAGCACACCACCTAGACATCGTCATCAGCTACATCGAACACCTGGACATCCTATTACATTCGCCCTGACATCTAAATGCAAAAAACTACGGAGCGCACCACCTAGACATCGTCATCGGCTACCTCGAACACTTGGACTTCCTATAAAATGCGCCCTGACATATAAATGCAAAAAGCTACGGTGCGCACCACCTAGACATCATCATCGGCTACCCCGAACACCTGGACCACGTATTAGATGCACCCTGATATCTAATCGCCAAAAACTACGGAGCGTACAACCTAGACTCCGCCATTGGCTACCTCGAATACCTGGACTTCCTATTACATTCGCCCTGACATCTAAATGCAAAAAACTACGGACCGCACCACCTATACATCGTCATCGGCTACCTCGAACACCTGGACTTCCTGTAAAATGCGCCCTGACATATAAATGCAAAAAGCTACGGTGCGCACCACCTAGACATCATCATCGGCTACCCCGAACACCTGGACCACGTATTAGATGCACCCTGATATCTAATCGCCAAAAACTACGGAGCGTACAACCTAGACTCCGCCATTGGCTACCTCGAATACCTGGACTTCCTATTACATTCGCCCTGACATCTAAATGCAAAAAACTACGGACCGCACCACCTATACATCGTCATCGGCTACCTCGAACACCTGGACTTCCTGTAAAATGCGCCCTGACATATAAATGCAAAAAGCTACGGTGCGCACCACCTAGACATCATCATCGGCTACCCCGAACACCTGGACCACGTATTAGTTGCACCCTGATATCTAATCGCCAAAAACTACAGAGCGTACAACCTAGACTCCGCCATTGGCTACCTCGAATACCTGGACTTCCTATTACATTCGCCCTGACATCTAAATGCAAAAAACTACGGACCGCACCACCTATACATCGTCATCGGCTACCTCGAACACCTGGACTTCCTGTAAAATGCGCCCTGACATATAAATGCAAAAAGCTACGGTGCGCACCACCTAGACATCATCATCGGCTACCCCGAACACCTGGACCACGTATTAGTTGCACCCTGATATCTAATCGCCAAAAACTACAGAGCGTACAACCTAGACTCCGCCATTGGCTACCTCGAATACCTGGACTTCCTATTACATTCGCCCTGACATCTAAATGCAAAAAACTACGGACCGCACCACCTATACATCGTCATCGGCTACCTCGAACACCTGGACTTCCTGTAAAATGCGCCCTGACATATAAATGCAAAAAGCTACGGTGCACACCACCTAGACATCATCATCGGCTACCCCGAACACCTGGACCACGTATTAGATGCACCCTGATATCTAATCGCCAAAAACTACGGAGCGTACAACCTAGACTCCGCCATTGGCTACCTCGAATACCTGGACTTCCTATTACATTCGCCCTGACATCTAAATGCAAAAAACTACGGAGCGCACCACCTAGACATCGTCATCGGCTACCTCGAACACTTGGACTTCCTATAAAATGCGCCCTGACATATAAATGCAAAAAGCTACGGTGCGCACCACCTAGACATCATCATCGGCTACCCCGAACACCTGGACCACGTATTAGATGCACCCTGATATCTAATCGCCAAAAACTACGGAGCGTACAACCTAGACTCCGCCATTGGCTACCTCGAATACCTGGACTTCCTATTACATTCGCCCTGACATCTAAATGCAAAAAACTACGGACCGCACCACCTATACATCGTCATCGGCTACCTCGAACACCTGGACTTCCTGTAAAATGCGCCCTGACATATAAATGCAAGAAGCTACGGTGCGCACCACCTAGACATCATCATCGGCTACCCCGAACACCTGGACCACGTATTAGTTGCACCCTGATATCTAATCGCCAAAAACTACAGAGCGTACAACCTAGACTCCGCCATTGGCTACCTCGAATACCTGGACTTCCTATTACATTCGCCCTGACATCTAAATGCAAAAAACTACGGACCGCACCACCTATACATCGTCATCGGCTACCTCGAACACCTGGACTTCCTGTAAAATGCGCCCTGACATATAAATGCAAAAAGCTACGGTGCGCACCACCTAGACATCATCATCGGCTACCCCGAACACCTGGACCACGTATTAGTTGCACCCTGATATCTAATCGCCAAAAACTACAGAGCGTACAACCTAGACTCCGCCATTGGCTACCTCGAATACCTGGACTTCCTATTACATTCGCCCTGACATCTAAATGCAAAAAACTACGGACCGCACCACCTATACATCGTCATCGGCTACCTCGAACACCTGGACTTCCTGTAAAATGCGCCCTGACATATAAATGCAAAAAGCTACGGTGCACACCACCTAGACATCATCATCGGCTACCCCGAACACCTGGACCACGTATTAGATGCACCCTAAGATCTAATCGCAAAAAACTACGGAGCGCACAACCTAGACTCCATCATCGGCCACCCCAAAGACCTAGACCACGCATTCGATGCGTTCCAATACCTAGAGGTAAAAAACTACGAAGCGCACCACCTATACGTCATCATCGGCTACCCCGAACACCTGGACCACGTATTAGATGCACCCTGAGATCTAATCACAAAAAACTACGGAGCGCACTACCTAGACTCCATCATCGGCCACCTCAAAGACCTAGACCACACATTCGATGCGTTCCAATACCTAGAGGTCAAACGCTACGGAGCGCACCACCTAGACATCATCATCGGCTACCCCGAAGGCTTTACCTCGAATTCCTCGGGTACAGTTCGGATGAGCCTCGAATTCACCTGAAGCTAGCCGCGGGTGTGCCTCGGATTAGCCTCGGCAGCACCTCGGCTGTACCTCGGCTCGAGCCGCGGCAAATCCGGGGTTGGAGCCGGGGTCCGAGCCGAGGTAAAGCCGAGGTTCGAGCCGAGGTCCCAGCCGAGGTAAAGCCGAGGTCCGAGCCGAGGTAAAGCCAAGGTCCGAGCCGAGTTCTAGCCGAGGCTAGACCGAGGTCCAACCGAGGCTCGACCGAGGTCCGAGCCGAGGTAAAGCCGAGGTCCAAGCCGAGGTCCCAGTCGAGGTAAAGCCGAGGTCCGAGACGAGTACTCTATACCTTTGTAAAAGTCTACATTGTTATGACTCATCTCGCGCAATTCGATCTTACATATGAAGTGTCATGACAGAAATTTTAAAACGTCGATTTCTCGAAAACACGTACAAGTGGGTTAGGTCGTTATTCCGGGAAGCCACAGATATTATGTTCATGTTTATATGTATGTGTATATACATATATAGAGGTATATACATAGAGAGAGGTTATGTACTAATAAACATATATACTGTATATAATAAAAAATATACATATGTTTATGTCTCTTCTTCTCTCCCTCTCTCTCTATCTATATTTTTATCTTTCTCTTTCTCTTGTCTTTCTTTATTATTATACGGCCATTATCACTGCTTAACTCTTCATGGCCATTAATTCCTGGTGATTGTATGTGTGTATATATACATAACATATATGACGTCACAGGAAGTCGGGAAAAACCGGATGCGAGGCTGAATACCATGGAGAAAGTTAAGAAATCGGAAAGCCGACAAAAAAAAATTCAGTCCCTTATATCTTTTGAATGAGATAATCTTTTTAAATAAAATCTTTTGATTTGAGTAGAACAATTAAATGGCTTTCGATTAAGAGGGATATGTTATATAGTTAAAACTAGCGCAATAGGTGTATAAGCTCATAGAATTTCTCGTACATCCATTTCAATGTATATCATCACGCGGTCGTCCTAAGGCTCTTCTATACTTGCCTTCGGAACGCTCCCGCGTTCCTTGATTTCTTTTCTTTCATTTTTTTTCATTTTTTCTCCTCTTTTTTCTTCTGTTTAACAAGAGAAGCATAAGCGCTAGAGTTTTGATTCATATAATGTTAGGGACACAAGCATCTACTCCCAATCCATATATAGATAACACACGAAGCATGCATATTATATTCCAGCACTTCTCAATGGGGTTTGCATCTTCAAACCTTCACAGAATTCTTGGAAAAACGTTTTGGACAGGTTGAGATGGAGCTCGCTGATGCAGGTTCAAACCTGCATAGAATTCTTGGAAAAATAGCTCTCTGATTGGTCGAGGGCCGCCATCACTATAGAAGCGAGGTCCGAAATTCTTGGAAATTTAGACAAGTTTCTTCATGTCTCAGCTCGCTATATTACATACGAACCCTACGGCATTTCTACCTTACTGACAGAGCTGATTACCTCCATCGGTAATCGTAATACATTAACTTTTACATACAAAGAATGCATTATATACTATGTGAACTACATATACTATGTATACTGCATATACTATATATACTGCATATACTATGTGTACTACATATACTATGTATACTGCATATACTATGCATACTACATATACTATGTATACTATGTTTACTATGCATACTACATATACTATGTATACTATGTTTACTATACATAAGTTTATGTATATGTATAGTTATACATACTAGCTTTCTACACCGATCGCTCTACCCACCATAATATCATTATCAACGATCGATAAGGTAGGAACCTATTTTAGCGACAGAGTGGGAGATACAAAATGGTGGGAAATTTAAAAATGGCGGGTAATTTGAAAGGGCGGGAAATTTAAGAGGCTGGACAAAATTTTCACCGTTCCGGCGGGAATTCGTGGAGCATCGAACAGTAAATTTTTTTTTTTTAATGATGAGAGCCCCAACCATCGCTCTCACCTGTGAGGTACAACCACATTACCTCACCATCATTTATTAATAGAGTTTATTCATAATCCATATGTATGTATTTAAAGTAAAAATTTGTCATCAGCTTGACGTTGTGAAGTACACACGCAGCTTTGTATGCTCCATTGTGATTGGTGCAAACAGTCACTGCCTTGTTAGGACTGTCAAAGCCTGGATAGCCGTACTCGATGACGTCGATAGCGTTGACTTCGAAGCGTCTTAACCACTCTCTCCTGATTTCACCATGGACAAATACTTTAGTCGCATCATACAGACTATCTCGAATAATTTTCTCCACGTCAGTGTAGAGAACGTCTCCAGATTTCCAGGCAAGACCGTGATAGCAATGCTCCAACCATGTATTCTCGCGTCGGTACTTGTCCGTAAGTCGACGCCACAGATACGACTCTCGAAACATGAGCACCAGAGGTTCTGATTTGCCGTATAGAGGAAGTATGACGAGTCCCTTGAGAATTAAATCGTTCACTGATTGCTTGAAGCCCTGCATGTCCACGATGTACTCCATTCTGAATGATCGCGCTGTATGCTACTTCAACCAATCAGAAAGCTTACCGCAGATTGTGACCTGATGATTGATTATTCGAAAGTTTAATCCATTATTATGTGATGAAGACCTCAGTAGGCTGATATAACCAAAGCCTCACCTAACCGCTTGCAAGAGTACTTTCATATTAAACCTAGCGGTTAGCTGAGCAACTACTACGCTGGCTTTCCCAGACATCTATGTACGTTAACCTAAAAAAATTTGTATTTTTTAAATGGTGAGAGCCCCAACAATTGCTCCCACCTGTAAGGTACAACCACATACAATTAGCTCCCAATCAATCAACATTCCTTTGCCATTAAATATATGAGCATTGCTTCGCGAAGTTCATTAATAATAAAATAGATTTCTGTAGAGTTATGTACCATAGTTTGCTCAACAATGAGTACTCGAAGGCGGTCAACTAATTTGTTAGGGTCATCCTAGACATTGAGTTCATATGCAGTTGCAATATTGCCTTGCAATGACGAAATAACTTCTTCCCCCTCCTCCTCCTCATCACTAGACCACAGTCTTTTTTTCGATTTACATCTCCAATTAATCAAGTCCTTATTTTTTATTTTATATTTAGCATGTTTTTCTTTACAAAGTTTTCTCGATAAATTTTTATCGGATGAGAAATCAGATGCACCTTTATTAAAATGATAAGCTTTGTAATAATTATCCACGTTATTGGTAGTTTGCCCTAGAAAATGAGAGTCAATTTGTGATTTTGCTTGATCGACAGCTGTGAGATTTAGAGGATTGACCTTCAATTTGGCTACCACTGCAGATTCTTTTGACTTGGAAGTCTTATATTACTCTCCCATTACATTACCAGCATTTTTAACTTCAGAAAGGGCATCATTCAATCCTGGAAATACTCTTGACGATTGTTCGAACATTGGTGAAATAAAATTATGAAATTTGTTACTCTTTAGTTTCCGAATCGACTCATTTGCACAGTATAGCTTTTTATGAGCACTCGAATTTACTATGATCATTCTATAATTTTCCAAATCAACTGAATTAATGCGATTACCATCAGGATTTTTTCTAAACAGCAACTGTAATAAGCCCTCAGTCAGTTGAAAAGTTGCACCACATACTTTCACGATGTTACCTTCAAACTCTATTGGCGAATTATCAATTATAAGAATATTTGCTTTTTTGTAAACACCGTATACATTATCAAGATACCTCTTTGAATTACGTTTGAGCTTGGATAAATATTTCTTGACAAGTGAAACCATTTTCTTATCAGCGTCAACAGCACTGGTATATGGAACACTGTCAGTACTATCTAGATCCGCCGTCATCTTTAAATAAGAGACATCATTTCTCACATTATTAAGAGAATTGTCGATGTTGTTCTTCAAAGACATAGATTTTTGCTTGATAGCATCTTTGAATATACGAAGACTATCCACTTCTCGCTCAGAATCTGTCATGTTTATGCTTTCAGAGTTCAGCTCGAACTAAACATACATTAAAGCTGCAGCTGTTATTTATAGTCAAATCCATTCGCGGCATACATATCACAAAATCTGAGGTGTTTATGTATCAACACTTCAGCTGAACTCTACTATAAACCAAACGAACTCTGACTAATGATACTTTTAGTCCCTCCGCGTCCCTCCGCAAAGTCCCGTCCACAAAATAACGTAAAATTTACTGTTTCTTTTGCGTTATTTGGGGTCTGCATTGTCCTTCCGCATTGTCCCTCCGCGTCCCTCCGCGTCCCTCCGCATCCCTCCGCGTCCCTCCGCGTCCCTCCGCGTCCCTCTGTGTCCATCCACATTGTTCCTCAGCATCGTCCCTCCGCGTTGTCCCTCCGCAAAATAAAAACTATCCCCCCGCGTTCCACTGTGTCCTTTCGCGTCCATGTGACTTAAATAAAACTTGACTGACTAAGTACGAAACAAAGCATTGTATTTTTTCATATTATTAGAAGGAGGATTTTTTTAACGAAGTCTTCGTTATTATAACGGGCGAATAAAAAGCCTGTATCTTTTGATTAATTTTTCTTTTATTATTGCTTGAGGAGGATAGATACCTCTCAGTGCGGGGAAAGAGGAAGGTTTCCCCTCGCACCGCGCGGGCCACTCCACTCACCGCGCACCCTCTTTCGCAGCCTACGAAATCGATCGTTTGTATACGTTTTGTTGCAGTACTCAGTATCGAGGTCTCTAAACGTACGAATCGACTTCGTACAAACATTCTCCTGTATATTTGCTATAATGCGAATAGTTTTTTGGATCATTCTTATATTTTGTAAAGAATTGCATCCTAAGTGTTTTGTGTTTTAGCAAAGGTACTTCCATAAGAACCCGTGTATAAAAGTTGAACTTTGAAGTTCAATAATTTCATAACCGAGTTGACAAACAACATATTAAATTTTTGGAATGATCTTATATTATTCGATTTGGTATCGAACCTCCTTAAGTAGTCAACATTTTCACTTGCAACATTTAAATGTAAACTCGCGCTATATTCTGCAAGGGCACTGAGAAGGAGCAGCCGACGTTCAAAAAAGTAGCAAGAGTTCCAGAAACATCAAATCGACGGCGCGTTGCCATCTACAGGAACGCTTTGCCCTAGGCATAAACAATATTAAATTCGTTATATGTTCGTGTGGACTGTTAGCGGTACAGTGTTCTCTTGACATAACCCAATTAGTAAGGAAATATTCGAAGATGTGTTTACAAAATTAAATGAAGATCAAAAATTTATTTTCAAACAACTTATAAAAAATATAAATAAAATTAATTTTATAGATGGTCCTGGAGGTTCGGGTAAAACATTTGTATATCAAATTTTAATTTATTATTTTCTATCAAAAGGAAAAAATATTGTATCAATGGCTTGGGCTGGTATAGCGTCTATTCTCTTATCCAAAGGAATGACTACTCACAGAACCTTTAGATTGCCATTAGATTTAAATAGTATTGAAAATATTTTTTTTTAAATTAGAATCAGATAAAAAGAAATTAAAAGAAACGGAAGTCATAATCTGGGATGAAGCATCTATGATACCAAAAAATGCTTCAGAAATTATTGACAGATCTTTAAGAGATTTATGTACAAACAATTTACCTTCTGGGGAAAAATTAATAATTTTAGGAGGTGATTTTCACAAATACTCCCAGTAATGAAACACGGATTTAGACGCGCTATAATTGAAGACACTATTAAATATTCTGAACTTTGGCCTTTATTTAAAATTTTCAAATTAAAACAGAATATTCGTTCTCAGAATAATGAATTCTCGAAATTATTATTACAAATTGGAGACGGTAATATAAATCCTTTTATAATACCTAATAATTGGAGAACTAACGATGTTTGCTTACAAATTTATAAAAATATTAATAAAATAAATGATTATGATCGTGTTATTTTAGTACCTCATAATGAAGACATTAAATTTTTGAATGAAAAAATTTTAATGTTATTAAATGGTGATAAAAAGACTTATTATAGTACAGATTATGCGACTCATAAAGGTGTTGATCAAAGTGATGACAACATTCATCTACTTTTTCCAATAGAAACATTAAACAATATTTATGAAGGTTTGCCACCTCATAAATTAGATTTAAAAGTTAATGCTATTGTTATGTTAATTAGAAATTAGAGTATACACCAAGGTTTGTGTAACTATACTAAACTTAAAATAACCAAATTATTTAAATATAATATTGGGCATGGTGTGGTTTGTGCACATAAGAATTATGCACACATTTGTTGCGCACACTTTAGCATTGGTGTATATCTATATCTATGTGTATACTCCAATGCTAAAGTGTGCACAATAAATGTGCATAATTCTTATGTGCACAAACCACACCATGCCTAATATTGAAGCAGAAATATTAACAGGAGAAAAAGTACGTAATAGAGTTTTTATTCCTAGAATTACATTAAATACAGGAGAATCTTCTTAATTACCTTTTATTCTTTATAGAAAAAAGTTTCCATTAACATTAGTATTTTGCATGACCATTAATAAATCTCAGAGACAAAGTTTTGATTATGTAGGGTTATACATCAAAACGCAATTATTCTCACACGGTCAATTATATGTTGCTTTATCAAGGTGTAGAAATCCAGATAACAAATATATATACAAAATAATTTGGAAAATTCATTAGAAATTGAAAATATAGTTTGGGAAGGAATTCTTGATAATTATAAAAAAATTTAGTTGTATAAGTAAATATGTGTATACATTGCATATATTTATTAAATATGATCATATATATTAAAAAAACAAATTTCTCAATATAAAATATACGCAATAACAGTATAAAATAAAGGAGAAATTATTTGAATGATGTTAAGAGATTTTAGTGATTAGCTAAATGAAAATTGTATATAAAATTTAATTAAGTTTCGATTTGATCCATATAAAAATACAAATAAAATCAAAGAAAGGATTTTTAAATCAAAATTTTTAAGGTGAATATGCTCTTATATATTCAAAAACCAAATCTCACAATATAAAATATACGCAATAATAGTATAAAATAAATGAGAAATTGTTTAAACGATGTTATAAGAGATCTAAATCAATAGCTAAATGTAATCGGTATACGAAATTTATTTAAGTTTCAGTTCAATACATAAAATAATAAAAATAAAATAGAACAAAAGATATTGAAATCAAACTTGATAACGTAAATATACACTTATATATTCAAAAAACAAATTTCCCAATATAAAATATACGCAATAGCAGTATAAAATAAAGGAGAAATTGTTCAAATTATGTTATAAGATCTTAATCAACGACTAAATGAAATTTGTATTTGAAATTTATTTAAGTATGGATCAAATCAAAATTTTTATCGTGAATAATACTCTTATATATTATAACGAAGTTCCAAGATAAAATACGGAGAGAATAAGAATCTCGGTTCTCCGTATTCTATCGAACTCGTTTGGCTCTCGTTCCCACGAATTCGTGCATCTCGAGCGTTTGTTGACATCGCTTGAACGATGTATTCGCGATCTGCGCGGGGGGCTGCGCGACTTTGGCGGTTGCAAAGTGACGCTCTATTCATTTTTGAATCAGATTCTCTCGAGCTGTCAAACCGCGCGTACGCGAGTTAATTTGATCGTCCGCGAAGAAAACGGTATCGTGCGTCCTCACCGGTGCGGAGTAGCGTCCGTACACGTACCGACCGCGAAGAGCAGCGCACGTGAGCAATCCGAGCCACTCCTGAGGTTAGGACTCGGCCTGAACACTCCGAAGTCGATCAGAGGATAAGGCCTGACGCAGTCCTCTCCCGGTAAGGGACTCGCCACAAATGGACCGTGCCGTGCCGTGCCGTCACCGCCCGGGCCGCCCCGTGCCATAGCGTGCCGAGCACTTTTCGAATCGGAGTGCGCCGTCTATCAAGAGTATTGCTTCCGTGCTCCAAGCCCTTTTGGACATATGAGTTTGCCATCTGCAATCTTTGTTTATGACGAAAAAAATAAGCATAGCCTGGATTGCTCCGAAATATTCTGCAGGTAAAATCATTGTTAAATCACTGTAAATGTTGCTAATGTCAACATTATGTTAATTTTACGGTGTTATAACACTTTTTTTTGTTTAATACTGTTTAATAATTAATTTACAGAATGGACCAAAGTAAAATGGAAAAAATGTTAACGTGTTGTAAACTACATGTGACAGCAGTATCGTTATTGATAATAGCTAGAATATTAAAAAAAAAAAGAAAAAAACTCAGGAGATGGTGGGTTTTTGTGTATCTACTAAAACATGAACAATAATATATTTTATTACAAATTATTATTATTATTAAATTAAATAATTAATACTAATAATTATTCATAATTATTAATAATTAATTAATTCATTATTATTAACAATTATTAATAATTAATTATTATTATTAATAATTAATTAATTCATTATTATTAAAAATTATTAATAATTAATTAATTCATTATTATTAACAATTATTAATAATTAATTATTATTATTAATAATTAATTAATTCATTATTATTAATAATTATTAATAATTAATTTATTAAATTATTATTTATTTTATTACAAACGAGGAGACAACAGTTCCATGTGACATACAGTAGGTTAAGAGTTGCTTTTTTATTTTAATCTATGCTATAAACCGGTCACCGGCGGAACTGATAGGACCCGTCTGAACTCCACGTCTAGTAACTATTTTAACCGCCAGGCGGCAACCCCTTTCTCGATTTCCATAGGCAAATGAACACCGGCGAGAATACATAAAGCCATAAGACTTAGTCAATACCGCGACTCTTTTAAAAGAGTTGTAATTACGAGGCTTGCCTCGCTTTTGATATCTTCCTATACTATTTAAGGATTGAAAGGTATATGCAAAAATTAAAGTTAAAATATTTATGTAATAGTTTAGTAAAAAAAACATTGATTACTATTTTTTTTTAAACCATTTTTTTTACTTCTCACGTGAGTACTCACGTGAGTACTCACGTGAGAATATGGTCGAAAAACTCACGTGAGTATTCACGTGAGTACTCACGTGAATACTCACGTGATTATTTTTAATAGGGTCCGAAATATTCTACAGGTAAAATCATTGTTAAATCATTGTAAATTTTGCTAATGTCAACATTATGTTAATTTTAGGGTGTTATAACACTTTTTTTTGTTTAATAGCATGGAATAGCATAGATTAAAATAAAAAAGCAACTCTTAACCTACTGTATGTCACATGGAACTGTTGTGTCCTCGTTTGTAATAAAATAAATAATAATTTAATTATTAATAATTATTAATAATAATTAATTATTAATAATTATTAATAATAATTAATTATTAATAATTATTAATAATAATTAATTATTAATAATTATTAATATTAATTAATTATTAATAATTATTAATAATAATTAATTATTAATAATTATTAAAAATTATTATTAATTATTTAATTTAATTTAATAATAATAATAATTTGTAATAAAATATATTATTGTTCATGTTTTAGTAGATACACAAAAACCCACCATCTTCTGAGTTTTTTTTCTTTTTTTTTTTAATATTCTAGCTATTATCAATAACGATACTGCTGTCACATGTAGTTTACAACACGTTAACATTTTTTCCATTTTACTTTGGTCCATTCTGTAAATTAATTATTAAACAGTATTAAACAAAAAAAAGTGTTATAACACCGTAAAATTAACATAATGTTGACATTAGCAACATTTACAGTGATTTAACAATGATTTTACCTGCAGAATATTTCGGAGCAGTCCAGGCTATGCTTGATTTTTTTCGTCATAAACAAAGATTGCAGATGGCAAACTCATATGTCCAAAAGGGCTTGGAGCACGGAAGCAATACTCTTGATAGACGGCGCACTCCGATTCGAAAAGCGCTCGGCACGCTATGGCACGGTCCATTTGTGGCGAGTCCCTAAGCCTCTTTGTACTTCCCGCGCAGCGATTTATTTGTGTATTTTCGACTCGCAGCGGCGAGTGGCCGGTGGTGCGTTCACCGGCCCAGCAAAAATAGATACCTTGATCCGCCCGCGCCGAGCGGCGGATCCCGTCTTCTTGTCGGCGCGCAACGCGACGCGTTTTTGATGTAAATGATTATTTAGAATAGACCTTGTTATTGTGCTGTGAAATAATTGAGGCTATTCTTCATTTATCGACCTTAACCTAACCTTCTCCCGGATACCGCCGCCTCCGCGGGAAAACAACTCCGCTGGTCGTTTTCATATCTGAGCATAGTGGCCGCGCGCTTTACTCTTTGAGCGCGCGCTTTTAACTCAGCGTTCCAATTAGTTGGAAAGCGAAGTTCGCGTGCGATCTTCGCGTTGTTTTCGGGATTCCAGGAGCAGATCCCCGGGCAAGTCATTTTTGTCTGACACCTGCGGCACCGTGTTCTAGGGCATCGCTGGCCTGTGGCTTTTTGGGATCTTACCCCAGAAGTCATCCCGTTACAATATTAAAAAAAACCATAATAAAAAGTATATATATAATAGAAGTATTTAAATGATGTTATAAAATATCTTATTCAATATCAAAATAAAAATTATGTATGATATTTATTTAAATGTGGATTAGGCCTACTCGGGAGCGGAGCGAGTAGGGGGTACCCCCTAGTATGTGTACACACACACACACACGCACACACACACACACACACACACACACACACACACACGCGCGCGCGCGCACGCACACGCACACCTGATAATTTTAAGTAAAAATTTTTTATATACATATTAAAGGTAGTAAAAATGTTTTATTATTTGTTTAAACGCTATTCATGTATACATGGAAAGTAATGAAACTGCCGGAACAATCACAATAAATATAAATATTTAAAAGAAAGCTCAATACAAATAGGTAGTGAATTAAAATAACAGTACAGAAAAATATAAAATGAAATAAATAAGTTTGATTAAAAGGAGTACTAGAAAAAATTTATTCTCATATTAATCAATATTGATATTGTATACTTAAACATATAGATAATTCCATTTTTATTAAAAAGTTGTGCAGACATACTCTCCAAAAATTAATAATCATTTAACAATGTTAAAATAAATATCATACTCTTTTACCCCCAGTACGTTATTATGCACACATCAACTATGTATACCATATATTTTCACATACAAAACACCCTTCCAGTCTATAGTATTTTTTCATTTTCTTCCTCCTATTTATCACTTAATAGTTCATTCATTGTCACTAATATCTTCATCAGTCGCGAACTCGGAATGTTCGTCGGCAGCATCAATATCCTCAGCTGTATCTTCATCAGACATTTCCCACTGCGGATGATCCGTCGGAACAGCTGGAGCCTCTTTTACGTCCAACTATTAAAAACATTAAATCTTTAATAGTAAAAATAACGAATAACATTGTTATGTAAAATTTGAAAACAATAGATTTTCTTCAATCTTCCTACAATGGTCAGTATATAACAAAATCATAAATTTTTAATTCATAAAACTGTGCGTGTGTGTGCGCGAACGCGCATGTCTGCACGTGTGTGCAATTTTATATAATCTGGTCTAATTGAATTCCTAAATTTAATTATAAAATTTTTAAAGAACTTATTGAGTACTATTACTGAAAGTTCAATTAATTTTATGGTATATAAATAAATAGAATAATTAATCATAAAATAACATTTTTAAAGTAAAACGAAATATAAAATATAGATAGGAAACCTGTAAAATTAGTGTGAATGGGAAAAATTCATTAAATGATACACATTTAAACAAAAATTTACTTTTATATATAATTAAGAATCAAACTTTTTCTATTTTTACTGCAAAATGTTTAATGGAATTTTGATTGCTCCACTTATTTTATTAAATTTCACACTTATTGTTTCATTTTTCTTTGTACTTCCCAAAATCAACCTTTTATATTTGTATAATACATACTAATAAACAACAACCTACTAACCAAAATGCACAACAAAATTCAAACATGAAAAGAAAATATTCACCAGAAATATTTTCAAATAATGAGTATTCATAATCAATAATGCATTTAATAATCATCTAAAAGCCAAAATCATATCTCTTGTTCTTTTTTCAATTGTACAAAGAATATATGTATTCTATATAAGACATTATTTATATTTCATTCGCTTGTTCGAAGACATAGGTAGTACCGCATCTGGCTCCCCAGATGACGCCACAGTTCAGAGTAAGCTAAAAACGGGATGCGTGCGACATGTACGGTGTCCAGTCACGGCGTACTTGCAGGCAACCCATTCGACTCCAGCCCCTCCCCCTCCATCTTTCTAGTCGCCCCTTCTAGCTTGCGCGCTTCATTCGTTTTTTGGCGCCCGCCGATGACACATGGTCAGGATGAGCACCAAAAAAAAGCTTGAAAGCAAACTCCAAGCCCTCCAGGACCTCGCTAACGAACTCTCCGGGGAAATAGCCAACCTCGAGGACGACGAGGAACTTACGTATGAAGGTAAGCCCCTTTCTATACCGTTCCGTAATTTTCTTTGTTAAAAAACTAAAAAAACAAAAAAAAAACAAAAAAAAAAAACAACTGAGCCTGGGCGCTAAGCCCAGGACGGTTATAAATACTCTACAAAGCCGAAAAGCTATACCGAGTCTGAACTTTAAGTCCAGAACCAGGGTGAGAGGCTTCCCGGCACCAATTTCACAGTCGCATAACCTCTTTTTCGATGGTTCACAGATGTTGAATACCTGGACGAGGCACATCAGGAAGGTAGGAAACAGTCGGGAGCGGAAGAGGATGCAATGGAGACAGAGAGCGATCCCTCCGGATGGCGAGATGAAGGAACTATTTGGCGAGCATCCGTCGGCGAAGACGAAGCCAGAAACGGAGGTCGCGGACGATATACACGAACGCATTGCAGCCTGGGCCAAGTCGAGTATTTTCACGAATGAGGAGAGAGAAGCCATCATGGCCGCCGCTCCAGACTTGGCAAAATGCAAACTAGCAGCACCCGAACTAAACGAGGAAATAACGATAGACCTGCATCCCAGGGCGATAGCGAAAGACAACCACTTCAAGCTGTATCAAAACCCGGCGGGAGCAGCGGTATCTTGCATGGCTTCAGCTTTCAACACGATATTTAAGGAAAGCGACGAATACCCGGCACGAAAGAGCGCATTACAGACGTTGGCAACGGCAGTAAAGCTATAAGCGGACCTGGTATTCAGCCTTAACCAAGCGAGAAAATCCTTCCTCGTCACAAGATTCGATGAAAAAATGCAATAACTGCTGAAAAGAACTGAATCGACGACCAAACTTTTTGGGGACGATCTAAGGGCAACCATCGACAACGCTAAAGCCCTGGAAAAGGCAGCCAAGAACTTAAACTTTAAGCCCAGACAACCACTGGCACCGAAGAATTTAAACGAGAGAGGCTCCTCCTCGCACCGCCATCAGAGGGGGAGCCACAGACCGTATCCGCCGAAAGCAGGCGATCGCCGGCCTACTTTGAACAGGAGCAACGGCGCCCTCAGAGGTCAGCTGGCCAAGGAACGCTACCACCAATCCCAACTACAGCGGAGCCGAAAATAACGCAGGTAAAGACCGCAGCGAATCTAAAACTTTTTGTCGCAAAGTGGGAGAAAATCACTACAGACAATTTCGTGTTGTCGGCGATTAAAGGTTACAAGTTCGATTTCGAGTATATTCCGAATTCACAGAATCGCCCAATAGTCAATGCCTTCCCTCGCTGCGTCCAAACCGAGGCGGCGCTGGCGAAGCTCGTAAACATGGGTGCGGTAGAGGTTCGCTCGGAAAGTGAGGGTCAAATCGTATCTCTATTTTTTCTAGTATTTCACGAAAGTGGACGGCACGGCTCGGTTTATCTTGAATTTAACACGGTTAAACTCGTTTATTAAAAAAGCGCACTTTAAAATGGAGGATGTTAGAACGGCCCTTAACCTCTTAGAACAGCACACCTACATGTGTCGACTGGACCTCAAAGACGCCTACTTACGAGTTCCCATAGATACTAATTACACGAAATTTCTAAGATTTCATTACGGAAATCTCCTGTACCAGTTCCTCACGTTACCATTTGACCTATGCTCAGCTCCATTAGTCTTTACAAAAATAATAAAACCGGTGTTGAATTATCTGAGGGAGGAGGGCATCAAACTTGTAGCGTACCTAGACGATTTTCTAATTCTGGCGGACTCTGTAGAATCTTGTGAGCATGACTGTATGAGGGTTGCGAACGTCTTAATACAACTCGGCTTTATTATAAATTGGGAGAAAAGCGAAATCCGATCAAGCCAGGATATAACGTTTCTGGGCTTCACGATCAACTCCACTACAATGCGTATAGGACTGCCCCGTGAAAAGCGCCGTAAGATAGGAGAATATTTGCTATCCGCGGATAGAGGGACAGAAATTAAATTCCAGGACTTGGTACGTATGATCGGAGTGCTCGTGACGGCATGCCCAGCAATCGCTTACGGTTGGCTCTACTACAAAGAGCTGGAAAGGATTAAGCAAAGAGAACTGCTTTATCTAGACTATAAATCTAAAGTCTTGGTGCCTCTATCTGAGGAAGCAACGCAAGAACTGAGCTGGTAGCTAGCGCAGATACCGGTGGCGGATAATAAAATAAGGAGTATGACTTTCGACCTTGAGATTTTCTCAGATGCTTCTCTGAACGGTTGAGGAGCCTGTTGTGGGGTGGAGAGAGCCCGAGGAACTTGGTCGAAATCAGAGAGAATGTATCACATCAACCATTTGGAAATTTTAGCCGCGTTCTTAGCCCTCAAATGCTTCGCAAAGAAGATGCGCAACAAGCAGGTGTTGCTGCGAATCGATAACGTAACAGCCCTAGCCCATATAAACAAGATGGGAGGTACTAAGCATCGCGATCTACACCTTCTAACCAAATGCATGTGGGAATGGTGCATTGAACGCGAACTCTGGATTTTCGCAGAATACATAGCCTCAAAAGAAAATCCAGCAGATGAGGGTTCTAGGTTATCTAACCCAGACACTGAATGGGAATTATCGAAGGCGGCCTTCCAGGACATTTTAGAAACCTTTGGCACACCCTCTATCGACCTGTTCGCGTCCCGGGTCAACGCAAAGTGCAGCAGATATTGTTCCTGGGACAGGGACCCAGAAGCGATAGCAATAAACGCTCTAACAATTTTCTGGAAGGCCGAATTCTGGTACGCGTTCCCTCCTTTCTCTCTCATACCCAGGATATTGAAAAAGATAAAGGAGGAAAAATCAGCCGGTATCCTCGTGGTCCCTTACTGGTCAGGCCAACCCTGGTACCCGGATTTTAAAAATATGGTCACAGGCGCACCACTCTGACATGGATGCCATCGACTAAACTTTTGAATTCTCCCTGCAGGGAAATGGTGCACCCGCTGGCACTCAAGCTTTCCCTGGCTGCCACGGTACTATCAGGGAATCGCTCAAAAGGAAACGGATCGGAGCGGAATCATGGGAGATTTTGACAGCATCGATAGAAGACAGCACGGCCAAGCAGTACGACGCAGCCCTGAAATACTGGTGGGAATTCTGTCAAGCCAGAGGACTGGATCCGTTTTCAGCCGACGACAAAACAATTATAACCTGCATAACGGAAAAATTTAAGGAAGGCGCAGCTTATGGGACTTTAAATTCCATGAGATCGGCTATTGCTCTCATTAACGGGCAGGACACGCCCAACTCTACGCTGCTGCACAGATGCTTCAAGGGCATCTTTAGGCTAAAACCCTCAGCCCCAAAGTACGCATCCACCTGGGACACCGTACATGTCGCACGCATCCCGTTTTTAGCTTACTCTGAACTGTGGCGTCATCTGGGGACCAGATGCGGTACTACCTATGTCTTCGAACAAGCTCTTCATATAATTATGATCGAACTTCACAAGTTCGGTTGATCAACAAATAAAAAAAGTTGATGGAATTCATCACTAGTAATACTCTACCTTGAGGTCATGAAGTTGGTCAAAGCCTAGATAAGAATCGCTGCGCAAGCAAACCGTAAACGTATAGACGTTCGGCCAAATAGGCGCGGTAAAGCGTAACTGTATCTCCTCAGTATCAACAAGCGAAGTAACGTGCACCGGCGCTGTTAGAAGTGTCATACTCTTACGATCGCAAATGTAAACCCACCAATATTCATATTTTGTATCTGGGAAATGTGGACAGTGAACGAGGTGGGATGTGTTACTGCGACCATCAAGTACACGATCGCGCTTCGATAGTCTTTGTTGAAATTTGTTCCATTCAGTATCATCGTCTTCGATAGCCTCCGGACTTCTAGGTTTCTTTCCAGCGTCATGCGAACTGTCTTCATCATCACTGCTATCACTCTTATTACCTTCACTATCGCTTGTATCAGAACCTAGAAGTAAATAAACGCATTCTATAAAAAACACCCGACATTTCGTAATATAGAAGAACTATACAATTTTAATAGTACTTTTTGAACCTCGTAGCGTAAAATTCGAATTTTGATGAATGCGCAAAAATCGGTTCAGTACAAGCTGTGATCTGAAGATACACACTCACTCACTCACTTATACGCACATCCATACAGACAGTTTTACTAGTACTTATTAGCATCCAGAGTATAGCATGTAAATATAGAGCGGCGCGCACTACCGTGAAATTAGTTAGGTTTGAGAGAACATCACCAAGAATGAGAGAATATTACTTTTCGATACTAGTGTGAGAGAGATGATCTCTCGCTTCGCTCGGACGATAAACTCACACTCATACGAGAATCATCTTTCGTACGCGTATCGAACAATATTTTTCAAAATGATGAGTAAAAGGTCTGATTTTGCGCACGGAGTGTGGAAAGGAATAGTGTTTAACACTCAACTCAACAAAGGGCAATATGATCATTTTCACATACAATTTATACGTTTTTTTGTGATTTTAGAAAATTTTCAAAAATAATGCCTAAAAATCCACTTTACACCCTAGGGACTAAAGATCGACTTTAGATCCGCAAAAGATATCGAATTGATATACTTTACTGTGCAGGGGGAAAAAAATAAATAGTACATTACGCAACAAGAGAGCAAAGTAGGTGATTCTCGCCCGAATCAAGTTTGTCGCCCGAGAGAAGCGAAATCACTCTATCTAGAGGGTCTTGAAAGCATACATAAAAATCCCTAATAATCGACGTAATATCACAATAGCGTACACAAAATACATAATTTTGAACAAAAATGACCTATTCCCTATCAAATTTAGAAAGTGAGTGACACGAACAAATTTTCGTGTACAATAGTTGAATTTTCCGCGTAAGTTTGAGGCCTTGTAGATAGACTTTTTATTTTATATACCTGTTACTGTAAACATACTAACCATTTATTTTATCTTTATTAATCTCTTTCTCTTCTTTCACAATATCTTTTTTTTCTTTCTTAGGTTTTGGCGATGCACTATTTTGATGACTAGATAGATCATTTTCTTTTTCATTGGGGCTTAGCAAAATAGCAGATTTTGGAACTGCTTTTTTGTTAGATCCTTTCTTGCTGTGCGATTTCTTTTGAACTTTGCGCTGTTTCATCCACGCTGGCCTTTTAGCTGCAGCAGGCTTTTGCTCTTCCATTTCATCTTTTTCCTCTTCTACTTCAACCTTTGGTTCTTCAAACACAGTTTTTTCTTTAACTGTGTCATCTCCAAATAAATGTGACATATCTTTGCGCATTAAAGTTACTGTTACCGTAACTATGGCGCCGGCCGTATACACGGTGGAATTTTCATCATCGATTACTGAAATAAACAGACCAATTAGTTTATTTTTTATAAACACATTTGAAAAATGAATATCAAAAGTTGTATTTAAAATATTGAATACTTTCTCTTTTTGTTGACTCTTTTTTGAAAGTCTTTTCGAAAGTTTTTTCTGCACCATTATATTAGAATTTGAAATATACACTCTCAGAAAACTTCCATTATTAGCGTTGGGTGGGAAGAAAATGGTTCTATCCCGGTGAAGTGCGTGAAAAGGTTCTATTTCAGAAAATCGCGTAAGAAGGTTCCATCTCGGCGAAGCGCGTAAGAAGGTTCTATCTCAGCTGAGCGCTAAAGGTCCCATCTCGGCGAAGCGTGTTAAAGATCCTATCTCAGCTGAGCGCGTAAGAAGGTCCCATCTCGCTGCTATAAGAGATACGAGGTGGCCCTTCTTACGCGCTCATCTAGAATAGGACCTTTTCCTTCTCCCTCGACAATATATAGGTATATAGTGTGTACATTTGGAAAGGTGAAATGTAAACACAATATATATATGAAAGTTTTCTGACAGTGTAATTATAATTTATACACCGATTTATATATGAGGGACTGATAGACACCGATAATAATAATAATGTTACTTGCATAGGGGTGAAATTAAGTAAAAATATAAAAAATAAATTTTTTTTAATTATCTGAAATTTGTGTAATTAGCTTGGTCAGTAACACTTGTCTATCAAACCCCATCAAAAACTGCTGCCAATTTATTGGCACGTAGCTTCCTCAAACTAATGCATAGATTCCTTGTTTTAATTATACCAATAACAAATTTGCTTAGATAACAAAATTTACAAAAAATTGTAGTTTATCATACTGTAAGTATGCGAAATCATAAAAATTAGACAGCGAAATAGAAAGCGGAATGATTATACTCATATAAGGAATAATTTTATTAATTTTATTAATTTGGAGGAAGTAAAGTGCCAATGAATTGGCATTTTTTTTTTAGATAACCTATTTATGAAAAATCAAATTTTCAGCAATAACTAAACTTTTATCATAATAACAAGTACCACTTTTTTATATTATAGTAAATATTATCCTACTTCTAGAGAATTAAAGATACAAAAGCAATAATGACTTCAGTATTAAGAAATCAAAAAATCAACAATCGAAAAATTGCTATACAACAAAAGAAAATTTAATTTGAAAAACAGCAATGTTTTCTCAAAATAAATAAACAAAAACCAAAAGAAACAGTAAAGTCTGTCTAAATCGGTCTAATGGATCTCGAACTCTGCTTCGAAGTATTAAAAAATAGAAAAAAATAATATCAAAAACAAAAATTGTAATGGAACAATTAAAAACTAGACGCCGATGTGACGAGCTAAACAGCGCGGACTATGGTTCTTATCGTTCAACAACATAAAAAGCACTTTTTTTTTTAAAAAGAATTTAAAAAAAAACAAGAGGCAATAATTTTTTATACGTTCGTGTATGCTTGTTAGAGAGTTGAGTTAAACAAATAGCTGTATCTTTGCAGGCTTTGAACATTTTTCAATTTTCATATCGTAACCCCACCTGAAATTGTACAAGGAACAAAATAAGGCCTTAAAACTTAAAATCGCATGAAAAATGAAAAAGATTTATGAGATTTGTGGATTTTTTTTTTCAATTAGTGATATTTTCTTTAACAATATCAAGGAGTGCGGGAGCGCTCCGAAGGCAAGTATAGAAGAAGCCTGAGGGTCGATCGCACTACATCCCTCTATAAAAAATGCATCCTTGGCATCGTCGACGCCATGTTGCGACGCCATGTTGATTTTTTCTCGAATATCTCGAATATCTCGAATATCTCGAATATCTCGAATTTTTGGCGCATGCGCAAATGCCCTATAGGGACTTAGGGAGTCTCTACAACCGTGCAGCGCGCGTGTGTGCGCTCGCCGTGTATAAGGTATACCTATATATAGGAGAGCGCTATATCAAGGAGCGCGGGAGCGCTCCGAAGACAAGTATAGAAGAAGCCTAAAGGAGCGACCCGTACTACATATACATTAAAATGGGTGTACGAAAAATTCAATGCGCTTTTACGTATATTGCGTTAGTTTTTACTATATAACATATCCCTCTTAATCGAAAGCCATTTCATTGCTCTGCTCAAATCAAAACATTTTATTTAAAAAGATTATCTCGTTCAGAAGATATAGAGAGCTGAATTTTTTTATGTGCGATTTCCTTTTATACTTTTCTTCTCCTTATTCTGGCGTCCGGTTTGCAGCTCTTACGACACTTCCGGTTGTCGTCTATCTTACGCTTGTATATCTATATATATATATATATATATATATATATATATATATATATATATATATATATATATATATATATATATATATATATATATATATATATATATATATATATATATATATATATATATATATATATATATATATATATATATATATATATATATATATATATATATATATATATATATATATATATATATATATATATATATATATATATATATATATATATATATATATACACACCCGTATCTGATCGATCTAACCTTACATACAACATGTCAGTATTTTTTTATATACAAATGTTATCATATCGTGAGTTAGTTAATAACACATTTCAAAGATCTCAAGAAGTTGCTAGATTGTTTAGGTTAAGAACTTATTCTTAGCAATCTAAGAAGAAGAATTTTTATCTATCTATTATTTTATAGATATACATTTTACAAATGTTATCATATCGTGAGTTAGTTAATTAGTTATGTATTTGAAGATCTCAAGTTGTCAACTGGTGATGAGAAAAATTGATCTATTCGTCTATCAATCAATGGGAAAATAACATTCATTAGATAAGTACTTACTAGCTAAATGTTAAATGACTAAAATCATTTTTTTAAACTTGATACTTTGTGAGATTTTTTATTTTTACAGATATTATACCAGAAGATTTTTTCGAGTCATTTTGAAGATATATATAATTATAGCCAATAATGTTGAGGAGTTCTAATTGTGTACTGTATGAAAAATCTAATTTTGAATTAACAAAAATGAACGAGTGCCCTCATGACCCTTGGAGTTATTATTAATGAACAAGAAAAAGTTATTTTAATACAAGAAGAGACACGTACTACTCAAGATAGAAAAACAAAACCAATATTACTATAGGGCAAATATATTATTATTTACGACACAATATTTTTCAAGACATATCTATAATATAATTATAGTGAAGTCAATGCAAGTTTTCAGATCAGATATAATAAAATGTTTTGTATAATAAATGAAATAAAGTAGCGGTATGATGTGTTAAATGAAGTGTTTATAACAAATTTAAAACCTCTACTTAAAATCAGAATTTAAAATAATGTGAGACGTTAGAGCCTTGGTTAAGAAAAAGCATTTTTTGTCTATACATCAAGAAACTGAGTCGATATTAGTGCTGTGCTCTTGTACATATTTACTTAACCACGAATTAAAAAATTATGCCAAATGAACCTTAAAGTACAGAAAAAAGCAAAAATGATGTGTTATTGTTGTGAAAATTTCAACAAATAAAAGTGCTCAGTTAATCTAATTTTATAATTTTCTCACGGTGGGAGACGTCAAAATGTTTCAGAGGATTTCTCAGTAAATATTTTTCTACACAAGATTCAGATAACTACAAGATTTCTTGTGTATATCAACAATAAAAATAATCAGATACGTATTAAATAACTAAATATCTATTTTTAAAATATAAAATGTTGGTTATAAGAATGAACATTGACACTTTGTGTTGATTTTTTATATTTTTTTTAGATTGTATGAGGAATTTCCTACGGTGGAAGACATCAAAATATTTCAGAGGAGTTCATAGTAATTTTTGTATATACTATAAACAACGGCCTGAAGAAATGGAAATCTACAAGCGTCCTGTACAAGAAAATAACTTAGAAATATCCTGATTTCATTCTCCAATGTGTATTATAAGATTCAATCTATTCTCAAAATGTGACAAGAGCTGCTAGGAACTAACAACCAAGATGTTTTAGACAGTATTGCTCAAAAAGTACGAAAAAAGTATTATATATGTTTTGAAGTTAATTCTTCAAAATAAAATAAGGTAATTGCGATTTTCATAGATCATCCATCTAGTTGAAGATCATACTCAAGCTGGTGGATTTTATTGAAGACTTATGGAATAAACTCAGCCCGATACAAATATTTTATTGTATTCTTAAAAAGTGATCAGTGTTCATAAATATTATATAATTATAGTGAAGTCAGTGCAAGTTTTCAGATCAGATATAATAAAATGTTTTGTATAATAAATGAAATAAAGTAGCAGTATGATGTGTTAAATGAAATGTTTATAACAAATTTAGAACTTCTACTTAAAATCAGAATTTAAAATATTAGTCAGACGTTAGAGCCTTGGTAAAAAAAAAAGCATTTTTTGTCTATACTTCAAGAAACTGAGTCGATATTAATGCTGTGCTCTTGTACATATTTACTTAAACACCAATTAAAAGATTATGCCAAATGAACATTAAAATACAGAAAAAAGCCAAAATGATGTGTTATTGTTGTGAAAATTTCAACCAATAAAAGTGCTCAGTTAATCTAATTTTATAATTTTCTCACGGACGGAGACGTCAAAATGTTTCAGAGGATTTCTCAGTAAATATTTTTCTACACAAGATTCAGATAATTATTTGAAAAAGTATACAAGAATGTTAAGAAAGCTTTTATTATCATTAATTATAGTTCATAAACTTATTGTTTTTAATTTTACAAGATGTGTGCGGCAATCATGAGTTATTAAATTAAGCTGTTTTATACTTTCTACTATAAAAGAATATGGAGAAAGCTTTTTTCTCCCAATGATTCTTAGTTCATAAACTTTGGTTTTTAATTTTGCAAGATGTGTCTGATAGATTATTAATTCAAGTGGTTTCTAGTGAAAACTTCAACGAATCCAAGTGTTGAAAATAATGTAATTAATGATTGGCTTATGGTGAGGGGCACCAAATGATTCAGAGGAGCCATTTGTTCTGTGAATATACAGTACATGAAACCATAATATAAATTACTGTAATGGCTACTTTTTGAATCTGCAACCAACATTTTAATTTGCTAGCTGATTGTGATGCAATAGTATCCCTCTATAAAAAATGCATCCTTGGCATGGTCGACGCCATGTTGCAACGCCATGTTGATTTTTTCTCGAATATCTCGAATATCTCGAATATCTCGAATATCTCGAATATCTCGAAATCTCGAATTTTTTGGCGCATGCGCAAATGCCCTATAGGGAGTTAGGGACTTAGGGAGTCTCTACATTCTACAACCGTGCAGCGCGCGTGTGTGCGCTCGCCGTGTATAAGGTATACCTATATATAGGAGAGCGCTATATACAAGGTGTCCCATTTTAATCGCCCCAGGCAAATATCTTGAAAAGTATGGGAGATGGAAAAAAACTTTAAATACAAAAGTTGTAGGGTGCAAAGGGGGTCAGCTAATGGTAACAACGAATTTGACCATGAACTCTATTTTCAAGGTTATTTCAAGGTCAAAGTGATTTTTTTGAATGAGGACCCCTACTTTCGACCCCGGAAATGGAAAGATCAGAAAATTTTACGTTCAGAAAGGTCTGATATGTTGGGGTTTCAAGGTCAACCAGCTAATTTAATGAGGTCGACCTGGGAATACCTCTAGGAAGGACAAAATTGACCTTGACGTTCAAGGTCATTTTAAGGTAAGTTGATTTTATAAAATGGAACCCCTTATTTTTGACCCTGGAAATGGAAAGAGCGGAAGAATTTACGTCCGAATATGACCTTGACCTCGACCTTGACTTTAACCGTGATCTGGAAGGTTAATTTAAGGTCAAGTCGATTTTTTTAAAATCCCCTTATTTTTGACCTCGGAAATGGAAAGAGAAGAAAATTTTACGTTCAGATATGTACCGTCATATGGTGTCAAAGTTGGCCCCCTGGGGTCAATTAAGGGTAATAATAAATAAATTAATTTTTTTGAAGTGGATTTCACTGTTTTTATGAGTTACTTAGGAATCTAAAAGTATTTTTTCTCCCTCAAATGAATCGAAAATTAGAAAGACTACCCTCGACATTAGCATTACCCAATGTGCACCGCGTGGAGGTTGCCGAAAGGATTTCGCACATCATTGGCCCTGAAAAGGGCCGATTGATTAACGGACTGTCATTTGAAGATCTAAGACAGCAAATGCTCGATCAAGTGTCCGTTCTCTCTGAAACACATTTGCATCCTTCTTCGGAAGCTTGCTTGAACATTCCTCAATGTTTCCACTGAAATGGATTGGAAAGCTTCCATAATTCTTCCTCTCATGTTCTCTAAGGTTGTTGGAGCATGTGCAAAAACTTTGCCTTTAACTACTCCCCACAAAAAAAGTCAAGAGGTGTGAGGTCTGGGGATCTAGGCGGCCACTCGTGTACTTGGCTGCCGATGCCAATCCAACGATTACGATACATATCATTGAGAAAATTCTTGACTGATCGAACGCGATGTGCAGGAGCTCCATCTTGATGAAACCACATATCCCGCCGTAAGATAAGTGGGATATCTTCTAATAGAGGAGGTAGCTGGTTTTGCAAAATATCCAAATACAATTGTCCATTCAAATTTTGATTGTAAAAGATAGGTCCCAGCACATGATCTCCAATTATACCTGCCCACACGTTTATTGACCAACGTCTCTGGATTCGATGATCTCGTTGCCAATGAGGATTTTGTTCAGCGTAATAGTGGGCATTATGAAGATTGACACCACCCATATCATCAAATTTTGCTTCATCTGAGAATAGCACTCGATCAAAAAAGAAACGGTCCCTACGTATCTGATTATTTGCCCATTGACAAAAATTTAAACGCCGTGCATAATCTCCATCCTCTAGTGTTTGTGTAAGGCGAACGTGGTAGGGGTGAAATTTAGATGTTTTCAACAGGCGATTTACTGTTGATTTGGGAACACCATGCATTCGTTGCAAATCTCGTGTTGAAATGTGGGGATTTTCAGCAATAATAGCTCGCACACCCAGCGCAATGTGCTGTTTCGTTCCAGTTTTGCGCCTCTTACGAACGATGGAGCCTTGTGCAGCTCGCGTTAATAATATTTTGATGGCTTTCCTATCTGGGTGACGGGCATTGGGATATTTCTCGGCATAGCGTCTTTCTGCAGCCCTATAATTATCATGACATTCACCAACAACTTTTATCATATTCACAATCTCCTGGGGCGTGTAATCAGCCATCTCAAAAAGGAATATGGTACCACAAAAGAAATTTGGTTTTCCACTTCAATTGTATGTATAAAAAGAAATTAAGAAGGCAATTTTCGGAAATGAGCGAAAAAGTTATTTATTCTAATAAACACATGAAATCATTACCGTATGCTATTCAATAATAAGAAATCAAAAGGTTTTCTTTATTTGTACTGTGCACAGTGACACCACTAAAAATAACTAACTCTACCTATTTTCGAGTGCAGTATTGTTATTACTCTTTAAAAAAAATGAAAATATTTCCAAATTGACCAAACTAAAGAATTCGAATATTTATAATTGACTCATAACAAAACCATTAAATCATCGCCTCATAACTACCTTAAAGTAATCGGTCACTCGTACTTAAAAAATATTATTTGACGTAGCCGTACATTTCAAAGGTGCCAACCTAACCAAGAAAGAACAAGAAGAAAAGTACCTTTTCATACCGAAAATTAATCCCAAAAATCCTTCAGAGTGACGCTGACAAAAGTAAGAACACATCAGATTAAAAAAATTAATTTGACCCCAATTGACCTCAGGCACGATTTGACCCTTAATTGACCCCAGAGGGCCAACTTTGACACCATATGACGGTACATATCTGAACGTAAAATTTTCTTCTCTTTCCATTTCCGAGGTCAAAAATAAGGGGATTTTAAAAAATCGACTTGACCTTAAATTAACCTTCCAGATCACGGTTAAAGTCAAGGTCGAGGTCAAGGTCATATTCGGACGTAAATTCTTCCGCTCTTTCCATTTCCAGGGTCAAAAATAAGGGGTTCCATTTTATAAAATCAACTTACCTTAAAATGACCTTGAACGTCAAGGTCAATTTTGTCCTTCCTAGAGGTATTCCCAGGTCGACCTCATTAAATTAGCTGGTTGACCTTGAAACCCCAACATATCAGACCTTTCTGAACGTAAAATTTTCTGATCTTTCCATTTCCGAGGTCGAAAGTAGGGATTCTCATTTAAAAAAATTACTTTGACCTTGAAATAACCTTGAAAATAGAGTTCAAGGTCAAAGTCGTTGTTACCATTAGTTGACCCCCTTTGCACCCTACAACTTTTATTTTTAAAGTTTTTTTCCATCTCTCATACTTTTCAAGATATTTGCCTGGGGCGATTAAAATGGGACACCTTGTATAGGTATACCTTATAGGAGAGCACTATATATAGGTATACCTTATACACGGGAGGGCATATGCACGCGTAAAGTTATAGAGACACCCTTAGAGTTATGGTGGAATGGTATAGAGATAGCGCATGTGTTGTGAGCGGGAAAATATGATATATATATTAATTGATAGAAATTGATAATCAATTGATAAATCGATGAAAAATTTTTATTTTAAAAAAAATATTTATTTATTACTTGATCAAAAAAGTAATATTGGTCAATTTTGAATTAATTTTCTACGTTATATTTGTACATATATATTTTTTATATAGAGAATGTTTTTTTTTTAATGGTTTTAGAGGGACTTTCATAGATAAATAGAGTTATATTTATATTAACTTTTATTTTATTGTTTTTAGTAGAAATGTAAATTAATATCTATTTTGATTCCCCTTAGAGGAAGCTTTGCAACAAAAATTGACAAATTTTGTCGGTGACAAAAATTTTCGAGAAAAAAATGTTCAAAAAGATTGTTTAAGGCGATAATGTTGAAATTTGTCAATTTTGAGAAAATTTTGTGTGTGTGTGTGTGTGTGTGTGTGTGTGTGCGTGTATGTAAACACTCGATATCTCGAAAACCATTTCACCTATTTTCGTCGGACAAAGCTTATTCTCTTGGTCCCGAAAAAATACTCGGTTTTAATTTTTTATCGATTTTCTTTTTTTTATAACCAAAAAATCTTTAAACTACCTACGTTTTCTGTTTTTAATTTTCAAATTATCTTTAGTATGTCATGGAAAATGTTCTTATAATTCATAAATTAATTTTTCAAAAAATATTTGATTATCGACTCAAAATTTTATTTACTTATTACGCTTATTGAAAATAATATTTGGTATAAATTTCAAGAGATTATCTTCATTTGTTTTTGAGAAAAAAATTATTTAAAAAAAAAAAACGCGTTTTCACTGACACACGATGACAAGAATAAAAACCAATTAATCGTCCTGAAATTTGGTATAGAGGATATATATTTTTTATATCTCCAAACTGTTCATTGCGCAAAAAAATTGAACTGTCACGACCAAAGATATTTGAGGTTGAAAATTTTTTAAAAATATTTTCGAATAGCGTTTTTCAGACAATATTTGATAGATAGAGAAACTTTTGTATAATACAATTAATTATTGTCATATAAAAACTTAAAAAGAGGAATAAATACATTAGTTTGAGGAAGCTAAGTGCCAATGTATATTGGGAGCGGTTTTTTATTAGTGATGATGGTCGGATTAGTGTAAGGATCTTTTTATTTAGTTAAAATTAAAAACATGGTTTTCTCAACTCGCCTTTTTATATGTTTAACATTATTAAACACAGAAAACAGATATTTTCATAATTATGTTATTGTTTATCTGTCTTAGTGGCAATTTTACTTATTGAACAAAATCACAACATGAAAAAAGCTTATTTAAATGAAATTGAACTTGATTAATCTTTATCATTGTAGTGACATTCTGATACTATAGAATTGAATGAACCTTTAAATTTGTTAAAGCAGGAAACTATGGAATGGAATGAATCACTAGAACTAAATTCAAAAGATAAAGACAAATCATATATTAAAATAACAAATACTTCTTCATACATACAGTTTTTAGTCAATAAAACTATAACATAGCTTGATGAAAAACATCATAATGTTTAAATGAATTCAAAATAAGTGCATTAGTTGTATTGGCCGTACGGTCTCACTTAAAAATTTAAGACAAATATTTTGGTCATATAATTTGTTGAAAACACTAATATTCTACAGTACTAAGAGTAAACAAATATGTAAAATGTTTTTTAGAACTATGAAGAAAACTTTACATCGGTTTTAGAACATTGTATTGCTCATTTCTTTCACTTTTTAGTATGACTACGCCTTATTACACAGTTTTTATGCTATAACTTTAAGGCGATGTAAGTGCCAGCCGTTACCGACGATTGCAGGGACCCGTTTTTCTCATTCAATTTGGAATTTTAAGAAAATATCGCTCTGGTACGTTGTTGTTGACTATCAAATCTATAACGTGTCAGACAGATCTTTTGTCAAAATTCAAAATTGAATAAGAAAAACGGATCCCTGCAATCGTCGGTAACTGTGGGCCTCGTATCGAAAAAGCAATTCATTTCAATTGCAGTCGATTAAAAAGGTTTTCTTTTACGTATACACAAATTTACAAGAACTAAACACTATTTTTTCAACTTAATTTTTTCAATAACTACGACGAGTCTAGCCATATTCAGAGAATCTCCATAAGAACCCACGTTAATTTTAAACTACAATATCTCGGAAACTAGCACGCAAATCATATTCAAATTTGGCAGAGACGTTTATAATGATATTATTGATCTACTGACGAAACTTTATTGATCTGACATTATTTTTTACATATAGCCCATACAACCTTAAATAATGAATTGAATAATAACATTTCTCTTGTAAATAAAAAAGAAACCGTTCATTAATTATGCAGCTTCCTT
Source organism: Torymus aiolomorphi (assembly GCA_036365515.1). Taxonomy (NCBI): domain Eukaryota; kingdom Metazoa; phylum Arthropoda; class Insecta; order Hymenoptera; family Torymidae; genus Torymus; species Torymus aiolomorphi. Next base: position 213,405,271 of record CM070873.1, on the reverse strand, counting down.
TGTAACTTAAAAAAAAAAATCAGCGCGCGAAGGGCGCGTGTCGAACTCTAGTGATTATTAGATCTAGTACCCTTGCAAGTCTTTGATAAAATATTATGAAAAAGAAATATGTGGATATCAAAATAATGAAATGAGTTCCAGCTTTAGAATGTGCAATAAAAGGCTAAAGGTAAATTTTAGCACAAATTTAATAATGTAATAATAATTTGTCAAAAAAACCAAAGCAAATGGATGCATAAGAGTGTTTTGTAAAAAAACTTAGTATCAGGTTCTGTTACGTACGTAAGGGTAGTTAACTTGGCAAATTTTGAGCTTCGCATTTTGTAAAGGCTAGAGGATTAGGTAATTTCAGAGAAATAGATGCGAAAGAATAGTTTTTTAAAAACTTTGTACCGCCTGCTGCTATGGAAATGGCAGTTGACATGAGAACTCAACTTCTCAGCCAACTTTGAACTTCAAATTTTATAAAAGCAAGAGAATCAGGTGATATAGAGATTTGAATTGTAATTCTGAGAACTTGTACTTTTTTCTTTTATTCCTTGCGATAGCTACAAAGAAAAAATATATTATTGTTATCGTTTTTAACAACTTTAAATTCTCTGTCGAAATGCTAATAAAAGTTTAATGTTTTTATCCAAACAATCTTGCTCTCAACAACTGTCCAACTCTCTACAAAAAACTTGACTGAAAGCTTAAATGTTTTTTGAAACAATTATAATAAACACTTTTAAAAACTATTTTTTAAAGTATTTTCTATCTGTAAATTATTCATTATTATATTTTCTCTACAAAATATCTAAAAAAATGGTCCATTTCTATATCTTTTAAAAAATCCATTAATAAATTATTTTACAAAACTTCTACAATCCTTTACAAACTTTTGCAAGCAACGAGAAATTCTTTTCCAAAACCTTTACAATCACTTTACAAAAACTTTTACAAACGATAAGAATTTTTTCGTAAACCATAAGAATTATTTTCCGAAAAAATTATTTACGATTTATTTTATGAAAAGGAATTCTACGAATAAATAATAAATGTTTGCGTTCTAAAGTCGAAATAAATTTCTTTCACGCGGATACTGAAAGTCAAACCCAAAAAAGTTGTGAAATCAATTAAAGTGTAGTTTTATACTTAACAGACATTATTTACAATGTAGTTTTACTCTTAAAAAGTTGTGAAATCTCTTTAAAAAATTATTTTACAAAAGTAAAAACTTATAGGCAAGTATAAGTTTGGTTACTATTCTACATAGTTTGTACTTAAAAAACATTATTTACTAAACTCTTCCACCCTCTCTTCCCCCTCTCTCTCTCCCTCTGTTCCAAAAAGTTTATGAGTGCTTAAATATTTTTTCAAAACAATCAACACGTTCTTTAAAAAACTAATTTTTTAAATATATTCTATCCACACCGTTTGTCTATAGTCCTTTTATTTATTCTGATCTCATATATTCAATAACCACTCTCTACAAATGGTAAGAATTTTTTTCATGACTGTACAAATAACTTTTATTTATTCGAATCTCATCTATTCAATAAGCACTCTGCAAATGGTAATAATTTTTTTCATGACTGTACCAATAATAATATTGTTAATATAAAACTTTCTACGAAAGTATAAAATAAGGCAAGTATAGACGTTTTTTCTGTATAATCTATAAAATAATAATATTTATGTTTTTCTTAAAGAAATCAAATAAATACCAGTGAAAAAGTCTTTTACTTCTTTAAGTCATTGTATGCTGAACAAATTATATGTAAGTAAGTACATTCAAATTGTTCATTGCAAATCAAACAAATGAAAGTTGTGAAATCAATTATCGATAGTCAAGTAATGCAAACAACTCTCGGAAACAACTGTATGACTATTCTCAGAAATGCACTAAAATTTGTTCATCCTTCTATACAAATTAAACACAAGAAAGTACTGAAATCAATTTATTGTAGTCAAGTACCCATAAGTTAACTTGACTGAATAATACAACTTTTCGTAACTACTTAAAAATATTCAGTCGGCGGGCACAAAGTACTACTTAACGCCTAACAGGCGTAATAGCTCCCATACTCCTACCAACCTTTATAGAACCTACGCACTTTACGCCCGTGTGGGCGAAAATTATTTTAATTATATGACTACTATGCCTTCTTTTTATTTCTAAAATTCATAAGAATTTTATCAGATATTTAAGAAAAGTCAAAGCCTATATAAAAAAATTACATAGTTACCACCACATCTCCATTTTTCATTGATCTTTCTCAATTTTGAAATTTCTATAATATTACGCATCTTGGGAGGACAATAGAAGTCTATAGAGCTGCTCTAGCAGGGGTGGTCCTCCAATCTCCCATACATACTTGGCGGGCCCGACGGTTTACAGTTTAAGGTCTAGACATGGTCATTTTCATATAAATATTCATATGTTTAAAGATCAGATAAAATGTATAAATGGGTTGCTTCTACATATTAAATAGGGCTCAGTATTGAATTTATTACTCTGTTTTTGAATAGAAAGTGCAAACCCGCATGAAAATATCATATGAGATCTCATATGAGAATATTGGACATCAGATCTCATTTGGGAATATCGGACATCAGATCTCATAGAGAATATCGGGCATCAGATCTCATATGAGATCCCATAATATGTAAAATTGCAGATGACATCACACATATGATATCTCATATGAGATCTCATATGATATTTACACGAGGGAAAAGAATGAAAAATAGGTGGCTTACAAAATGGTTAATAAAACCTAAAGCACTTTTGAGTAGACAATAAATTTATATGCATTTTTTATCCCATTCCCGTTTAAAAAAGACGGACACAAGGAAAAATATTTTCGGTAATGAAAGTAAATCATGAGATTCTGCACATGTAGGGATATTATATTTAAACGGTATCAATTAAAAATTAGAGCCAATGTAATTATTTATAATGGGCTTATAGGTATAAACATTGTTAATGAATTTATGTAAAAATTTAGTATTCTACATTTACAAAGCCCACCAGTAAACTGAAAACCGTCGGGCCCGCCAAGTATGTATGGGAGATTGGAGGACCACCCCTGCTAGAGCAGCTCTATAGACTTCTATTGTCCTCCCAAGATGCGTAATATTATAGAAATTTCAAAATTGAGAAAGATCAATGAAAAATGGAGATGTGGTGGTAACTATGTAATTTTTTATATAGGCTTTGACTTTTCGTAAATATCTGATAAAATTCTTATGAATTTTAGAAATAAAAAGAAGGCATAGTAGTTATATAATTAAAATAATTTTCGCCCACACGGGCGTAAAGTGCGTAGGTTCTATAAAGGTTGATAGGAGTATGGGAGCTATTACGCCTGTTAGGCGTTAAGTAGTACTTTATGCCCGCTGACTGAATATTTTTAAGTAGTTACGAAAAGTTGTATTATTCAGTCAAGTTAACTTATGGGTACTTGACTACAATAAATTGATTTCAGTACTTTCTTGTGTTTAATTTGTATAGAAGGATGAACAAATTTTAGTACATTTCTGAGAATAGTCATACAGTTGTTTCCGAGAGTTGTTTGCATTACTTGACTATCGATAATTGATTTCACAACTTTCATTTGTTTGATTTGCAATGAACAATTTGAATGTACTTACTTACATATAATTGTTCAGCATACAATGACTCAAAGAAGTAAAAGACTTGTTCACTGTATTTATTTGATTTCTTTTAAAAAACATAAATATTATTATTTTATAGATTATACAGAAAAAACGTCTATACTTGCCTTATTTTATACTTTCGTAGAAAGTTTTATATTAACAATATTATTATTGGTACAGTCATGAAAAAAATTATTACCATTTGCAGAGTGCTTATTGAATAGATGAGATTCGAATAAATAAAAGTTATTTGTACAGTCATGAAAAAAATTCTTACCATTTGTAGAGAGTGGTTATTGAATATGAGGCGTTTCACGTCGGCTCTCCAGGCGCGGCGCGCGAGCGCGAAATCATGCTGTTTTCAGCTTGTGTTTGAAGGGCTAAGATGTATCTAAAAAAAATAATTCCCAAGTGATTTCGATGTATTTTTTCCTCAGCTTTTCGATGGTGCTATTAGTTTCTCAAAATTTTTCAATTCAGTATTTCTTGAATAATATCTCGAAAAAATCAAAAAACCGCTATGTAGAAAAAGGCTATATCCATGTAAAATTTACTCCTCTTTCGATCTAGCAGGTCAAAAAAAATATTAAAAATATAGTTTTTGAGATATAACACGTTTTATGTTTTTTTGAGGTTAGAATTGAAAAATTTTGAGAAACTAATAGCACCATCGGAAAGCTAAGGAAAAAATACATCGAAATCACTTGGGGATTGTTTTTTTTAGATACATCTTAGCCCTTCAAACACAAGCTGAAAACAGCATGATTTCGCGCTCGCGCGCCGCGCCTGGAGAGCTGACGTGAAACGCCCATATATGAGATCAGAATAAATAAAAGGACTATAGACAAATGGTGTGGATAGAATATATTTAAAAAATTAGTTTTTTAAAGAATGTGTTGATTGTTTTGAAAAAATATTTAAGCACTCATTAATATAGGTATACCTTATAGGAGAGCACTATATATAGGGTATACCTTATACACGAGAGGGCATATGCACGCGCAAAGTTATAGAGACACCCTTAGAGTTATGGTGGAATGTTATAGAGATAGCGCATGTGTTGTGAGCGGGAAAATATGATATATATTAATTGATAGAAATTTATAATCAATTGATAAATCGATGAAAAATTTTTATTTTAAAAAAAATATTTATTCATTACGTGTGTGTGTGTATCTGTATGTGTGTGTGTGTCTGTATGTATGTGTGTGTGTGTGTTTGTATGTGTGTGTGTTTGTATGTGTGTGTATGTGTGTGTGCGTGCCTGCGTGCATGCGTGCATGCGTGTGTGTGTGTGTATGTGTGTGTGGGTGAGTGGGTGGGTGGGTGGGTGGGTGGGTGTGTGTGTGTGTATGTAAACACTCGATATCTCGAAAACCATTTCACCTATTTTCGTCGGACAAAGCTTATTCTCTTGGTCCCGAAAAAATACTCGGTTTTAATTTTTTATCGATTTTCTTTTTTTATAACCAAAAAATCTTTAAACTACCTACGTTTTCTGTTTTTAATTTTCAAATTATCTTTAGTATGTCATGGAAAATGTTCTTATAATTCATAAATTAATTTTTCAAAAAATATTTGATTATCGACTCAAAATTTTATTTACTTATTACGCTTATTGAAAATAATATTTGGTATAAATTTCAAGAGATTATCTTCATTTGTTTTTGAGAAAAAAATTATTTAAAAAAAAAAAAACGCGTTTTCACTGACACACGATGACAAGAATAAAAACCAATTAATCGTCCTGAAATTTGGTATAGAGGATATAGATTTTTTATATCTCCAAACTGTTCATTGCGCAAAAAAATTGAACTGTCACGACCAAAGATATTTGAGGTTGAAAATTTTTTAAAAATATTTTCGAATAGCGTTTTTCAGACAATATTTGATAGATAGAGAAACTTTTGTATAATACAATTAATTATTGTCATATAAAAACTTAAAAAGAGGAATAAATACATTTTCCGCCCTTTAACCTCAAAATGCCATCTTAAATGTCATTTTGCGGCCTCGGACGGAAAAATACGTTACTGAAACGTGGACGTAAGAGAATTTTTACCTCATGCGACTTTTCAAAAAACGTCGCATGAGGTAAATAATCCTCTTCCGCCCGCGTTAGTAATATACTATAGTTGGAGGAAGCTAAGTGCCAATGTATATTGGGAGCGGTTTTTTATTAGTGATGATGGTCGGATTACTGTAAGGATCTTTTTATTTAGTTAAAATTAAAAACATGGTTTTCTCAATATAAAAATATTCATCTTGAATTTTATACTTTCACTTTGCCTTTTTATATGTTTAACATTATTAAACACAGAAAACAGATATTTTCATAATTATGTTATTGTTTATCTATCTTAGTGGCAATTTTACTTATTGAACAAAATCACAACATGAAAAAGCTTATTTAAATGAAATTAAACTTGATTAATATTTATCATTGTACTGACATTCTGATACTATAGAATTGAATGAACCTTTAAATTTGTTAAAGCAGGAAACTATGGAATGGAATGAATCACTAGAACTAAATTCAAAAGATAAAGACAAATCATATATTAAAATAACAAATACTTCTTCATACATACATTTTTTAGTCAATAAAACTATAACATAGCTTGATGAAAAACATCGTAATGTTTAAATGAATTCAAAATAAGTGCATTAAGGTTGTATTGGCCGTAAGATCTCATTTAAAAATTTAAGACAAATATTTTGGTTGTATAATTTGTCGAAAACACTAATATTCTACAGTACTAAGAGTAAACAAATATGTAAAATGTTTTTTAGAACTATGAAGAAAACTTTACATCGGTTTTAGAACATTGCATTACTCATTTCTTTCACTTTTTAGTATGACTGTACGCCTTACTACACAGTTTTTATGCTATAACTTTAAGGCGATGTGAGTACCAGTCGTTACCGACGATTGCAGGGACCCGTTTTTCTCAATCAATTTTGAATTTTAAGAAAATATCGCTCTGGTACGTTATAGTTGACTATCAAATCTATAACGTGTCAGAGAGATTTTTTGTCAAAATTCAAAATTGAATGAGAAAAACGGATCCCTGCAATCGTCGGTAACTGTGGGGCCTCGCATCGCGTTAAGGGGGTCCGAAAGTCAATTAAAAATTCAAATTTCGCGCCACAATATAGCAGACGAAAAAATAAGTAATTTGCCTATAACAAATAGTAAAAACAATATTACGGAAAATCAGGACTACATTGCCCTCCGTCACATTATTATCTATCATTTTACAAAGTTTGAAGTTTCTATATAAATATTTCGCTGAATGGCATTTGAATAATGTCTCAAAATCAAGTAATTCAAATGCCATTCAGCGAAATATTTATATAGAAACTGCAAACTTTGTAAAATGATAGATAATAATGTAACGGAGGGCAATGCAGTCCTGGTTTTCCGTAATATTTTTTTTTACTAATTGTAAATTTTTACTAATTGTTATAGGCAAATTACTTATTTTTTTGTCTGCTATATTGTGGCGCGAAATTTGAATTTTTAATTGACTTTCGGACCCTACTAGCTCGCAAAAGCAATTTATTTCAATTGCAATCGATTACAAAGGTTTTCTTTTACGTATTCACAAATTTACAAGAACTAAACACTATTTTTTCAACTTAATTTTTTCAATAACTACGACGAGTCTAGCCATATTCAGAGAATCTCCATAAGAACCCACGTTAATTTTAAACTACAATATCTCGAAAACTAGCACGCAAATCATATTCAAATTTGCCAGAGACGTTTATAATGATATTATTGACCTACTGACGAAACTTTATTGATCTGACATTATTTTTTACATATAGCCCATACAACCTTAAATAATGAATTGAATAATAACATTTCTCTTGTAAATAAAAAAGAAACCGTTCATTAATTATGCAGCTTCTTTTGTAACTTAAAAAAAAAAAATCAGCGCGCGAAGCGCGCGTGTCGAACTCTAGTATACATTGAAATGGATGCCCGAGAAATTGAAATATTTACTGCAATTTTCAATCGCTTTTGTATTCACCCAAATTAAAATAACAACATGCTATTTTGTTATACTATGTTGTACAAAAAGTTTCATGAAAAACATGTTCTGATATTAGAGATATTAAATAGTCAAAAATTTTGTCTGGTTTCCGATTCTAAAATTTCTCCATGTTTCTCCATAAGATTCATATACTATATATTTTTCTTCCGACCGTACATACTATAGCATTTTTGTCACCACATATACTAATACAATGAATGAATGGCGATTGGCGATGACAGAGAGAGAGAGAGAGAGAGAAAGAGAGAGAGAGAGAGAGAGAGAGAGAGAGAGAGAGAGAGAGAGAGAGAGAGAGGGGGGGAGGAGAGAGAGAGAGAGAGAGAGAGAGAGAGAGAGAGAGAGAGAGAGAGAGAGAGAGAGAGAGAGAGAGAGAGAGAGAGAGAGAGAGAGAGAGAGAGAGAGAGAGAGAGAGAGAGAGAGAGAGAGAGAGAGAGAGAGAGAGAGAGAGAGAGAGAGAGAGAGAGAGAGAGAGAGAGAGAGAGAGAGAGAGAGAGAGAGAGAGAGAGAGAGAGAGAGAGAGAGAGAGAGAGAGAGAGAGAGAGAGAGAGACAGAGAGAGAGTATGTATAGGTTAGAAATAGTAGTATATAGTAGTTTTATCTTCATATTTGACAAGACGAATAGAGGACTTGAATGTCAATGAAGAAATGACAGCTTCATTGCTTTCATTGAATAACACATAAAACAAATATTTATATTGACAACAAGTAGATCATGATTAAATAGTTTGTGGCATAGAAGAGTTTGCAAATGCTGTACTTATGCTGTAGAAATATTTTTTTTTTGTAGCCCTTGTTGTAAATACAAGTTTATATACCCTGCCGTAAGTTTTAAATGTTAATAACCGTTCATAACTGTTAAAAATTATTTATAACTATTAGTTATAATTAGAACTGTTTAAAACTGTTTATAAGTGTTACAAAATGTATGATTTTGGACACATTTTTTCTAATTATAATACTTTGTAACAGTTTCAAACAGTTTTTAATAGTTTTAAACACTTTCAAACAGTTTCAAATAATTTTAAATTTGATATATTTCAGGAAAAATTAAGAATTAATAAATTATTATTATTATTATTATTATTAATTAATAATTATTTAATAGCCTCATTATTATAATCATGAGAACCAAGGAGCGCGGGAGCACTCCGAAGGCAAGTAACAGTCAAACAATGCAGAAGAAGCCTAAGGAGTGCTTAATTATACTAATAATTAATTATTACTATGTTAATAATAATAATTAATGAATATTTAAAAATTATTAAATAATTTTATAACTCTTATAAACTGTTAAAAACTGTTGAAAAATGTTACAAACAGTTACAAACGATTAATAACGTTCAAAATCCTACATTTTGTAACATTTTTAAACAGTTTATAACTCTTTCTAACAGTTTTTAAAATTTTTGAACAAAAATATTTCCGCTAGGGTACTAACTATAAGATTTGTGTACATCGACAACAAAAATAATCAGATGAGTATTATTTATTTACAAAATTTAAAGTCTCTTTTAGAAATGAACATTGGCACTTTGTGTTGATTTTTTTATTTTTTTTTTCAGATGTATGATTCACCTATTTATATATAGTTAATATATATAACAACAACAAAATTGTGACTACAATAACCTGAAAATATCGTATGGTATTTTTATTTTTTAAATATAATGTACCCTAGCAAAAAAAAATAGTGAAGACAATTGAATAAAACTGAAGAAAACAGTTATTCACTGCAGATAACTGCAGAAAAAGGTCGGAATTGAGACAAAGACAGCAGCTATCTGTAGTTTTCATCAGTTATTTTCAGTTATTAACTGTTATGTTCAAATTCCAATCGCAAAAAAATTAAAAAAAAATTGTTTTGTTCATTTTTCTTCACTTTTCTTCAAAATTTTCTTCACTTTTAAACAGTTTAAAACTGTTTTCTTCGTTTATTAATAGTTATTATCAGTTTTCTTCAATTATTAACTGTTATGTTCAAGTATCGAATTAAGTTGTATATAGCAAAATTTTCCAATATTTTTATTACATGTATAAACATCCGTGTATAACTGTTGTCTTCAGTTTTATTCAGAATAAAACTGTTATTTTCAGTTTTTTACTGATTTCTTCACTTCTTAAAGTCGCTTGCTTTTCCGAAAACAGAACATAACTGTTGATAACTGAAGAAAACTGTTTATAATTGCAAATAACTGTAGATAACTGTTGAAAACTGATACAAACTGAAGAAAACTGATAAAAACTGAAGATTACTGTTGTCTTTGTTTCAATTCCGACATTTTTCTGCAGTTAATTTCTGTTTTCTTCCATTTTCTTCAGTTTTTTTCTGATAGCTGCAGATATCAACTGTTATGAGCATTAAATTTTTTTCACTAGGGTAATTAGGTAAAAAAAACAGATATTATTAATTTCAATCACCTGATGGCATGGCATGTTCATACTTGTATACATAGATAAGTATTACATGTATCATGTAAAAAAATAAATATAACTTAAAAAAAAAAAATAAAAAATAGATACTTTGTGAAAATTTTTTTCATTTTCAGATTATAGAATTCTCACAGACTTTGACCTCTGGAACAGATTCTTATCGAAGCAGCAGCACCAGTAGTAATGCCAGTAACTTCTCATTACATCGGCAAAGTCTTCATAAGCTACAAGTAATACAATTAGACAGACTTTTAGGAGGTGAAATAGAAAAAGGATCTATTACAGAAATCTTTGGAGAATTTAGAATTGGAAAATCACAGCTTTGTCACACGTTAGCTGTTAACTGCCAACTACCTGTTGATATGGGAGATGCAGAGGCTAAGTGCATATACATATGGTACTGAAGGTACTTTAAGACCTGAAAGATTAAATGCTGTAGCTGAAAGGTGTAACATCAGTGGGGATAGTGTACTTAACAATGTTGCAACTGCCCGTGCATACAACTCTGACCACCAAACTCAGCTTTTGATAAAAACCAGTGCTGTGGTGTCAGAATCTAGATATGGGCTACTGATAGTAGACAGTGCTACTGCATTATACAGGACAGATTTTGCTGGAAGAGGAGAATTGGCAGCTCGCCAAATCCGTTTAGCCAGGTTTCTTCGATTATTTCTTAGAATAGCTGGTGAATTTTTTTGAAGACTTATGGAATAAACTCAGCCTGTGCTTTTATCGAGTGATTGGAATCTCACTGATAAAAAATAACGTGGTGATCTATCTACCCGATACAAATATTATTGTAGTCTTAAAAAGTGATCAGTGTTCATAAATATAATATAATTATAATTCAGTGCAAAGCACCAATTAAAAGATTATGCAAAATGAAGATTAAAATACAAAAAAAAACAAAAATAATGTGTTATTGTTGTGAAAATTTCAACAAATAAAAGTGTTCAGTTAATCTAATTTTATAATTTTCTCACGGTGGGAGACGTCAAAATGTTTCAGAGGAGTTCTTTGTAAATATTTTTCTACACAAGATTCAGATAATTATTTCAAAAAGTACACAAGAATGTTAAGAAAGCTTTTGTTCTCAGTAATTCTTAGTTCATAAACTGATTCTTTTTAATTTTACAAGATGTGTGGCAATCATGGGTTATTAATTTAAGTAGTTTCAATCAATAATTATTTCAAGATGTTTTACATTTTCTACTATTTTTAAAACAGCCAACAAGACGTTCTGTACAAGAATAATATACTAACAAACTTTATATTCAAAGAACTACAGATTCTTTGAAAAATGTTTTCTCTAAAAAGAAAGCATTACCATTTTTTTACAAAAATATTTTTTGATTTATATATTTATCTAAATTAAAGTAGAAATAACTTTAGAATGTGCAATAGAAGGCTAGAGGTAAATTTGAGCACAAATTTAATAATGTAACAATAATTTGTCAAAAAAAAACAAGAGAAAATGGATGCACAAGAGTGTTTTGTGAAAAAACTTAGTATCAGGTGCTGTTACGTAAGGGTAATTAACTTGGCAAACTTTAAGCTTCGCATTTTGTAAAGGCTAGAGGATTAGGTGATTTTAGAGAAATAGGTGCAAAAGAGTAGTTTTTAAAAAACTTTGTACCGCCTGCTGCTATGGAAATGGCAGTTAACATGAGAACTCAACTTCTCAGCCAACTTTGAGCTTCGAATTTTATAAAAGCAAGAGAATCAGGTGATATAGAGATTTTAATTGTAATTCTGAGAACTTGTACTTTTTTCTTTTATTCCTTGGAATAGCAAGAAAAAAGATATTATTGTTATCTTTTTCAACAACTTTAAATTCTCTGTTGAAATACTAATAAAAGTTTAATGTTTTTATCCAAACAATCTTGCTCTCAACAACTGTCCAACTCTCTACAAAGAACTTGACTTAAAAGTTAAATGCTTTTTTGAAACAATTATAATAAACACTTTTAAAAACTATTTTTTAAAGTATTTTCTATAATACCTATAAAAACATTTTCTATTTCTCAAAAAACTGATTTTTATTATTAGCAGTAATTATTCTCATTTTTAAATTATCTCTTTATCTCTTTACAATATTTGTTTGTATATATTTGCTATGAAAATGTTTTCTTTTTCTTACAAAAATCATTTTTCTTATCTGTAGTATTACTCATTAAATTAAAGTCGAGTACTTTCAATAACAGAATCATTTCTGTAAATTATTCATTCTTATATTTTCTCTACAAAATATCTCCAAAAATGGTCCATCAGTACATCTTTTAAAAAACCCATTAATAAATTATTTTACAAAACGTCTACAATCCTGTACAAATTTTTGCAAGCAACGAGAAATTCTTTTCCAAAACCTTTACAATCACTTTACAGAAACTTTTACAAACTATAAGAATTTTTTCGGAAACCATAAGAATTATTTTCCTAAACCTATACAATATCCTAAAAAATTATTTACTTTTTATTTTATGAAAAGGAATTCTACGAATAAATAATAAATGTTTGCATTCTAAAGTGGAAATAAATTTCTTTCACGCGGATACTGAAAGTCAAATCCAAAAAAGTTGTGAAATCAATTAAAGTGTAGTTTTATACTTAACAAACATTATTTATAATGTACTTTTACTCTTAAAAAGTTGTGAAATTTCTCTAAAAAATTTTTTTACAAAAATAAAAACTTATAGGCAAGAATAAGTTTGGTTACTATTCCATATAGTTTTATACTTAACAAACATTATTTGCTAAACTCTCCCACCCTCTCTTTCTTCCCCCTCTCTCACTCCCTCTGTATCAAAAACTTTAATGAGAGCTGCTTAAATATTTTTTCAAAACAATCAACACGTTCTTTAAAAAACTAATTTTTTAAATATATTCTAACAACACAATTTGTCTATAGTCCTTTTATTTATTCTAATCTCATCTATTCAATAAGCACTCTCTACAAATGGTAATAATTTTTTGCATGACTGTACAAATAATAATATTGTTAATAAAACTTTCTACGAAAGTATAAAATAAGTTAAGAATAGAAGTTTTTTCTGTATAATCTATAAAATAATATTTATGATTTTTTAAAAGAAGTCAAATAAATACTAGTAAAAAAGTCTTTTACTTCTTTGAGTCAATGTATGCTCAACAAATTATATGTAAGTGCATTTAAATTGTTCACTGCAAATCAAACAAACGAAAGTTGTGAAATCAATTATCGATAGTCAAGTAATGCAAACCATTCTCCGAAAAACTGTATGACTATAATGTTCTCAGAAATGTATTCAAATTTCTTCATTCTTCTATACAAATTAAACACAAGAAAGTACTGAAATCAATTAATTGTAGTCAAGTACCGGCCATAAGAACTTTTCGTACATCACATGTAAAATTACATTTTACGCCCACGTTGTAACTTTAAAATTATTCAGTCAGCGGGCATAAAGTACTACATAACGCCCAAGAGGCTCAATAGCTCACACACTCCTAAAAAACTTTATAGTTATATCTACGTACTTTACGCCCGTGTGGGCGAAAATTATTTTAATTATATAATTATAATGCCTTCTTTTTATTTCTAAAATTCATAAGAATTTTCTCAGGTATTTACGAAAAATCAAAGCCTATATAAAAAAATTACATAGTTACCAACACATCACTATTTTTCATTATTCCTCCTCAATTTTGAACTTTCTATAATATTACGCATCTTGGAAGGACAAGAGAAGTCTAGAGCTGCCCTAGCAGGGTTGGTCCTCCGACCTCCCGTACAGACTTGGCGGGCCCGACTGTTTGCAGTCACGTGGGCTACTTAAATGTAGAATACTAAATTTTTACATAAATTCGTTAACAATATTTATACCTATAAGTCCACCATAAATAATTACGTTGGCTCTAATTTTTAATTAATGCCGTTAAGTACAACATATCCGTAGATGTGCAGAATCATGATTTATATTTCATTATCGAACATATTTTTCCTTGTGTCCGTCTTTTTTAAAGGATAATAAAATAAAAAATTCATATAAATTTATAGCCTGCTGAAAAGTCCTTTACATTTTACTAACCGTTTTATAAGCAACATATTTTATATTCTTTTCCCTCGTGTAAATATCATATAAGATCTCATATGAGAATTTCAGACAGCGCATATCTCGTATGAGATCTTATATGTGATGTCATATGCAATTTTAAATATTATGGGATCTCATATGAGATCTCATATAATATTTTCACGTGGGTGTGTACTTTCTATTTAAAACAAAGTGATAGATTCATAGATAAGTAGTTAATATACTTGACTACAATTAATTGATTTCAGTACTTTCTTGTGTTTAATTTGCACAGAGAAGAATGAAAAAATTTGAATACATTTCTGAGAACATTATGGTCAGTTTTTCGGAGAATGGTTTGCATTACTTGACTATCAATAATTGATTTCACAACTTTCGTTTGTTTGATTTGCAGTGAACAATTTGAATGTACTTACATATAACTTGTTGAGCATACATTGACTCAAAGAAGTAAAAGACTTTTTTACTATAGTATTTATTTGACTTCTTTTAAAAAATCATAACTATTATTTTATAGATTATACAGAAAAAACTTCTATACTTGCCTTATTTTATACTTTCGTAGAAAGTTTTATTAACAATAAGAGTGCTTATTGAATAGATGAGATCAGAATAAATAAAAGGACTATAGACAAATTGTGTTGTTAGAATTATTTAAAAAATTAGTTTTTTAAAGAACGTGTTGATTGTTTTGAAAAAATATTTAAGCTCCCTGCTGGAAATAAGGGATTCAAAAGTATTAAAAAAAAAGAAATACTTCTGAATACTGTTTTCAATACCGATTCTTCATACCGATTTGGTGTTTTCAATGAAATAAAAAAGGATTGAATCGTGAATGAATTAATTCAAATTTCTTTGAAAGAAATTTTTTTTGATACTTTAAGAATCCTTTTATCACACTATATTATTTCTCAAATTATAACATGTGAAGTAAGCATCGTAAAAAATTTGTATGTATAAGTCCGAAATGCACGACGGAGCCACCTTAATCGTGACGATCGATTTCTCTTGAATAACGAACTCGGCTCATAGATATAAAAAAAAACACTGTACAAAATTCGATGATGATCGGGTAATTTTTACTCTTGCTATCGTTCGACAACGAAGACGCATTTTTTAAACGCTCTAAATTTTGACACAATGTAGTACTTACTAAGTTTAATAAGTGGTAAAAATTTCATATAATTAAATAAAATATTTTTTAAGAAATTAAAGAAGTATAAAGCACATTTTCCTTAATAGCAAATGACTAAAGATAATTTAAAAATGAAAAAATTAAAATGTAGGTAATTTAAAGACCTTTTAATCAAAATTAATTATGTTAAGAAATATTGGTGGTATCATATTAAAGAATAATAAATAAAAAACGAAAAATGAAATATCATTTTTTGTTTATAAAACAAAATAAAATCAATAAAAACTCAAATAAGTTAGTAGCCTGAGAATGCCCACTGAAAAGAGAATTAAAACGCACACACGCACGCACACACGCACGCACTCACACACACACACATACGCGCACGGGCGCGCGCATACAACGTACACATTATTATTTAGTTTTACAAATCATGCAATGGAATTAAAATTTTTATTTTTTTATTTATTTCTTCATACCTTCGGATTTAACTTTAAAGTCAACATAAGGCAAAGCTCCTAGGACTTTCATTACATCCTCAAATTGACTGTCAGAGAGACTGCTCAAAATTACTCTTCTGTCTTCCCGTTTGCGCTGGGCAAATTCTTGAAGAGTTTTAACCTAAATAAAAATTAAAGATCATTAGTAACATAAGTGAGTAATGTAAAGAGCTTAAAACATCACATACCTTCTTAATCCTAAAATATTTGAGATGATCTTCAATAAGGTGAGGTAGTTGTAATAAAGGATTTTTATAGTCCCAACAGGCCTGTACAATCATTGGGCATAGCTTCATACAATTTTCAATTGTTCTTATCTGGGGCAAATGTGGAACTGTAAATTATATATGTATTAACACTTTGTAAAAAAATAATAACATACATTTTTTCTTATTTCACTCACCTTGTCCAGCATAAGCTAGTACAATGACGTGGTTTAAACAGAAAATCATTTCTTGAATTAAGTACGGACATTTTTTTACAATATATTGTCTATCTTTATCTAATGTTTCTGGATTTAATAGCCTACGTGATAGATGCGCATGTAGTAATGCTCTCGCCTTTATAGCATGCATCACATAAAATGGAGCAGTTCTATTTTTTTCCCCAAGATTTGGTAGTTGTTTAATAAGCTATTAAAGTGTAAAAAACTATTAGGAAATTGACTAATATACAAAATGAAAAATTTTAATAAATAGTTTACTACATACAGCAGGGACTTCTTCGTTGTCAGAAAGTCTTTCAACTATCTCTGGATTATGCCTTTTTTCAAATTCATAAGATGCTCCAAGTACCATTATCATTTTATTCAATGATATTAGTGGATTATTTATAAAGATTGAATAATGCATTTTTCTTGTATCTAGTAAAACCTAATAAATAGATAATGAAATTAATATAACTCACTAAACCAATACTTAAACTATGTGAGGCTTGCAGTTGTCTATTACCATAAAATAATATTCAGACACTGTAGTTTTCATTAAAAAAAAACATTTTTCAGAAATAATAGTCATTATTTTATTTATAACTTTATAATTAGGACTGCTATAAAATTTAGAATCATAGACAAATTAAAATAAATCACTTTTATACATTTTTAGTCAGTACTTTTTATCCTCTCAGTATAACACTTCCAGTATGGTCCAACCCAAATATAGGTGATAAATTATTAAAAAATTTTGTTAAAAAGAAAGAAAAAAGTGCAAAATATTTCCAAAGAAACATGGGTATGCAACAATTTTAAATATATTACTCAAATTTATGGAAATTCTACACACTACAAAAATGTAATTTTGAAAGACTAAACATCCATCCTTTTATGACTTTTAGGGTGTTTGTCACAGTTATATCTTTTGTAGATAACCAAATTTGTGTCATTTCAATATGTATGAAAAAAAATTCATTTAGACTATTTAAACAATATATTAAATATGAATGATTTAATAAAAATTTGTATCTGTATACCATAAAAGTAGTAGAAAATATTTTATGGCTGTAGAAAACAACTCCAAAAGATTTAACAAAATCACAGACTCACATCTTTGCTGTTCTGCTTGTTAAGGGAGTATTCTTATGTTCAGGGTCAAAATGTTCAATATATATATTTTTTTTCATATTTCGAAAGTAAGACATGTTGAGAATATATTGTAAAAATTTTATTTCTGATAAAGTTTCTAAAAAATTTTATTTCTAATAAAATTTCTAAAAAATTTTATTTTTCATGAAAAATCTGTTACGGAAACTTTAAACGCGTTTTTTTCGGTCGGCAGGAGTGATTTGAAAAAAACTATTTAACCGATCAGGCTGAAATTTTCACACATTATTCTATACATCTGTGGTTCTGGCAGGTACCAGAATTAGACATTTTTTATAAAAAATTTCTTATTTTTTTCATCGACTTTTGACGAAAAAAAAATGCAATTTTTCGAATTTTTTTTTTTTTTTTTAATGTTTAATTCTGGTACCTGCGAGAATGACAAGCCTACAGAACAATAATCCACCCGAATTTTTTATATCAGACAACTACAAGAGCTGAAATCACTCCTACTAGTCACCTACCTTTTCTGTAGGGGTCCACTTCCACCGTAAAAAAAATAATGAAAATAATGTAGATTAAAAAAAATTTGTTTGTATACTTTAAGATGTCAATACAGGCATATAAAAAGATTGAAAATGTTGCATTTTGTTTTATCGTAAAAAAAAAATTCCAAAAATAAGCTTGAAATTTCGGGTTGAACATAAGAATACCCCCTCAACTTAATATAAATAGAAATATATTAAACACTTTTTAATAATCGTACCTGATCACCAGTATAGCGTAAACTTCTGTACCACCACATTCCTACTGCTGTTGGCAAAGCTAACATAAATACAAGGGCATAAGCACCTAACACCCACATGGAATTTTCTTTTTCTACAATCCATGATGGTAGTGCTATACCAAATCCCATAGCAATAGGACCATCAGGATTTCCATATTTTTCCCAGTTTGTCATTGCTTCTTTATCAGTCAAAGTTTGATAAGCTGGAAAAGAAAATTATTTTGTTAATACAAGAAATAATTTATTACACATTTATATTGGGCATTTTATATGTAACTATTTCTTTTTAAATTATATTCATGAAATTTTCACCTTTTGTTAATCTCATAAATGCTTTTTCATTTCCAGTCTCTTTATCAGGATGAAGAATCAAAGAAAGTTGCCTATAAGCTTTTTTGATTGAGACAGCGGAAGCACCCTATAAATACATCAAATAATAAAATATTTTCGTGTGACTACAAAATAAACTAGTAAAAGTTAAATAAAATATAAAAAGTTATATTATTTTTAAAATTCATAAAATTATTTATTAATTTATTTAACACTTTCAGGGCAGCATGACCCATGTATGGATCATGAATTATTATTATTGTCTTTCATTTTTATGCTCTTTAAAAAATGCTTCTCAAGAGAAATATCCTTACGGTTGATTGATGTATTTCTTAAAATCTTAGAAAATGGAAGTAACATTCAAAATTTTATTTTTTTTATCCAAATTTTAATTTGAAGTTTAAAATATTATAAACTGTCTTATGCATTAGTCACCCTGAAAGTGTTGACGGGAAATTATTTTTTCACATAAATAAAAAACGTAATGCTGCTGGTGCTGCAGTGGTGACAATTATTAAGAGTACCAAATTGAAATAAATTATCTAAAATCTAATAACCATAATGCTGCAAATCGTGTATAATTGTTTTAAAAAAATTAATATGCACTATTATAATATTCATATAATAAATAATAAATAAAATGTTGTAATGCATTAGCAGTGCATTTTGTACACTGGTATAGTAGATAGATACTGAGTTCTAAAAATTTTTTAAAAAATCTGTACAAAGATATTCTACAGTATTTTCTAAAACATTTTACAAAAAGACTCAATTTTTTTAATAAATATTAATTATTTCATGTTTAATATTAGAATATAAAGTTATGTATTTTAATTACCTATCACAGATAGGTATTATCATGTGATTGATGACTTTCAAAATAAATTGACCTATTCAATTTTAATATTTTATTATATTTTTTAACGGCGTTGTTATTTGTACGACAGATCTGTCGTACAAATAACCTATAACCCAATTAGAAACGTGTAAAAATCACTGTTTTGAAAGTCTGACAAGGAAGGGACTATTATTTCTTTAGTCAAACGTCAATCCTTGCCTATTTTTTTTCTTTAGTCAAGCGTCAATTCTTCAGCTAAAGAAAATTGAAAGTTAGGTTTTACGTATATATAGGTATACTTATCTACAGCGATCTGGCGTACAAATAACAACGGCCATTTTTTAATTGCAAAAAGTAAATTTCTGCAAATTTTTTGATGAGCAATAACTTTGTACAAAAGAAAATCATGCAAAACATTTTGTAGAAATTTCTTTACTGTATCACAGCAGATTTTCTATCTGTAGTACCATAAAAAATCTACAATCCCTCAACAGAAAAATAGATTAAGTACATATTGGTTGACCATAAAAATATTAAAAACTTAATAATTATTTGGAACAAAAAAAAAGATTATAAAATAAAAAAATTAGTGAAATATTTGAGAAACAAGAAATTTTTGCTGAAAATATTACTTACAGGTGAGACACCCAAGATTTCATATGGGTCAAAGTTAGCCATCTCATAATCAAACTGTGAAACTTTATAGGCAAGAAAGGCAAGCACTATCCAACCGAAAATGATAAGTAATTTTCTGAAAAATTAAAAAATCATTGATGCATTGATGTTTACAGTGAACTATTATATTTGATAAATCTATAAAGTAAATTTTACCTGGATAGAGCTTTGGTTTCCTTCCAAGGATCATTCTTTTGAAGAATGATTTTCTTCTTTTTACATGCATCACAATGGCACTCCTTTGCTATCTGGTTAGGATCTGAAATATGAGAAGAAATAGTTTAACCTTATTAATGGACTTTTTAATTATAATTAATAAAAAATAAAGACTAAACGTGTTCACTGAGCTGATACTTGACTGGGAGTGTATTTACACTTGACATAACCAAATTACGAAAATTAAAGCCTCGTAAAAAAAGGCTGCTAACGTTCGGAGAACGGCTTTCGGTACGGATAAAAAGAAGGGTAATTATTTACGTTGCTAACCTGGCTTCGGACAACGTGGCCACAAGTAAAATGTGCTAGGCACAAGGAGGAGCGCCAAGAAGGAGAGCAAAAAGTAGAAAAATGTTCCTCCGCTCTCGTCATACTGAAATTTTTGTCCACTCATTTCTCATTAAGTACTGGCTGTTGGTCAAGAGCGTCGTTACAATTAAGTACAATTCATGAAATATTGCTTGAATTTCCGTCAGTTTGATTGAGCACTGTATTTTTAGGTTACATGCCAAGACAGACAACAGGCTTGTCACCGTAAAAGATTGCCAACTCAGCTCGCGGCTTTTCTGTTATAAGTAGGTAGCCACGACGGGGGCCTTTCTACATATGTGTGTTCTGTGTGTTCTGTGTGTTCCCGACAAAGACAGATAGATCTGTTCCAGTGTTGCCAGATGAAAGTATACGAAGTCGCCACCAGAGCGTGTAAAAGTCGCCGTTTGTCGCCGATGCAATGTAGAAAAATCACCCAAATAATCGCCGAAAATTCAAATAATTATAAACTAATAACGTTTTCCTACAATTAAATTTTTAAGCCCAAGTAGCCGGGGGATGCGAGGTCCACGTATTTAAGGAAATTACGTAGACGTGCAACAGTAATCACGACGATTATTTAAACAATTTTTAAACCCAAGTAGACGGGGGATATGAGGTCCAAGCATATAAGGGAGTCATGTAGACATCAAAAAATAACCAAACCGATTATTTAAATAATTTTGAAACCCAAGTAGCCGGGAGATGCGAGGTTCACGCATATTAGGGAATTACGTATAGACATGCAACAATAAGCAAGAATATTATTTAAATAATTTTTAAATCCAAGTAGTCGGGGAACGCGTGTTCCACGCATATAACGGAGTTACGTAAACGTGCGACGTAAGTAAGACTTTTATTTCAAAAATTCTTAACCTCTATAACTCGACTCCCTTATATGCGGCCCCGGCTACATATAGGTTTAAAAATTATTTAAATAATAGTCTTGCTTATTG
Organism: Torymus aiolomorphi; assembly: GCA_036365515.1. Lineage (NCBI taxonomy): Eukaryota > Metazoa > Arthropoda > Insecta > Hymenoptera > Torymidae > Torymus > Torymus aiolomorphi. The sequence goes on along the minus strand of CM070873.1, from coordinate 213,383,778 downwards.
TTGCATGTCTAAGTGACTCCCTTATATATGCGTGGACCTCGCTTCCCTCGCCTACCTATTCGTCGCGGTTTGCCAACCGAGCGATCTGGTCACCCTAAATAATTAGAAACTTATCTCAAAAATCTAAATACTATATAAATGCAACATTTTAATCTACAAAAAATTTATCCAATGATTCTACAATTAAAATATTTGCATTTTAACGTTGCTCATTATACTAATAATAATTGTTATTATCATAAAATGCACACCTGCTCTACACGACAAGCTCTGAATTCAATGACTCAATATTTTAGAAATCGAATATTTTGCATTATTTATTGTAAAATAAGTCACTTTAGTAAGGTTTTTTCTTTTTTATATTATACAGGTCATATGATTATTTTAAGTTAGGCTTAAGTTTTAAGTTTGTGGCCGTACGGGAAAACGCCATAAGTGATTCACTTTTTTGCAATTTACCATTTAATGCAACTATTCCGTACTTTTATGATAAAATAACACAAATTATATGATTTTTTAATTTTTAAGTGTGAAAATTTATCATTTATCATTTTAAATTAGTAATATCCAAGAATTATTGAAAATTTCTGCGTCATGTAACTGAAGTTACATGGTTTTTCCGTGCTGCCACCGGGGTACCAAAGTATATCTATTGTACAGTGTGTGTGTGTGTGTGTGTGTGTGTGTGTGTGTGTGTGTGTGTGTGTGTGTGTGTGTGTGTGTGTGTGTGTGTGTGTGTGTGTGTGTGTATGTGTGTGTGTATGTGTGTGTGTGTGTGTGTGTGTGTGTGTGTGTGTGTGTGTGTGTGTGTGTGTGTGTGTGTGTGTGTGTGTGTGTGTGCCGTCAGTTTTAAAGAGGCCGCCATCGCGCCATCTTGCATTTGCTGGCTATAACGAAAATTTAGGCTCTGGCCACATAAACGCGTACGACCGCGTTCGACCGCTGTCAGGCGCACGCGCTCGCTTCTCTCATTGGTCGTCATATGCGCTGAGCCTGCTTCCAACCAATGATGCCCCATCTACAACCTCACGCAAAAACTGTGCGTGCACGCAAATCTCACTAGATTTTGCTAGAGCTAGTTGTGCAACCAACCTTGACTAAAAATTGCCACATTTTGTCTCCAGAAAACCATTCAAGAACTGTTTGTTTGAGGTTAGAAAAAAGTTTTTATTTTTAATCAAGGTTGGTTGCACTAAGTTCTTATTCTAGTGAAATCTAGTGAAATTTGCGTGCACGCACAGTTTTTGCGTGAGGTTGTAGAAGGCTCCTGAGAGAAGCGAGCGCGTGCGCCTGACCGCGGTCGAACGCAGTCAAACGCGGTCGTACGCGTTTATGTGGCCAGGGCCTTACTTAGTACAGTTATTCGCAACCGCAACTTTAGCGCGCCATCTGTAAATACCGTGCGCCCATAAGAACTATTTTCTCCGCCAGAAGTACCCACAAAGTCCAAATCATTTCTTTAGAATCACCCTTGAATATTCATACATACTTATACATACACGTTTAACTATTGTTTCTTCCAAGTGTGTGTAATGCATGTGAGATTAAAGGCAGATTTTGAAAGATTATTTTTGTCTCGCTGGTATTTTTGGAATTCGAAAGAATAATCCAAGCTTTTCTGTAAAATTAGATTGAAAATGTAAACATGTCTCAATTCTCTAAGTATAAGAAACATTACAATAGTGATTGGCAAAAAGAAGCTGAATTTAGAGGTTAGTTTTAAAAAATGCCACGAAAGATTAAACTTATACTCATTTCGCATACTTCTTTCTCTTTTCATAATTATTATTTAATTACAGCTTGGCTAGAGAAATGCCCTGAAAGACTGTTAATGAACGGAAATGGTGAAGCATTTTGTAAATGGTGCTTTAACGGCGATTCACCAAAATAAAGCCAAAACTCATAATTCTAGATTAGTTCAAAAAATTTCAGGATTGGTAATATTAATTTTATTTATTTGATATTTATAAAAAAATGTATACTTTTGCTTTCTCAAGAAAAGCTTTGTGGTCGTGAAGTATATAATAGGTATTTTATTTCCAATAATTTGTTTTTCTTTTAGCTGGTTTTTCGCAACAAAATTGTAAAAAAGAGAGGGACATTATGATCGCTATGCAGAATGCTTGTCATAGCACAGTTAATTCGATTGATCATTTGTCTGATATCATGAAAACTCTAGAAAAAGGCAGCATTTTAGATAGTATGCAACTACATAGAACTAAGTGTTCTAAAATAATCCAAAATGTTATAGCGCCAGCATTCTTATATGAATTAATTCATGACGTTGGAAACAGCCTTTTCTCTATCATATTTGACGAATCAACTAGTTTCAGCAGTATGAAGTATATGGCTTATTGCATACGATATTTTAGTGAAAACCAAGAAGAAATGGTTGTTGATTTTCTAGGATTTACGGAAGTAACAGAAGCTACTGCTGATAAATTAACCGAAGATTTTTTTAATTATATGAAAGAAATGGGATTAAATGTACAAAATTTGATTGGAATTGGAACTGATGGAGCAGCAAATATGTGTGGTAGCCGGCATAGTCTGTATACAAATTTAAAGAACGAGGTTCCAGGATTAGTGCTTATCAAGTGCCTGTGTCATTCCATAGATAAGGCTGCTTCATATGCAAATGAAGAACTGCCCGGCCATTTAGAATATATGCTTCGAGAAACAAGAAGCTGGTTTCATTTTAGTCCTAAAAGACAATTGCAATACCAAGATACTTATAAAGCAATTAATAACGGTAAAGCACCTGCAAACTTGGGTAAATGGTGTGAGACACGTTGGCTTTCTTGGACAACACCAGTTCGAACTACTGTTGACCAGTGGTATGAATCAAAAAGTAATTTTGAGATAGCTGCAAATGCAAACAAAAAAGACAAATGTGTTACAGCTAGATATTTAGCGCAAATGTACGCCAATAAATATAATTTATTATACTTTTTATTTCTTAACGAAATCTTGCCTGATTTAAATAATTTAAATATGGCTTTTCAAAAAACAAATGCAGATATAACAATGCTCTATACTGATCTCAAAATATTTTTGTTATCGCTTGTTAAAAGGTTTGTAAAATCTTGTTATCTCAAATATGAAATTACTTCAGAAGGTATATCTGATGGGGTACTCCATCAAAGAGACATTGAAGTCGTAAAAAAGCTTTAGAAAAAGCTAATAACGAAACGACTTTCAACTGCTCTTTACTGCCATTGGATTGTGTTGACTTCGGTCATACGTTTCAAACTTACGTAGAGAAAGAAAAACTTTCAACAGAGAAAGTTCAATCCGTCAAAGAAAGATGTCTTTTATATTTAATCCGATTAAGTAAAGAAATTATAGAAAGAATATCATTTAACCTTGATGCAATAACAAATCTACGATATTTTTCACCTAATCGAATCCTGGAAAACACGTCGGCATGCAACAATTTTAATTATTTGCCTTGGGATTTAGCGCGTAAGTGTTATGAAAAATTCGTGCTATTATTTTTAAATTAAAAAATATATAATTAGGAAAATATTTTCAATTTTTAGCAAAAGGTTGCGATAAGGCTAAAATTCAATCTCAATGGCGACGTTTATGCACTTTAAGGTTGCAAGATGTGTCGCCGGATATGTTTATCGAAAATTCGAATAGTGATAAAAATAAAAGAATCGACTCTGTCAAGTTCTGGGCAGCTGTACGAAAATTAACAGACGCAAAGGGAGATTTGTGTTATAAAGAATTGGCTGATTTTGCTTTGAGAGCATTTTCGTTACCTGTGAGCAATGCTGTAGTTGAAAGAGTATTTAGCGTCATGGGTATTGTAAAAAATAAATTATGAAACAGAATTTCTTTTTTGTTGCTTGTAGCGATTTTAAGAATTCGAATTCACTTAAAAGTGATAAAAAAATGCTGTAAAAATTACAGTGCCAGTAAAAAAATGTTAGAGTTATTTACTAGTGACATGTATAAATATGAAAATCTAAATTCATCATCACCCTCGATTGAAAATTCAGATGAACCAGCGTTCATGGAAGCCTTAAATCTAGTTGCGATGGACGAAGATTTTGGTTAATATACAAAATAATAGTCTAATATACAATATTCGCAATAATGTAATAATTTATTTTTGATTCGTATAATAAATAGCCGAGAAAGTATTTGTATGTATACAGGATTTATGTTAACTTGATTAATATAATTTAAAAAATCTGTTTCTTTTATGTTCTTATGGAATAATATAATTTTGTATTATTATTATTTAAAGAAGAAAAGACGATAAAATCTTTTATGTCAATTTTATTTTTATATTAATTCTTAATGTAATTTTCTATTAAGACAAACATAATTGTTTGGTGAATATGATTAAAATGTTAAGTTTCTTGTACGTTTATAAAAATTTTAATAAAAGTGATAAAAATAAAAATATGATAAAATGAAAATTTAATGAATTTTTCTTTAATAGTAGGCAGGGGAGCGAATTTCTAAGCGTATTTGCGCCTTTGCGGGAAGAGGGTACGTGAGTAACTAATGCGAAACTCTTAGCGTTTTTACACGCATGAACACGGATAGGTAGCATACGAGGGTCATTTGATAAGTACCTAGCCTACAAATGAAAATACCAAAATTTTACAAAAAATAAAATTTATTTTTCAATGTAATCTCCTTTTAGTTGAATACACTTGGTCCAGCGGTGTTCCAATTTTTTTAACCCCGTTGAAAAAAATGTTTTCTCTTGGTTTGCAAAATAGGCCTCCGTGGCGGCGATTATTTCGTTATTGTAGTGGAATCTCTTCCCGGCGAGTGAATTTTTTAGGTTCGGAAACAAAAAAAAGTCGCACGGAGCCAAATCTGGAGAATACGGTGGATGGGGCAGCAGTTCGTAGCGTAATTCGACCAATTTAGCCGTGGCGAGTGCAGAAGTGTGAGCCGGTGCATTATCGTGGTAGAAAAGCACTTTCTTTTTAGACAAATGGGGCCGTTTTTCTTCTAACACGGCGTCAAATCTGCTCAATAGTTCGGCGTAGTACTGTCCTGTGACCGTTTTGCCCTTCTCCAGATAGTCAATAAAAATCACACCTTGAGAATCCCAGAAAACAGTGGCCATCACCTTTCCGGCCGACGGGACCGTCTTCGCCTTCTTCGGAGCAGGTTCACCGGGTAAGGTCCACTGTTTTGACTGCTCCTTGGTCTCTGGAGTGTAGAAGTGAATCCATGTTTCGTCGACGGTCACGTAACGACGCAAAAACTCTTTTGGATTGCGATTAAACAGCTCCAAACACTGCTCTGAACTGGTCACACGGATGCGCTTGTTGTCTGCAGTCAGCAAACGCGGCACCCACCTTGCTGACAGCTTCCTCATGCCTAAAATCTCATGTAGGATATGCCACACGCGTTCTTCTGAGATGCCTACTATCGCAGCTATCTCGTGCACCTTTAATCGGCGGTCTGACAAAACGATATCGGGTATCGTGTAACGTAGTGGCTGTTTTCGGAGCACCTGGGCGTGGATCATCAAAAACCGACGTACGACCACGTTGAAACTCGTTATACCAAAATTTAACGGTCGCCATCGAAGGAGAAGCATCCCCATACACTGCATCCAAGCGTTCTTTAATTTCACTGCGCGATTTCCCTTCCAAAAACAAGAATCGAATCACCGACCGATATTGTTCTTTCTCCATTTTTTCAAAAATCAACGGACACATTTGCTTTCACACGCTCTCAAAAATAAACTACAACTCCGATCCGGCTGAAATTTCGTCTGTAACCGTTTACAGGAAGATACTGCACTGTAGTGTATTTCTGGTGCGATAGTGGCACCATCTGGCGGTGAGGCTAGGTACTTGTCAAATGACCCTCGTATATACACCGATAAAGTGAAATAACCTTGACTCTAAATAGTTGTGGAGTGCGATTCCTCTGTAAAAGAGTTTCGCGCCCCGAAATTACCATAAATACAAAATTCAGAAAAACAATATCTGGTGGACACGGGGTTTGCTCAAAAGAGCATATACTATCGATGTATATGCTGTCTATCTGCATGCATGTGTAAAAGTTCTGCTACGTGGAACTTGCCTCCCCCGCCTACTTGGGATTAAGAGTGTTACATTCGTTATCTAGATCCCGCACCTACCCACGAATATGCCTAAAAATTTTTCTACGTAGAATTCTCCTCCCCGGCCTTCGAGTTTTACATTCGTTATCTAGATCCCGATTGAGCGATTTTTCAAAAATCGCCCAATCGGCGGACTAGTCGCCTGACAGTAATATTAGGTCGCCGCCAGCCTTTCAAAATCGCCCAATCGGCGACTAGTCGCCTGGCAGTAATATTAGGTCGTCGCCAGCCTTTCAAAATCGCCCAATCGGCGAGAAGTCGCCCAATCTGGCAACACTGATCGGTTCCGTTTATGTAAGACAGAAACAGACATAGAGAGAAGTTGTCTAGAACAGACAGAACACACATATGTGGAAAGGGCCCGGGGAAAACAAGCTTCATGAAGTTAGCCCCCATACATAGAATATCCAAAAACAAAAAATATAAATCGATTGCGCATTAAAAAATATAAAAAAACGTTAATTAAAACTTTTTTGGGCGAGCTGTTGTTTTTGAAATAAAAAATAAAATTGTTTGGGGGCTAGTGGTTTAGCCCCCAAAATTAAATTTTGTATTAATCACAATATAAAATAATTTTTGCAATTATTTACTACGGTATTCGATTGCGCGACGTGTGCGCGTATCGCCCCCAAATTCCAAATTCGGAAAAACGTATTAATAATAATATAAAATGATAAAAAAAAATCACATCAAATTAAACGTTTCTGGAGCAGCGCACGCATGCGCAGATGGCATTTAAATGTCTATTCCGCAATTTCGGTACTAAAAGTGGGCGCCGCAGGCGTCGTGCCGGGCCCTTTCTACATATGTGTGTTCTGTCTGTTCTAGACAACTTCTTTCTATGTCTGTCTCTGTCTTACACAAACGGAACAGATCTATCTGTCTTTGTCGGGAACACACAGAACACACAGAACATGTAGAAAGGCCCCTGTTAGTCAATACCATGAAGTAAGAGAGAAGGAGACATAACTCCATATACTATAAGCAACGAATATAGACGCATATAGAAGCGTACGGCTTAAAAAACTTTTGGACGAAGTCACTGGATAACAAGCCGATTAGTTCTGTTATCCATCCGCGAGATCGTGCTGACTGCCGCCCAATATATATAGATATATAAGCCTGTATAAGAAGAGTATATATAGATATACACGTGTATATAAGATATCAGACTAATAAAATAATTGTTAATGAATTAAAATAAAATGTTATTTTACAAATTATTATTGTTTTGATTTATTTAAAAGATTTTACTGCATTTAAAATAATATAAACTATTCTATGAAACTGGGTAAAATGTAATGTTTTTGTTTCGGCAATCGCGCGGGAAGCGTGTAATAAGGCGGGAGTGTTTTTCTGACAGCGGAGGCAGGAGTGTTGCAGTTCCGACGGTGTCTTTCACTTCAAGGGTCTTGACTTTCTTTTAAAGTATTTTTATATTAGTTTTTTGAGAAATTTGAGTCATGACACCATCTCGAGCGCGTTGTGTGTATGAAGGATGCACAAACACGAAGGCGAAAAACCCTACACTGATTTTTCATCGCTTTCCAAAGGATGAAGAACGGTTAGATTGTTTTGATTAACTTTTTCTTTATAATGAATAGTTTTATATTAAATAAATTGAAATTGTTATTATCAAACATTGATTGATAATCTTTAGAGTTATTTTGGGCGAGACCTGGCAAACAATTATTGAAATTATTATTATAGGTTATATTTCTGAGCTAATAATAAATTAATTAAATAATAAATTAATTTTAAAATAATTTTAATTATTTAGCTACTAAATTTATTTTCTTTTTATTTTTTGTAATAATGAAACCATTTAAATTTGACAAATTTTTGTTGTAAGTGTGTGTGTATAGGGTGACTATACCAGTATTGGAACAGTCACCAGTTAACAAACATTTTCTTTTTATATTCGTTATGTTAAGCGATGGGTGGCGGCGCTATGCGACAAACAACCGTACTAGTTTGTTTGACGAAAAAGTCGTTCCAAACGTAAGAATAAAATATAGTACATTTCGACACGGGTGGGGAAGTCGATTATTTAGGTGGTGTGACTTTTTGCACGAGCGAAGCGAGTGCGAAAAAGTCACACCACCTAAATAATCGACTTACGCACTAGTTTCGAACGGTATTTTATACCACCAGCGCCGAAAAATCATATCAAAGTTGTGATTTTGAGGTTAGAGTGGTATAAAATAAATTACACCAAAGTTTTTATAATGGAGAATCAATAGAGTAAAAAAATTCGTAAATACAGTGTTACGGGATGTAAAAAGTGTGAATTTTCCCCATTGCTGCTTAACATCAGTGCATGTAGCTACTTGTATGGATTCCTTTTCTGTTCTAAAATATATATTAATAATTTTTTATTTCATTCTATGAATAAAAATCTTATCCGTTACCTACTTACTTTACAAGATGTACTAAGGCAGCAACACAGTGCTTACACCGACCAGATTGACCTGCTTTGCACGAACAAATACAAGAAATCGTTCTCTGTATTTGAGAACCGTTCTTCTGCACACTTGAACTTATTTTAATGTGCAGTTCATGAGGTACCCCAAATAAACACGAAGTTTTCAAACATAGACACATAACCTCGATAAGGTTATCATCTTGCCTTGTAATACCGCAATAAATTATATATTTCGCATTATACACATTTTCCCCTTCAACATATTTTCGAACCCCATCCCCTACATACTCAAATAATTCGGATATAGTTATAAGGTACATGGTCGTAAGCTCATTTGAATTTCAAGTTTGAATGACGTTGTTCGTCAAACAAACTAGTTGATAAACAACCCACCGAGCGGCGCCACCCATCGCTTAACATGACGAATATGAATTGTATATTTAACATGACGATAATTTTCGAATCCTTGAAAATTTTTATTTCATTTTATATATGATGTAATTAATAGATGTGTAAATTTTATCAAGATCGTGTTACTTTTTGACATATTTGATATTTAAAAGTTGTTGTTTTTGTTGTACAGTAACAATGGAGGGAAATTGGTTTAACGTTTTTAAATTTTATGATTTTTGTAATTTTATGAGACAATCGAGATGAAAATTTTAATTTGCAATTTTTCAATAATGTTTTTTACGTATCTACATAACATTCCTTTACATACACGCTCATATAAACGACATATGAAAATAATTTTTTTTTCTTAACTATTGTCGCTATGACTTCTGGACCATCATATGGCGCGTTTTTTATACGAAACCTGAACGCTGATTTGCTGTTTAATGGATTTATCGTTCGACGTTAAATTGGTGCTATTATTTAAAATATGGGCATTAAAAATTAATAAGAGAGATAAGTAGATTAATTTTGTGGAATCCACGAGTTACTGAATTGTCAGCAGTTTTTTTCTCACAAATCTGTACTTTCAATCTGCTTCTTAAGACTTTATTACGCTGAATTAGTGCCAGACATCGTTGTGTATTTTAATTTTTGCTTCTTCTTAGAGGAAGCTTTGTAATACTAAAATTTTAAGTTTCTTTAAATTGCTCTAGAAATATGACTAAAGGTGTTCGTTGTCGAGTTCTTTGGGCAAAATAATTGGTCCATAAATTTCAGAGATATTTGAGGTAAAAATTAAAAAATTTTTTTTTTTATCCGTAATTTTTCGAGAACGGTTCGATGAATCAGCTCCAGATTTCTAGACAATTTTGTATGTGATATACATATTATGTATGTGAATTTTCATCAAGATCGTACAATTACTTTTTGATATTCAAAATTTTCCTATTTTACAAAGTCATTTTCTTTGTCGCCTGATAACAAGAAAAAACTTGTTTTAATTTCTTTAAAATTTGGCGGAGATGTAGAGTGTATATTATTTATTATATGTGTTTTTAGAGTAAAAGAATTCGTTTATGACTTTCAGAGATATTCGAGGTTAAAACTGATTTAGCCCTCTTTTCAAATCGTAATTTTCGGGTATATCTATACTAGAAAATGGAAATGACACGTGCTATGCGAGCGCGTTTTTCACTTTTGTTTTTTATTGAGGTTAATTTACAGCGCGCTTCGCCGATACATGAAATTAGCTAAATATGCTGGCGAATTAGAAGCCGAGAAATACGTTTAACAATACTTTTAACTGCACTTCGATATTAATCGCGTTTTCTCTTTTTTTACATTTTATTTGCACGATCAGTTCGTGTTCTATTGTGTTAAATTTTCAAATTTGCCTTTAAAAATTAATTAAATGAATCAATAAATTAATTTTGAGGAAGCCACGTGCCAATGAATTGGCAGCGGTTTTTAATTTATAAAACATCCGCTCGCCTACGCACGAAACTCATGTAGGTGGAAAAAGCGTGCCTGTTTGTTAAGGCCCCCGTTACATAAGCACGTGCACGCGTATGCATGCGTAAGATATTTAGTAATTGTCGATGCAGCCAACGTGATAAGGGAGTATCTACACTGCGGGGTGCATCATGGAGCGCATCGTGGTGCGCGTTCAAACTGCGCGTTCCAAGCTGAATTTACTTTTAAAAATATAACTGATTATAAAGATTGAGTACTTACTTATGGTATGAGGGAGTTACGATGACAAAATAACCCAAACGAATATTTAAATTATTTTAGAACCCAAGTAGGCGGAGGATATGAGGTCCACACATATAAGGGAATCATGTAGACATGAAAAATTAAGCCAAACGATTATTTAAATAATTTTTAACCCAATAGCCGGGGTATGCAAGGTGCACGCATATTAGGGAATAACGTAGACGTGCAACAATAAGCAAGACAATTATTTAAACCGTTTTTAAACCTAAGAAGGCGGGGGATATGAGTTCCACGCGTATACGGGAGCGCGTCAGACGTACATATAAGGCAAAATAATTATTTAAATAGTTCTTAACCCCAAGTAGGCGGGGGATGCGAGTTCCATGCGTATACGGGAGCGTGTCAGACGGGCATACAAGACAAAATAATTATTTAAATAGTTCTTAACCCCAAGTAGGCGGGGGATGCGAGTTCCACGCGCATACTGGAATAAGATATACATGGCAAAATAATTATTTAAATCATTCTTAACCCCAAGTAGGCGGGGGATGCGAGTTCCACGCGTATACTGGAATAAGGCAAACGTGTATACATGGCAAAATAATTATTTAAATCATTTTTAACCCCAAGTAGGCGAAGAGGCGAGTTTCACGCGTACACGGAGGCACGCCAGGCGTGTATACATGGGAAAATAATTATGTAAACAATTCTTAACCCCAAGTAGGAGCGGGATGCGAATTCCACGCGTATACGGGAGCGCGTCAGACGTGCATACATGGCAAAGTAATTTTTTAAATAGTTCTTAACCCCAAATAGGCGAGGGATGCGAGTTCTACGCGTATACTGGAATAAGGCAGACATGTATATATGGCAAAATAATTATGTAAACAATTCTTAATCCCAAGTAGGAGCGGGATGCGAATTCCACGCGTATACGGGAGCGCGTCAGACGTGCATACATGGCAAAGTAATTTTTTAAATAGTTCTTAACCCCAAATAGGCGAGGGATGCGAGTTCCACGCTTATACTGTAATAAGGCAGACGTGTATTATAGCAAAATAATTATTTAAATAATCCTCAAGCCCTAGTAGGTGGGTGATGCTCCCGTATACGCGTGAAACGTGCATCCCCCGCCTACTTGGGGTTAAGAATTATTTAAATAATTGTTTTGCCTCGTATGCACGTCTGACTCGATTCTGTATTCGCATTGGAACTTGCATCTTCTGCCTACTTGGGGTTAAGAACTATTTAAATAATTATTTTGCCATGTATGCACGTCTGACGCGCTCCCGTACACGCGTTGAACTCGCATCCCCCGCCTACTTGGTGTTAAGAATTATTTAAATAATTTTTTTGCCTTGTATTACACGTCTACGTAACACCCAACTCTAGCTTAAATTCACTCGTCATTTGAACGCGCGCGCTACGGTGTGCAGCGCGAGTGCCCAATCCGCGACAGTCTCTACTGCGCAGACTCGAAGCTGCCGTCCGACTTCGACTCTCTGATTTGGTATCGATGAAGCCCTAGAGCAATTGAATTTTTCAAATTCGGATGATAATTTTGATCACTCGAGAACCACTCGTCAATTATCACCCTCGCTAGAAAAAGTCAACTTTCCTCCCTAGTTGCACCATGTACTATTTTTAAATTAATTTTAGCAGATGAATTTGTTGTTTTTGACTGAAAGTTATTTTTTTAATATTATGTTCAAAATCTATTTTTCAGATTTTTATTTGCTCGGGCATTTTTTTATTTTCCGATGGATTCGGCTCGGTATAGGACTACCCGTTACTTATAATAAAACGAGTATCTGGGCCAAAATTCGTATGATCTATGAAAAATTTTCTGAGAAAATCCATAAACTTGATTACATACGAACGTACATATATACATACATACATGATAGAACATTCACAAATGAACTAATACTTGGCGGAAAATAGTTTTTATACAGTAAATTGCTAGTTTTTGGGGGGTTACAATCTTTACGATTCGGTGACAAGAATAATGCCAACGTTGATAAAGGCCGATTGAAAAACGTCGCACAGTACCAACCACCTCCTGTATACCGATGTCGCCCTTCGAACAAGACGGTATGAGAGCCGCATTTGAATATCACTCTGGAGAAAATATAAGGCTCTCTTGAGAAGCGGTCGTGTTTAAAAATTGTTATCTTTTATCTTATCTTCTTCATTTTTTTTTTTTTATAAATGTGAAGATCTCTTTAAAATTCCCGCGCAAAAATGTAACCTATGGGCAACATATTGGAAACATATTGGATATACAAATTACCAATATGTGGGCAATACATTGGAAAACGATTTGCAATATATACGCAATATAGCGCTAGAGCACAGTATCCAATACTTTGCCCATATGTTGCCAATGTTATGCAGTCCATGTGTTACCAATATATTGCCAATATATTGACAGCCCATGTGTTGGCAATATATTGCCAATATTTTCTGGATGGTTACTGGTTAGATAATTTATTTTTATTTCTTGTTTCTCGATTTAAGATTTTTATTTCGTATAAAAAATCATTTTACGAAAGAATTGCAAAAATTTCAGAGTCTCAAATAACGGGACATCAAAAGCAAGGACAGCCTTGTTAATTAGACTCTTCGAAAAGAGTCAATCGATTCATTGAATCTCGCCACCTTATATACTCTCGGTGCCCCAATTTGTCGAAGGGAGTCTATACCGATGCGCCGCGTAGCGGTTACAGCGAAGAACTGATGAACTTGGTCTTCCAATTACTAAATACCGACGCTTGCCGCTACGCGGCGCATCGGTATAGACTCCCTTCAACAAATTGGGGCACCGAGAGTATATAAGGCGGCGAGATTCAATGAATCGATTGACTCTTTACGAAGAGTATAATCAACAAGGCTTTCCTTGCTTTTGATGTCCCGTTATTTGGGACTCTGAAATTTTTGCAATTCTTTCATAAAATGATTTTTTATACGAAATAAAAATCTTAAATCGAGAAACAAGAAATAAAAATAAATTATCTAACCAGTAACCATCCAGAAAATATTGGCAATATATTGCCAACACATGGGCTGTCAATATATTGGCAATATATTGGTAACACATGGGCTGCATAACATTGGCAACATATGGGCAAAGTATTGGATACTGTGCTCTAGCGCTATATTGCGTATATATTGCAAATCGTTTTCCAATGTATTGCCCACATATTGGTAATTTGTATATCCAATATGTTTCCAATATGTTGCCCATATGTTACATTTTTGCGCGGGTTATAATAAAAATTGCTTGTTTCATATCGGTAAAATTACAAAAACTGACCGGGGAAAAAGAGGGAAAAACACGGGAATTTTTTCTTAAGTCAGGAGTAAATACCCTGAAATTGTATAAAATCGTTGCGAATCATAGAAAACTGTATTAAAATGCTAGAAACTTTATAAAAGTGAGTCACATATCTACAAACAATTGCTTATAACTTTGCAAGTTTTGAAAATTTTCGAATTTTTTATATTGCTACGTCCCCTGAAATTGAACAAAGAATAAAATGAGACCTTGCAAATTAAAATTGGATGAAAAATGAAAAAGAATTATGGGTTTTGTTGATTCCTTTTTCAATTGTCGATATCTTCTTGAATAATATTTAAATTTCTTTGAAAATTTTTTGTTTGTTTCTTCAAGAATTATTGTTTCATTCTATATTGTTTCTCAAATTATAATATGTGAATTAATCATCGTAAAAATTTTTATATTTATATACATATATATCGCTCCGGAACCACCTTAAGCATTTATGTATTTATTTGTACATATGAATTAACCTATCTTTTCATTTTAGTAAAAGTGGTCTTTTTTATATCTATATTTTTGAGAATTATTAGGCAATTAATTTTATAAGGTGATGGCTTTGATATAGCTCTTTTTAAAGATTATACAAGGTGTCCCATTTTAATCGCCCCAGGCAAATATCTTGAAAAGTATGGGAGATGGAAAAAAACTTTAAATACAAAAGTTGTAGGGTGCAAAGGGGGTCAGCTAATGGTAACAACGACTTTGACCTTGAACTCTATTTTCAAGGTTATTTCAAGGTCAAAGTGATTTTTTTAAATGAGGACCCCTACTTTCGACCCCGGAAATGGAAAGAGCAGAAAATTTTACGTTCAGAAAGGTCTGATATGTTGGGATTTCAAGGTCAACCAGCTAATTTAATGAGGTCGACCTGGGAATACCTCTAGGAAGGACAAAATTGACCTTGATGTTCAAGGTCATTTTAAGGTAAGTTGATTTTATAAAATGGAACCCCTTATTTTTGACCCCGGAAACGGAAAGAGCGGAAGAATTTACGTCCGAATATGACCTTGACCTCGACCTTGACTTTAACCGTGATCTGGAAGGTTAATTTAAGGTCAAGTCGATTTTTTTAAAATCCCCTTATTTTTGACCTCGGAAATGAAAAGAGAAGAAAATGTTACGTTGAGATATGTACCGTCATATGGTGTCAAAGTTGGCCCTCTGGGGTGAATTAAGGGTATTAATAAATAAATTAATTTTTTTGAAGTGGATTTCACTGTTTTTATGAGTTACTTAGGAATCTAAAAGTATTTTTTCTCCCTCAAATGAATAGAAAATTAGAAAGACATTAGCATTACCCAATGTGCACCGCGTGGAGGTTGCCGAAAGGATTTCGCACATCATTGGCCCTGAAAAGGGCCGATTGATTAACGGACTGTCATTTGAAGATCTAAGGTAGCAAATGCTCGATCAAGTGTCCGTTCTCTCTGAAACACATTTGCATCCTTCTTCGGAAGCTTGCTTGAACATTCCTCAATGTTTCCACTGAAATGGATTGGAAAGCTTCCATAATTCTTCCTCATGTTCTCTAAGGTTCTTGGATCATGTGCAAAAACTTTGCCTTTAACTACTCCCTACAAAAAAAAGTCAAGAGGTGTGAGGTCTGGGGATCTAGGCGGCCACTCGTGTACTTGGCTGCCGATGCCAATCCAACGATTACGATACATATCATTGAGAAAATTCTTGACTGATCGAACGCGATGTGCAGGAGTTCCATCTTGATGAAACCACATATCCCGCCGTAAGATAAGTGGGATATCTTCTAATAGAGGAGGTAGCTGGTTTTGCAAAATATCCAAATACAATTGTCCATTCAAATTTTGATTGTAAAAGATAGGTCCCAGCACATGATCTCCAATTATACCTGCCCATACGTTTATTGACCAACGTCTCTGGATTCGATGATCTCGTTGCCAATGAGGATTTTGTTCAGCGTAATAGTGGGCATTATGAAGATTGACACCACCCATATTATCAAATTTTGCTTCATCTGAGAATAGCACTCGATCAAAAAAGAAAGGGTCCCTACGTATCTGACTATTTGCCCATTGACAAAAATTTAAACGCCGTGCATAATCTCCATCCTCTAGTGTTCGTGTAAGGCGAACGTGGTAGGAGTGAAATTTAGATGTTTTCAACAGGTGATTTACTGTTGATTTAGGAACACCATGCATTCGTTGCAAATCTCGTGTTGAAATGTGGGGATTTTCAGCAATAATAGCTCGCACACCCAGCGCAATGTGCTGTTTCGTTCCAGTTTTGCGCCTCTTACGAACGATGGAGCCTTGTGCAGCTCGCGTTAATAATCTTTTGATGGCTTTCCTATCTGGGTGACGGGCATTGGGATATTTCTCGGCATAGCGTCTTTCTGCAGCCCTATAATTATCATGACATTCACCAACAACTTTTATCATATTCACAATCTCCTGGGGCGTGTAATCAGCCATCTCAAAAAGGAATATGGTACCACAAAAGAAATTTGGTTTTCCACTTCAATTGTATGTATAAAAAGAAATTAAGAAGGCAATTTTCGGAAATGAGCGAAAAAGTTATTTATTCTAATAAACACATGAAATCATTACCGTATGCTATTCAATAATAAGAAATCAAAAGGTTTTCTTTATTTGTACTGTGCACAGTGACACCACTAAAAATAACTAACTCTACCTATTTTCGAGTGCAGTATTGTTATTACTCTTTAAAAAAAATGAAAATATTCCCAAATTGACCAAACTAAAGAATTCGAATATTTATAATTGACTCATAACAAAACCATTAAATCATCGCCTCATAACTACCTTAAAGTAATCGGTCACTCGTACTCAAAAAAATATCATTTGACGTAGCCGTACATTTCAATGGTGCCAACCTAACCAAGAAAGAACAAGAAGAAAAGTACCTTTTCATACCGAAAATTAATCCAAAAAATCCTTCAGAGTTCCCGGTCAAAAATATCCAGTTGGGAAATCCAACTGGATTTTCCAAGAGGGAAATCCAGCTGGGGAAGAGTGGATTCCAGCTGGATTTTGGTGGATTTCCAGTCGGATTCCCAGTTGATGATATCAAATATTCCCACCCATTTTTAACTGGATTAAATGGAAATCCACTTATAATAAATGGGAATTCCTGGGCGAAGGCGGAAATCCATGTAAAAATCCAGTTAAATGTTGGTGGGAATCCACCTAACTTTCGCATTTCTATTAAATGGGAATCCACTCAAAATTCTACTTAATAATAAATGGGAATCCCAGCGTGACGGCGGAAATCCATGTAAAAATCCAGTTTAATATAGATGGGAATCCATCTAACTTTCGCTTTTCTATTCAATGGAAATCCAGTTAATAATGCATAGGAATCCTGTTATATCTAGGTGGGAATCCACTTAAATATCCAGTTAAAAATGGGTGGGAATATTTGGTATCATCAACTGGGAATCCGACGGGAAATCCACCAAAATCCAGCTGGAATCCACTCTTCCCCAGCTGGATTTCCCTCTTGGAAAATCCAGTTGGATTTCCCAACTGGATATTTTTGCCCGGGTTACGCTGACAAAAGTAAGAACACATCAGATTAAAAAAATTAATTTGACCCCAATTGACCTCAAGCACGATTTGACCCTTAATTGACCCCAGAGGGCCAACTTTGACACCATATGACGGTACATATCTGAACGTAACATTTTCTTCTCTTTCCATTTCCGAGGTCAAAAATAAGGGGATTTTAAAAAAATCGACTTGACCTTAAAATAACCTTCCAGATCACGGTTAAAGTCAAGGTCGAGGTCAAGGTCATATTCGGACGTAAATTTTTCCGCTCTTTCCATTTCCAGGGTTAAAAATAAGGGGTTCCATTTTATAAAATCAACTTACCTTAAAATGACCTTCAACGTAAAGATCAATTTTGTCCTTCCTAGAGGTATTCCCAGGTCGACCTCATTAAATTAGCTGGTTGACCTTGAAACCCCAACATATCAGACCTTTCTGAACGTAAAATTTTCTGATCTTTCCATTTCCGGGGTCGAAAGTGGGGATTCTCATTTAAAAAAATCACTTTGACCTTGAAATAACCTTGAAAATAGAGTTCAAGGTCAAAGTCGTTGTTACCATTAGCTGACCCCCTTTGCACCCTACAACTTTTGTTTTTAAAGTTTTTTTCCATCTCTCATACTTTTCAAGATATTTGCCTGGGGCGATTAAAATGGGACACCTTGTATATTCCGATAGTTTTGTTAGAGGATCCTTTTCCTCTCTTATTAACTCGGAGAGGCTCAGGGTTCCGGCTCACGGGTTTTGCTGAAACAAAGCAAGCATTTTTTTTTCAGTATTTCCTTAAATGCAGTTAAAAATGTTCATAACTTCAGTTTATCAAAGCGTGAGGATCTAACTCCGGTTCATTTCATATTTTAACATCTAAAAACAGATCTCAAAGTTTGAGAAAAATCCATGATCCGGATCTGAGATACACTCCTTGTAAGACTTAAATTTTCCCTCTATCAATCATATGTTTCGTTTACATAGACAACTAGACTGGATCATTCACTCAGGCAATGACAATCTTCTTAAATTGGATGACAAACAACTGGAAGCCAAGCGACTTTGCAATGACCATTTTACTGCTGAGGATTTTGTGGTCGGTTCTGGTATGACAAAATTGAAAAATATAGCTATACCTATTCAAAAGGCTTCAGATACTGATTCGAATGATTCCGGTGACGTTGAAGAATATGATGGCTCTGGAATTGATCTTCCTCCTACCTCTGAAGACAGATCAGTTATTGATTTAGAAACACCCTTTATAAGAGAAAGAAGTAACAACATGCCACAAAACTTTGTGGGAATTGATTTAGAAACATCTTCTTTAATAGAAACTAGTCATAACATTCCTCAACACTTTGATGCAGCAGAGCCATCTTGTTCAGGAATGCAAAGCAAGTCGAACTTTGATTGTGACTCTACCGGAAAATCATTAAATGCAAATGTTCAAACTAAAAAGTATGAAACTTTAGTTCAAAAATTGCAACATGAAATTGCGAGTTTAAAAGATCAGTTAAACAAAAAAGATAAACAATGTAAACAAGCACAGTATGTGACTAAAACAATGAGTGTACGAAGAGATGTGTATAAACAAAAGGCTATTAAACTTTCTAAAGATATTCGTAATAAAGATAAAGAAATTAAAAATCTTGAACGTAAAATTGAAAAATCTAAGGAAGCAGTTTCTTTTTATGACGAGTATTTAAAGCTTAATGCAAATGTATTAAACTTTTTTAAAATGCAAATGAATCATGTCAAACTCAGAAAGTGGTCTAATGATGAAAAAAAATTTGCTGTGATTTTATTTTATAAATCTCCAAAAGCTTATTGTTATTTGCGTGACCAAAAGAAGTTTGCCTTACCATGTATTAGTTTGATAAGACGATGGATTAATGAACTTGATTTGGAGCCTGGAAATAACATTAAGTTATTTGAATTGTTAAAAATAAAATCAACCACAATGACAGTAAAAGAGCACGAGTGCGTATTAATGTGGGATGAAATGAGCATAAAAACGTGGTTAGATTACAACCCAAAAAAGGATTTGATTGAAGGTTACACTGATATGTGAAAGCATGGTCGCAATGCAAATCGTGGTAATCATGTTTTAGTTTTTATGTTACGAGGTAGGCAAAATGATTGGAGACAGCCTATTTGCTACTATGTTCCCCATAACAGTGTAAATGGAAAGTTATTGCACAAAATCATTTTAGATGTAATAGATTACGTTGAAGGTACTGGTTTTCTATTAAAATCAATGGTATGCGATCAAGGATCGCCAAATCAATCGGCTATAAAAGAATTGGGAATAACCAAAAATAAACCATTTCTTGAACGAAACAATCGTAAAATTTTCTTCAATTTTGATGCTCCCCATTTACTTAAATGCCTTCGTAACACTTTTCGCAAACGTCAATTTGAAATTAATGAGAAACCCGTGTCATGGGATGCGATTCGGGAATTAAGAAATCGTGAAAAAGATCTTCCAACTAAATCTGCCCCTAAACTAACAGACAGACATCTAGATCCTAATGCTTTTCAGTTAATGAACGTTAGTCTTGCGGCTCAAATTTTTAGTAACAGTGTTTCTTCAGCTTTATTAGCAGGCGCGGTCGCATCAGAAAAACCTTTCATTCATCCCGATTGCATTGCAACAGCAAATTTTATTAAAAAAGTAAACGACCTTTTTGATTGTTTAAATAGTAGAAGTTCTCGAGATGTTAATCCTTTGCGTCGTCCTTTGTCAAACTTAAATCCTCAAGTAGTACAGTATTTGAAAGATTCTTTGAATTGGATCGAAACCTGGAAATGCGTTGATAAAAACGGTAATCCGCCATGCTTTGACGGTTTTTATTTGACGATTAACAGTATACTTTTGCAATGGGAAGATATGGCATCAAACGAGGGAGTATATTTGTTAACGACGCGTTTAAATCAAGATCCGTTAGAAAATTTATTTTCTGTTTTAAGAAGTCGTTCTGGTCACAATCAAAATCCAACTGCGATGCAAGTGAGGCATAATTTACAGTATAGTATTACTGCAAATTTAACGTCTTCATCGAAATTAACAAACTGCGAACCTGACGAAACAGTAGCGTTACTAGCAATTTGTACGAAAAGTACTAAACTTGATTTACAAGAATCGTTAGAAAATATGACCAATCCTGTGCCCGCGTGTACTGAAGACATTGACGATAATACCGATCGTATTACTTGTAATTTTCTTGCAAATGACAACAGTATCATCGAAGTAAATGCAAGTAATGAAAATGATGAATTAATTAACGATGATATTGAAGACGTTTGCAGTGAAATTTCATTCGATGGAGTAAATGAATCTGTTCATTTCGATGAAAATGAAGATACTTTTGTTGAAGAGATGTCTGATTCAGACACAGTTGTAGGTGATGTTGATGATAATGAATTTCAAGAAGTATCTAATTCATTAAATGAAGGGAGTGAGAATTTGAATAATATAGATAGGAGCTTGTCATCCGAAACTTATGATAAAATGAATAGTGTTTTGACAAATTCTCACAATCGACAAGATTCATGTACTCCTTTACGGGGAGCAATAAAGTATGTTGCTGGATATATAGCTATGAAATGTATTTCAAAATTTAATTGTTCTGATTGTAAAGCTTCTTTCACTAGAGTTAATTGTAACATGGAAAGTAAGGATGATCTATTACTTTTTTTTAAAGCGTATAAAGTATTTAATGTGACCAATGAACTTGGAAATCTTTGCGTCCCTTCTGACGCTTTTTATAGAATCATTATAACAGCTATTGAAACTTTTGATACACTATTTTCTGAAGTAAGTTACAAGACAGAAGTTAGTAAAGTTTTCATTGATAAAATCACAGCTGAAATTCTTAAATATCATGCACAGTTTTGGATTACTGACGAACCTTGTAAATCGCATCGCGAGGCTGTAATTGTGTTTTTTGTTAGAGTTCATATTTTTAATAAGGTGAAATGGATAAATTATGATTTGCGAGATGCTAAAAGTTCAAGAAAAAGACATTTTGCTGGTAACAAGCCTAATGCTAAGTTGCAGAAATTGAGTCATGAGTAAAAAAAGAACATATTAGATTTTATTAACGTCTATATTACTTAATGAGAAACTAAATTAGAATATGTATTTTTTAACACAAAGGAAATAATTTTTTTTTTCATGATGGAATTTCAACAAGTTGTTACGCTTATTGTATTGTCTTAAGCTAATATGAATATATGTTTATTTCCTTACAGACAATTATTTTTGTGATTCAATAAAAGGTGACATTTAATGGCCATTTATTAATATAAAGCATGATTTTTAATTATAATATTTATGATTATCTTCAAATAAGTAAAATACTAGTTATTAATTTTCAATTTCATTTTTCTTCATAGAAATTTTTCACTTTTTTCAATGCTGTGTGATAATTTATTTATAAATCATAGATCTTCATGTAAAAAAAGTTTGTTTAGTTGTATTTAATTGTATAAACATTTTTGTTGCTAATTTGATAATAGTAATTTCCATTTCGTAGTTACAATATTAATTCATTTTGTAAAATTATTGAAGTAAAATTATTAAAAATATAATGTCACTTTTTATACACTACGATTTTTTTTTTTTATATTGCATGTATATACTATATTAAATTGTAAGACAGCATTTATACTAAATTATTCTATAGTTCTTAGGGTATGAGCGCTGTCATGCCATATCAATTATCATCTTTTTGTTTATAATCCATATTTACGTTCATAAATGATTCAGATTATAATACTTTATTCGGATAATAAGAAAGTACTTGAATTCAGTATTGATTCACGTAATAGATATAAACTTGAAATTAATAACAATTACTTGTATAACGTGCATAAAGCAATATAATTTATAATTTTGTTTTATCTTTTGTAATAAATTGTGGTGAATAGTTTCGCATGGTAACTAATTTGCATTTCTTTTTGTAGATTATTGAAATGAAAAAATATCTGATTACAGGCAAAAGATTTTAATTTTTAGTGCATGTTAGGAATATTTAAAAATATTCATCACCCTTTCTTCCTTAACCTAATAATCCTGTGTTTCCTATCCTATCCTGATCGAAAATATCTGCCACCTTCCCGCTCGGTTTCCATCGAATAATATCGAGTTTGCATATTATTTCTATTGTTTTTAAATAATTAATGAAATTAAATTACTAAAATAATGTGTAAAACATATGTTAAAATTATTTATGCAAACACGTATTAACTGAGAGCAGAACATATTAATGAACATTCCATGAATTTAAGTAGAATTAACAATCATTTTGGTAACGCAGGGTCGATTTTTGTGTTTTTCAATTTTAAAAATCGATACTACCTTTTTTTATGCCTGATCCATTACTTTGAGATTGCTGCAGCATATTTTTATCCACAGGGGAGGTATTTTATCAGAATGGTGAAATGTTATATAGATATTTTATTAAATATAATGTGGCCATTTCCTTCAAGGAATATCTTAAATATAAAGTCGTTTAAAATATTTTCCAAATCTGATACTGTCAATTACAAACGGGAGCTATTCAGAACACGAAAAAAATTCTTTTCAAAAATAAATAATAGAAAAATTCTCGTCTATAAAAATTAAAAACAAATTGCATAAACTTACAGACTTTCAACTAGAGGAAAAACATTCCGAAAAATGTAAAAGATGTATTCCCATAAAATTTTTAGATCATGTGTTGACGTAGGGCTTAATTCCCTTAATCACCGCATTTTCTATAGTTTAATCGTTAGGTGGAAATGGTATTGGAAATACCGATATCACATATCATATTAAAAAAATTTAATGAGAATATTATGGACTTCTTGCCACGTTTTTTTAAATTTGTATATACTAAACTTTAAACATTTTATACCACTGTAACCTCAAAATCATAACTTTAACCATTTTATACCACTGTAACCTCAAAATCATAACTTTAACATAATTATTCGGCTCTCGTAGTATGAAATACGGTTCGAAACTGGTGCGTAATATGATTTTTAGCTCGTGTGACTTTTCTCACTCGCATCGCTCGTGCGAAGAACGCGTTACATCCCCGATGGAAATAGAAAATGTATATAAATGTAAAAAAATGTATACAAACTTATATAATAAGTGTTTATAAAAGTTGTAATTAGAACATTTTTTACGTTTATATACGTTTATATACAATTATATAAGTTTTTTTTTCCAAAATTTTCACTTATTTACATTTATATATTTTTTCTTACATTTTGAATAGTTGTATTGAAAATTTGTATTTTTGTAAATATACATATATTTAGTTTTTTTACAGATATATACATTTATATACATTTATATATTTTTTTTAAATTTTCGCTATAAAAGACTTTTTTTTCTTAATTTTATGGAAGTGTATATAAATGTATATAAATGTAAAACAATATGTATAAATTTCAAAAATTTCTTTAAAATCACCCATCTGACAATTTAGTTGTCTGATATAATACCCCCGCGTCTTTCTTCTTAAACCTTTATTGATACATTGATTATGATAAATAAATTACTCGAAAATTAAAAACTGTCAGAAAACATAATATCATTTGCACCCAAGGGTTGGTGGGCTTTTTTATATCGCGAGTTTGCAGAGACTCGTGCTAACTTGCCTTCGACTTGTACTTATAAATACTCGGTCTGCTAAATCCAACATTGAGTACACCCTTGATACACAATGTATTATTTTACAGTGAATATGAAAATTAATATAATGGTTGCATACAGTCGAAAAGTGATATGTCAAGTGATATATCAAGTTAAATAACTGTACATATATGACTACATAACTAATTATTACTATTTATTTTCTTGTATAACAATTTATATCTTTTTTTATTTCTTTCAATTATTATTTTTTTAATCAAATAATTGTAAGAATTTATTAACTTTTAATAATACTTAATATAATTTATTTTTAAATTAAATTTTATTTAATCATTATTAAATTGTTATTTGTAAAAAAATTTTATAACATGTAAAATTGCAAATCATCATGCAGTCATGCTTTACGGCGCTTGCGCCCGGATCATCGTGAACGGCGCGGGCCGGCGGGCCACGGACGGCGCGCGCCCGACCCGCCGAGCCGCGATTCGCAGAAGTGAGAAGAGAAGCATACAATGTAGGGACTGCGATCTTCCCTCTCGCTCTCTCTGCGAGAGTGGGGGAAGCGGCCATGTTGCGTGTGGCGAGAAGCCGCCTGCGAGCGCCAGTCGTTGCTCGAGTCCACGAGTGTGCGGATGTGTGTCCGCTGTATCCTACTTTGACTAATAAATCTCCTCGTTACTGTTGACTCCTCGACTGTTCATTTCTCTCTCTCCCCTTCCTTTCCTGGAACTAGGAGAGCCGTGGGGCTAGGATCCCCACATTGGTGACCCCGACTATCAGCCGAGGAGAAGGCAAGTCGGCGCCTGCCGCGGCGTGTTCTCGCCGCCACTGCTTTCGCCCGTGGCACGTGCATCCAGTGCCGCACCACAAGCCTCGGCGAGTCTTGCGGCACTTCGCCGCACAGGAGAATTTTTCTCTCGCCCCTATCCGTGCTGGCACGCCGGCGCATACGGGAAACCTCGACGTGTGCGTGCTGGCACGCCGGCGCACACGTGAAAAATCAATGGCCTAGAGCCTTTAGCGCAACTGCGCAATCATCGTGCCTCGTTGAGCCATCTCCGAGGCATCGCAGCTTTCTTCAGCAGATCTCCAGGTGCGTACTTGCGTGAAGCCATCGTCACCGGCGCCTTCAAACGCACCTGTTGAGCAACGTAAGGCAGATCTCCGGGTGCGGCCTTGCGTGAAACCACCGTCACCGGCGCCTTTTCTACTGCACCCGTCGAGCACCGGGAGGTGAGCACCTGCAGCCGTAGCACCTCGTCGAGTCTTCTCCGAGGCGGGCAATCTTCAGTCCTCAATCATTGCGTCAAGGTATGCGTGCGGGTAATTAGCGTGCGTTTTTTCGATTTCCGGGAAGTGTTTACGCCCTATCGGCCTTCCGGGAACTCTCGTCGCGCGGCGCGTGTTTACTCGTGAGATTTTGAATTCGCGGAACTCCCGCGCAACGATCACGCGTTCCGAGAACTGGTCGGCCATCTTGGCGGCCGTTTTGAATTTCGTTATCGTATTTTCAAGCCCGCTCTTGTGCAAGGTGACACGAAAAACCTTTTAGTATCTTTGAGTCACGCAAATTACTTTTTTCAATTTTATTAAATTCATGCATTTTTTAGTCACATGCTTTAATAAAATTCCTTAAAATTTAAAAAAAAAAAAAAAAAACAGGAAAGTGATCTTTTAGCTTTTTACACGGTTTCTGATAATTTCAGTACCTAGTTTTAAGTGTTAGCATAGGTTTAAAATTTTTTAAAATCTTTGTCGGTGCCTGCGAGCACCAACTAAGGAGCTTGTGATACGCATTGCGGCGTAAGGCAATTTAGGCATTCTCTCTATTCTCCACGTGTACTCTCGAGTCGCGTGGGGATAGCTATCTACGTGCTAGGCTTTAGGCTCGTCTACGTTTATTTAGCAAAATGCCTGTGAGCGACGAAGCTTTTGCAGCCCTGCAGTAGCAGATGCAACAGCTCTTAACTGCCAATGCCAACGCGCCTGTGCAGGCGGCCAACCGTGTTGAAGCCGCGCGCGTGCTTAAATTCCCGCCATTCATTCAAACCGATCCCAATCTGTGGTTTTTGCAAGTAGAAGCAACGTTTCGTAACTCGAATATTACGGTTGATTCGACTAAGGTAGATTATCTCTGCCCGTCACTCGGTGGAGAGGCTTTATCGGCCATTAGGGATATAATCAAGAAAAACCCTACTCCTGCGGACATATACAAACAGGTGAAAGAACGCCTCATTTCGACTTTCGCTAGCTCGGCCGAACATAACCTGCGCAAACTTCTAAAGGGGGAAGTGATGACCGATGGTAAGCCCACGAGAATTCTTCAACGGCTCCGTGGCCTCAATCCTGGCTCCTGTGACGATGAAATTATTCGGTCCGTCTTCCTCGACCAGCTCACTCCACATCATCGTTCGATCCTTGTCGCGACGGATATTGATGATCTTGATAAACTCGCGGAAGTGGCTGACAAACTTGCTGAGGCTTCGGGCAACTCTGACCAGCAAGTCAGCGCTGTTTCTTCCAACGAATCCAGCTCTTTTGACGCTGAAGCTGCTTTCAAGCGTCTCGAGCAAATGCTCGAACGAAAGTTTGAAACCCTCGCAAAGAAAATAGACAGTAACTCTGGATCTTCCAATAATGCATCTCGCCCTCAATCTAGAGGCAGGTCTAGGCGCGACCGTTCTTCCAGTCGCAACTCTTCTGGCTTATGCCTTGCTCATCGGAAATACCCTGACAGCCCTCGTTCATGTAGGGAATGGTGTTCCAAATTTTCTGAGTGGCAGAGACAAAATCCTGCCCAACAAAAAAACTAACTCAACCTTCTGTTGAGGAGGCGTCTTCAGAAGGTCCTCGTTTATCCAAACGTCTTCATGTGCGTGATCGTATTTCGGGCAAGTCGTTCCTTATCGACACTGGCGCGGATATTTCGCTCGTCCCAGCTAATCCTAAGGCATGCGGCAAGCCCAGCTCCTTCAAGCTTTTTGCAGCGAATAATTCATTAATTAGTACCTACGGCGAATCGATGCTCACACTTAACCTGGGCGTTCGACGTCCCATTCGCTGGAGCTTTTGCATCGCGGATGTCCCTCATCCCATTATAGGTGCCGATCTCTTATCCCATTACGGCCTTCTTGTTGACCTCAAAAGAAATCGTCTTATCGACTCGTCTACTAATATCTATACTCTTGCAATCGTAAAAGATGTTTCATTTGACTCTGTTTTTGCAGTTATTCCCGGCTCAGAGTGTGCTAAGATTCTTGCTGATTTTCCGGAGATCACGGGCGTTTCTAAACCCACAGTCCCCAGAAATAGCGATGTTTTTCATCATATCTTAACCTCTGGCCCCCCAGTCTCGGAGCGTCCTCGTAGACTTGCTCCAGACAAGTTGAAAGCGGCGAAAGCCGAATTTGATGCTTGAATTGAGGCTGGAATTTGCCGCCCCTCCAGCAGCCCTTGGGCAAGCCCTCTCCATATGGAGTTAAAAAAGGATAACTCCTGGAGACCATGTGGTGATTACAGGCGCTTAAACGCCGCCACGGTCCCGGATAAATATCCAACCGCTCATATTCATGATTGTACAAACAACCTGTACGGTAAGAAAATCTTCTCGGCGCTTGATCTTCACAAAGCGTTCAATCAGATTCCTGTTGCCCCTGAAGACATTCCGAAAACGGCCATTATAACCCCGTTCGGTCTTTTTGAATTTATGTATATGACCTTTGGTCTCCGCAATGCCAGTCAGACCTTTCAGCGTTACATCAATAGCGCGCTAGGCGACTTGGATTTTGTATATCTTTATATCGATGATATCCTCATTGCGTCGTCTTCTCTTGAAGAACACTATTCTCATCTTCGCATGGTCTTCGAACGACTTAAGAAGTTTCATCTTCGCTTGAACGTTGAAAAATGTACCTTTGCTGTTGAAGAATTAGAATTCTTAGGATACCTAGTGAATGGTGAAGGCGTTCGCCCCATTCCTAGTAGGGTTGAAGCTATTTTAAGCTTCCCCAAACCCCAAACTATAGCAGAACTTCGTAGGTTTGTCGGCACCGTAAATTTTTACCGCCGTAACATGCCTCGCGCCGCCACTTCTCAAGCCCCTCTCAATGCTCTTTTTAGCGATTCTCGCAAAAATGATAAGCGTCCCGTTCAGTGGATGCCCGAAGCTGAGGAGGCCTTCATTCGTGTGAAGGAGGAGTTGTCAGCTGCGGCTCTGCTTGTCCACCCCCGCATTGGTGCGGAAATACGCGTCGTCTCTGACGCATCCGATTCTGGAATGGGTGCTGCGCTTCAACAGCTTTCCCTCACTGGAATTTGGGAACCTTTAGCTTTCTTCTCTAAGAAGTTCTCCCCTTCACAGCGGAAGTACAGTGCATATGACCGTGAGCTCACGGCCATATACGAAGCTGTGAAATACTTCTCATTTTTGGTTGAAGGCAGAGACTTCAAGATTTTAACAAATCATAAACCCCTCACCTATGCTTTCATGCAAAAGTCTGATAAGGCGTCTCCGCGGCAAACTCGTCAGCTGTCCCTTATCGCACAATTTACCACCCAAATTGAGTACATCAAAGGCGCTGAAAATACAGTTGCTGACTAACTCTCTCGGGTAGAGTCCATCCGACTCCCCGTAGAGATCAATCTTAACGAGCTTGCTGAAAAACAGGAAGCTGATGAGCAGCTTAAGGCCATTCGCGAGTCCTCTGACTATCCGCTCTCCTTAAAGCGTATTCAATGGGGCCCTGCTCATACTACTATCTTTTGCGAGATCACTGGTGAAGCCATTCGCCCGTACATCCCTGAGTCCCTTCGTGAAACGGTGTTTAACATGTTCCATAAGCCTGCTCACCCAGGCCCTAAAGTCACCGATCGACTCATACGGCAGCGCTATGTGTGGCCCAATATGCACCGTGATATTCCTCGCATGTGCAAAAATTGTTTAGACTGTCAACAGTCAAAAATGTTTCGCCATGTAAAACTTGTACCTGACAAATTCGTCGCACCTGATGGTCGCTTCGACCATGTGCACATTGATCTAGTCGGTCCTCTTCCCAATCGTAATGGTTTCGAGTATGTGCTCACCATGATCGATCGCTTTTCGCGCTGGATTGAGGCAGTTCCGCTACGCGAAATGTCAGCGCAGACAGTTGCCAGGGCATTTTATGACACCTGGGTCTCGCGCTATGGTGCCCCAAAGGTCATCACTTCTGATCAGGGTTCGCAATTTGAATCGCGCTTATTCACGGCTCTTTTATCCCTAATAGGTTGCGAGCATATCCGCACTACCGCGTATTACCCTGCGGCGAATGGCCTTATCGAGCGTTGGCACCGTACACTTAAAGCGGCGATTATGTGTCACGTGGACAAGGACTGGACCCGTACCTTAAGTACAGTATTATTAGGATTACGTTGTCATCTCCGTCAGGACACGAATGCGTCTCCTGCAGAATTTGTATTTGGCACTACCTTACGTCTCCCAGGTGAGTTTTTCCTCCCTGAAGACTTTACGCCTGATCCGAATTTTTTTATAGAAGAATTCCGTGAATATATGCGTCAAGTCCGTCCAGTCCCTGTCACACATAACTATAAGAAGCGTGAGTTTTGCTTCAAAGACTTATATAGTTGTACTCATGTATTTATGCGCAATATGGCCAAAAAGTCTTTAGAAAGACCTTATACGGGCCCCTACAAAATATTGAAACGTCCGTCCGATCGCGTTTTTGATATAGAGATTAATGGCGCGGCACGCAGTGTATCTGTGGAACTTTTAAAGCCCGCGTATGTAATATCCGACAATCTTCCCGATGTGCCTCCCGGTGGTGATCCAATTGGCAATCAGCCCACCACCGTAGATCAACCAGTATTAAAGACCTATGATAGGAAGAAAGTATCCTTTGCTCCTGTGATCAAACCGTAATCTAACTATGATTACCTAGTTGTAAGTGCTATCGAGCACAGTATAATAATTTATATTTATTTTTATGTATTGCGTTGTCACTCGGGGGGGAGTGTGTAGAGACTGCGATCTTCCCTCTCGCTCTCTCTGCGAGAGTGGGGGAAGCGTCCATGTTGCGTGTGGCGAGAAGCCGCCTGCGAGCGCCAGTAACGGCTCGAGTCCACGAGTGTGCGGATGTGTATCCGCTGTATCCTACTTTGACTAATAAATCTCCTCGTTACTGTTGACTCCTCGACTGTTCATTTCTCTCTCTCCCCTTCCTTTCCTGGAACTAGGAGAGCCGTGGGGCTAGGATCCCCACAACAAAGTCAATGCTAGCGCCATCACTCGGTCAAGGCGGAACTAATTTTTTTTCGTCCTCGCCCCCCATCTGACGTACGCTTCTATATGCGTCTATATTCGTTGGTTTTATCAAGTTCCATATTTAAATATAGAAAAAAACACAAGTTACTTAATTACAACTTAATTACTTAAACACAATTATTTAAATACAAATGTTTTTGAAATGCCATCACCAAATCCAAAGTTAAACTTAAAATCAAATCCAAAGTCAACACAACAAATATATCCATGAACATAGATAGGCTTCCCTGTTTCTGGGGCGGAACGGACAGCACAGCGCGGCGCAGCGCAGGGCAGGGCAGCGCAGCGCGGCGCAGTGCATTTGTGGATTCTCCCTAAGGCACGGGCGGCCGAGTCTTCCTCAGCCTTCGTTCGCTCGGACACCTCCCTCTTGTAGATGGTCTCGGCGTATTGCCGAGTTTATTGAGCTGAGTAAAGACTCACTTTTTATTTGTTAAATAATTGTTTTTATTTAACGTCCACGAAAAGCAAAGTCCTTGCCTTTAGCTACACTAATTTTATCCACTTTTAATAATATGGGATAAAATTAAAATTAAAATTGATTCATATGATCAGTTAGACTGGAAAAAAAGAAAATAAAATTGGAATTCAAAATGATTCTGTTGTATCAAATTTAATCATTTTCCAATAAGATGGAATACAATTTGGATTAAAAATGATTCATTTAATCACTTTTAATTCATTCACCATTCAATCCTTTTTTATTTCATTGAATACACCAAATCGGTATGAAGAATCGGTATTGAAAAGAGTATTCAGAAGTATTCCTTTTTTTTAATACTTTTGAATCCCTTATTTCTAACAATATATATATATATATATATATACGAGGGTCATTTGACAAGTACCTAGCCTCACCGCCAGATGGTGCAACTATCGCACCAGAAATACACTACAGTGCAGTATCTTCCTGTAAACGGTTACAGACGAAATTTCAGCCGGATCGGAGTTGTAGTTTATTTTTGAGAGCGTGTGAAAGCAAATGTGTCCGTTGATTTTTGAAAAAATGGAGAAAGAACAATATCGGTCGGTGATTCGATTCTTGTTTTTGGAAGGGAAATCGCGCAGTGAAATTAAAGAACGCTTGGATGCAGTGTATGGGGATGCTTCTCCTTCGATGGCGACCGTTAAATTTTGGTATAACGAGTTTCAACGTGGTCGTACGTCGGTTTTTGATGATCCACGCCCAGGTGCTCCGAAAACAGCCACTACGGAGGAGAACGTGACAAAAATACACGATATCGTTTTGTCAGACCGCCGATTAAAGGTGCACATGATAGCTGCGATAGTAGGCATCTCAGAAGAACGCGTGTGGCATATCCTACATGAGATTTTAGGCATGAGGAAGCTGTCAGCAAGATGGGTGCCGCGTTTGCTGACTGCAGACAACAAGCGCATCCGTGTGACCAGTTCAGAGCAGTGTTTGGAGCTGTTTAATCGCAATCCAAAAGAGTTTTTGCGTCGTTACATGACCGTCGACGAAACATGGATTCACTACTACACTCCAGAGACCAAGGAGCAGTCAAAACAGTGGACCTTACCCGGTGAACCTGCTCCGAAGAAGGCGAAGACGGTCCCGTCGGCCGGAAAGGTGATGGCCACTGTTTTCTGGGATTCTCAAGGTGTGATTTTTATTGACTATCTGGAGAAGGGCAAAACGGTCACAGGACAGTACTACGCCGAACTATTGAGCCGATTTGACGCCGTGTTAGAAGAAAAACGGCCCCATTTGTCTAAAAAGAAAGTGCTTTTCCACCACGATAATGCACCGGCTCACACTTCTGCACTCGCCACGGCTAAATTGGTCGAATTACGCTACGAACTGCTGCCCCATCCACCGTATTCTCCAGATTTGGTTTCCGTGCGACTTTTTTTTGTTCCCGAACCTAAAAAATTCGCTCGGCGGGAAGAGATTCCACTCCAATAACGAAATAATCGCCGCCACGGAGGCCTATTTTGCAAACCAAGAGAAAACATTTTTTTCAACGGGGTTAAAAAAATTGGAACACCGCTGGACCAAGTGTATTCAACTAAAAGGAGACTACATTGAAAAATAAATTTTATTTTTTGTAAAATTTTGGTGTTTTCATTTGTAGGCTAGGTACTTATCAAATGACCCTCGTATTTATATATATATATATATATATATATATATATATATATATATATATATATATATATATATATATATATATATAATTTTGGTAATTGTATAATTGGATGTATATTATGGAAGTTTAAAATCTAATTATTAGGTTCTGTTAATAATGATCAAAGCAAAATTACTATACATACTAAATAACATTTTATTTAATAAAACGTGAAGTTCAATAAGTATTTTCGTAGATAAAATAATTCATAATTACAACAGAAAGTAACATTAAAGTAACATTAAGTAACTTTCAATCATTTGAAAGTTTTGCCATTTTTCGTTTCACACTAGACGTTTTTTTAACTTTCTGATTCTCTTGATATGAAAATTGACGCATTCTCAATCGAATATAATAAAATAAAGCATACGAAAGGACATCCGAAGCATGTTTGTTACAAGGGTACGTAAATTCGCAAGTATCTAATAGTTCATCAAGTGTTAAATCAAATACATTAATACATGAAGCATATTTTGAAAAAGTTTTTTCTGTATAATTGATTAAACTGAAAAAATGAATGGGGATTAGAATGAATCAAACCGCCGCGATTTTTTAAGTCAACTAAATGTGTAATGGAGATTTTAGTTTGGCAATTTGTAAGGGCTTCTTTACAAACTGAACAAGTCCTATACTCTTCTTTTCTTTAAATTTGTTTACAAAGATATCCTGAAAATCCATCGTAAAAACATTAGTTATTATTAAAATTTAAGATATGAAATTAAATTTTCTTTTTAGCAAAAATTTCTTACATTTCGAAAACTGTATGGACAGGAGAAATACAGTTCAAAATTAGCATTTTACTATCTATACACATATAAATCTAGAATTTTTCTACACATATGTATAAAGGTATCATTTTACTACACACATATTTAGTTTGGTCCTATATCTATTGTAAATATTCTAACTTATGTATATAATTATATAGATGTACATATGTTTCGCCGCTCGTACATACGACTCGATAGCAGCGCTTCGATTCAGGTGGGCGATAGAGGAAACTTTTTGGCTACGTTAAGGGATCTACCCCACCACCGGAGATTCCAGACCTGTGTATACGACATAGAGGTATTATAGATAGAGCATGGGAGACATAGGGCTACCCGTAAGTGAAAATGTCCGAACGTTAGAAAGAGAGAGAAGATCGCGGGACGTAGCTATCTCTCTCTTCACGCGCATGCGCTGGCGCTGACGCTCCCTTTCTACGCGTACTGCGCATGCGCAGCACGCGCGAGTAGAGAGAGACAGCTACGTCCCGCGATCTTCTCTCTCTTTCTAAGTGTGAGACGCCCGGAGGCCTGACTTCCCTACTCTATCTGTAATACCTCTATGGTATACGACCGTGCCCTCAACGCTCTCTCCTCCTCTGCCGTCACAATTTCCCCTCTATCCCCACCACTGTAGGTATGCGAGAGAGATAGCAAGAGCGCGCAGTCTATGAGTATAAGTCTATGTACAGGGTCTACCCCCACCACGGGAGTTTCCAGATCTGTGTATATGACTGTGGTTGAGGGGAACACTCTTCCCCCAACAAGCGCCCATTAGAAAGAGAGAGCATGACCATAGCTATTGCCCTCTCTCTCTTGCTCGGCTTCAGCGCTTTACACGGGAGCCATAGACTTATACTCTATAACGGTGTACTTACTATTTCTCTAAAAGTCCAGCGTAATGTAGAATTTTCTCCAACGATAATCTATTAAGAGATATTATGGCATGCCAAGATATGTATTTTCAAAGTGTGGGTGATCGCAAAGGACACAGGAAACGACTAGGTATTTTGAATGACCACTCACTTCGTATTCTAAAGTATATAAAGTTACAAGTTGAGCGCCAGCTGGGACACTCCCCAGCGTTCTAGCTAATTTTCTAAATCGTTACAATTCCATACAACGCGACAACGACAATGTTTCGGTAGAGCTCGATGCGGGACGCGAATTCAAGCGTGACTCGCGAGCGAGTGTTTCGAGACGTTTCGGTACGAGACGACAGTGCGCGGCACGAGAGAGAGACGATATACAAACGGTAGCCGTGGTCGAGCCAAACTTACCAGCTCGCGCTCGAACGAGAACGCAGTGAAGCGGCGCGTCGACGGATAGCGACCGGGTGTTGAGCCAAGCGACTCCTGGAGACTCGCTCACACGTCACGCACACGTGCGAGAGAGGTCGCAATGGTGCAGCCCCGCGCTCGGAGCTGCCGCAGAAGATTACAAAGCAATGATACAATTGAAGGGTCGGGGGCGCAAGGTAGGCCACCCGACGATAGCAACTACTAATCCTCTCTGGATTTCTCTCTTTCTCTTTCTCCCCTCGCCTTACGGCAAACTCCACTTCACTCGTCTTTCTTCCTCGTCCTTTCTACCTTGCCTTGCTATTTCTCGCACTTGCCTTCTTTTCTCTCTCTTACTCACTCACGACGCAACTCCCACAAAATTCCGTACAACTATTCCTCACAAACTACTTGTTTCGCGCTCGCACTTGCTAATCGTGCCAATGCTTAAACACGGAAAGGCCGCGGTGAGAAGACGCTCGCAAGACTTCCGTCTTCTTCCTCGGCCGCGGCTCGCTCTCTCTCTCTCCCTTACTCCTAGGGCGGTCTATAGGGCTATCGTCAAATCCTCGCATCACGTGATGCGTGAGGACTCTCGCCGTCCCGGCTTCCTCGATGTCGCTCCAATTAGGAGGGCGGGACAATACCCGCGCCTTCCTAATTGGTTCCTCTCCCGGCGGTAGGTGCGCAGTTACATTACACGTCGCCTTCTGCTGCCACCTGTTACGCGCGTGATTTAAAAATGCATTCAGTTAAGTTCTGTTCCAGAGGCGGTGCGCCTTTATTCGCCTACGCGTTCCCGTAACTCCACGCGGTCGGTTTTCTCCTCCCCTAGGTGTGTTCATTCTCTCTCTCTCTCTATCTCTGGGTCACTGCCCCCCCCTTTTCCCCCGCGCGCACCTCTCGCACCGGCCGTATGCAGCTCGCAGGCTACCGCTGGCCTTCTTTCTTCCGCGATTACGCACGCACACGCACACACACAACCGTCGCTGCGCTGGCTCGCTCTCTCCCTCATACACACATATACATACATACATCGCTGCCGGCAGTGTACCTACTCCGCTCTGCGTACCTCTCTCTCTCTTTCTCTCTCGCTCTCATGCGTTAGCGCCGCTACACTCCCTCTCTCTCTCTCTCTCTCTCTCTCTCACACACGGGCGAGCAGTACCGCGCATGTACTGCTATTCATGGTGTATCCCTCTCTCTCTCTCTCTCGCTCACGCCAGCGCCGCTGCGTTCTCTCTCATGTTCGCGGCTCGTGGCAGTTCGCAGCACACAGGTTGCTATTCGCCTTTCTCTCTCTCATTCATGCTCTAGCGCCGCTACGCTCTCTCTCTCTCTCTCTCTCATGCTCGCGGCGCGCCGAGGCTCAGTTTCGTATCGGCCGCGAGCCGGCCTCCGGCCCCGTGATAATCGTGCCCGATATCGCCTCTCCGTTCGCGTACCTTGTGTTGTGACTTCTTCGTGGTGTTGTGTGGGTGTAGTGCGGTGGAGTGGCGTCATCGGCGGTGTCTTTGCGGTGGCAGCTGTTGACGCGTGGCCAACATGGCGGCTGAGCGGCATGGGCGCGTTCACTTTCGGCGCACAGTTCATTTTGCCGTGTGCGTCGTCTGTGAGCCCCGCGGGCATGCGGCTCGGCATTCTTCATGCCTTCTCTCCCTCACAGTGTCTCTCTCCGCAGTGCTCATCGCCACGGCTGTATCCCCTGGACGACTAGGTCGGTGAGTGGTGCGTCGTCTGCTCTCTCCGTCTCCGTACCTCAATAAAAACGGAGACAACACCTGATTAGCTATGTGTGCATAGGTGCGCACATAGCTTAGTGTCAGGGCAGATGTTCGCCTACCGCCAGTAGCTTTCCTCTCTTACGAGTCTAATGAGATGCGAAAAACGCACCTCGTTACAGAGTATAAGGGGCAATGTACATAAGCGCCGTTCTGCTCTGTTCCGCTCTGCTCTGCTCTGCTCTGTTCTGCTCAAACCCGGTCCAATTTCAGTTCAGTTCCGTTTGTAATTCCCTTCACTTGTTTCAGAATTCTGGAACGGAATAGAACGGAACCGAGCAGAGCAGAGAGGAACGGCGCTTATATGTACATTGCCCCTAAGTCTATGACGGGAGAGCGCAGTCTATGAGTATAAGTCTATGGTCTTCATAGGAGAATAATGAATTACGAATGATGAATTATGTCCAGTGGTGGGTACGTATAATTGCGCTCGTATTATACATGTATATATACATGTATTATACACGTATTATACGACAGCTTCAATCATATTGTATGTTAAATTGTCAAAGTAGAATTCCATTTTTAGTTATGGAGATGAAATTCAAATTTCGCGCGGGAATAGGAGCTTTCTCAGAATACGATGATGCACTAATACCTATTGTTTTTCTTTGAAATTGGGTTGAGGTGATCGCAACATCACAAGTACAACTGGACTTCTTGTTGACATGCCAAGATGCAATCGTGTACTCGCTATATTTGAAGGTTAAGGTGCGAGTTTTCTCTTGTAGCTGCTCCAATTGCTCTTTAGTTTGTTAATAAGTTATTTTCTGGACATTTCAACTAATTAAAATCTCTATTCAACTTCAACATATATCGGATAGCTCAAGTTAGCTTGAAAAGTTTCTCTTGGCAACTTAGCTTACAAAACTGCAATGTATATCAGAGGCAATGTTTGTAGATAAGATTTCCTTTTTGAATTTAACCGTTATTGACTGACTCCAGTCTCTCCAATAGGCAGTACGCAGTAGACGATACAACAGAATTAGCCAATAAGACGAGCACGGTTAAATTCAAGTTGGAGTTGGACTTATTTATTTGAATTCACATGCGTTTCGCGCGCTGAAAGCCGCCATTATTATTTTTCAATTATACATGTATTATCCTCCTATATTAAAAGGGAGATGGGTACGAGGAGGCAGCCATATGCTTTTACGGGGCAGCCATATTGCTGAGCAAAAAATATTATTTGTCATAAACTGCGGTATTATACTACAAATGGTATTATACCAAAAATGCCTCATACTATAGTATTATACTGGTAGTATACTACTGTGTATGATATCATCTGTGAGGAATAATACCCAAAAATTTTCATAATCAGCAGAATTGAATTTTGAATCTATAATTAAAACTCGTTTAATTAAGAATTAAATTTTTAATCTTTCCTTCAACAAGCGGTTAATTGGAGACTGCATTTTTAATTCTTAATTAAACGAGATTTAATTAAACATTCAAAACTTAATTATTAAATAAAAAATAACTAATTAAATATTTTTAGAACCGTGCCTCCTGCATGATATTTTGACAAAAATTAAATAATGCATAAAATATGCACTTTTTAGAAAAATGCATTATTCTCATTTTACACGCGTATGGGATACAAAAAAAAACGGGGGGACAATAGCCAGGCATATATAAAGGAAGTGACGTAGACTTGCGACCCTATTATTTAAATAATTATTAAATCCAAGTAACCGTGGGATAGGAGGTCCATGCATGTAACAAAATTCCGAAGACGTTCAACACGATTATCTAAATAATTCTCAACCCCAAGTCGCCGGGGGATGCGAGTTCCACGCGTATACGGGAGCGCGTCAGACGAGTATACATGACAAAATAATTATTTCAATAATTCTTAATCCGAAGCAGGCGGGGGATGCAAGTTCCACGTGTATACGGGAGCGCATCAGACGTGTATACACGGCAAAATAACTATTTGAATAATTCTTAGGCCCAAGCAGGCGGGGGATGCGAGTTCCACGTGGATACGGGAACACGTCAGATGTGTATACCTGGCCAAATAATTATTTAAGTAATTCTTAACGCCAAGCATACGGGAGATGCGAGTGCCACGTGTATACGGGAGCGCGTCAGACGTGTATACAACGCTAAATAACTATTTGAATAATTCTTAACCCAAGTAGGCGGGGAATGCGAGTTCCACGCCTATACGGGAGCGCGTCAGACGTATTATATCAAAATAACTATATAAATAATTCTTAACCCCCAGTAGGCGGGGATACGAGTTCCACACGTATACGGGAGCGCGTCAGACGAGCATGCAGGCAAAATAATTATTGAAAGTAATTCTTAACCCCAAGTAGGCGGGGGAAAAGAGTTTCACGCGTATGCGGGAGCCTGTCAGATGTGTATACATGCCAAGGAGAGCGTCAGTCGTGTATACGTGGCAAAATAATAATTTAAATAATTCTTAACCCCAAGTAGGCGAGCGATGCGAGTTAGACGTGTATACGGAAGCGCGTCAGACGTATTATATCAAAATAACAAATTCAATAATTCTTAACCCCGAGTAGGAAGTGGGGTACGAGTTCCACACGTATACGGGAGCTCATCAGACGTATATACATGGCAAAAAACTTATTTAAATAATTCTTAACCCCAAGCAGGCGGGGGATGCAAGTTTCACGCGTATACGGGTGCGTGTCAGATGTGTATACATGTCAAAATAATTAATGGAATACCTCTTAAACCCAACTCGGCGGGGGATGCTAGTCCCACGCGTTCACAGGAGCGCGACAGACGTGTATACATGGAAAAATAATTCTTTAAATAATTCTTAACGACAAGCAGGCGGGGGATGCAAGGTCCACGTGTATACGGAACCGCGTCAGACATGACAAAAATTATTTTGCCATAAAAAAACTTCTGACGCGCTTCAATATATGCGTAGAACTCGCAAACCCCGCTTGCTTGGGGTTAAGAATTATTAAAATAAATATTTTGGCATGTATAGACGTCTGACGCGCCCTCGTATACGCATGGAACTCGCATCCCCCGGCTGCTTGTGGTTAATAATTATTTAAATAATTATTTTGCCATGTATACACGTCGGACGCGTTCCCGTATATGTGTGGAATATACTTGCATCCCCCGCCTGCTTGGGATTAACAATTATTAAAATAATTATTATGCCACGTATACACTTCTGACGTACACCCGCATAGGCGTGGAACTCGCATTCCTCGCTTTCTTGGGGTTAAGAATGATTAAAATAATTATTTTGCCACGTATACACGTAAAACGCGCTACGCGTACGCGGGGAATCGCATCCCCCGCCTATTCGGGGTAAAGAATTATTCAAATAGTAATTTTGGCATATATACACGTCTGACGCGCTTCCGTATACGCGTGGCACTCACATCCCTCGCCTGCTTGGGGTTAAGAATTATTTAAATAATTATTTTGACATGCATACATGTCTGACGCGCTCCCGTGTTCGCGTGGTACTCACATTCCTCGCCAGCTTGGGGTTAAGAATTATGAAAATAATTATTTTGCCATGTATACACGTCTGAGGCTCCCTAGTATACGCGTAGAACTCTCATCCCCCGCCTACTTGTGGTTAAGAATTATTCGAATAGTTATTTTACCATGTATACACGTCAGACGCGCTCCCGTATACGCGTGGAACTCGCATCCCTCGCCGGCTCGGGGTTAAGAATTATTAAAATAATTATTTTGCCATGTATACACGTCTGAGGTGCACTCGTATACGCGTGGTACTCCCATCCCCGGCTGCTTGGGTTTAAGAATTATTTAAATAATTATTTTGTTATTTATACACATCTGACGCGCTCCCGTATATGTGTGGAATATACTTGCACCGCCCGCCTGCTTGGGGTTAAGAATTATTTAAATAATTATTTTGTCATGTATATACGTCTGACGCGCTCCCGTGTACGCGTGGTACTCGCATCCCTCGCCTACTTGGGGCTAAAAATGTTTAGTATAACTATTTTGCCGTGAATGCACATCAGACGCGCTCCCGTATATGCGTAGAACTCGCACCCCCCGCCTGCTTGTGGTTAATAATTATTTAAACAATTATTTTACCTTGTAATTTGTATGCATGTCCATGTAACTCCCGACTCTAGCTTTAAATTAGTCGCCATTTGAACGCGCACGCTACGGAGGTTGGTAAGGTTAGAATTTCAGGTATAAAATACAGGTACAGTGATCTCAGCGCGAGCATAATCAGAGCACGAAGTTCAAAAATCCTAAAAAATTAAGATTTTGAAAGTTGAAAAAAAATGAATTTAATGCTTCGATTAATACAATTACATGATTTTGAACAAAGTTACAATGAAAATTATAATTTTTAAGTTTATTTTTCATGTTTTGAGCATTTTTAAATTTTCATCTCGGAGACCATTATAATTTGGGTTTTCGCAAAATTTCAATGTTAAAACGTTCCGAGTAATTGTTTCATAATAAAACATAATTATGTTATTGGAAATAAACAACAAAAAGTAAATTTCTTACGTAAGGAAAAATCCTAATAAATTGTCCGCTCTGTTTTACCACGCGAAAAGCGTGAAAAGCGGCGTAGAGCAAGCCATAGTTTGTGCTCCGCCGTCGCGGCCAAGGCCGGTAAGTTTAAATAGAGAGAATTGAATTTAATAATGATAATAATAATAATAATAATAATAATAATAACCAGAGCTGACGCGATGGCCCACTCGCAGGAGTACAGGGTGGCGCGCAAAGAACTGAGGCGCGCTATCAATGACAGTAAAAAGGAAAGTTGAACCAAACTGATTAACGAGGTGGACTCAGACCCTTGGGGAGCGGGTTACAAGATCGTCACCCGTAACCTGGGAGGCAACAATCCACCGGTAGTCAGGGACGAAGAAACGATAGACAGAATCATTGACGGACTCTTCCCTACACACTTTGAACAAGGGTGGGGGGGGGGGGGGCGACGATACGATATCCCGTAACCTTTTTTGTAGAGTCACTAGGTGCCGATAGGAGTGACCATCCGACAAACCGCCTCTCGGCTTCGGCATCCATAACTAGGGTTCCTTATAGGCGGGGATAGTAGCCACACCGAGGTGTGGCTCCCATAGTGGGCGAACCGTCTTAAACAACAT
This sequence comes from Torymus aiolomorphi, assembly GCA_036365515.1. NCBI lineage: Eukaryota > Metazoa > Arthropoda > Insecta > Hymenoptera > Torymidae > Torymus > Torymus aiolomorphi. The sequence goes on along the minus strand of CM070873.1, from coordinate 213,342,193 downwards.
ATTCTATGCATGATGAATTGAAACACCCAACACAACCAACAAACTAAGGAGAAAGAAGGTGTATGCCAGACTGCGGTGGAGAAGGTGCTCGCAGAAATGCGAGCGCTCCTCAAGGTTATGGTGCAGGCGCTAAAAGCTCAGCCTAATATCAAAAACGATATTAAAAGGGGTTGCCAGTTATGGTAGACCAACTGGAGCAGGTCGAAAGCGACGTGAAAACGGAACTACGTGCTGCTAAGCAAGCCAGGGCTTACACACCAGCCAGGAGGCAAAGGACGATGTCCTTGGTAGAAAGTATGGGGACACCAACAGGGTCACTTGGCCCCGAGCCACTTGGCGGCACGAAGCGAGGCGCCTCTAGCCCACCTAGCCTGGATACGCGGGAAAAGCAAGTGAAGAAGAAAAAGGCGGATATCCCTAAGGAAGATTGGGTTGCTGTAAAAAGTAGAAAAGGGCGGAAGCAGCCGAAACAACAGCAGCAGCAGCCACAGAAACAGCAGCCGCAACAACAGCAGAGGAAGCAGAAGACAAAGAAGAAGGAAAAAAAGGTAACAAAGCCGGATGCGATCGTGCTCAAACCGGCAGGCGGTAACTCGTATGCGGACATTCTGTCCACCATACGTAAGGCTGTCAAGCCGGAAGAGAGTGGAGTAGAGATCCGATCCATCCGGCAAACAAGAGCAGGTCAGGTACTCCTCGAGCTGAAAGAAGGCAATTCAGTAACAAGAACTGCCTTCTCAGAAGCACTCAGAGAAGCTACTGGAAACGACTGCACCGTTGTTAGGGAACTGATCCCCAGAGCCATCCTGGAGATCAGAGATCTCGACAGTTGCACGTCCAGTGAGGAAGTAGTGGAGGCCTTAAAAAGAGACCTGCAGGACTACAAGGGGTTCCTGCAGTCTGTCTTGACTAGGCCAAATGCGAGGGCACAACGGATGGCCATAGTGACGGTGGACACACCGGCTGCGGAAAAGCTAATGGCCACCGCCCGCATAAAGATAGGCTGGGTCAACTGCAGGATCCGCAGGAGAGCCACGGTTACCCGTTGCTATAAATGTCTGGGCTTCGGCCATCTTAGCTCGGACTGCAAAGGGCCCGACCGCAGCAAGCGATGCTATCGCTGCGGGGCGGAAGGCCACATGATCGCAGGATGTAATGCCACCCCACGTTGCTTCCTGTGTCCAGAACAAGCGGACAAACCTGATTCCCGCAACCATACGGCGGGATCAGGAGCCTGTAGGGCCTTCCGAGAGGCACTTGCAAATGCCAAGAAAAAATGGCGGTAGTTCTGCAGGGTAATATGCACAGGAGCAGGGCAGCTCACGACCTCCTGGAACAGGTCTGTTTCGAGAAAAACGCTGATATTGTACTAATCAGTGAACAGTATCGAAACAGAGATGGTCCAGGATGGTTTGCCGATGACCTGGGCACCGCAGCCATCTGGAACCGTGACCCGCAGAATATCCACATTGCGGGTCATGGCGGCGGCAGCGGTTTTGTTTGGGTGAGGCACCAGCAAACTCACTACATAAGCGTATACCTCACTCCAAACCAGACCATCAGCGACTTCCAGGCCAAGCTGGAGGGCCTGGAGGATGCAACACGGGAGATGCAGGGTGAGCTGATTATCGCCGGGGACTTCAATGCTAAAGCCCCGGAGTGGGGGAAGCTCGGTCGGATCGTAGGGGCCGGCTGGTTATGGATATGGCCAGTCGGCTGACCTCGTGGTACTAAATAAAGGTACCACGTCGACCTTCAGACGACCGGGCTACAGGGAGACCATTATCGACGTCTCCCTGGCAAGCGAACGCCTAGCCGGGCGAATCCAGAGCTGGCATGTGATCGAGGACTATACAGGAAGCGATCACATGTATATCACGTTCCGTGTGCGTGATAGCAGACCGGCTCCGTTTCCGCACAAGCGCGGCCCCCCCAGGTGGAACATCGCCAAGATGAACTACGAGAGGTTTGCCACGGCGATAGAACACGGACAGCGAACACTGCGTGAGATCCCGGAATCGCTGCCGCTATCTGCGCGGGCAAAAATGGTGACCGACTACACCATGAAGGTCATCGAAAAGGCCTGCGCGGAGACGGTTCCCAGGAAATCAACACGTGGGTCAAGACGACCTGCTTACTGGTGGACGAACGACATCGCGGACCATCGTAAGACGTGCCTGCAGTTGCGACGCAGAATGCAGAGGGTCAAAAACGCGATCTCGACGCAGCCCCTTGGCCGCAGAGTACAAGGCGGCCAAGAAATCCCTAAAGAAGGCCATCAAGTCCAGCCGGCAGCGATGCTGGAAAGAGCTGGGGAAGAGATGGATCACGATCCGTGGGGATTAGGGTACAAGATCGTTATGCGCAAGCTGGCGACCTTCGGTTCGTCAGCGCCGAAAGATGCGCAAACGATCACGAACATCGTACGTGCCCTTTTCCCCGAACACCCAAGGAGACCGGATGGCCCAGCAACATCCGGCCCGTTCGAAACTCCTCTGTTTACGAACATGGAGCTCTCCATCGCAATAAAATCTTTGCGTAATAAGAGAGCTCCGGGGCCGGATGGATTACCAGCAGAGCTGCTGAAAGCCATCGGCGGCAGTCACCCGCGCCTCTTGCTGGACATGTACAACTCCTGCCTGAAGGCGGGCATTTTTCCTGCCCGATGGAAGACAGCGAGACTTGTCCTCATCAGCAAGGACAAGGGTCCAGCAGACAGCCCGTCGGCCTACCGCCCGCTGTGCATGCTAGACACGGCGGGAAAACTTCTGGAGAAACTGCTGAAACCTCGCCTCCAGGCAGCCATAAGTGCGTTCGGAGATCTGGCTCCGCGGCAGTATGGCTTCAGGCAAGATAAGTCAACCGTAGATGTAATCCAGGAGGTGGTAAATGCCGCCAGGTCAACGGAACAGGGCAACCATTTTTCTCGCCCTATTTGTCTGCTGGCCACCTTGGACGTTAAAAACGCGTTTAACTCAGTTAGGTGGGACAAGGCGCTGGAAGCTTTCGAGCGGGACTTTCGTATCCCCGCGTATCTTTTACGCATTCTTGGGGATTATCTGAGGGACCGCTCGATAACTTACGACACTGAGGATGGACCAATAAAGAGGGAAATAACATCTGGGGCAGCTCAGGGCTCCATGTTGGGTCCCGATATATGGAATGTATTCTATGACGGGATCCTGCGCATGGAAATGCCCGAGGGCACCTTCCTGGTTGGGTATGCTGATGACATAGCGGTGGTCATCGTAGCCAGAGACGTTGACCTCGCTAGGCTGCTACTCAACCGGGTAATGCGTCGCGTTTTCTCCTGGCTGGAGGATCACGGGCTTGAATTAGCCACAAAGAAGACGGAGGTCGTGCTACTCACGAAGAGACACATCAATACCATGTGCCCATTTCAAGTAGGAGACGCGACGGTCCAGGCAAAGAGTGCGGTGAGGTACCTCGGGGTGACGCTTGATAACAAGCTCACCTTCAGGGAACACCTCACTATAGTGACGGAAAAGGCGGCAGCAGTAACAGCCTCGCTGAGTAGGCTCATGGCCAATACCGCCGGCCCCCGGCCTTGTAAAAGGCGCCTACTCATGCGTGCCGCCGAAGCCGTCATGCTGTACGGAGCGGAGGTCTGGGCCGATGCGCTACGGAAAGACGTGCACAGGAAGCGTCTCGCCGCGGTGCAACGGAGAGCAGCACTCCGGATCGCGTGCTCTTACCGCACGGTCTCCGAGCCCGCGATATTAGTGGTCGCTGGGGTAATACCCATCGACCTTCTTGCACTGGAGAGACGCTTCGTCCATCAGCAGAAGCCTGCTCTTGGGGTAGTGGAGGCCCACCGAACGGCCAGGGCCAATACCATCCAGGCTTGGCAGCATCGGTGGGAATCCTCCACTAAAGGAAGATGGACGGCCAGGCTGATCCCACAAGTGGACACCTGGCTGTTCCGAAAAGAGGGTGAGGTAAATTACTACCTCACCCAATTCTTGACGGGGCACGGCCTGTTCCGCGCATACCTACATAAGATAGGTAAAGTCGCGGAGCCAGGCTGCGCCTATTGTGAGGGCCTCCCGGACGACGTGTTCCACACCTTCTTCGTATGCGGAAGGTGGACCGTCGAAAGGGGGGCACTAGAGAGGGACCTTGGCTGCATATCACCTGACAATATAGTCAGGCTGATGCACCAAGGTCCTCAACAATGGGCGAAAGTCGCCTCCTACGTGGAGGCGATCTTGCGCCAAAAAAGGGAAGAGGAGAACAGCAGATCGGCCGTCCGCAGGGCGCCGTAGCTGTTCACGGGAAAAAAAAAGACCCCTGCGGGTCTCAACGGCCAATCTGAAGTGAGAAGGTGCCGCTCAGGCGAAGCAAGCCCTCCCCTGAAGTAATGTGTAAAACGGTGCCGGGGGAGGGTCTGTACAGTGGGTAGGAATCCCACACGCCGTGGGAGTGCGGAGCCTCTTGCGGTGTCTCCTGGGCTGGCATGGATATGCGGCCCAGGCGGTCCGGTGGAGCATTTGGTCCACCGGACTGATGCAAGATTTCACTGTTTCCCTCGTAAAAAAAAAAAAAAAAAAAAAAAAAAAAATTATTATTATTATTATTAATTTGTAATAGTAACTTCGTTTGAGTAAAGGAAATGAAGGAATGTAAGTAATGAAAATAATAATCATAATTATTAATAATAAGTTGATCTTATTATTAATAATTGTGGCAGGCTTGGGTAGTAACTAGTTAAAAAGTTAAAAGTTAAGTTGAAAGTTAAAAAGTTAAGTTGAAAGTTAAAAAGTTAATAACTTCTAACATAAACTTAGATAATTTCAAATCATCTTAACTTTTAACTGGACTAGTTGATTATTTTATATTAACTTTAACTTTTTAACTTTTTTTTTGTAGTTAAATCTTTACTCTCTATTTTTTATCCGGCAGCATACATGTACAAAAAACTGCACATCGCTTGAACTTATTTGTAATAATATGTATAAGCAATACGTAAAACAATTTTTATCAAAGTATTTAAATTTAAATCAAGAGTACACGCATAAAACAATAGAAGGCGAATCCCAAATCTGTACAAATTTATCGGCGGGGGATGCGAGTACTACGCGTATACGAGAGAGCGTCAGACGTGCATACATGGCAAAATAATTATTTTAATATTACTAGTAGATAAGCTATGTCGGTTCTGGAGTCAGCCGTTTCTGGAATCATGCCGTTTCTGGAATCAGCCGTTTCTGGAATCAAGCCTTTTCTGAAATCAGCCATTTTGGCTTGATGTCAGAATCGGCTCGACGTCAGAATCGGCTTGATGTCAGAAAAGGTTTGATGCCAGAACCGACACAATCAAAACGGTCAGCGAGCAGCCAGCGGTTAGCGACAACGGCTTGATGTTGCAGATAAATGTGGCGCGCGAGCGGTTCGCAGCGGCCAGCGGTTGATAGCTTATCTACTTATAAATATTTAGAACTTTTTATAACCCTGTTGTTGGGGTAAAGAACAGGTGTTTGTTGAAATTTTTTCCGAACATTTTTTCCACTGCGACTTTTGATTCTTCTCGTTTTTGTCGTTGATCAGTGGTTGTTGCTCTGGAGCAACGGTCGAGCTGCTTTGACCCATTATTAAAGAATGAAAGCCTCTAACGACCTCATCACGCTTATATATAACCCATATCCCGACTGACTGCTTGCGAGAGCACCGTAGGCACCTAGTGGTCAGCTATGAAACTATTAAAAAATTTTTTAGGTGGATAGGAGCCCCACCTCGCTCCTGGTTCTACTGGTGAGGTTCTACCTGTCTATCAACCCCCCATTACCCTTAAAATTTTTATTTATCAATATCTTCCCCCTCCATAACGTCTTCCCATTCCATGTTGGAATCGTTGAGGTAAAATTGCTTCATGCGCTTTACGTTGTACAGGGCACAAGTAGTTTTGTACGCTCCATTATGATTAGTACATATAGTCACTGATCTTGGATAGTCGAAAGATGAATAGTTCATTTCGTTGATATCGATAACATTAAAATTAAATCGCTCTAACCACAACTTTTTTATTTCACCAATAACGAAAATTCTTTTAGCATCTTTGAATGCATCTTGAAGAATTTTTCCGATTTCAGTATAGTCGTAATCACCACTATTCCACGATAGTCCATGATAGCAAAGTTCTAACCACAAATTTTCACGTTTGTATTTGTCTGTTAGTTATCGCCAAGGAAACGGTGGTTTGAAGAGGTGCACTACAGGCACATCGTCGTCATTGAGTGACACGATAGCTAACTCTTTCAGAACAAAATCATTGCCAGGCTTTTTAAAGCCCTGCATATCAACTGCGTAGTCCATGGCAAAATTTCGCTTCGAATTCCAAATGATGAATGACAAGGAGCTGGAGGCTCGCTCACCTTATATACTCCTTAAAGTTTCTGCACGTCGCCGCTTACGGGACTATATTGAACTATGCGATCGTGTAAGATCAAGCAGTAGGCTGAAGTTCCAGCAGGAAAATTTTCCTTTGCTTCAAATTCCAGACGAATGTCTACAGGGGTACTCTTTGAGGACTCGTTTTGTTTTGAGCAGTTTATCACTATCAGGAGTTTGTAAGTGAGATATTGCGACTTTTTCGACATAGGTTCTGGATCTTTGCCATAGTATGGATTTTGAAAATTAGCGTACATATCGTAGAGCATGGCAAATTGATTACGATTCACATCGAGGTTAAGATTGCCATACGGATATGACTGAGAATTGAGAAAGAGTTTTACATTTGTAAGATTGCAATGATCGAACTGACTAGCATTTGCAGCTCTTCGATCTTTTCTATTAGTTTGAAAACCTAAGATGACAAAGCGTGGTTTTTCAAGTTGATTTGATGTTTTTACAGTCCATACCTGTCTCGACGTAATCGGAAGTAGTGGGTACTCGTACAATTCCCACATGCGAAAACTCATGGCAATGGGGCGATCTTTCCCCACGAAATCGAGTAAGCGAATTTTGTTAGAGTTCGATGCAACTACGTATGGCATTAGCCATACGATTCTAGTTATTTCAACATTAAAGTTTTCATAACCCTCTGCATTGTCTACTCTTATAGGTGTTTGTTTAACGGCGTTTAAGTCGTTTCTCGATCTCATGAGAACGAGTTCATGCTTTGCGTTTACTACAATTTTACGATAGTTCTCTGCGAAGCCAAAAATTAGGCTCAATGAAATCGATACATTGAAGTAACCAGCATTATCAACAATATTCTGTATTTCTTCTACGTCGATCCAGCCCGCATTTTCAATGATAAAACTCTGAGTGGGATTGAGTGAAACCCAACCTTTCATGAGAGTGGTTAAACCAACATTTTTGCACTTGTCTATCTCAATAGCATTCAATTCATATCTGATTTCTTCAAATAAATGACAAATTGCATTATTCACAAGTTCTGTAATTGTAGTGGGAGTATTATTAGTTTTAACCAATCGCCTGCAGATATGTAGTGCACTGCGAGAAGGTAAGAGACATAAATCTTGATGTTAAATAGATATACGTATTTCATCGCTGTTCTTGAATGTTGCTGTATACGGTTGGTGAGCGTGAACCTCGTAGTGCGCTACGGATTCATCGAAAGTTACAAGTGTTTGTATGCTTAGAATTTCTTCCATTTCGTTGAAAGCAGCAAAAGATGATACAAGTTATTTTCCACCAAGTACTACTTTTAATCCTAGACTTTTTAGTTTTTGTATGCTCTGACGTGTATGCTCTGACGTACTTCACAGTTCGTTGATGACTGATGCGTGGTGGGCATATTTATCTGCTTATATAGTTTCTGCTTTAAATAATTCCCATTATGATTGGCGGATATGCAATCTTATAGTTATAACTTCTCCACGGAAATTTACTAAATCTCCGTCTTGATCGATGATGCGTACTTGCAAATGATCTATACGCTTTACGGAAATCGGTAGGTAAATGACGTGCGAGGGAACTTCGATGATTTTATACCCCGGAGGTACTTCAGGGAAAAACTCGTGTATCGTGTGTACTTGTTTGTCGTTTATGTATGCTCCCGAAGTGATATTACACTCGACTCTCAAAGCGTTGATTTTGAGAATTGTAACAGGTAAGTCAGAATTATGAATGACGTTCGGTTCGAGAATACGTCTGGTGAAGCCCAGTAGACGACCGAGTGAATTTTCAGGTCGAAAATCTATGGCTGACTACACTTGATTGTACAGCAAAGAGTATTATTATTTGGCTATAAATTGAAAGTAATGTCGTTGTGCGCTAATTTTTTACGAAGGAATTTGTCAATATCCTCAATTTCGTAACTTCCTACTGGAAGAGGGACAATGTTTCCACCTACGTAAAACTTATTGTTGTTACTATCTATATTGGGGATTGAATTAATTGTTAAAAGTTCAACAAGCCCTAAAACGTAATTTTTATTTGGCAATAACTCGATTGGTGGAAAATACTGTGCTTCTAGTGTAGAAGATGTACCTGAAAGTGTCAGAGTTAATGAACCTTCCATGACAGCTTAAATCAGAATGACCTAATGTTTCCCCCGCCTCTCCTTATGTAGCCCCACACAAGAATTTTAGGCAGGGGTGACCGCAATTGTATGTGTCAAAATCTTGATATCTTTCATGATTATATTTAACTCCGTCTACTCCGAGGTATAATATTAAATCTAAAAGTGGTCGAAGATCGCCAAAACTATCGAAATATATAACATTTCTGCCTCTTTTTCTATATGCAACCCAGTGTGTCCCAGGGCCGCTAGCGTCATCAAGATTAACTATAGCAGATTCACTATAGCGCGGCCCAGAAGCCGGTAATGCATTTCTCATAAATACTCCCCGAAAATTAGATATTTTTAAAAGTTTTGCATATTTTAATATGTCCACATCGGTAAGTGCTCGCTAAGGTAATTTCATGAACTTTTTTTTTAAATGGAGACCTAACCCTACTTTGTGTGGTTTAAGATATAAGCCATTGCCCAACGCTACACTTTCCATAGTTTTATTATGCCTTTTATTTTCTTGCAACTGCTCCTTAGAGGCTTTTGCGTTATTTACAGCTTTTACTATTCCAGCAGCACCACCAGCTAGAGCGCCAGTTGCACTCAAGCCTGCAAATAGAGGTATGAGAAATGGCAATACCCCTCCTGTTTTCGAGGGGACTGGTAAAATACGTGAAATTTTAATATTCTCTTTACCTCCAGCTTCTTTAACAGCGCTCCGAACTTTTTTCAAAGCTGATCGTATGACTGTTAGAGCGCAGTTACTCGACGTTGATTTAACGGCACCAGCTTTGATAATTTTTTTCAAGGGAACTTGGTTTCTCTTCTTAGCTTTTAGACCCATTCCAAATTTTTTAGCGTTCTTTCGTTTTCTCTTTTTACTTTTCTTCTTCAAACCCATACCAAATCTAGATTTTAATGTCATAGTATTAGTTATAGTGTATGCAGCCGCTTTTTCGCCAAAATTAGCGTCTTTTGATTTAACGCGATTCCAAGATTTTTCTGCTAAAATTTTATCTGCGACGTTTCTCGCTTGAACGTTTTCACGATTTCTATAATAAGCTATATCGTGCTCTTTAGAAGCGTCTAGCGGATTAATTCCAAGATCTCCTCTAGCTAAACGTTTTGCCAACTTAGTGCCTGGACCACAGTACTGATAACCGGGTATGTGAAGTTCAAATGGAAGTTTATTAATAATTTTATTAACTAAACCGCGTCCGCGTTTGTGAATGATCATCACTCTTCGAAAGTGAACGGGCAACTGATGGTGGAAGCTATATAAGACCGTTATTTATACTAATAGCCATCAGTCATAATTTGGTTGTCATAGAGTAAAGATCATGAACTTTAAAGAACAATCGGTAAAGCTGCCAATAGAAAATTTTGATGCACTTGTAGAGCATGATAAAAGAGCAAAGCGACACGGCGATCTACTTCCTGATAGTATACAGCCGTCTTCTGCGGCCCCTCAAACTGCGGAAAAACAAATAGTTTACTTGCTCTCATAATGCACCCTAATGGCGTTAGATTTGAAAACGTATATGTCTACTCAAAGTCTCTCAATCAGCCGAAATATAAATTTTTAAATGAAATCTTAGAACCTATAGAAGGTGTATAATATTTTCCATTCAGCGAACACAATTCAGTTGTCGATCCTGACCACGCACTTCCAAACTCTATCATAATATTTGACCATATAGCTTGCGAAAAACAAGATAATGTTAGAGCCTTTTTCTGCATGGGCTGACATAAAAAGGTTGATTGTTTTTATCTATGCCAAAGTTATGCTCACATTCCAAAACATCTTGTTAGAGATAATGTAAACTTACTTGCTATTTTTAGACAAGATGAAGTAAATCTAAAGCATATCTATGACGATCACGTAAATACCGATATGATCTATGGACATTTTAAAGAATTATGCTCTAAGTGTTGGAGAGATGATAAGCATGGTTTTCTAGTCATCGATAAAGATCGAGGAATAAATGATGGTAGATTTCGCAAGGGCTTTGACAATTTGGCTATAAATATAGCATGCACATAGGTAACAATCAACAGTTTCTGACTGAACGTTGAAACGACAACATGGCTGATTTTCAACGAGAAAAAAACGTGCTTCGTCAACTTGTTAAGGCACGAGATGCGATTAAACGTAATATAGAATATTAAAATTTGGGAAAGACAATGTCAAAAAGATTTTAAATGAAACATTCAAACCAATAGTTGATCCGCTTCAAAAACTTGTAGTTCAGAAAACCGATGAACAAAATAGTGTCGAAGATAATACCGTCGAACAAAGTAGCGTTAAACAAAACGAAAGTTTTGACAGTGAGTTTAATGATACGATACAGAATGCCCACGAGACATCTTTCGAAACCGCAGATAGTGATATCGACGATGACTCTGATTTATACGTCAAGGCCCTGAAGCTCAATCAACCCCAGTATCTTGACAAAATTTATGGAGTACGAAATGAAAACGGTAAATTTTTTATTGGTAATTTACCGATTAGTTTTCATAATAATAAAATTAAAATTAATGGAGTAGCATACCCGAGAACTATAGGATTACTCTAGTTACTGATAGCAAAACAACCAAGTAAAAATAATATAATTATAGAATTTGTAGCTAATGGTCGTACTACCAAGGTGTTTTTTATAAGTAAAACAATTATTTACAACGTTTCGGACATTTTATTACGTCCCTCTTCAGGTTCTAAATACAACAAATATACAATTATTTTTTACAATTCACAATAACTTAATTTCGCATTAATAAATAAAACTTACATTTAAAACGTATTGTCAAATTCTTTTACGGAAAGTGATCCGTTCGTCACTGCTTACAATTCGGATTTTTCATCGTATTTATACAGATGTTACGCATATATGTGTGTGTATAAGAAGCGCGTACAATGGTGGGGATGCAGTAGACGATTTTCGAAGCGACACAGCGGGTGTGCTATCAGGAGAGTATGTCTAAGTAGAGGGGGGACCCCAACCAATGTTACAAAATTCTCGACCTCGAGCAATCCTACGACAACGTGGGCGTGCGTGGTAACTCTACCTCAGCATGTTCTCCTGTTCTCCTTCACTTGCTGCTTTCAGTATTTTCCTCTTATAAGCACATAAATTGACAATTATTTATTAGAGTGGTATATTCTTTTGGTAAACTATTAATTTCGAATTGTTTATTCATATATCTTGATTGTGTGTGTATGAATACAGCTTCCGAAAATAATCTTTTTCCTCTATTAATTTCTGTATCTAGAATTTGTACATTATTGAAATCTATTTTATGATTATTGTTTTTTGTGTGTAGATATAATGATGAATTATCATCTTTCCTAGTGTATTTTTTAGAGTGTTCATTAATTCGTACATTTAAACGTCTACCTGTCTGGCCAACGTACGAAGCCTCACAATCTTCGCAATTAATTTTATAAACAACATTCGCTTTATCACAGATTTTAGTATTATCTTTACCTAATTTAATAATATTATTGAGTTTATTCTTGGTACTATATATGATATTTGTATTGTGTTGTTTAAACAAAATGTTCATGGATCTTTCTAATTCTTTAACATATGGAAGTGTAATAATACTTTTTTTATTTTTTTCATTTCATCGATTGTTATTACTATTTCTTAATTTATTTAGGCGTTTTTTTATATGAAATTCTGATAATTCAGGTGGATAATTATTCTGTTTTAAAAGTTCCTTGATAAAATTTATATTTTTATTGTGAAAAGAGTTGTGTGATAATTTAAATGCTCGGTCAACTAAACTATAAATAATGGCAATTTTATTACAAAGAGGATGTTGAGATAAATAATTTAAATATCTTCCTGAAAAAGTTTGTTTATGGTACCAATCTGTGATAATGCGTTGTTGATTATTGACAATAATTTTGATGTCAAGAAAACTAATACAGTTATTAAGTGGTAGTTCAGCAGTGAACTGTAAATTTTGGTCATAGGAATTAAACGTGTTTACAGTATGATCAATCGTGTCTTTTTGTATACATAAAATAATATCGTCAACGTAACGGAAATAAAACAAAGGTTTCGTATTAAGATTATTTAACGCTTGAATTTCCAAATCTTCCATGACAATGTCTGCCAAGATGGGGCTAATGGGATTACCCATAGCTGAACCGAAAATTTGTTGGTAAAATTTTCCATTAAATAAAAAAATTATTGTTAAGTATGTATTTTATTATATGTAAAAACTCTGTGCAATTCATATTAATTTTATTATATATCTGTGTCCATCTTTTTTCTATTGCTTTATAAACTAAATAATCAGGAATATTGGTGAAAAGACTTACTACATCAAGGCTAATTATTACAAAATCAGGTGGGATTTGGAAATTATCTATTTGTTCTCTTAGTTTAAAACTATTATCTACATGTGAATTTGGTTCTTTTAGATTGTTTGATAAGAACTTCGTAAAGAATCTTGGCAGACATTGTCATGGAAGACTTATAAAAAACACCTCGGTAGTACGGCCATTAGCTACAAATTCTATAACTATAACAAAAACCTACCATTGGCTACATTTAACCAAAAATAATATAAGTTTAGATGATTTAAAAAATTATCGTAAAATTTTAAAACTATCGTCTGCTCACAAAAGGCGATATGACAAGAACGAAAAGATTCGTTTTCATAACAGTAATAAATTTAATAATATTATTGCTCCAATGTTCAATATTATCTCGAAAACAATTACCGGATAATCGATTAAAGGTGGCTCATTACCTCGTTATAAAATTGCGAAAAAACATACTGCTTTAGACTATGTGTACTGGGACGATCCAAACGAGCTGGTTGACCGGCTTCACTTACTAGTAGCAGAAAGATCTGCCGGAAATCTAAGTCATGTAAATGAGATACACTCTATAATCGAGGAATTGCGTGAAGCAGGCTATATATATTGAGCGCACACGCATATATGACTCATTCTCAAAATGAGCGTTGACGTGTTTGGACGTAACCTCGGAAAAACCGAAGATATTCGAGGGCCACCTGGCGTTGGCTTTAAAGTCCCATCTGAAGGACACTTCGACATAGAAAATGAAAAATTATGCAATGTTGCCGAACATCAACAACCAAGCGATATTGTAAATTTAGAGACACTACGAAACATTATTCAAATAGAAATTCGAGGAATGATTGATATAACTACAAGACTTAGAACTAGTCTGGATGACATACATAAAATAGTTGACACTCACAGAGCTGAAGTTGATGCACAGATATCTCAAATAAAAGCTGACAATTTGACTATAAAAAAGGCTATGGCACAAATATTCAATCAGTAATTCCACAAACATGGAACATGAAAGGCTAGTTGAAGAACTGCACAAACCTGCAATGCGTAACTATACACGTCGAAGCTTTGACGTGCGTGGTTTGGACGAGACTTGGCAAGCAGATCTCGTCGAAATGATTCCTTATGCTCGAGATAATAAGGGCTATAGATACCTGCTTACTATAATCGACATTTTCTCCAAATATGCATGGGCTGTTCCTGTAAAGAGAAAAACAGGCAAAGATGTCACAGAAGCTATGAAATCTGTGCTTGTTAAAGGCAGAGTACCAAAGAATCTTCATACCGACAGAGGCAAAGAATTCTATAACGCAGATTTTCAAAAACTTATGAGCACATACAAAATAAAGTTATATTCAACCTATAGCAATCTAAAAGCAGCAATATGTGAACGCTTCAATCGCACGCTAAAAAGTGCAATGTGGAAAAAATTCAGTTTGAGAGGCAAATACAAGTAGCTAGATATTTTACCTGATTTACTTACCATATACAATAATCGTAAACATCGTACTATCGATGCAAAACCTAAAGATGTAACATCCATTAACGAAGCAGGTATACTACGGAAATTTACCAGCAAAATAACTAAGCAGATTGAGCCAAAATTTAAAATTGGTGACAAAGTCCAGGTGAGCAAGGCTAAAGCAGTATTTAATAAAGGATATACTCCCAATTGGTCTACAGAGATATTTACAATTGTACGTATAGCAGCTACAAATCCAACAACTTACCATCTGAAGGACTATCAAGATCATCCCATCTCAGGCGGCTTCTATGAACAAGAATTGCTCAAAGCCAAGTTTCCAGATATTTATCTTGTAGAAAAAGTAATTAAGAAAAAAGGAAATAAAATTTTTGTAAATTGGCTTGGTTTTGATAATTCACATAATAGTTGGATTGATAAAAAAAATATGTAATCATGCAAATAGAATGTTTAATAAAAACAATTTTTTTTAAAGTGAAATCAAGAACAATGTTTATTCATTAACTTATATGTCTTTAAATTATTTGTTTTAACATATGTTTTTACAAGAACTAATTTTAATGCTTATTTACAATGCTTCTTAATTATATTAACATCACTTATTAAACGCGTCGAGATAAGAGTTTTACTTATTTGCAACATCTAGTTTTAAATCACGAATAACGTTTTTTTTTATTCTATAACTTATTTTTAACTTATTTACAAGAACTATATTCACAACACTTATTTTCCACTAAATTCAATATTAGTCGCGTTGAGACAAGTTAAAAAGAGTTCGTACTTGTTTGCAGCATCCGCTAACTCATTGAAAAGCTTCTCGTCGTCTATTAAGGTTATTGATACTCGCTTGGGCAAGAATACCTCAAACTCGCTGTCCAGCTCGGTGACGACTTTTGTTCCATATTTTGTCGTCACGATTTTTAATTTGGTCACCATAAATTTGGCTCCTTGCGGCAGATCGGAGAGTTTTTTCGTGGGAAGGAATCCCCCACGAGCGATGGCATTCAGCTTTGAAAGATCCATCTGTAACATAAACATATAATTAAGTTAATGTTTAGCAATGAAATATAATTATTTTCTCTTAATGCAATACTAACCTTAGATTTCTCTAAATTTTCTTTTACTATCTGGTTCGTCAAGGATTGTCTTCGAAGGCCTCTTGAGAGGATTGTCTACGAGAAGTAGTTGTTGGCGAGCTGTGAAGGGCGACTGCTGAGCAACAAGAAGCGGATGTTGTGCAGCGAGAAGCTGGGTGTTCTGATGCAATGATTGCTGTTGATTGCTGCTGCTAAGCGGTTCAACTGCTCGAATAAGCTCCGTCTGTCGCTGCTCCTCGTTAAATAGCGGACTCCCCACTACTACCGTTGCGGCGTTTGGCGGCTCGACGCCCTCCTTCTCTCGAGGTGATTCCTCATTGGCCGTCTCCACTGCGGCGTTTGTTGATTCGACCCCCTCCTCCCCTCGAGGTGCATCCTCATTGGCCATCGCTTCCTTCATTATTTTATAGTGAGCCCAGGGTAGGGTATCTGTCGTGCCAGGCTGTAGACATCGCTTGTCATCGTGAGCACTCAAGGCAATCTTCTTTTCTTTCTCGGTGTGAAAATTGTGATGCCGAGATCGAATGTTATGCTGCTCACGAGTGATAATGACGTTCTCGCAAAGACATTTGACGTAGTCGTCAGGGGTGATCGTGGCTTTAACCACATAAGTCTTGACGCCTTTTGCCTTCTTTATAGGTTTTTGGTTCTGTACCTTGACGCTGTACATCTTGCTTCGCAGCCCGACAAATTCCAACATGATCTCACCGGTGCATTCATCTTTCATCAAGCCAACCTTCTTTTTATTGGCTCGTGGCATGTTGAACGGGTTGATCTCCGGATAGTCTAACGTGTCGAATTCTTGAATATCCTGTTGCATCACGTTGTACATATCGACACCTGTCACCTCGTATATCAGACTATCCGTCTCGGTGTATAATAGCTTGCCTTGGTCACCTACACGATCTCGCATGTACTCATAGTGAAACCTGTGGACTAATATCTTGGACAAATCCAAAACTGCCAATCCGATGTAAATTGGTTTCCTTATAGAGATAGATCTCCATGCGTAGTAGCTGCACAGCAACAAGGTTTTCATCAAAAATATCAGAGCTATGAAAATTTGGTTTTGAAATAAGTACTTCAGCTCCATAGCGGCCTTTCCACTTAGTGACTAGCTTCACGTCAACGCGTTTCCTCTCGTTTTCCATTGTCTTACCATAAACAACGTTGTTAAACAGTTTGAAGAGCATTTTTTCAAACTCGTTTTTGGCTTCCTTTCGTTTTGCGCTGTTTAAGTCAATATACTGCTTTAGCCAAGGACTCTGCTGGAATTAAATGGCACGATGTACTTTTATGAGAACTAAGCCATGTTTCAAAGCTTTCTTGAGTGCTCTATAGTGAAGCACATATCGATGTTTATCGTGAAGCGTTGTCATCAATTTATGTTGTTTAGAACCAGGAGGTGCCATGTGCTCAGCACAGAATGGTAGGTCTTTGTGAGCATCATGGAGTGTTTCGAGGTACTTCAGGTCCACTTCAACAAAGTATCCAAAGTCACAGTCGTTGGGGATGTCAAAGAAGTTTGGCTCGTTTACATTCTTCACCCATTCAAAGCCGCCATATGGTAAGAACTCAGTCCCAACCGTATAAATTGTTGACGTCGAAATACATTAAATATTTCTCAGCCTCGTCAACATTATAGCCTTCATTAATATACGAGTTGTTCGCTTTGGCATAGCCATTACAGCACTGACTGACTCCTCCCCGTATGCTTCTCTCGATAAACATTAACATGTCTACATCGGTGAGAAGCTCGAGTTTGATCTGTAAAAGAATTTTTTTTGAGAATAATAAAGTGTTATTTTTAATAATTAAATTTATACCTGAGTATTTTTAAGCATAGCATCCCACGACAGTCCAGGTGTTGTGTAGTAATGAGCAGGATCCAACTCATAAGCTTCCAGACAGTTATTTCTAAAATTTTCAAAAACTTCAGCCAAAAGTATGACGTCTGTCTTGAGGTATAAGTCAGAGTACTGCCCAAGATCATGAATGTTAAAACTCTGCCAAACATTTTGGGCATGCTCATAATCCGTATCGCTGATGTGAGTGTTGTATAAACTGCTAAAAAAATCATCCTTCGACGGAAGATTCGGTTCCTTTAACTTTTCAAACGATGTGACATAGTCATAAGGAAACACTCCTTTCCTTTTTAAAAGTGCAATCTGTTCATCAGTGAATCCTTCTTGCTTGAATATGCACTCTAAAGTATCGAATTCTCCTTCTCTTTTCTTTGTGGAAGAAGTGAAACACGTCCTGGGAAGCATGTCGCTATTTCTCTAATAAAGAAATGCGAATCGTATCCACTTAATTTGTGAAATACTATCGGAATCGTTCTTGAATCTTGAAAGCTGATATTACATTTGTTATGTGCAGGTCCGCGATATCTGTAATAATTTTAGAAATAATAGAAAATTAATAATAAAAGAAAATTAATAATAATAAAAATACTCACTTTCCTGTAAAGTGACAGTAGTCACAAACTCTCTTGTCAGTGTCGGTGAATGGCATCTCACAAATGTGACATACACGAGCGCCGTCGAACCTTATATTTTCGAGTGGTGTTAAGTCATTCATTGGACGTGGATTTTTATAAGCATTATTTAGTTTCACAGCCAAAGAGTGAAGACTTTGCATAAACCATGTAGCTGGAGATTCAGTTTCTTCTCCCTCTTGTCTGTAGCTTTTATATTCTGAAAGTCTATTGTCATAGCTATATTTGATAAAGAAACCCACGCTGAATGGTTTGTGACTTTGATCAGCCCGTTCATTGTCAATCACTGGCTCCAATATACACTCAAAATCGGCGTATATTATGAATGGCACTCGATTTTTACAGTGAAAGTTTTTAAACTGTAAAATACTATCTTTTTTAGATGGGAGTGTAATTTTACACTTATTAATTTGTACACAGTCAGTTACATGCTTCGTTAGCTTCTCTTCAGTCCAGAAAAAATGTAAACATCAGTCACAGATAAAAGTTTTATGGTTACGAGAACCTATCTGTTGACTACATAGTCTTGATAAATTTTTTATCTATACATAGTGATTTTTAAATACTATGTCAAAACTATCGAGAGTCTCTTCCTCTTCCTCCTCATCAACATAATGACTTTCAACAAGAAGTAAATTGACATGCTTTTCTTTCTTGCAAGATGTCAAGTGCCGGGGTAGGATGTCAAAAAATTTTCCTATTTTCTTCAAATAATAGAGATTTATCGAAACATCATTTTGTTTTTCAAATTTTTTAATTTTTCTGGGATCTACGGGAAATTCAATTCTGTCAAAGTTGAGTTCATCTTTATGTGAAGCATATGCCGATACTCGATTTATATTTATTCTAGCTGGGTGTAATGCTGATACAACAGCCCATTTAAAACACTCATCATCAGCATTCTGTACGTTGACACACGCCTTCTTGTTTTCGATGAACGGAGGCAAATCTATGAAAGAGCTCCCCCTCATTGGATTGTACTTATAAATATTTATAACTACATTCAAAATAGATTTGAGGGACCAGCCTGATTCTCGCTCTTGGAATTCTTCCATTTCTGTGTCGATAGGCTGCTGCACATTCATCACAAACCACTCATTTAAATCTGTCGTCAAATAGATGGGGCCAGTCTTTATATTAAAGTATTTAATATCGACAGTTTCCTCGTCATCCTTTACAATTATGTACTCAGCAGCCAAGACCGTGTTAACTTTGAGAGCAGGATGTTCCTCGAGAGCTTGAGTCACTTTCGCAATGAACTGCTTTTTAGCATCTTTCATGAAAGCTAATAGATCGAGATGCCTTCGATTAGTAATAACTCCTGTCTTTATTCTGTTTTCAAAGGCTGACTGAACGTCGTCCCAAACGACTACAGGATTATTTTCTGCAGGAATATTTTCGTTTAGACCCGTACCTACGCGACGTTCACTCAACAGATGCAGAACGCTGTTATTAAGTGCGACTCCAGCTTGAAGTTTCTGCTTATCTGGCACAGACAAGTTTTGCGAGGAATTTTGGACTTTGAGTAGAGCGGCATGTCCCATCTCTAAGTATCTATTGATGTCATCATCAGCACGGCCACTCAGTATGGCCTGGTACGCTCTCCATAACGTAAGAGCTGTATCCTTACAATCTTGAGCGATGTTAGATTGATTTAGGCCACCGGCGACGACAGGATTATTCGCATGATTTGAGCTACTTGGATCGACGACTGCAGGATTATTCGCGTTAATTCTTATGCGATGTTCTTTTATCAAATTCATCACGTTTTTTATAAGTGTAACAGCAACTTCAAATTGCAGCTTTTCGGCCTCTGAAAAGTTTCGTGATGAATTTCTGGCTCTGCGTAGAGCGACATCACCCATCCATAACCATCGGTCATCTTCATTAGCAACATCATTCCTAGTGTTCATGTACAGTTTCCACAGGTTAAGACCTATATCCATAAACTCTTGTGCCATCTTTATACAACTGCTCTTGAACACTCCGAGCAGAGGACTGACTTTCCATCGTCAGCGCAGTGCCTTTTATCTCTGAGCTGTGAAGAGAGGTCGATTGTGATTGGTTATGAAGTACGGAGTGGGGGAAAACAACATGATTGGTCGAAAAAACGAGCAGTGGGGAAAAGTGCTAACGAGGCGGCTGTAAATGTAACCACGCGAGGTAAAAATCTCATTCACTTCACCACTCTCGTTCGAGAGCAGTCGCACCAATCGCACCAGTTGCACCAGTCGCACCAGTCGCAGCAGACGCAGCAGTCGCAGCAGTCGCAGCAGTAGCACGATGAAGTACATTGTCGACGTGCAAGGATTCAAGATTACCTTGAACGAATTCGTTTTCAAGGAGGTAGCCGTCGTCTCTCTCGAGAAAGATCCTACGCCTTCCGTCTTCCTCTTCAAACCACCTCATGCTTGGGAAAAGCTATTGGACAAAAATAAGTCCGAAAATAGATGGCTTGAAGAGAATTTCCACGGAATTATGTGGAGAGCGGGCAACATCCCATACGAAGAGCTTAGCAACACTCTACGTGGCGTACTCGATGGGGCAGAGATATATGTAAAAGGATTGGAGAAAACAAAATGGATGCAAAGATTTTATTCTGGTAAGTTATTAAAATGATGTTTTTATAAAAGAGAAATTCTCAACAGTCATTTTTCTTTTCAGATTCATTTTTAACATCGAGGATATGGGATGCCCATCTTTAAGAAAGCTCCCAGTGGAACCTCTTTCATGCAACAATCATTTTGGTTGTGACTTTCCCGTATGTGCCCTTCGAAATGCAATGGCCATGAAAAATTGGATGCTTGAGCAATGTGATAAAAGAATAACCGAATCGTTGCATTTAATGTATAATTAATAATGTAAATTAAATATTGTATTAAGTGAATAAATTTATTTTCAATATATAACTTTCGTTCCGCAGAATTTATTATAAACTTCTGGAAAAAATCGAATACTATATTATATGAATAAAAAAAAGATTAATTCATGTTTCATGCAGTTTACAACATTAAATAATTTCATTTAATACATCAGAAAGTTTTGTTTATGTATATTAATAATTCGTAATTCGCGCGCTAAAATAGTTATGAGGGAGCTGTTCTCAAAGACTACTACTGCGCCACCTGTTGATTAATGCAACGTTATATAATAGCGGACAAGCAACGCATTTCGTCATTCGTCTCTGATGGGGAAGAAAGTGCGCAGCGAGGCATAGCGTATTACGAGTAAGCGCAATCGTCGCCGCCACAAACGTCCGCCAGACCTGGAGGTGTGTGTCATCGAGGAGCCGATGATTGTGGGGCAGTAAGAGGCTAGTGCTCTCAACGAGCAGGAGCCGATGGCCGAGAGGCAGGAGCTCCATGCACTAGTGGAGCTGCATGAGACTAGTGCCCCTGATGAAGCGCCAGAGCCATTCATAACAGAGACGGTACGCGAGCGCCCTGCTAATCGTCGTTTCTCGCGAGAGAAGCGCGTCAGGGTAAAGCGGCGTCTCTGTTTTGAGAAGAAGAAGGAGAAGAAGTAAGCTTACAGAGAGAGAAAAAAAACAGCCCTTTTCAGGGCTACAAACTTTTTAAACGTAAAACAAATATTACAAATAATAATATTGATAATAACTAATTAATAACATATAGAAAAAATACTGCAAGTTTGCCTTTTTCAGAATATAAAAATTTCTAGGGAGGTCATTTCTCTGTAGGGAGGTTAGCATCCTGCAAAACATAAAATTTTTTTTTTCAT
Source organism: Torymus aiolomorphi (assembly GCA_036365515.1). Classification (NCBI taxonomy): domain Eukaryota; kingdom Metazoa; phylum Arthropoda; class Insecta; order Hymenoptera; family Torymidae; genus Torymus; species Torymus aiolomorphi. The sequence goes on along the minus strand of CM070873.1, from coordinate 213,320,542 downwards.
ATGGACGTTATTTATTTGAGGTTGTAAAAGTTCTTGGTTGCACAGATTTAGTAAAATCGTTGTAAGGATAACAAAATAGTTCATTTCTTGGATTGAAAAATTAGAGTCAGAGCGAGAATTGATAAAGAAATGACATACATGCGCGCGAAATACTCGAGCACAAAATCGCGAACGCGAATCGAAGAAATGCATGTTCGATCTATACTGCGCGATCGCCTACGCTCTCCCCTTCGACTTACTTTCCTGCACGAGAATTTTACTGCTATCGTACATTATCTCTCGTATACACTTCTGGCCTCAGGACCAGCTGGGTGAATACGAGTGATAACAATAGCAAAACAATAGCAGTAAAAAAAAAAAACTCGCGAGCACTGTTGCACGGCGGGGGAGAGAAAACGAAAAAAAAAGAATTGTCACCGCGAGCGAGCACTTCATACATACACGCGCGTGCGCGAAAGGATTTTTATAGCGAACTCGCGAGCGATCGCCGACGCTCTCCCCTTCGACTTCCTTTTCTGCACGAGAATTTTACTGCTATCTTACATTATCTCTCGTATACACTTCCGGCCTCAGGACTAGCTGGGTGAATACGAGTGATAGCAAAACAATAGCAGTAAAAAAAAGCGGGGGAGAGAAAAGAAACACACGCGCGAAAAGAACACACACAACGAAAAGAACGAAGCACGCACACAGACAACGCCACGAAACGCGGGTAATTGACGTTGTGCATGTGCTTGCCAACCTCTCCCCCTCGACTTACTTTCCACCACGAGCATTTTGTCATGGTCATGCCTTATCATTCGTATACAATTCCGACCTCAGGGCCAGCTGGTTGCATATGAGCAATAGTTGCATTCACTATCAAAATGCTCGCGCGTACTGTTTGCGTACAGAGGATAGAAAAAACGAAGCTCAAAGAACGCGACGAAAAGAACGAAGCGCGAACATAGAAAACGTAAGAAGGCACGGGCACACGTTGACGCGCACGTTCTCGTCTAACCTCTCCCACTCCACTTACTTTCCACCACGAGAATTTTGTCACTACCATGCCTTATCGTTCGTATACAATTCCGGCCGAAAGGCCAGCTGGTTGCGATAGATACGATAAGCGACAAAAAAAGTCGCACGTACTGTTTGCGTACAGAGGAGAGAATGAAACACGTACACAAAGAAAAAATGCGTGTATGCGCGCGATTCTTTGCTATTGCTCAAAATAAATTTATGTTTGTTCCTGCGTTGAGAGAGCAACAGCAAAGAATATAAAATAAAGCGCGTATCGACGATATTCACGCGACGAAGAACTGACGCGAGTGACCGAGTACATGCGTGTGCTCACCTAACCTCACACGACTCACTTTCCGCCGCTAGAATTCCCCGTGGAGTCTGCTTCACCGTCCTGAGAGCAGCTATGTCTTTATGCACTTGCGTGCAAATCAATCTCTCTCTTAAACGTAATTAATCGCGTTCAAAGCAAATGACGAAGGCTGACCGTAGTCGACTTTTACGTCGTACTGTCGATCATTAATGCCAAGGTCCTTTAACTACTGAGAGTCGAAAGACTGTATGCACTGTCACCCCGCAGACGGTTGCGCGAGAAGCCACAAGCGAAGAGCGAAGGTGCGAGACCGGGAAGGCATGCTCGCGAACTAACGAAGTCGCACGCGCGTTCGTTATATTTATATCTTTACTCTCGATGCCCCCTCTTCGAATTTTCGACCAATCAGCGTACGAGCGGCGCCGGCGGTGCTCTGTCGACGAGTATAAAATGGAGCCCGCTGATCATATTCCAGTGACTCCGGCTTCAAGCCATCCGTCGCTCGTATTCCCTTCCTCTTGGGAAAGGTACTTATGGCGTTGGGGGAACAAGCGGTGCGTGAGCACGAGTGGTCAGCCCCCGGGTATCAGCTTGCCCTGTTGAGGTACGCCACACCGACCGACTCCTATCCTTTCGGGCCTTCGTGCCTCTGAGGGGTACATGCGCGTGATCTCATATTTTCACATACTATCTATTGAAAGAATTTTCGAAAACCGGTGGTGGGGGTAGAAATTTCGGTTTTTCGCTTATAAATCGAAAAGGAGTGCTTGGATCGAAAAACGGACGAAATTTTGGGGGTATGACAATAAGGATGACATACTTTTAACATACTATCAAATGACGTTGGCGGAATTTTCAAAAAACGATGGTGAGAGGAGAAATTTTGGTTTTTCGCTTATAACTCGGGAAGGAGCGCTCGGATCGAAAAACGGACGAAATTTTGGGAGCGTACAATAGGGGGACATGCTTTCAATATACTATCGAATGACGTTGACGGAATTTTCGAAAACCAGTGGTGGGGATAGAAATTTTGGTTTTTCGCTTATATCTCGAGAAGGAGCGCTCGGATCGAAAAACGGACGAAATTTTGGGAATGTAACAATAGGGGGAGGTACTTTTAATATACTATTGAATGACGTTGGCGGAATTTTCGAAAATCGATCGTGAGAAGAGAAATTTTGGTTTTTCGACCACTCGCTGGCCATTTTAACTTGTGTCGGTTCTGACATCAAATCTTTCTGGCATCAAGCCGTTTCTAACATCAAGCCGTTTCTGACATCGAGGCGATTCTGACATCAAGCCAAAATGGCAGATTCTAGAACCGGCTTGATTCCAAAAACGGCTGATTCCAGAAACGGCTTGATTCCAGAAACGGCTGATTCCAAAACCGACATAGCTTATCTACTAATACTTAACCCCAAGTAGGTGGAGAATGGGAGTTCCACGCGTATACGGGAGCGCACCAGACGTGTATACATGAAAAAATAATTATTTAAATAATTCTTAACCCCAAGTAGGCGGGGGATGGTATTCCACGCGTATACGGGAGCTCGTCAGACGTGTATACATGGCAAAATAATTATTTAAATAATTCTTTACCCCAAGTAGGCGGGGGATGCTAGTTCCACGCGTATACGGGAAGGCGTCAGACGTGTATATATGGCAAAATAATTATTTAGAGACTTCTTAACCCGAAGCAGGCGGGGGATGCGAGTTCCACGCGTATACGGGAGCGCATCAGACGTGCATACATGGCAAAATAATTATTAAAATAATTCTTAACCCCAAGTAGGCGGGGGATGCGAGTTCTACGTGTTTACGGGAGGGCGTCAGAAGTGCATACATTGCAAAATAATTATTTAGATAATTCTTAACCCCAAGTAGGCGGGGGCTACGCGTTCTACGTGTATACGGGAGCGCGTCATACGTGTATACATGGCAAAATAATTATTTAAATAATTCTTAACCCCAAGTAGGCGAGGGATGCGAGTTCCACGCATATATGGGAGCGCGTCAGACGAGTATACATGGCAATAATAATAATAATAATGCTTTATTAGCTTTAGCTATATTTGTACATTTTACAATTTGTTCTTATTTTTAATCCGACTCCGTCTCAATTCTGTGTTTGCGTCTGTGTAGCTGTTTGTGTGTTTGTGTAAATAAATGATAAAAAAATATGAAAGTATAAAATATAAACTTTCAATAATATAACATTTAAACTAAATTATTTCCTTTAATGTGTGTAAATGTGTATGTGGTGTTTGTGTCTGTGTTCTTCTGCTTTTGCTTAGCTACTTTTTCTTTTCTACTGCCTCTTTTTCCTCTTCTGCTTCTCATATTTTGGTTCTTATGCTATGTTCTTTTTGCTGTTTTCTTTCCCTTTCTCTCTTTCTTTGTCCGTTTCTGTTATTTGTGTTTTTCTCTCTTTTCCTGTTTTCTCCCACCTCTCCTTTCTCTGTGCTGCTGTGAGTACCTCATCCAAGGTGAAAACTCCTTCCTTCGCTGCTTTCTCCGCTTTCCTCCAAAGGTAGCTCTTCGCACATTTATCTTTGAATATGAGCCACCTCATTCCTATTCCGTTCTGCATTGGTTTTGTCTCCAAATCCTCCTTCCCAATCTGCATCTCCATCCAATCTCTCACTTTCTCATCTTTCCAGTTCCATCCTCTTTTTATTACTAAAGTGTATTCTTTATTTACATCTTCTATTCTGAGGTATTTTTTCTCTTTTAGCTCCCACATCCTTTCCACTTTTTCTAACCTTTCCTTCAGCTTCTTTATCTCTTTTTCATATCTGTCCTCTTGCATTGCATGTTCTTTCTTCATCTTTTCTTCCCAGCGTAACTTCCTCTCTATTTCTCCTTGAACTCTCAGCTCCAGGTCTGTTATTCTCTTCATCGTTATCTCCATTTCTGCCTCCATGTTTACTCGACCCTCAACCTCTTTACTACTCGCGCTTTCCTGCTTTTATCTAGTGTGTTTTCTGGTTGTGTTTCCCTCCATTATCATCCTGTGTGCTTAGGGCTCTCTCACAGCTACCGCTGTTCTATTATTTTCCTCTCCATAGGGTTCTTCTACATTTCCGGTCTTTGTTGTCGTTCTCACTATATTCTCATGCTGTTCTCTTTACCTGTCTTGTTCTGCTCTCCGTCTTTTCCATCGCGTTTCCATCAGTTTCGACAGGGTCTTTCTTTCACCGTTGACAATCTCTTCCCATCTCTTTCCTTGCACTCTTGTGGCCTCACACTCTTCGAATATATGTTTAAGGGTCTCTTCGCTGTTTTTTACATATTCTGCACCTCTTCTCCTCCTCTCTGCTCCAGTACCTCGTGCTCCTATTCTCGCTTCCTAGTCTAAATCTTGCCTGTCTATATCTATATGTTGAGGCAGGCGAGCGGCTCTTTTCAGAGACGTGCTGCCCAGCACTCAGGCTTACGCCCATTGTGCTGTACCTCTTGGCTTTAACTTTTTCTAATTTCCGCTGCGCTAAAGCCTTCTGTTCATCCGCTCTGTAACTTGGCAGATGGACTGAAGGCTCTGTTCTCTTAAAGTTTCAGGCTGAAGGAAGCATTCCCCCCACATCCTCCGCCTAGTACCCACAAAGGCCGGGCACCGGCAGAGAAGGTGCAAGGTTGACTCCTCCGGCCCTCCACACCATCTGCAATTTCCCTCGTTTAAAATTGTGCGTTTGTAGAGGTAGTATCTAACCCACCAGTGGCCCGTGAGCCAGCCCACTACCCCTCTTAGCCTAGGCTTACTCAGTCTGCTTATGTCTTGAAGCCATTGTTCTGGCGGGGAGTCACTTAACCCTTAGAGGGCCGGGATGACGCCTTGAGGCGTCATGGTCTGACTCGCCAACATCCGACCTTGGTTTGGTTCTAACTTGGGGACCTCAGATCACTTTTCAGTACAAATTATGAGCTTTTAAAATTTTTGAAATCCCGGCCTTCTAAGGGTTAAGATTCTTTTGGCTTGCCTTAAACCTGGCGACTCCCGCCATTTCTTGAGTATTTCCTCCCTCATTAAGAGTGAGGTTCTTTTCTTAATTTCACTCGGCGGAACGCCTACCGAGCACTGAGTCGCTCTGACCCGGCGAGCGCCTCTTCCCGCCAGGCGATCCGCCTTCTCGTCGCCACGGATCCCCACATGCCCCGGCACCCAAATCAGGGTGACCGCGTTGTTGCGGGCCAGGGCCGTGAGGATCTCTATGCAATGTAATACTTCCTTGGAGTAAATGCTGGTGCAGCTGAGGGCTATCAGTGCAGATTTGCTGTCTGAGCAGATGGTGATGGGGCAACCCCAGTTGTCCCTAGTTAGTTGCACTGCAGCACACTCCGCTATGGCTCTTACTTCTGCCTGGAATACCGATGCGTGAGAGTCAAGTGTGTACACCAGCTCTGTAGAGCTGCCTTGCTCCCAGGCACCCGATCCCACGCCATTCTCATTTTTGGAGCCATCTGTGAACCACACTACGTCCGATTGAGTATAGGGGTGTGTAGCGTTGGCCTACTCTTCTCTGTTGGAGATGTGAATTTTGTAGGGTTTCCGGAATATAATCCTGCGCCCTATTTTGTCACACCCCGATGCTTCGATATCAGGGGATAGGACCTGACCAAGTTCTTGGTCAAGCCCTCCTCCTGTCCCAATGACATCTCTAATGCGTCACCATATCTTGCTTGCCTCGCCTTTGATAAAAGCTTGCAGTGGTGGTATTCCTAGTATTAGTTCAAGGGCTGCAAGGGGCGTAGTGGTCGGAGAGCCCGTTATGCCCCTATTGCCAGTCTTTGTACTTTGTCTAGAGAGCTCTGGTGAGTTTTTAGTGAGCATTTCTGCCACCATACCAGCGATCCGTACGTTAATCCGGGCCTGATGATAGCTTCATACATCCACCTTACGTTGTATGGTGACAGACCCCAGGTGTTACGAAAAGCTCTCCTGTAGGCCCTGAAGGTATTGGTAGCTTTCTCGCATATATACTTTGTGTTTTCCCCAATTAAGTTTGGAATCTAACGTTACTCCCAGATACTTAGCTTCATTTACCAGTTTCAGGGGTTTGCCGCCCAGATGTACTCCCTCGATAGGTTTGACCTTATATCTGGTAGTGAACAATACCATGTTAACTTTATCTGGATTCACTGACAGCCTGACGGACTCACACCAAGGTTGCAGTATGCCTAACGCATGTTGCATTAGTCCTGCAAGTACGTGTTCGTCGTCGGCTTTCACTAGTATAAGAATGTCGTCCGCATAGGCTTGGGCAAAGAAGCCTGCCTCATTCAGTAGTCTGATGAGTTTATCAATCACCAAGCACCACATCGTAGGAGACAGCACTCCTCCTTGCGGACAGCCCTTTCCTACTTTTCTTTCTTCTAAGTGCGAGCCCAGTGGGCCTTCACTCTTCTGCAGCTAAGCATGCGCCAAAGCCATTTGCTAACCGTATTGGGTACCAGATGGTCCTCGGCGCCCTTCACAATGCTTTCCTTCGTGGTATGGTTAAAGGCACCATCCACGTCAAGTAGACTAGCCAAAACCAATCCTGTATTCTTCATCCCCTTTTTCACGAAAGTTACCGCCTCAGACAGAGCGGTATCCACCGACTTACCTGTCTGATATGCGTGCTGTCTACCGTGCAGGGGATGAGCTGCTAGTGGTTCTTCTCTAATGTATCTGTCCACCAGTCTCTCCATTGTCTTGAGGACAAAGGATGTCAGACTGATAGGTCTGTAGTCTTTCGGCTTTGAGTGCTGTGTGATGCTGGGTTTTGGCATGAATACCACTTTGGCCACTTGTCAACATTCGGGTATGTACCCAAACGCTAGGCAAGCTCGAAAAACTAAGATACTAAGATGGGGGCGAGTAGGTCGAGCACTTTCTGTAGCAGCGCCGGGAAGATGCCATCTGTTCCCGGTGCCTTGAAGGGGTCGAAAGTACTCACCGCCCATCTTACTCGGTCCTCGGTGCAGATTCGTCGCGCTACCTCCCAATCTGCAACGCTGGCCCTTAGCTCATGCTGTTCCATCGCGACTGTATCGTGCTGGGGAAAGTGCGTATCCAAGAGGCAGTCTAGTGCCGGCCTCTCATCTTTCGCCCATTCCCCCGTGCCAAGTCTTATTAGATTTGGGTCTTGCGTTTTCGGTTGTCTTAATAGTTTGAGCAATCTTGCTGTATCAGAGACACTGCTCATGTTCTCGCAAAAATTCTTCCAGCCGTTGCTTTTGGCTCTTTCTATTTCCTTATTGTACTTTCTTTGAGCGTCCCTAAAAGCTTCTCTATTTGCTGAATTGTTCGTTTTCTTAGACCTATTATAAAGTCTTCTAGTCTTTTTCTTCAAAATCTCCGGTGTGGAATTCCACCAAGGTGCTCCCTTTTGCACTGGCTTCGTACGTAATCTGCAGTTGTTTTCGAAAGCACTAACGATGATGTTCTTTAGAACCTCACCGCAGTGATCGAGTTCCATCTGATTGCTATATCTACCCGGGAACGACTTGAGCTTTGCCCCCAGTTCTTCAACGTAGGTGGCCCAGTCTGTCTTCCTCGGGTTTCTGTAGAGTCTAGATTCTGTGCTGCGACCTTTGATTTCGAAAACTATGTGGTTATGATCCGACATAGAGATCTCGTCCGAGATCCTTCAGCCCGTAATCGCATTCCCCATGTTTCTCGAAGCCAAGATGATGTCAATGACCTCCTCCCTATTATGATTTTGGAAAGTAGGCTTACAGCCTCTGTTCAGGAAGTCAAGGTTGGTGGTGGAGAGGAACTGCAGGAACTTCTCTCCCCTGTTGTTCGTGTCCGAGCTGCCCCACGCCAGATGGTGTGCGTTAGCATCGCACTCCAACAACAGATCCCATCCGTTATTCTCACAGAATTTAATTAGTTCTATGACCTCCGCTGTAGGGCAGAGGTTCGATTCGTAGGGGAAGTAGGCTGATGCGACAACCACTTCCCGCATGTCGCCTTTATCGTCTTTGTACCAAAACTTAGCCGTCGCTAGGTCGCGTAAGCAGTACTTGGGTATGGCTTCCACTCTTAGGCCCTTAACCAAGAGGCAGGCTCTAGAGTTGTCCACCCTCCCGCATATCAGCTGACCGCATCCTCTCAGGCCAGTAATCTTTGTTTTATATAACGAAGGCTCTTGGACGAGCGATATGAATGTGTGCATCCTTGCCATGCGTCTGACTAGTACCGCCGAGGCGCTTTTGCAGTGATGCAAGTTTATTTGCGTGAAGATTACCTAAGGAGCTGCCATCTTGTCACAAATCCATTAGGTTATTCTCCTTGGGGGTCGTGGGCCTTTCTTTGTTATCGGAAGACCCGCCGTCCCTGTCCTGCCTTTCTTCCTTGTCGGAGGCAGGGGTGTCCACTTCCATGTTGTCGGTGGTACCCCCGTCGTTTACTTCTTCTTTATCCTTCCATACCAGGTAGTGCGCTCTGAAGCCACCACAGTATAGTAGGAAGTCGATGCGTTTTAGTGCCTCGACCTCCGTTGGTTCCATGGTGACGCGCACCGCCGTTTCTACTCCTAAGTCGCTTTTCTTTGCGGGGACCTTCCGGGAGCCCTTGACCTGCCAGATATCCACCTTCAGGGCTGGGTTCTGCCGGGGCAGCCTTTTCAGGACCGTCCCTGCATCGTGCTTGCCAGGGACATATATTGTGATCCTCGACAGCTTTGGGAGGTCCCCCATCTCTAGCGCCTTAAGGCTAGCACCCGTCCAGGGCACACAGGCTCCTACTTTATCCTTCAGCCACTTCGCGTCCTCCTGCGTTATACAGTGGAACACACGTGCTCCCCTGCAGAACCAGTTGTTCAAGAAGGACGGCAAGTAGCTGCCCTCTGGTGCCTCGTCCATGTCGTTTTCCACGGACGCTAGCACCAGCTTGCCTTGCTCTTCACTGAGGCGGTCCTCCGGATAGAATTGCGGAATAACCGCTATCCCAAGGGGAGTGGCGACCGATTCACTATAGGTCGGATGCCTCGCCTCAGTTGATCTTTTCTTGATCTCTCTTGGGGTGGAGCTGTCCGAGTCGCGGTTCCTTTTTGCAGGGGTCAGCTTGACACCGTCCCCCGACCCACTAGACCCGCCGATCCCGATCAGCCCCTTTCCAGAGAGACTTTTCTCGCTTGGGGCGGATCCAATGAGAGCCGATGAGCCAGCGGCAGGGATCAGCGATCCACTATCTCCCTTCCGTTTGGCCAACAGCCTCCTCTGCCTCTCCGCCCCGCAGGGTTTCTTTCCATTATTCTTTTTCTTTTTCTTGGTCACAGTCCCTTCAGTATCGCGGACCTTTTGACCCACGTCCTGCGGGGTGCTGTTCCCACTTTTACCTGTGCTAGCAGTGTTGCGGTTCGTAGGAACCACGTCCTGCTGTGAATTCACTAAGAAGGAGCTAGGGAGCTCAACATTTGTAGGCGCTTTTGAAACTACTTCCTCTATCTTTTCCATTTTCATGTGGTTTTTAAGAGCGGATGTATTTGTGTTAGTGGTCGGGTAGTACTTTGACTCTCAGATTACCCTTATCTGAAGACGAAGGCGCAGTTTCTCCCCCCCCCCAAACCGGTGGCCTCGATAAAGCCCCCCTCCCTGGATAGCATGACCCTATCCGGTCACCAACCGGCACTACTACCTAGAAAGAGATTATGCGCCAGCTGGTGGGGCAGCCAGGAGTTGGGCGGTTACTCCTTCCCGAGCCCCTGTACTATCTGGCAGCCTGAAAGTGCCGAACAACCCAGATTTTAAATTGTACCCTCCAGTAAGAGGAGAGATGTCCCTTGCCAGACGACTCAGATCGGGGAAATGAGAGCCTCCATAATCTATCCCGCATTGTGTGTGTGTGATGTATAGATGTGTTACTAGTGTCTATTGTGTGTGAGAGTGTGGAGTGTTTCCTGACGGGCACTGCCGCATTCGGCACGTTAGGGGATTGCTCTTCGTTACTGCTCGAGCTGTACAGACTTTCTCGTTCCCCACTCCTCTGTGCGAGGGCTTGGGTCCGAGACGTGCCCGGCCCAAGAGTCCAGCGCCGGACGTTCCTTACGGAGAGCGGCACTTTCCTCCTGCCATACTTCACTTTCATACTCAGAACCAAGGGAGAGCCCTTTTTACGGGGAACCCACACTCATACTGAGAGCCCTTTTTAGGGAGGTCCCATTCACGCTGCATGCATACCCATCCGAGGGAAAGCCCTTTTTACGGGGAACCCTTTCACCTGCTTGTGGAGAGCCCGTTTTACGGCGATCCGTCAATCATACTCCATTCATGCCTCAGGACGGGCACGCATCGTTCGCACTCTTGCCGTAAGGCCCACCCACCGGCCCAGGTCAGATAACTGACCGGGCACCCAGCAAGGTGGCAATCCTTCAAGGGGGAAATCTTGCCTGTACCTCCAGCTCTTTCTTCTTTTCGTTGCCGTGTTCTTAAGGTAGCTTGGTGTCTCCTGCTGGAAAATGATATTACTTGTCTCTTTTGCAAACCTTGACTCTCTTATTTCTGCCGTTCTCTTCTGCTTTTCTTCGTCCGTTCCTCTCTCCACCATCTCTGGCCATACTGTTTCTCCTTCTGCAATCCTTCTACTCACTTCACTCGCCGACCATCCTTTGTCTTCGTAGAATTTCCTTCTTCTCTCTCCCATTTCCGACTTCGCATTACTGCTTGTTATCACTCTCATGCATTCTTTTATTATTGTATTCCCTTCGCTTTGCACTACTTTCTGCTCATACTTCATCGCTCTTTTTCCGATCTGTATTGCTATATTCCATCTGTTCGTTTCTTCATGTATTATATGACTAGACGTTGTTCTGTCCAGTCTTAGGGTCCACTATATGTACTTATTCTGAATTTTCTCTATCTCCTTCCATTCCTTGTAGCCCCATATTTCCGCTCCGTAAGTTATAACGCTGCGTACTCGTGCGTCAAATAGCTACATCCTTCTCTCCCAGTCTTCTTTGAATTTCCTTTCTCCTATGCTCCATACTCTTCCCAAAACGGCGTTTGCTTTTCCTGCTATGTACTCTATATGTTTCGTGTCTCCGTTGTTACTCTCTATCTTGTATCCCAGGTATATTTCTTCCTTCACTATTTCTATTTTCTCTTCCCTCCATTTGAACACCGGGTCGACCCCTTCTTCTATTTCTTCTGAACTTTATAATTTTTGTCTTTTTGGTGTTCAACTACATTCCTCTTCTTTCTATAAATTTGCCGAACCTTTTTATCATCTCCTTCATACCTACTTCATTATTTGCCAGCAGGATAACATCATCCGTGTATCCTATTGAGTATATCTTCTTTTTCCTATCACTATTGCTCCTTCCTGCACTTTGCTCAATTCTTCCTCCAATCCCGCCATGCTCACATTGAAAAGTGTCGGGCTAAGCGGACATCCTTGTCTCACCCATTCTACCGTTTTGAACATTCCAAGCTTTTTTCCCTTCACCACTACCTCACACTTCGTATCTTCGTATATTTCTTTAATTCTGTTTCTCAATTTCGTGTTTACTCCCATCTTCTCCATTTCTTTCCATATCGATTCTCTTTTTATGTTGTCAAAGGCTCCTTTGAGATCCGCCAAGCATGCCCAAGCCTTTCCTCCTTCTTTCCTCAATTCCGATTCTACTGCACTTTTTAGCACAAACACTGCGTCTATGGTACCTCTCCCTTTCCTGAAACCAAAGTGCAGGTCTCCTAGCTTTTTTCCTTCTTCCAGATAGTCCTGTAATCTTTTCCTCAGTATCTCTGCGTACATTTTGTACCCTGTATCCATCAGCGTCAGTCTTCTGTAGTTCTTTGCCTCGTCTCTCTTTCCTTTTTTAAAGATTGGCTTTACAGTTCCTACATTCCACTCCTCTGGTATCTCACCTTTCTTCCATATTTCGTTTAGTATTCCTTTTAGTTCTTCAACAATTTCTTCCTCTCCAAATATCCACGGTTTGTTTTGTATTCCGTTTTTGCCGGCTGCTTTCCTCCTCTTTAGTTTATTTATTACACTTCGGACCTCCCCCTGGCCTATCTCACCTTCTTCACACGTCAAGCTCTCTTGCTTTCTTTCCATGTTTTCTATCTCTCCTTACTGTATTTCCGTGCCTTTTAACTGCTCTTTCAGGAATGTCATCCATTCTTCTTTCTTTATTTTGTAACTTACTTCTTGGTTTCTGTCTTTCTCTGCATTTATTATTTTCCAGAAGCTTCTCGCGCTTCTGTCTCCTTCTATCTCTTCTATCATCTTCTCACTCCAACCTATTTTCTTTTTCTATATCCTCTCTCTGTATTCTTTTTTCTTTTCTATGTATTCCGAGGTACTTCTCACTCCCGTTTTACAGTCTCTTAGAACTCTTCTCAGTTCTATTTTCCTCACGTGGCATGTTTTGTACCACAATTTCTCCAGTTTTGCTTTGTTGTCTATGCTGTAATTTGTTACTACTGTGCTTCTCTTTACCTTTTCTTTTAGTTCTTTCCATGTCTTTGCTTTTTCGTTCTCTGCTAGATTACCTATGTACTGCATTATTCCTTTCTCTGACCAGTCTGTTCTTGTTCCATTGTCATATTCTCTCTTCTCCCTTCTCAGTTTCAACACTACCTCTATCGGTTGATAATCAGAGTCCTCGTTATTACCTATACTCATCTTCTATTATTTCCCTTCCTTCCATATTTGTTACCAGGTAGTCTATCGTTGACTTCTCTCCTGCGCATATATATGTCCATTCACCCTCTTTGTCTATTTCCGTGTCTCCGTTTAGTTAAATAATTCTTAACCCCAAGTAGGCGGGGGATGCGAGTTCCACGCGTATACGGGAGCGCGTCAGACGTGCATACACGACAAAATTAAACAATTATTTTGTCATGTATACACATCTGACGCGCTCCTGTATACGCGTAGAACACGCATCCCCCGCCTACCTGGGGTTAAAAATTATTTAAATAATTATTTTGCCATGTATACACGTCTGACGCGCTCCCGTTTTCGCGTGGGACTCGCATCCCTCGCCTACTTGGGGTTAAGAATTATTAAAATAATTAATTTGCCATGTATACACACATAACGCGCTCCCGTATACGCGTGGAACTTGGATCCCCCGCCTGCTTGGGTTTAAGAATTTTTTAAATAATTATTTTGCTACATATACACGTCTGTCGCTCTCCCGTATACGCTTGGAACTCGCATCCCCCGCCTGCTGAGGGTCAAGAATTGTTTAAATAATTATTTTGCCATGTATGCATGTCTGGCGCGCTCCCCTATTCGCGTGGTACTGTCATCCCTCGCCTGCTTGGGGTTAAGAATTATTTAAATAATTTTTTTCCACGTATACAGGTCTGACGCACTCCCATTTACGCGTGGAACTCGCATCCCCCGCCTGCTTGGGATCAAGAATTATTTAAATAATTATTTTGCCATATATGCACGTCTGACGCGCTACCTTATACGCGTGGAACTCGCATCCCCCAGCTACTTGTGGTTAAACATTATTTAAATAATAATTTTGAAATGGATACAGTTAATAAGCACTCCCGTTTACGCGTGGAAATCGCATCCCCCGCATGCTTGGGATCAAGAATTATTTAAATAATTATTTGCTATGTATGCACGTCTGACGCGCACCCGTATACGCGTAGAACTCGCATCCCCCGCCTACTTGGGGTTAAGAATTATTTAAATCATTATTTTGTTAAGTATACAGGTCTGACACACTGCCGTTTTCGCGTGGGACTCGCATCCCCCGCCCACGTGGCGTTAAGAATTAATTAAATAATTATTTTGCCATGTATGCACGTCTGACGCGCTTCCGTATACGCGTGGAACTCGCATCCCCCACCTACTTGAGTTTAAGTATTATTTAAAAAATTAATTTGTCATGTAAACAGTACTGAAGCACTCCAGTTTACGCGTGGAACTCGCATCCCGCGCATGCTTGCGATCAAGAATACATTAAATAATTATTTTGCTATGTATACACGTCTGACGCGCTCCCGTATACGCGTGGAACTCGCATCCCCCGCCTATTTGGTGTTAAGAATTATTTAAATAATTATTATGCCATGTATATGCACATCTGACGATGACCCGTTTTCGCGTGGGACTCGCATCTCCCGCCTGCTTGGGGTTAAGAATTATTTAAATAATTATTTTGTTACATATACAGGTCTGACACACTCCCGTTTACTCGTGGAACCCGCATCCCCCGTCTGCTTGAGATCAAGAATTATTTAAATAATTATTTTCGCATGTATGCACGTCTGGCGCGCTCCCGTATTCAGGGAGAACTCGGATCCCCCGCCTACTTGGGGTTAAGAATTATTTAAATAATTATTTTGCCATGTATGCACGAGTGACGCGCCCCCCGTATACGCGTGGAATTCGCATCCCCCGCCTGCTCGGGGTTAAGAATTATTTAGATAATTATTTTGCTATATATACATGTCTGTCGCTCGCCCGTATACGCGTGGAACTCGCATCCCCCGCCTGCTTGTGGTCAAGAATTATTTATATATTTATTTTGCCATGTATGCACTTATGACGCCGCCCCGTATACGCGTGGAACTCGCATCCCCCGCCTGTTTGGGGTTAAGAAATATTTAAATAATTATTTTGTTACATATACAAGTCTGACACACTCCCGTTTACGCGTGGAACTCGCATCCCCCGTCTGCTTGGGATCAAAAATTATTTAAATAATTATTTTGTCATATATACACGTTTGACGCGCTCTCGTATACGCGTGGTATTCTCATCCCCCGCCTACTTGGGGCTAAGTATTATTTAAATAATTATTTTCGCATGTATGCACGTCTGACGCGCTCCCGTATTCAGGTAGAACTCGCATCCCCCGCCTACTTGGGATTAAGTATTATTTAAATAATTATTTTGTCATGTATACACGTCTTACGCGCTCCGGTATCCGCGTGGAACTTGCATCCCCCGCCTGCTTGGGGTTAAGAATTTTTTAAATAATTACTTTGCTATATATACATGTCTGTCGCTCGCCCGTATACGCGTGGAACTCGCATGCCCCGCCTGCTTGGGGTCAAGAATTATTTATATATTTATTTTGCCATATATGCACTTATGACGCCGCCCCGTATACGCGTGGAACTCGCATCCCCCGCCTGCTTGGGGTTAAGAATTATTTAAATAATTATTATATTACGTATACAGGTCTGACACACTCCCATTTACGCGTGGAACTCGCATCCCCCGCCTGCTTGGGATCAAGAATTATTTAAATAATTATTTTGCCATATATGCACGTCTGACGCGCTACCTTATACGCGTGGAACTCGCATCCCCCAGCTACTTATGGTTAAACATTATTTAAATAATTATTTTGAAATGTATACAGTTAATAAGCACTCCCGTTTACGCGTGGAAATCGCATCCCCCGCATGCTTGGGATCAAGAATTATTTAAATAATTATTTGCTATGTATGCACGTCTGACGCGCACCCGTATACGCGTAGAACTCGCATCCCCCGCCTACTTGGGGTTAAGAATTATTTAAATCATTATTTTGTTAAGTATACAGGTCTGACACACTGCCGTTTTCGCGTGGGACTCGCATCCCCCGCCTGCTTGTGGTCAAGAATTATTTATATACTTATTTTGCCATGTATGCACTTATGACGCCGCCACGTATACGCGTGGTACTCGCATCCCCCACCTGCTTGGGGTTAAGAACTTTTTAAATAATTATTTTGCTATATATACACTTCTGACGCACTCCCGTATACGCGTGGAACTCGCATCCCCCACCTACCTGGGGTTAAGTATTTTATAAATAATTATTTTGCTATATATAAAATACTGACGCACTCCCGTATACGCGTGGAACTCGCATCCCGCACCTACCTGGGGTCAAGAATTATTTAAATAATTGTTTTGCCAAGTATACAGGTCTGACGCATTCCCGTTTACGCGTGGAACTCGCATCCCCCGCCTGCTAGGGGTTAAGAATTATTTAAATAATTATTATTTTACGTATACAGGTCTGACACACTCCCGTTTACTCGTGGAACCCTCATCCCCCGTCTGATTGGGATCAAGAATTATTTAAATAATTATTTTCGCATATATGCACGTCTGGCGCGCTCCTGTATTCAGGGAGAACTCGCATCCCCCGCCTACTTGGGGTTAAGAATAATTTAAATAATTATTTTGCCATGTATGCACGTCTGACGCGCCCCCCGTATACGCGTGGAATTCGCATCCCCCGCCTGCTCGGGGTTAAGAATTATTTAAATAATTATTTTGTTACGTATACAAGTCTGACACACTCCCGTTTACGCGTGGAACTCGCATCCCCTGTCTGCTTGGGATCAAGAATTATTTAAATATTTATTTTGCCATGTATGCACGTCTGACACACTCCCGTATTCGTGTGGGACTCGCATCCCCCGCCTACTTGGGGTTAAGAAATATTTAAATAATTATTTTGCTATGTACACACGTCTGACGCGCTCCCCTATACGCGAGGAAATCGCATCCCTCGCCTAATTGGGGTTAAGTATTATTTAAATAATTATTTTGCCATGTATGCACGTCTGACGCGCTCCCGTATTCGCGTAGGACTCGCATCTCCCGCCTACTTGGGGTAAGAATTATTTAAATTATTATTTTGCCATGTATACACGTCTGACACGCTCCCGTATATGCGTGGAACTCGCATATTCCGCCTACTTGGGGTTAAGAATTATTTAAATAGTTATTTTTCCATGTATGCACGTCTTACGCGCACCCGTTTTCGCGTGGGACTCGCATCCCCCGCCTGCTTGGGGTTAAGAATTATTTAAATAATTATTATGTTAGGTATACAGGTCTGTCACACTCCCCTTTACTCGTGGAACTTGCATCCGCCGCCTGCTTGGTGTTAAGAATTTTTTAAATAATTATTATGCCATATATGCACGTCTGACGCGCTCCCGTATTGGCCAGGGACTCGCATCCCCCGTCTGCTTGGGATCAAGAATTATTTAAATAATTATTGTGCCATGTATACACGACTGACGCGCTCCCGTATTCGCGTAGGTCTCGCATCACCCGCCCACGTGGCCTTAAGAATTATTTAAATAATTATTTTGCCATTTATGCACGTCTGACGCGCTCCCGTATACGCGTGGAACTTTCATCCCCCGCCTGCTCGGTGTTAAGAATTTTTTAAATAATTATTATGCCATATATGCACGTCTTACGCGCACCCGTTTTCGCGTGGGACTCGCATCCCCCGCCTGCTTGGGGTTAAAAATTATTTAAATAATTATTATGTTACGTATACAGGTCTGACACACTCCCGTTTACTCGTGGAACTCGCATCCCCCGTCTGCTTGGGATCAAGAATTATTTAAATAATTATTTTCGCATGTATGCACGTCTGGCGCGCTCCCGTATTCAGGGAGAACTGGCATCCCCCGCCTACTTGGGGTTAAGAATAATTTAAATAATTATTTTGCCATGTATGCACGTCTGACGCGCCCCCCGTATACGCGTGGAATTCGCATCCCCCGCCTGCACGGGGTTAAGAACTATTTAAATAATTATTTTGTTACGTATACAAGTCTGACACACTCCCGTTTACGCGTGGAACTCGCATCCCCTGTCTGCTTGGGTTCAAGAATTATTTAAATATTTATTTTGCCATGTATGCACGTCTGACACACTCCCGTATTCGTGTGGGACTCGCATCCCCGCCTACTTGGGGTTAAGAAATATTTAAATAATTATTTTGCTATGTATACACGTCTGACGCGCTCCCTATACGCGAGGAAATCGCATCCCTCGCCTAATTGGGGTTAAGTATTATTTAAATAATTATTTTGCCATGTATGCACGTCTGACGCGCTCCCGTATTCGCGTAGGACTCGCATCTCCCGCCTACTTGGGGTAAGAATTATTTAAATTATTATTTTGCCATGTATACACGTCTGACGCGCTCCCGTATATGCGTGGAACTCGCATATTCCGCCTACTTGGGGTTAAGAATTATTTAAATAGTTATTTTTCCATGTATGCACGTCTTACGCGCACCCGTTTTCGCGTGGGACTCGCATCCCCCGCCTGCTTGGGGTTAAGAATTATTTAAATAATTATTATGTTACGTATACAGGTCTGACACACTCCCCTTTACTCGTGGAACTTGCATCCCCCGCCTGCTTGGTGTTAAGAATTTTTTAAATAATTATTATGCCATGTATGCACGTCTGACGCGCCCCCCGTATACGCGTGGAATTCGCATCCCCCGCCTGCTCGGGGTTAAGAATTATTTAAATAATTATTTTGTTACGTATACAAGTCTGACACACTCCCGTTTACGCGTGGAACTCGCATCCCCTGTCTGCTTGGGATCAAGAATTATTTAAATATTTATTTTGCCATGTATGCACGTCTGACACACTCCCGTATTCGTGTGGGACTCGCATCCCCCGCCTACTTGGGGTTAAGAAATATTTAAATAATTATTTTGCTATGTACACACGTCTGACGCGCTCCCCTATACGCGAGGAAATCGCATCCCTCGCCTAATTGGGGTTAAGTATTATTTAAATAATTATTTTGCCATGTATGCACGTCTGACGCGCTCCCGTATTCGCGTAGGACTCGCATCTCCCGCCTACTTGGGGTAAGAATTATTTAAATTATTATTTTGCCATGTATACACGTCTGACCCGCTCCCGTATATGCGTGGAACTCGCATATTCCGCCTACTTGGGGTTAAGAATTATTTAAATAGTTATTTTTCCATGTATGCACGTCTTACGCGCACCCGTTTTCGCGTGGGACTCGCATCCCCCGCCTGCTTGGGGTTAAGAATTATTTAAATAATTATTATGTTACGTATACAGGTCTGACACACTCCCCTTTACTCGTGGAACTTGCATCCCCCGCCTGCTTGGTGTTAAGAATTTTTTAAATAATTATTATGCCATATATGCACGTCTGACGCGCTCCCGTATTGGCCAGGGACTCGCATCCCCCGTCTGCTTGGGATCAAGAATTATTTAAATAATTATTGTGCCATGTATACACGACTGACGCGCTCCCGTATTCGCGTAGGTCTCGCATCACCCGCCCACGTGGCCTTAAGAATTATTTAAATAATTATTTTGCCATTTATGCACGTCTGACGCGCTCCCGTATACGCGTGGAACTTTCATCCCCCGCCTGCTCGGTGTTAAGAATTTTTTAAATAATTATTATGCCATATATGCACGTCTTACGCGCACCCGTTTTCGCGTGGGACTCGCATCCCCCGCCTGCTTGGGGTTAAAAATTATTTAAATAATTATTATGTTACGTATACAGGTCTGACACACTCCCGTTTACTCGTGGAACTCGCATCCCCCGTCTGCTTGGGATCAAGAATTATTTAAATAATTATTTTCGCATGTATGCACGTCTGGCGCGCTCCCGTATTCAGGGAGAACTGGCATCCCCCGCCTACTTGGGGTTAAGAATAATTTAAATAATTATTTTGCCATGTATGCACGTCTGACGCGCCCCCCGTATACGCGTGGAATTCGCATCCCCCGCCTGCACGGGGTTAAGAATTATTTAAATAATTATTTTGTTACGTATACAAGTCTGACACACTCCCGTTTACGCGTGGAACTCGCATCCCCTGTCTGCTTGGGTTCAAGAATTATTTAAATATTTATTTTGCCATGTATGCACGTCTGACACACTCCCGTATTCGTGTGGGACTCGCATCCCCCGCCTACTTGGGGTTAAGAAATATTTAAATAATTATTTTGCTATGTATACACGTCTGACGCGCTCCCCTATACGCGAGGAAATCGCATCCCTCGCCTAATTGGGGTTAAGTATTATTTAAATAATTATTTTGCCATGTATGCACGTCTGACGCGCTCCCGTATTCGCGTAGGACTCGCATCTCCCGCCTACTTGGGGTAAGAATTATTTAAATTATTATTTTGCCATGTATACACGTCTGACGCGCTCCCGTATATGCGTGGAACTCGCATATTCCGCCTACTTGGGGTTAAGAATTATTTAAATAGTTATTTTTCCATGTATGCACGTCTTACGCGCACCCGTTTTCGCGTGGGACTCGCATCCCCCGCCTGCTTGGGGTTAAGAATTATTTAAATAATTATTATGTTACGTATACAGGTCTGACACACTCCCCTTTACTCGTGGAACTTGCATCCCCCGCCTGCTTGGTGTTAAGAATTTTTTAAATAATTATTATGCCATATATGCACGTCTGACGCGCTCCCGTATTGGCCAGGGACTCGCATCCCCCGCCTGCTTGGGATCAAGAATTATTTAAATAATTATTGTGCCATGTATACACGACTGACGCGCTCCCGTATTCGCGTAGGTCTCGCATCACCCGCCCACGTGGCCTTAAGAATTATTTAAATAATTATTTTGCCATTTATGCACGTCTGACGCGCTCCCGTATACGCGTGGAACTTTCATCCCCCGCCTGCTCGGTGTTAAGAATTTTTTAAATAATTATTATGCCATATATGCACGTCTTACGCGCACCCGTTTTCGCGTGGGACTCGCATCCCCCGCCTGCTTGGGGTTAAAAATTATTTAAATAATTATTATGTTACGTATACAGGTCTGACACACTCCCGTTTACTCGTGGAACTCGCATCCCCCGTCTGCTTGGGATCAAGAATTATTTAAATAATTATTTTCGCATGTATGCACGTCTGGCGCGCTCCCGTATTCAGGGAGAACTGGCATCCCCCGCCTACTTGGGGTTAAGAATAATTTAAATAATTATTTTGCCATGTATGCACGTCTGACGCGCCCCCCGTATACGCGTGGAATTCGCATCCCCCGCCTGCTCGGGGTTAAGAATTATTTAAATAATTATTTTGTTACGTATACAAGTCTGACACACTCCCGTTTACGCGTGGAACTCGCATCCCCTGTCTGCTTGGGATCAAGAATTATTTAAATATTTATTTTGCCATGTATGCACGTCTGACACACTCCCGTATTCGCGTGGGACTCGCATCCCCCGCCTACTTGGGGTTAAGAAATATTTAAATAATTATTTTGCCATTTATGCACGTCTGACGCGCTCCCGTATACGCGTGGAACTTGCATCCCCCGCCTGCTTGGTGTTAAGAATTTTTTAAATAATTATTTTGCTATATATATACGTCTGTCGCTCTTCGGTATACGCATGGCACTCGCATCCCCCACCTGCTTGGGGTCTAGAATTGTTTAAATAATTATTTTGCTATATATGCATGTCTGGCCCCCTCTTGTATTCGCGTGGTACTCGCATCCCCCGCCTACTTGGGGTAAGAATTATTTAACTAATTATTTTGCCATGTATACACGTCTGACGCGCTCCCGTATACGCGTGGAACTCGCATCCCCCGCCTGCTTGGGGTTAAGAATTATTTAAATAATTATTTTGTTACGTATACAGGTGTCACATACTCCCGTTTACGCGTGGAACTCGCATCCGCCGTCTGCTTGGGGTTAAGAAATATTTAAATAATTATTTTGTTATGTATACACGTCTGACGCGATCCCGTATACGCGAGGAACTCGTATCCCTCGCCTACTTGGGGTTAAGTATTTTTTAAATAATTATTATTTTACGTATACAGATCTGACACACTCCCGTTTACTCGTGGAACCCTCATCCCCCGTCTGCTTGGGATCAAGAATTATTTAAATAATTATTTTGCTATATATACACGTCTGTCGCTCTTCCGTATACGCATGGCACTCGCATCCCCCGCCTACTTGGGGTTAAGAATAATTTAAATAATTATTTTGCCATGTATGCACGTCTGACGCGCCCCCCGTATACGCGTGGAATTCGCATCCCCCGCCTGCATGGGGTTAAGAATTATTTAAATAATTATTTTGTTACGTATACAAGTCTGACACACTCCCGTTTACGCGTGGAACTCGCATCCCCTGTCTGCTTGGGTTCAAGAATTATTTAAATATTTATTTTGCCATGTATGCACGTCTGACACAGTCCCGTATTCGTGTGGGACTCGCATCCCCCGCCTACTTGGGGTTAAGAAATATTTAAATAATTATTTTGCTATGTATACACGTCTGACGCGCTCCCCTATACGCGAGGAAATCGCATCCCTCGCCTAATTGGGGTTAAGTATTATTTAAATAATTATTTTGCCATGTATGCACGTCTGACGCGCTCCCGTATATGCGTGGAACTCGCATATTCCGCCTACTTGGGGTTAAGAATTATTTAAATAGTTTTTTTCCATGTATGCACGTCTTACGCGCACCCGTTTTCGCGTGGGACTCGCATCCCCCGCCTGCTTGGGGTTAAGAATTATTTAAATAATTATTATGTTACGTATACAGGTCTGACACACTCCCCTTTACTCGTGGAACTTGCATCCCCCGCCTGCTTGGTGTTAAGAATTTTTTAAATAATTATTATGCCATATATGCACGTCTGACGCGCTCCCGTATTGGCCAGGGACTCGCATCCCCCGCCTGCTTGGGATCAAGAATAATTTAAATAATTATTGTGCCATGTATATACGACTGACGCGCTCCCGTATTCGCGTAGGTCTCGCATCACCCGCCCACGTGGCCTTAAGAATTATTTAAATAATTATTTTGCCATTTATGCACGTCTGACGCGCTCCCGTATACGCGTGGAACTTTCATCCCCCGCCTGCTCGGTGTTAAGAATTTTTTAAATAATTATTATGCCATATATGCACGCCTTACGCGCCCCCGTTATCGCGTGGGACTCGCATCCCCGCCTGCTTGGGGTTAAAAATTATTTAAATAATTATTATGTTACGTATACAGGTCTGACACACTCCCGTTTACTCGTGGAACTCGCATCCCCCGTCTGCTTGGGATCAAGAATTATTTAAATAATTATTTTCGCATGTATGCACGTCTGGCGCGCTCCCGTATTCAGGGAGAACTGGCATCCCCCGCCTACTTGGGGTTAAGAATAATTTAAATAATTATTTTGCCATGTATGCACGTCTGACGACGCCCCCCCGTATACGCGTGGAATTCGCATCCCCCGCCTGCTCGGGGTTAAGAATTATTTAAATAATTATTTTGTTACGTATACAAGTCTGACACACTCCCGTTTACGCGTGGAACTCGCATCCCCTGTCTGCTTGGGATCAAGAATTATTTAAATATTTATTTTGCCATGTATGCACGTCTGACACACTCCCGTATTCGCGTGGGACTCGCATCCCCCGCCTACTTGGGGTTAAGAAATATTTAAATAATTATTTTGCCATTTATGCACGTCTGACGCGCTCCCGTATACGCGTGGAACTTGCATCCCCCGCCTGCTTGGTGTTAAGAATTTTTTAAATAATTATTTTGCTATATATATACGTCTGTCGCTCTTCGGTATACGCATGGCACTCGCATCCCCCACCTGCTTGGGGTCTAGAATTGTTTAAATAATTATTTTGCTATATATGCATGTCTGGCCCCCTCTTGTATTCGCGTGGTACTCGCATCCCCCGCCTACTTGGGGTAAGAATTATTTAACTAATTATTTTGCCATGTATACACGTCTGACGCGCTCCCGTATACGCGTGGAACTCGCATCCCCCGCCTGCTTGGGGTTAAGAATTATTTAAATAATTATTTTGTTACGTATACAGGTGTCACATACTCCCGTTTACGCGTGGAACTCGCATCCGCCGTCTGCTTGGGGTTAAGAAATATTTAAATAATTATTTTGTTATGTATACACGTCTGACGCGATCCCGTATACGCGAGGAACTCGTATCCCTCGCCTACTTGGGGTTAAGTATTATTTAAATAATTATTTTGCCATTTATGCACGTCTGACGCGCTCCCGTATACGCGTGGAACTTGCGTCCCCCGCCTGCTTGGTGTTAAGAATTTTTTAAATAATTATTTTGCTATATATACACGTCTGTCGCTCTTCCGTATACGCATGGCACTCGCATCCCCCGCCTGCTTGGGGTCTAGAATTGTTTAAATAATTATTTTGCCATGTATGCATGTCTGGCCCCCTCTCGTATTCGCGTGGTACTCGCATCCCTCGCCTGTTTGGTGTTAAGAATTATTTAAATAATTGTTTTGCCACGTATACAGGTCTGACGCACTCCCGTTTACGCGTGGAACTCGCATCCCCCACCTACTTGGGATTAAGTATTATTTAAATAATTATTTTGTCGTGTATACAGTTCTGAAGCACTCCCGTTTACGCGTAGAACTCGCATCCCCCGCCTGCTTGGGGTTAAGAATTATTTAAATAATTTATTTGTCATGTATGGTCGTTTGACGCGCTCCCGTATACGCGTAGAACTCGTATCTCCCGCCGACAAATTTGTACATGTTTGGGATTCGCCTTCTCATTTTTTATGCGTATACTATTGATTTAAATTTAAATACTTTGATAAAAATGGTTTTACGAATTGCTTACACATATTATTACAAATAAGTTCAGGCGATGTGCAGTTTTTTGTACATGCATGCTACCGGATATAAAATAGAGTGTAAAGATTTAACTACGAAAAAAAAGTTAAAAAGTTGAAGTTAATAAAAATAATCAACTAGTCCAGTTAAAAGTTAAGATGATTTGAAATTATCTAAGTTAAGTTAGAAGTTATTAACTTTTAACTTTCAACTTAACTTTTAACTTTTAACTAGTTACTACCCAAGTCTGATAATAATTATGATTATTATATTTATTACTTACATTCCTTCATTTCCTTTACTCAAACGAAGTTACTATTTTAAATTAATAATAATAATAATAATAATAATAACAATAATAATTTGTTTTTTTTTCCGTGGAGTTTCAAGAATGCATTAACGCACCGTAGGGGGGACATGCGGGTCCCAAGTCCCTGTGTGTGGGGCTCAGTCGCTCCAGACTTTTCGTCTATGCTATGGTCGACGAGCCTGGAACGAGAATACCCACTAAACTCCCACCTCCATATACTGGACATGTTTCTCCGCGCCGGCAGCCTATTCGGATTACTTCAGCGCGGTGTCCCTAGTTCCGCTATGGGAATGTTCCTACTTTTGCGTCGTCTGTCCAACGTTTTGCGTGTGTAAGTAACGTCCGTTTAGTATGCTAGCTACATCTACCTCGGACCCCTTATTCTAGTGTAGTCTACAAGGTGTTCGTCGGCTTTTTTCTCTCACAGTACTTTCTCTACGAAGTACGCGCATGCGTCCCAATTCTCTTTCTTCCTGGTCATCACGCTTACTATAGTGTCAGGTGTTAAGCACCCCGTCGTGTTTTCTTATTCGTATCGTTCGTCCGACCACCTATTACATGCAAAAAACGTGTGTTCCGCGTCATCGACACCCGCCTCACAGTACACGCATGCAGGGCTGCGTACCTTATCCATCTTGTGAAGATAGGCAAGGAAGAACCCGTGTCCTGTGAGGAACTGCGTTATGTCATAGTTAACTTCGCCATATTTGCGTTCAGTCCACGGCCGTATCTGCCCGATCAGTCTGCGTGTCCATCTCCCTTTTTCGGCGCAGTCCCAGTCATGCTGCCACGCGTCCAATACTATATCTCTAGCTTCTTTGGCCGCGTTGACTTTACCCATACGGTTCTTGTTGTCGTAAACTAATTTTCGTTGTTTTGCCATTAGCCTGAGGGGCATAACCCCCGCGATCTCCAGCACAGCTTCCTTCGACACCGTTCGATACGAACATGCAATCCTAAGCGCGCAGTGTCGTTGGACCGCCTCCGGTTTTGTCTGGTGGAACTCAACCTCTAAGGCTTCTGCCCACACCTCCGCTCCGTAGAGTAATACCGAGTGTACGACGGACATAAGTAGTTTTCTACTTGGTTTGGGCCCGCCTACGTTCGCCATCAGCCAGCTCAGTGTCGCAGCCACCTTCGACGCTTTTTCGGATGCCTGCCTAATGTGCTCGTAAAAGCTTAGCTTGTTATCGAGCCACAACCCTAAGTACTTTACCACCTTCTTTGTCTCTATTGTGACATCTACGATTCTCACTGGTACAATAGTGTGTATCCTCTTTCGCGTGAGTAACACTACCTCGGATTTGTGGGTCGCGAGTTGCAGGCTGTGTTCCCGGAGCCAGTTAAGTATACGCCTCATTGCTACGTCTAGCTTTCTCTGAACCTCTTCCAAGACCTTTACAATGATGACCAGCGCGATGTCATCAGTGTATCCTACAAGGCTAGCGCCTTCTGGTAGCCTCGTTAAGCCAAGTATTTCGTCATAATCTATATTCCAGATGTCTGGTCCTAGTACCGATCCCTGCGCCGCGCCAGCTGTCACTACTTTAGTCCTGCGTCCCTCGGTTGTACGAGGGGTGTTCAAAAAGTAAGTTTCCCTGCTCCGGGAAAAAAGCAAAACACAATTTTTAGGTTAAAGTAACATATGTATTTATTGTTTGACGTATAAACTATTTTTCTACATAGTCCCCTTGGACTTGAATACATTTTTTATATCTGTTCTCAAGCTTTGACAAACCTTGTTTATAAAAATCCGTGCCCTGTTTTTTAAAGAATAATTTAACGATGTCTTTCACTTCATCATTTGAATTGAAGTGATGGCCACCCAAACTTTCCTTTAATTTAGGAAAAAGAAAAAAGTCACTTGGTGCGAGATCTGGAGAGTAGGGTGGGTGATCAAAAATTTCCCATTTGAATTTTTCCAGTAAGGTTTGTGTTTTTTTTGCTGAATGAGGCCGTGCATTGTCGTGAAAAAGCAACACTTTTCTCGATAATTTTCCAGGACGCTTTCGTTTAACGGCACTTTTAAATTTATTTAGCACTTCACAGTAACGATCTGCATTTATCGTGGTACCGGATTCAAGAAAATCAATCAACAGAACACCTTCATTGTCCCAAAAAACTGTTTGTAATTAAAAAGCGAATAACTGCACGCAACTCACAGGTGGACACGTTTTTCACAGGTAGCTCCATGGTTTCCGAGCCGGTACTGATGAAAAAAAATTTTTCGGCAGCTAAGACTGGTTCCGCTCTTATCGGTATATCCTAAACTAAAACTATGTTTGGTCCCAGCTCGCTAGATGGCGCTGGGGCAAAACGGCAGACTAGGGAAACTTACTTTTTGAACACCCCTCGTATCATAAAGCAATACTCGGTCGCTAAGGTAACTCTGCGTTATACGAAGTAGATTCTCAGGAACTCTAAACCTATCTCTTAATGTGTTGAGAGCATCTTCCTATCGCAACGAGTTAAATGCGTTCCTAACATCTAATGTTGTGGCTACGCAGATCTTAGAAGAGTAATGATTGCCCTGCTGTGCCTGTTCAGCTATGTTAACAACTGTCCTAACGGCGTCTATCGTTGAGAGCCCTGATAATAATAATAATAATAATAATAATAATAATAATAATAATAATAATAATAATAATAATAATAATTCGTACTACTACTACTATTATTATTATTATTATTTTTTTTTCCGAGGTACTAGGTGAAACTTCCGGGGCGCCCGTCCTTGCTTTGGAGGTGGAGCAAGAAGGGAGGCCCACTAAGACCATCACGGAGTAGCGGACTCCGTGGTGTGAGGGATTTCTACCCCCTAAACACCCATAACCTATCCCTACGGCAGCCTCGACCCGGAACCGCTTTCGCATTACTTGAGGTCAGGCCGCAGCCCTACCGCCCTCGAGGATGACATCCGTCCTTCCTACGTTCTTTCTTTCTACGATGCCCTATCTAATCTATTAAGCATCCGTCTCGTTTTTTCGCGCGCAGTACCCCTTCGATGAAGGTATTTATCGCGTCCCATTGGTCATTCCCTGAAAGCATGCATTCGATCACCACGTCGGGCGAGAGTCGCCTTACCATCACCTCCAATCGTTGTCTTTCCGCGGCCCACCTATTACATGCGGAAAAGGTGTGTTCCGCGTCATCCCTCTCGTGCCTGCAGTATTTACATTTCGGCGTATTTATTTTACCTAATTTAAATAGGCAATATCGAAAGTATCCATGTCCTGTCAGGAACTGCGTAAGGTAAAAGTTAACCTCCCCATACTTCCGTCCCAGCCACCCCGTTATGTCTTGAATCAATAGGTAGGTACATCTACCCTTCGTCCCCGCCCTCCACCTCTCATGCCAAGTTTGTAGCGTCTGGCGGCGGGCTTCGCCCTCCGCGTCTGCCCGTCCTACTTCTGCGCTCCTATTGTAGATCTGCTTCCGTTCCAGTGCAAGCAGGTCGATCGGAATCATACCAGCTACCACCGCCACA